>JAPSGF010000001.1:18897405-19137405 GCA_035772895.1 Perdix hodgsoniae
AAAAGAAAAGAAAAGAAAAGAAAAGAAAAGAAAAGAAAAGAAAAGAAAAGAAAAGAAAAGAAAAGAAAAGGAAAGGAAAAAAGCTGACTCTTAAATTTCCTTTACTGGTTCATTATTCTTCCTCCTCGTGATTAACTTTTCCACGGAGTCTTACAAATTTCATTGCCTTTCTAGTTTTAAGAACTTGTTCCAGGACTATTAGTTCTCCTGGGAAATCTTCTCTTTGAATGCTGTTCTATAAAACTTTTGAAAAGGTTATTTTTAAGATCACGTCTTGTAATTCCCAATGCTTTCTTTTTCTGATAGTATCTATTCAAATATTTCTCTCTCTCATTACCATTGTCTTCATCAGTCTAGGTTTTCTACTTAGGCTCTGTTTGTTACCTGATAGCCAAGACAAAAGTGAAAATATTATCTTTAGTATGATGACAATATCAGACATTTTACATCTCAACCATATTCAACTGCATGAGTAGCCAACTAATGCATCCCTATCCCGGTAGTCCTCGGTAACTGCCAAAGGTTTGATTTAAATGGATTAAAGTCTATTTCTCCTTTAGCGAAGTCTTAGAAAGACCAGCATTTTACATTCTGGTAATTTTGTATAATTGTAAGTGTATAATTTTATGCAAACATCTCTCAAAAACTGTTTGATCAAAATGTCTTGCAAGCAGGTTTAGGATTCACTTCACACATTTTGAAGCTATAATATTCTGACATATTAGTTCAGTTAGATTGTGAATGGTTCACCACCCTTCATTTTCTAGTGACTCGATGTTTATGGCATGTGCTCAATTGTTTTAAAGCATGACTAAAAAGTGTAAAACTGGTCTATGAAATCACTAGTCCAGAAAAAATTCTCTGCTCCGCTGAATTCAATAAGCAGTATGTACATTCACTTCCTTTGTCAATTACTCTTCTTCTTCTTTTTTTTTTTTTTTTACCTTTTGAGTGTTTCAGAATTGTAGGGTTGGAAGAAATACTCAGAAATATCAATTTTCTATATGCAAACTTTATAGCACAGAAAATACTTTTTTATTATTTTTACATGAAAATGTGGATTTCTCCAATAATTACAGCTTTGCAAAGCAGACCAGAAAATTGTACCTACTTCCTCAAGACAACTTAGAAAGAGTGAGGTTAAAAACACACCCTATCTGTGTACTCATCATTCTGCCATAAGAAAAAGGGAGCACTGTAATTTGGAGTTTAGAGAACAGAAAATGACTTTAAATAAACCAATTTCCCTAGAAAAACACATGCAAAAATACCTTTCCTTCAAATGTTTCTTCAGCCCTTACATGAAGAAAGTACATTGAAAGAAACCTTTAAAATAAAATCTCCCTTTTGGATGCTAGCAGCTTTTTCAAATAATCTAGTCTATGATGAATGAGGTACAAAATTTAAAAACCTGAAAGGCATTTATGGCCATTTTAAAACTAATTATATTCACTGTATCCTGTTGAATTGATTAACTGTATTCATTAGTTTTCTTTTGACCAGCATTCTATCTCTGCTGAGATCTTCTGTGGTGGCAGTGGGTTTTTTTCATCATGTAGGAAACTTTTAAAGTCAGATTGAGTAAGATATGCAAAATTCTCTTTTTGATCTATTCCTCAGCTCTTCCCATTTGTGAAACAGACATCATAATTAAAAAAAAATTGTAAGACTTCAGGATTTTTTCTATTTTTTTTCAGTTTTCAATTGTATTTAAAGCGCCAAAATTGTCTATGTGGAAAACAAACAAACAACATTTTCTCTTCAAAATAGTTTAAAAAGAAGGCAAATAGCTTTCGTATACTTAGAAAATGCAATATCTAGTTTTACTCAGCTCTGCTAAGCAGGTATATATGCCTCACTTGAAATGGTGTCTAATATTCCACAGATGGCAATTACCTTCAGAGGAATGGCTAGGGACTTAATTAAAAGACAGAGAGTTAGCAAACTAAAATGCTAGAGAAGCACATGAAAAACCTATACATTATCCAGGGGTCTCTATAGAATATTTAGGAAGCTAAAAGTGTCTGTTTTCAAAATTTACCTTCTTTTCCTCACAAAAGGTTTACTTTAAAATAAAGGTTATGTACCCTATATTTAATATTTTATTTTGACTAACTGAGCTTACTGTACAACAAAGCAAAATATATTTGACTGAATAATATTGATTTTACATGAAAGCACATCAGTTAGTGAAATGCAAAAACCAATAAAGCATCACCCCAGGCTGGGATAGATATCTCTAGACACAATTTATTTTTACATTTAAACCAATTATTGAACCTGTTGCATTTAAAAATGTGCACCATATATCCTTACAAGGACTTTTTTATTCAATCTTACCAATTGCATTGATCTCCATATTCTATATTAAACACCAATCTTAAATTAAAGCTGACAATTTTGAAGGCCATGGTACAAGATTCTAAGCAAAAATAAATGCTGCAAGGCTTCCTTTCTGCAAATATTGATTACATTTTAACACACAATTTGTAAGCTACGTCAATGTTTATTTCTTCTTAATATTTGTTCAATAATATTACAAACTTAAAGAAACAATTTCCTACTGTTGCACTGAAATATGATAATATTCTAGTACCTAAAGGGGGCCTATGAAAAAGTTGAAGAGAAACTCCTTATCAGGGAGTGAAGAACAAGGGGTAATAGCTTTGAAATAAAGAGGGTAGATTTAGATTTGATATGAAGAGGAAATAGTGAGACACTGGAATAGGTTGTCCAGAGAATTTGTAGATACCCCATCTCTGAAAGTGACCAAGGACTGGTTGGATGAAGCTTTGAGCAGTCTGGTCTGGTGGAAAGTGTCCCTGCCCATGTCAGAGAGACTGGTACTGTACACTAAAGCATGGTTATTTCTTTCCAATTCAAATCACTCTATAACTCTATGCTAATGTTTTTCATTAATAATAGAAAGATAGTATAAAATAGATATTTAAGCATAATTGTAGATGAAACATCTAAAACTATAAGAGCTTCTACAAATGCTTTTTAGATACATGATTTTTAGATCTACCAAGTTGCAACCAAGCAAACAAAGTTATTTTAATTCATCATTTTAATTGCCAACTTGTCTACAAAGATAAGCAATAAGACTCAGAGAAGCTATTTACATGGACTATTCTATTATGCATCTAAGTGTAGGACTGATGCTAAGTTTAAGTTAAGATGCTATTTTCTTGTAGAAACCCTGGTCTTCTGAAGATGGTGGCAAAGCTTCAGTTTTGTACAAAGAGGCCAGTGTCTGTTTATCCAGTTGCCTTTACACCTTGATACATCATCTCTATACCTGGTAGGAAAATCATTATGCTGCTTGGAAGAATCTCCTTGTATCTCCCTGGCTCATCAGTTTCCCAGCTTTTAAAGCTCTGTTGACATTGTTTGTAGTTTGTAAATTCTCTCTCCAAATAGTTTTCAATTAGTTTTAGAAGCATTTGCAACTCTCCAAAGCTTTCAATTGTTTATATAGAGTTTGCATAAAAGTGAAATGGAAGAATCCAGACATTGAAAATATTACCAAACATTCAAAATGCTCAGCATCTTGTTAACTCTTTTCCATGTTCTCATATTTTTATGTGCATACCATGCAGTCAAATGAACAGCATAAGAACCAAGGAGGGAATTTCTCAAATACTCCGAATAGCCGCACATCACTACAGATTATGACTGCTTGGATTTAGGTAACATTTTTTTGGCTGAGGAAACATTCCAATGGGATAGATTAATCTATGTAAACCACACAGCTCAGCTGTTCAGCATTCTAAATTGCCACCTCCGTCTTCTTTCAGCACAAAAATGTGCATTTTTTCCTATAATAAATATATTTTATAATAGCAATAAGGCAACTCCAGGGTGTACGGTTATCACGAGATAATCATACCCTAGAGGGATTTGCAGATACTTGGCTGTGCCTCATAACACCCCATGTGTGTATTTATCTCATGATAACCCTACTCTCTTTTGTATCTTATTGCCTAATTATCCTCTGCTAATGCAAAATACTAATTTTTTGTCTGAAACAATATGTGCAAGAATGCATTGCTAACAATTACTAGGGGACGTTGACAAACAATACCGTCACTATTTTATACTCTTTTTCCAGTTGGAAATTTACATAAAGAATCAACTTTGGATGTTTTTTTCCAAACCACTTCAAATCCTTTTAGGCCCTGCAAACTAAAATGTTCAAAGCTGTTCAGGTAAAAATCTATAAAATTCCATGTATATTCTCACAACAATTTATATCATTTTACTTACATAAAACATTTAAATTCTTTCTTCTGTATTTGTAACTCTTTTGTATTTCTATTCTAGTACATAGAATGTGGTTTGCTGCTTATTTCTTGTAGACCCTGAAGGGACTCCACTTTTATTGTAGGACCACACACCTGAAACTTATTTGAGATTATCTTTTTTTTTTTTTTTTTTTGTGGTTGTTGATGTGCAAGTGGAAATAAACTAAATCCAATGATTTTTTTTTTTAATTGCAACAGAAATGTAACACCTGCATTCAACCAGTGATGAAATTTGAGATAAGAAATACTTAGAAATAATATCCTCAAATTCCTCAGTTGAAAAACATCATAAGTTACAATCATTCCCAAGCCATTGAAAATAAATCAATAAAAATAAGCTTAATTTTTTTAAATGATAGATTTATTCTGCAATTTAAATTGTAAAAATTATAAAACACAGTAAAAGCTAATGTACCATGTTAAAATTGTCTGTATAAGATACATATTTTCCTCTTAATAAAAACTATATACTTGAGAATAGGTTTCTGGTCAAACGCTAGTCTGACACATTAAGATAATATCAAACTGTACCAAATGTACTAAAGAAAATGTTACCAAAACACATTCACTCTGCAATTAACCTATGATTATACAGATTTCATCATTCTACATTAATAATATTGCTGAACATTTTTAATGCACATTTCATACACATTGCATGAGCTTTAACTAAGTAAAAAGAGTTGTTTGTTTCTTTGTTTTCATTTTTTGCCACGGGTAATGTTAACAAAACAGATAAAGAAATATCTAAAGAATATAAAGGATGGATGAGCCCAGGCTCCTCTTGGTGGTATGTAGTGATAGGATAATGGCCTAATGGCCTAAGATTTGAATGTAGGAGGTTCCTTACTAACATGTGAAAGAACTTCCATACAGTAAGGATAACGGAGAACTGGAATAGGTAGCCCAAAGAAGTTGTGGAGTCTCCTATGGAGATATTCAAGATCCATCTGGATGCCTACCTGTGCAACTATTGTAGGGTACCTGCTTTAGCAGGAGTGTTGGACTCAATGATCTCTTCAGATCCAACCGCTGCAATTCCATGATTCTGTGGTTCTGTGAAACCTTTGGACTATCCACCTGTAATTGCAAGACAAATTTTTGTGTAAGCAAAAATAGTAGAAAACAAACAGCAAATTATTTGAGAGAAATACATTTATTGTAATGCTAAACATACAGTAAAATAAATGCAATCTTGAGTTTTAAATATATGTGTTTTATATATCTATAAAATATATACATTATTAATCTTGTATAAGCTAGCATTCTTTACTGCATATATCGAACAAAACTCTACTTTTAGAAGCACTACTTTAGTAGATCTGAAGTCTTTGGCTTCTTATTTCCCTTGTTGTCAAGATTTTTTCTTCTCAGAATATCTATTTAAATGCACTACTTCTATGGTTTCAAATTCCTCATTCTCCCACTCAATCAGTTATTGTGAAAAATACTTAAGTTGCCTCTCCTAAAATTGCTTACAGATGTCATCTCTCAATTGTTTGATTATTTTAGATAGTCTTCTCTAAATTGTAGCTTCACAGTATCAGTGGAAGTGAATCGTCTTAATACAGCTCTGCTCAGAAGTTGCTAGCTCTGCTACTATCCTGCCTGTCATTCTTGTCTATGCTTGACACTGTACATTATTCTTGGAAACAGAAACATGGGGCATATATCCAGTTAACATATAGCAAAATAATGTTAAGAAATACCATAAACTCAAGATGATGCTGATACGCAAAAATCTCACCAATCACAGCAGCTGCTTTTTTATACCAAAGATTTGAGTTCACAGTTAATTTATCTTAATAGAAAAATGACCTAATAATCTATAAGACTGTATAAGGCAGGAACAGGCTGCAAGCGAAAGATACATACACTACAATTAGCAATCCAACCATCCACCTAGCACCAATATTTCCCCTCTAAACCATACCGCTTAGTACAACATCTAAACATTTATTGAACTTCTCCAGGGATGGTGAATCAACCACCTCCCTGGGCAGTACATTTCAGCACCTGCCCACTCTTTCAGAAAAGAAATTTTTTCTAACAACCAACCTGAACCTCTCCTGTCACAACTTGAGGTCATACCCTCTAGTCCTCCCTCAGCCACTCCTTATAAGACTTGTGTTATGACACCCCACCTACCTTCAGACACTCTCATATAGAATAAGTCATGGAGAAGTCCTGTTTTTACATTTGCCACTGTCCATAGTCCTTCTCAATTCTGTGAATGTTTTAAGAGCAATGCATATATTAAGTTTTTGCGATAAAAATAAAAATCCCTTTTGCTTTATGCTGAATTAAATTGAAGACTAAATAATCTTTCATACCCAAATCTAGAAGAGACCATCCTGCTTTCTGGTTCCAGTTCTTCTCTTGTTTTGTGTTTTGCATTAATAAAATTAATGAAGTGAAAATTCAATAAATTAACTAAATATAGTTAACACAATTACCTAACACAATGATTATTAGCTAACTGGTATGATTTTTCATTCTTCAAGCTAAGAGAGGAAAAAGATCTCATATTTCTTTATTAAATGCATAGATATTCATAACAGCTATGAATATTTGAGCAACTTCCATATTTTACTCCGACTTCAGTACAGCTGATGTGTGTAAAGTAGTCTAAATCTGTGGCTCAGATAAGCCAGCACTCTTCTAGTTTCAAAAATTAATTTAAGTCAAGAGGTAGACAAGAATTTATCCATGGTGCTTACAGAAACAGTTCCACTTTAAGCATGAGCTGTTCTGTTTAACCTCCAGAGATGTCATATCATTTTCATGAGTCTAGGAGGACAACTGTAGTTGAAAGTAGTCAGTCTAGTAAATTTTACTCAGGACTTTGTGTGGTTTTTGGACATTCAAACAAGTCTGTTCCAGAATAGAAGGAAAGGAATTCTTACTTACTTTTATAAAATAAAACTATTGTTTTTCTCTTCCTTTGGGATTTAATAGATTCTTTTAAAAGTCTTTTTGGATATTTTTCATGATATTTTTCCTGTCTAAATTGTTAGCAGTTTTTCAACTAGCAATACAACACTTTTCTCACTTGCATTTATTATTAAAAGTTCACAAGCTACTCATCAAATAACTAATGCAACTATTTTTCATTTTAGAAAATCCTTATCAATTCTGGGAATTGTTTCTTCTGGAAAAGAAATTTTTGGAAATTTAGTATTTTTGTTCAATTTTTCTGTAAGTTAATCACAGACTGGTTGACCTTTGGAAGTCATCTTTCCTCACACTCATGATAATCAGGGCCTAGCACCATTTTCCCAGGATGATGTCCAGCTATCTTCAAGATATCTCCAAGGAGGGAGACTTCACAACCTATGCCAGTGCTTGGTCACCCTCATAGAGAAAAAGTCTTTCCCGATGCTCAGACAGATCCTGTGTTTCTCTTTGCACTCTTTGCCTCTTGTTCTATCAATGGGCACTCCATTCTACTTTGCACTCTTCCTTCAGGTATTTATATATATTTGATAAAATCTGAAACTTCTTTTCTCCAAGCTCAACAGCTTTCTCAGCACTAGCTCTCTCAGCTTTTCCTCACAGGATGCCTTCATCTTTGTGGTCTTGCATGGGCTTCCCTCGCATATGTTCTTATCATTCTTGTAAGGGGGAGCCCAGCACTGGGCACAGTGCTCATCAGGGCTGAATAAAGAGGGAGGATCACATCCCTCGACCCACTAGCAATGCTTCTCCTAATGCAGCCCAGGACACTGCTGGTCTTTTTCTGCCACAAGAACACATCAGGTCTTTTCTGCCATCACTTTCCAGCTGTGTAGCCTCCTGCATGTACAGCTTCATTGTCCAAACCGAATATTTCACAAAGATGAAAATTACTAAAAGAATCCCATTCCTCCCAACCCTATATTTTTTACAAGTGATTGATTACAGAGTAGCCAACTCTCACAAGAGAGACACAGTTTTGTCCTATGTTATCACACAGTAGATATTTCTACACCATATATATTCACATCTTCACATCTCTCTTTCTCATACTAATGTTTTTCTTTTGTTGTAATTAGGACATAAGTCAATAATGGTAAAAGTATATTTGCTGCTAAGTAATAGTAACTATTATTTTCCACATAAAAACATTTTTAAAAATTTCTAGCATAAAGTTACTGCAAAATAATAAACTTTACTTTTTCAGTCAGAGAAGAATAAAAGAAAGGGGCACAGAAATGTGCAAAACATGAAACTGACATGACAACTTGAGATATTAATTTGATACAAGAACAAAACTAATAGTAATAAAGTTTCAGTAAAATGCAGCAAGAAGTTTTTTCTATTTCTTTAAATAAATTATGTGGTTTACAACACACTCTGCACAGGCCATTCATAGAAAAGCAATGAAACAGTATGACAGAACACAAGCAATTTTGATTACGTTGGGTGTTAAAGTTGAGATAGAGATATAAGCATCTCAGGATAAAAATCAATACCAATCGTGACTGAGGCTGTACACAAATAACTGGTGTTCAAGTTAAATTTTAAGGTTGTTCCAGATAGGAATCTGGGGGTTACATAAGCAGTAGAATATTTGTGTTGCAGAATTTCAGTCTAAAAATATTTACTCTGCATTTCTTATGAAAATTAAAAGAAAAAAAAAGGAAAAAAAAAGTAATACCTTAAGAAGAAGGTTTCAATAGCTCTTCTTCATTTTGAAAAACAGATTTTGAAATATTTTAAAATGAATAAATACAGATATCTTATTTGTAACTGCTGTTAACAAAAGATTGTTTAAAAAAACATGGCTGAAATAATTTCTTACAAAGATCCTCAAAAACACGCATTTCCAAATTTCAATATATGCTTACATAAAGAAATACTTATAAAAGTTTATTCAGATTTGCCAGAGATGGCCTGAAGTAAATTTATGCTCCGTTTAGGAGTTTTACATCAGATTCAGTATGGCCGGGTTTTTTGCTTACATGGTTACCTCTACATATATTTAATATGTTGGCCTTGTTTCAGCAAAGCACTTAAGTGTATATGTAAATTCATTCCCAAAATACATTTTACTTTTTCCTTAACTGCAAACATTTCTTATGTGGCATTTTCTTCAATGAAATGTAAGTACTTTTGCTTTTGTAAGGTCTTCCATTTTTGTGTAACCAAAATCAGGTTAAGATACTCCTGGTCATAGATTAGTGATTAAATCAAGATCTGAACAGTTTTAAGAAATGAAAGACAAGGCTGTTTCTGAAAGCAAGGACAGTCTCCAAGGCTGAATTATGCTCTAGACATTGTAATACTGATACTTTGCTTTTTATACCTGCAGGAGGAAAATTCAGACTGGTAAGTAAATACCAATAAATTAAGAGCAAATTAAAGTTATGGAGCTAGCATTAAGAAATTCCAATTTGCACTGCAAGAGTTATAACTTTGGATAAAAGTTGATCTTGTCTTCTTGTGTGACTCTCAACTCTGTCAATATCCTAAGTATTCAGTATCATGATTTATTCTTTTATTAAAACTTGTTATGAATGCTTCCACTATTATTTTCATGCTACACTGTTATCAGAATCAACCTGGAGACTGGATAAATTTTTCAGCAGAGTTGCATTTGCTTGGTACACAAATGCCCACATTTTTATCACTGTTCCTACTCATGCTTCAAAAAGCAGACGTGTTTACCTCCAGGGATTGTCAGGCAACTTCAATTCCTGCGAATGCATGATTTTCACAGCTGATATCCTGAAAACATCTCAGTTCATAGAAACCATGGGGCTCCTATGATTCCTTGAAGAGATGCAGCAGAACCACATTCCTTTGAGTGAAAAATGATTCCCAGCTAGACAAATACAATCTCAGAATAACAGAAACAGCACTACATTAAAATAAAAAAAAAAAAAAAAAAAAGTGGAGAAGGGTTGATAGGGGTGGCAGGGAGGGAATGAAAGAAAAAACAACAGCAGAGACAGAGGCTTCCATGGTTAATTAGAAACTGATTTTCACATCAGGGAAAGCAGTAATTTTTATTTTTTCAGCAAAACACTAACATTTGTAATATTTGATAAGCAAAATAGTAGTCTAAGAGAAACATGCATGATTACTGCCCATTCACATTCTCCTCCACTGACCTTTGCTAACCAGAGTGGAACCAGATATAAATACAGAATGGAAAGACAGACCACAAGAGTGAAAAAAAAAAAAAAAAAGAAAAATAGAATTTCTGTTCCAAATTAAACTACGTAAGTAGGGAAAAACATTTTAACATATTTTTCAATATGTGGACATTTTCTTTAAAGCCTAGGATTCACAATACTGGAGAAATAGCATTAAGATAGCATGCCAAAATTAATTGTTCTGCATTTTCTGAATAACTTTCTAAATGAAAATGTATCATTTCAACATCTCAGTATAACCTTCTCTCCATCCTAGCACAAGTGAAACTTTTCTCAAAAGTTGAACTGCTCAGCAAAAGAAGATAGTTAGGCTTTCTAACATAAGATTACCTCTTCAAAGATTTCTTGTTCTCACTTCCTATTATATTTCCTTACAAATTAAATATTGCCATTTTACAATTTACGTTTAAAGATGTAATCTAATTTTGCACATTAAAAAAGTAGGTTTTTTTTTATTTTTTATTTTTTTTTTAAATCAATATGTTGATATATGATTTCAAATCATATGGCAAACATGCAACACTTGGTCTGGCACTGCACCCCTAATTTCTATGGTTTTTATTCCTGAGCTCAAGCTTTTCAGAGGAGTTTAATATATTAAAATATAAGTAGTTACATCTGAGATCACAAGCCATTAGAAAAAGAATGTGAAGAGTGTTCTAATCCTGGAGGAAAACCTTGTTACCTTGTTTAAGTGATTACATTTTTGCATTGAAAACCTTGGAAATCTCCAGGAGTGGAATCTCTCCTTGTCAGAATTTTCAATAAAAGAGCAGCTGCAGATACTGAAAGTATTAAATAAAAATTACCAACAAGCTGTCTTACCTGCGTGCCCTCAACAGAAAAGAAGGGCAAACATGAGCAGGTAGTCCTTGTACATCAGTCAAAACTCTGACAGCTACCATGTAACATCTGACAACACTGACATGTGCTTTACTCCTTAAGATATTCCCTTAACTGAACCATAAAGAGACAAATAAATTAGTAATAGAGCTTCTCCTGTCAATGTCCTTTCTTGCAGACTTCTCACGTTGTTGATTAGCATTGTTTGAAGTGCTTCATCAATACGTTTACTTCCTCAAGGAAAAAAAAGAAAAGACACTGAATTATTTTATTACTTAAAAAGACAGAGTCAGAGAGAGAGAGAGAGAAATAATGAAAATCTGATTCCTCATGATCACTTAGTCATTTCTGGAAAAAATGACAGACAAAAATCAGCATACTACTTCCCAACTGGTCAGACATTACAGATCAGATCAGATTTGGTTTCCATTCTGTTGTAGATGCAGCTCTGTTATACAAACCTGTACAGAAATCAAATTAGCCTGCTGAGTTTATCCTAATTGTTGAGTTGCATTGCAGATTAAATATTTCTGGCTTTTTTTTTAGAAATTAAATAAGAGAAAGAAAGAAAAGAACTCCTGTCAGCGATTTCTTTATTAGTTCACCTTTTTGTGTCAAGATGCATAACTGTGAAGGAGAAAGTGACTGACAGAGCCCTAAGTGTTCATTAATGAGCATTAATTGTGTTGACTAGCCTCACTCAGATGGTATACACACAGCCTTGTCCACAAGCTTCATCTGAGGTCAGGTATTGACCTTCAGTCCATGTCCCTCACTGCTGGGATCTTGCATGGATTTCCCTGGGGTAAGATTTCCCCTGCCATGCTACACCATGCCATGTCATGCCTGTTCCATCAAACCCAGTAGGGCCAGTAATGCTTGCTAATGCTCTCATGGTCATGACAGTGCCAATCAGAGGAAAAAATAACTGTGTAAAGAGTTTTACAAAATATATTTGTATGGCATTAACATTGTTTTGCTACTGTCTTACATCCAGTCTTTTCTACATACATATCCAGTTTAATAATGATAATAATTATGACACAAATAATAATAATAATAATACAATAATAATACTAATAATGTTAATAATGACACAAAAACAAGTTTCTGCTTTCAGTTTTCTGCTAATTTTTGGATTATATTATCATTTGACAAGCCAACAATCCTTTATGATCCGGTTTATCCATAAAAAAAAAAAGTACAATTTTATACCTTCTGTTTTTATTCTGTAAATGTTCTTTGTAAGACTGACACCATCAGCCAAAAGATTAGAAAATAGGACCACTAAGATGAATATGCTCCATAGATGCCTATCATTGTAGAACCATTAGATTATTGTGCTCCAGCATTTAATTCGTGTTTTCTGGAAACTCAAACTTTCTTATCATTGAGAAAAATCATGCTGCATAGCGTAACAAGGTAATAAATTGTTTAGTCCTTCCATTCAAATGTGGAATGCTGCTTATGTGTGTCATGGTTTTACGTTTTTTGGTTTTCAGTATTCCACATCAACACATCATGTAGTGCATTGGAACTAAAGTGTTAATACTCCAGCTCTATGTACCTATCCCTGTACGTGACGGAAGTCATGGGATCTGACCCTTAAAGGGGGGGGGAGGGGGAAACACTTACTTACTGCTTGGCATGGGTTTTGGAGGTTGCATTTCCTAGCCATCCCAAGCTTTCAGGTTTGACTTGGTCTCGGGAACTCTCTCTCTCCTATCTTATTTGATTTATTAGTCTCAATTTCAGTTAGATCTTATTATATTGTGTTATTTTGCATTTCCAATATCATAGTTAGTAAAATAAGTTTTCCTCCATAGATTGTTGCCGCTGTTGTTTTTCTTCTGTTTTTCTTTCTGTTGTTTTTCCTCCTTCCTTCCCATTTTGTGTGGGGCAGGGGTGGGAATAGAGGGGCAGGGGCAGGGGCTGGGGCCTACTGCCCCCCTGTCACGGGCATAGATTGATCTAGTTAACGCCGTGACAATGTGTTTAGGGGTTGTACTTCTATTTAGTAAGACATTAATTATACAATGTTTTTCAATCATTGTTTGACTTTGTGAATATTTTTTGCTTCCTATCTAGGAAAAGACTGTATTTATTATCTTGACAGGAGATGATAATCTTGCTTGGACAGGAAAGCCACTGAAATATTAAAATACTAATCAATGAGAACAGGAATATCACAACCAATCTCCTAATAAGTTTTCTTTGAGACAGCAGTAGGTTTTAAAGGTTCCCTATGATTAACAGTAGTTCAGCATAGCAAACTTGAAGAGCAATATCTACCATATAGAATACTGTGCCCATTAAACCATGTCCCTTAGTGCCATATCTACACATTTCTTGAACAAGTTTAGGGATGGTGACTCTACCACATCTTTGGGCACCTTGTTCCAATGTCTTATAACCTTTCTGAGAATTTTCCTTAATATCCATCTTGAACCTCACCTGAAGCACTTTCATTTAGTTACCACAATGACAATTCAGGAACTTCCAAAATTTCAGTTCCAGACTAATCTGAACTGACTGTGCTAGAAAGCACCATTCTTTTTCTACCTTACCTTACATGTGATTTCTGATGATAATGTATTAAAATCTAACGTTTCTACACTGGTTAATTTATTTGAAATCTCTTAAGATTATGATGAACCTTCCACAAAGAAGCTCTGTCCTTCCAAACAGCATCTCAGTCTTATTTTTTAGGGAACTTATTTTCTCTCCAGCTGTGGAAACAGCTCATATTCTCATTAACAGTCAATTATTTGGGGCATTATTCTAAAATTTTTCTTTCTTCAGGTTTGGGAAGAATGAACAAGTTCTTTACTGTGAATACAGATAACAACCTATCAGTGATTCACTTTTCTTATTTTTTATTCTTACAACTAGCATTTACAACTTATCAACTTTTTTTTTGTCTTTACAAAAACTAAAACAAAGAAAAAAAAAAAAAAGAAAAATATCAATACATACCTGTAAGAAATTCATTCAAGTCTATCTACCTAAGCACGAAATACAACTATTTCATAGTTGAAAAAAGGAAGAAAAAATGAACAAATGGGCAGTTGTGAAAACAACTAATCCATGCTCATGCCCTTGCTCTTCATTTGCTGTTGGAGTTAATAATCCTACTTTACATCAGTCTTTTCAAAAGGGTACGACATTAAGTGTTCTTGTTGAAAGATACTTGCAAGGAACCATGCAAAATAACATGTTTCTAGACAATTTCAGTGGTTGCCGTGATAGGTTGGTACTCCTTTGAGAAATCTTTCAACTTTTTGATACACAATAAAAGGATTTCAACATTTTCAAAATAAATTTATTTAGGAATTAAGGCAACCATTACCTTACTTTGAGAATGTACACGTTATTTATGGTGCACTATGTGCAAATTGTTTCACTGGTTATAGAAAACCAATTATTTATCTTACTTGAATCCATATCATAGGATTTTGTATGTAATGTAAATGAAGTAAAAGACACTTCAAGCCATTAAGTCATTACTATTGCCTAAACAGAGGATATGTCGTGGATGTAGAAAGAAAAATGAGGTATTTATTAAAAATGAAATATAATTCTTGTTTCTTTGCCAGACAGATAATGCAGCTGTAAAAATTCTTGGCCAGCTAGCAACTGTAAAGAATATAATGTGTTGTAAGAAGTCAGTAATATTTACTTTAGAAAGTCAGTTTATTATTGGTATTAAATTTAAGTGATGTTCTCTTCAATATTATGACAATTCCAGAAAAGAACTACAGCTGAAGGATAATAAATTAAACATTGCATTCATTATGAAGAAAGTATTTTTGATACAAGTAGCAAGAACAGGAATAACAGCAACCAAAGATTAGAGAGTGTTAAAACAAACAAACAAACAAACAGAAGCTTCAGTTGCTTCCACCTAATGTGATATTTTATTTTGTATTTTTGTACAGATCAAGCTCAGGAAATTTCTTGAAAACTAATTCCAGTGAAAGGTTCTGCTTACCTTTTCCATGAAGCTCAGTTTTATTTTATGAAGCATTATTATTTACCTAATAAAATTTAACATTAGAAATTAATTACTTGTGAAGCACTTTTAATGGTCCTGAGGTTTCTTTGGGCAGTACTAGAGGCTACTCTGTGTATTATAAAAGTTGTATAAATCTAATTAGAACACCTGCTCCATGTTAACAGAGCTCCACCTGTTTAGTAGCTCTTACAAAGAACTTGTAATCTCACATGAGAAAGAAAGCCAGAAAAAAATACTGTTATTTATACTCTGCTTAACAAGTTCATCAATAACATACCCCTCGGCACTGGTAACTAAAAAAGGACTTTGGTTCTGAGAGTCCAGCTCTCTTTGATTCATTTCTGTTTTAAAAATGTCTACACTTGAGGGAAGAATTCTTGGAAATAAGTATTCTACTAGTACATACAGATTCTTATGAGACTGCTTGTGGGTATGCAGATATTTCTATGGTCTACTTTGACACTTTCAAATTCAAATGAGGATGTGTTCTCCTTGTTCAAACTTCCACTTCTTTATTTTAAAACCCAATAAAACTTTCTCCACACTTTTCAGAATACATTTAGGGTAGAGGAGTAGCTGAACTATCTTTCAGTTCACATATATCTTCAAAAGATGACTTATATCTGACTGAAAATCAGGGACGTTCAATCTTGGTCTGAGTGTCCTAGATCTCTATACTGTGTTGTAAAATTTCACTGAGTTTAGGAAACACAAATCAAAATAGACTTTCCCCACTATCATCTCATTGACAATATGAAGGATATATAAACGTATAAACATGACCTCCTACTTGGGAATTTTTTTTTTTTTTTTGCCTCTTTGTCCATAGTTCAAAACAAGATGTGCCTGTTTACTTGTTTCCCATTCAGTCATTTCCTAAAGAACAACATCATTCCACCTCAGTGTGAACCTGCTCAGCTTTACATATGCCACAGTTCAAATCCCCTCTATAATCCTCTGAACATATTATTTGTGATGAAAAACCCAACATCAAAAAATTAAGAATGAAACTGAGTACAAGATTGTCAGTTCTTCAAGCTGGGGCTTCTCATGATACACAGGATTTCCTCTGAGAGCACACTTGACAGGTTAAAGAAGTTCTGGCCTCTGGATTAAAAAGGTCATTCCCAATGTCTAAAGTCTAGCAATTCCAGACCCTGTAGAGCTGTAATAATATTACTGGGCTTTGTCCAGATTAAAATATTATTTACTTGTTTCACACTATAATATCAGTATTCGTCTCAGTAACCACAATTATGAATAATAATTTTTAGCAATTTTTAATGGACATTCTCATACATACTTGTGTATTAATAAAGTATCAAACAACTCTGGATTTTGAGTTATCACTAACAGATGAAAAATATGGAGAAGTGAGGCCTAAATTCACCTCTCTTAACTGTCAGCGCAATCATTCACATAAAAACAGGCATCTGTTACAGAGAGTAGAGGGGACAGCACAGTTCCAGGTGATTCAGTCCTTAACTGGTATGACCTGCAGTTGTGTTCTTCATCTGGGTAGAATGAAATTGGGTACTAAAGACAAGGTCACTTAACTATTCCTTTATTCTCATAGCAGTACAGAAGATATGCAGCTCTAACCTAAGAGCTGAATTCTGGTTTGTTTTAATTGCCTTCCTTTTTCTTTCACAGAACATTCGCTGAGGAAAGGGATGCAGATATGGATGGGACAGTCCTATAAAAGTTGAGGCTTTCCTAAAACCACAAATTTTCAGAGTATAAAATGACAATACATCTGGCAAGGAATAGTAAATCCCTCCTTACATCTAAAACTAATATCTAAGCAGCAAAAATAATTTTTAAAAGGCCTTTTTAATTATTCTCCATAGTAACTTTTTCTTTTAGGATCACCATATGTACCCAATTACCCAGCGATCTCACTTTAAATTTGTATGGCACATTAGGGTCTTATTGTTCTGGATTGCAAGGGGATACATTAACATGCCACATATTTTGCTATTTATGTTTCCTTGGCAATTAAAAAAAAACAAACAACACATGTCATTAACAGTGATTAGTACTAAGGTCACCTTTTCAACCTGAGAAACAGAATAAAAGCTTCAAAAAGCTAATAAAATGAAGTGCAGCAGTGTCACTGGATAGAAATTGGAGAGAGGAAGCTGGGGCTTGCTGCTGACATCACGATTTGAATTAAACGATCAGACTTAGTTACTAAGACAATACTGTCTTCTGTTTGTGATTAGGTTCCTTCATCTTCCACTTAACTTGCAATTATTGGCTTTAATACCTAACATTAGCTGGGATTTTGGTCAATCTATACAACACAATATGTGAAGGTAAGGTCTCTGGGTTAACCAGCTGAAAATCTTTCCTAGAAGTTCCAGATGATCAAATTTGTATGTTCAATTCAGTATTTTGCCACAGTATGCATTAGAACAGATGTCTCTTTACAGTAAAATTTAATTCTCACTAGTTCAGTAATGATATAGATTATTAAAACACACTTCTTTCAGTGACCTAATCAAATTATTCCATCAATAACATAGAAGTAGACAACCTTTCACTGCTGAAGTTTTTTGGCCTCTAAATGTAAGCATGAAAGCACTCAGTTATGTGCTTTTATCCACAAAGAATGGATAAAATTATGATCCCTGACAAGAAATTAACCTTAAGTACTTATTAATAAAGGCAAATAAGATTTCACACGCCACCATGTAAATCTTTAAGTAGGACTTTTATTTTATTGCCTTTTGAGGCAGGTGAAGTAAACAGTTAAAGTCATCATCCTGGTATTATTGTTTAATTAATTCATTGTTAAGGATTTTTAGTGATGGGAAATCTCAGAATTAGAGCATGAGCTCTTCCTAACCAAGCTATCTGTCTTCTAAGTCAGCCATTACTCCCCTCAACCCCGCCAGACATTCATTAAACACAGCCTCAATGATTCTTTAGGGGCAGGGCACAATTCCTGGGTTCTGAATGCTGCTACTCAATTCACCGTGCATCTGAAAATAGAAGCAAGTTAAACATCGTCCTCCAAGGTTTGAATTTACTGCCCAGTGAGACAAAAAATAATATGCCTTACAATGTTTAAACAGAAGAGATATCATTTAATCATGAAAAATCAGTCTTACTTGTCATCAAGAGTATACCTTTCAGATTATTTTCTGAAGATGTCTTTCCTGTGGTTAATCTGCATTGCTATCAAGACAGAAAATAAATTCTTGTAATTAGTTTACTACAATGAAATACTGTTTCTGAAGTAATAAATAATAAAAAAAAAGTTTCATAAAATATTTTAAAAACCATTCATAAATGAATTTTAAGTCCTTTAATTTTAAAATATTTTTCTTTAAAAATGACTGAAGAATTCTCAGATTTTATTTTCATTCCTATACTTTACCTCTTTGCTATCACCTTGCTTTGTAGAAAAAATAAAATAAATAATTATTTTAATGGTAGATAAAAATAAAATTGTAAAACACAAAAATTGTAAAATTGTAGTACAGCTAATTAATCTTTCTTGAAAAAAACATATATGAAATTTACCTCTGATTGTAGCTGCCACTGTCTTTCTTTCTTCCCCAGTATCATGCAAATAAGGTGGAGAAAGTAATTTTTTCAGTATAAAGAAAAAAGCTATTTTTGAAGTGCTATAACTAAACATCTTTTCTGCTTTTAGTAATACTTACTCTACACCAGGTAAATTTCAGTTGAGAATAAGTTGTAGTTCTAGGAAATCTTTCCATTCCATCTGAAAGATGCCAAGAAAAAAAAAAAAAGTGATGAATAGAAAGATCAGACATTATTCTTTTCTCAGATACTATACTATGTTCTCTGTTCTTATTCATCTCAGATATCTCAGAATCATCATGCAATTGTTTCTTTCTTTCTGTGACTTACAGGCCAGGATAAGAGTGGCTAAAGGGGAAGTTTTTCTAGCAGAGCTTTCCACTGATTACAGTTTCTAAGTATGCCTCTCTAGTCACTCTACTGCTAAATAAAACCAATTAGAAAATGTTCTTAGACCCAACCAATTAGGAAATGTTCTTAGACCCTGAGGCTAAGTGATAGATTTCATTTACTAAACCATCACACAAATTTACCCTTCAAACTGGAGTGGTCCCATTAAAACAACCTGCTGGGGATGAACAGTTGCATGTACAGTTCCCCAAATCAAGAGCTGCTGTTGGCTGGGAGGCATGGAAAAGTAAAACAGCATGCCAGTGTAGGGGATACTACTTAAACAAAAGGGGCAGGTACCCCAATAATGTTTTCTCTGTTAATACAAACATGGCCACTGAGGCTGTTTCAACAGTATAAAGTCAGTGAAAATGTCTGAATAAGATAATGAAATAAGTCTTCAGTCTTACATAGATTAATTCTCTCCCTAAAACAAATGGCTCTGAATATCATATCTGTTTTAAAGAAATAAAACAAAAAATGTTTGTTTAGCTAAACCCAATGCAAACCTTCCCACTCAATATTCCGAGCTAGTTTTCCCTAGTTTCTCTCTGTCTTTTTTTTCTTTTTCTTCTTTTCTTTTCTTTTTTTTTTTTTTCCCTATCAAAATGGACAGTACTAATTCTGTTTTCAGATGAGCATGGTTCTCACATTAGCATACTATTCACTGGAAGTTACAGTTCTATCTCAAGTCTTCACAAGTGCAAAAAAAAACAACCAACAAGAACATCTGTAGTAGAAATATTTTCAAGCATCTCATTTTCTTACAAAGTTTTAAAACATTTATTGTTTTTCAACTGAAAAACTAGTATATGAAATAGTAAAAAATATACTTTTTTTTTTTTTTACTTTTGAGATATGAGATTTTTTTGCTTAGTTTATATTCACCATTGATTACCATTACTGTTATGATCACCATTATTCTGCAATGAGTGGCACACACAACTGATGTGGCTGTACCTTACCAGTAGTGGAACAGATTACAACAGAAGAGATTGTCCATGAGACTGTTAAGGCACTGTCATCATGTTTAATTCTTTTATGAAGTTTTTTTATAGGTAACTTGTAAACTACAGCATCAATGGCCAACTAGCTAACTGTCCATTGAGTTAAAAAAAAAAAAAAAAAATCCAGAATAAAAATATTCATTCTGTAGAATTCTGTTTACCCTTTCTACAAGCTGGCTGTCTTCTGACACAGCTTTTTAACGCTCCTTATAAAAGGAGCAATGTAATGCTCAGGTGTCATTCAAAAAAGCCCATAGGCCAGTGTCTCTTTCTAACATTAGATTTATGTTAGGCTCAAAAACTGGGTTGTGCGTGTCTTTGTTTTTATTCATGGAGTAGCAGTTTTACCAGCTAATAATATAAATTTTAACAGAGCAAACCTTCAAAACCCATGCAGCACTTCTATTCTTGACAAATGAGAACAATGTTCCCAAGCAGAGGCGTGAAGACCAACCTTCTCCAAGTACCTAAGTCTAGGTCCCAAAATCTAAAAATCGTGCCCTCTTTATATCTTTGATTAGTTCAAAAAAATATATATGAAAAAGATTCATTTTGGAAGTTAGCGTAACTACATCCAATACATCCATACACTATGAAAACTCATTTTAGAGACAAATACCTACTTGCAATGTACTGTATGACATATCAAATAGATAAACAAGGCTTCCGGATCCCTACGCGTGTTATCTACTTAGTGTTTCCTGAAGATAATGAAATTTAATATGAGCAAAGCTTACTTGAGCAATAATACATAATGGAGGCTATGTCTGACATCACCAGTTGTATCTGACATATACACAAAGAGCAAATAACAACAAAAAACTCTATAGCTCATATGCAAAGCCCTCAGAAAGAGATGTTTTTTTCTCTATTGTTTCCCCTTGAAATTAATTGGATACTGTTCAGGTTGCTGAACAAAACAATAAACTACACAATGGTTATATACATGTGCATGAGGACAAAAAAAAAAAATCATTCTAAAATCTTGTAAATATTTTAAGCTATTGACCTTTAGTTCACTATGCTGGCATTATTTGTCTAGTTTGTTATATAAAATAAGCTAATATTCTGTTACATACCTAGTCATCATACTCAAAAGCTAACTTTCCTAAACAGTTGTTATGCAGAATGATAGTTTTAAGCATGCTCTTTGACAAAGCTGAATTTTACTACTTTAAGAAAAGCAAAGTGATGAACTTTACCTAAGGTTTGAGAGCAAACTTCAGACAGTTATAGACTGAAATGGAAAACAGAAGATTACTTACATTAACTTAGTTTTCCAGTTCAGAACTAAGTTTAACTTCAAAATTTAAAACCCTCAAAAAGAGTGATATTAATGTTTTTGTAGCATTTTTTTTAAGTTTTCTTTTCCATCTTCATTTTTTAGTTTTTTTCTTTTGCTTTCTTTCTTACTTTTTCTTTCTCTGTGTGTAGTAACCAGAGCATTTTATGAGTATCCCCAAGCCCTGTTCAAAAATGTAAATGACCTGAGAAGACATGAAGAACTGGGGAATCTGCTTCAAGATGTCTAAATAATATTTCACATGAATATTAGTGGAACAATATGATCTAATTATGTTTTAATAATTGCATAAAAATTATTTTCCCAATACTGTAAAATTAATTCAAGGTTTTATGTCATTAGTGACATCTTCCTGAGATGGATATTTATAAGCACTTTGCACATGCATATATGGAAAAAAAATTTAGAGCAAAACCTTCTCTATCTTAATTGTATACGTTTGTAAAGTTTGTATGATGCACAATATTTTTCTCTTTATTTTGGATACAGAATAGTCACTCCCCATACTTTTTCTTAAGTATCATTAGCTATGCATGAGAAAATGTATGATTATGGGGGGATATGGCTCTCTTCCCTGATGCTATTAATTCAAGTTAGTCAATAACATAGTGAATCTCTTATTTTTTTACCCATAACTGATAATTCATATAGTACTTGAGCAAGTATCTGCATATGTATCTATTTGCTGTTACACACCCATATAACATATGCCTTATGCCACAAAAATGATTAATAAATAGAAGTTCAGATTCAACAATAAATTCCAGCTCTTTTGTACTGCTACATCCAATATAAGCCAGCTGTATGAAGGTCTCATCTGAGTGATTCAGATGGATTACAGTTATTTTGACTTGGTGACATCAAACAAATCAGTCCACTTGTATTGATGAGACTTGGCAAATACCTCCTTTGAAATTGTCCCAAGTGTATAAGAAAATACAACCTTTCAACAATTTTTTAAAATATCCACCTTAAAAATCAGAATCTAAAGAGATAAGGTCACATTAGTGAAGATAGCCAGTAAAGGTTAACCATTTCAAGAGTACATCTGTAAGAAGTTAAAATACACTGTAGCAATTGAACTGATGAATATAGGTCAGCATTCTAGTCCCATGTCTTGTTTAATTGCATGAACAAAAAAGATGACTTTTAAGCATTACATTATTTCCGAATGTAAATTCTCTTCAAATTCAAAAAATAAATATTTGAAAAAGGAATTAAATCTATTTTGTTAACAACAAAAGAAAAAACCTTCATCAGAGACAATTCTATAAATGAGCTGTAGCTTAAAAACATATTTCTGCCTATTCTGAAAAGAATTTTCATGAGATCAGAGGCATATTAAAAAGAAGAAATATTCAACATCTGTTGCTGTGTTGCAGGGAGGCAAGACAAAGTTAAATTAATGCCATGTGTGGACAAATATGATTTAAAAATCCAGATTTGTTGGAAATCCAAAATAGGTTGTCTGATTTGTATAATAAATAAAATCAAAGATAAAGGATTTTTTTTAAAATTCTCATCCTGAAAAATTAAGAAATCCCTCAATCAAAAAAATAGAAAAGGATGCTTTCATATAATATAAAATATCTATTACATTCAGGGAAATGAACCAATGCGTAAAATAAAAGAGCAAGTCTGAAAAGAATCATGTAAGAATGAATTTAGGTCAAATAATCAAGACAAAGTAACATATTGTTATTTGCCTTTGGCACTTGCAATGGTGTCTACTTTTGAGAGAACACATTTCAAAAACCTCTTCTGTCAGGAAATGTTACATCCTAGGCTACTGCCCGCACATTTTCCCTTTCTTTTGCAGAGGAATCTGCACTTGACTATACCCATAAAGAAAATGACATTTCACTCATAACGGGTCCACAATTTCATTACATTTTCTGAGTAATCAGCTTATAAGATGTCAACAAAGCAAGATAATGTACAAAAGTTGTTCAACCTCTATACTGGAATAGATATTGGTCTTTTTGGACTGGATGTGCTGCTTTGTAGATCACTATACTTGTAGCTTTCCATTATGTTCTGCCCTGCAGATATCTTACTTCAAGGGTACATCAACAATATATTCTTTTGTAGCTATGGGCTTCTGCTATATATTTGTAGTCATTTATTGTCCCTGTATTTTCTCAGACAGAGGTCAGAACTTGCTTGAAGATATTTGTGGAGTAGATTCTACAATTAATATAGCAGAGGCATTCACTTTCACAGACAAAAAAAAAAAGTTCAGACTTATTTTGTGGTTGATAGGACAATGTGAATATTCAGCAGCGTTGACTAATTCTAAACATAATGCATATTTGATGTCTGGTGTTGTTATAAGACACAGGAAAAGACTTAACTATAAAAAATGCAGTAGGTTGATACATAGAATAAGCTGACATGTTTCTGTAGCTTTCTCATATCTATGGCTTGGTAAATAACTACTGGAGAAAAACAAAACAAATTTCCTCATATAGTATAGATGGTTCACACTGATTTCTTTCAGCTAGGGAAACCAAATAATCCAACTGAATATGTTTATAAAGCAGAGCAGCATCTAAGCTACTACTGTGTTAAGGGAAAAATTAAGAAAACACCCTAAGATGTTTTAATGAGTTTAATTGATTTTGAAATTTGATTAGATTCTAGGCAAGAAATGTTTGGCTTTTAAAAAAGCATATTTAATGACGAGGCATTCTCTTACTAAGTCTTCTGGAGGGATAGTCCAAGCCTTTTCATCAGAAAAAATCTACCACTCAGACAGTGGTCGTATGTTTCTATGACTTTTCCACCATCCCATTCAGAAGGGTCAACTGCATTTCAAATATTTTTGCAGTACAGGATTTGGGGAAGAGATAAGTTGTAAAGTTTTAGTATTTCTCCCTCCTGCCATTATAAATGTGTCTGATCCATACTCATCCTGAAATTCAGCTTATGAACTATTAAACGATCCAAAATAATTGTGCAATAATTGTGGAGAAGAAATTTTATGAGTGGGTTAGTTAAAGAAGTCCTCAATATCTGAGTTATATCAATGTGTAGCCACAGCTATAGATGTGAATCTGGACTTACATGGATATAACTAAGATAATTACATGAGCTTCTTTCTTAAGACCTTGATTAAATGAACATTTCACAGAGGTTTAAAGAAACAGTAGAGAAAAATATGTTGTCTTACCTCCAACAGTATTAAAAGAATTCAGCCGCTGAGTGAAATAATCTATACTAACTGGTTATTCCAGAACTATTCAAAAATAATAAAAAAATACATTTTTGTCTACAAGTGCCAAGTGACTAGAATTTATAATAGCAGCCTACGTAATCACACCCTCTAGATTCAGATCTTGAAAGTCAGACTGGATCTTCAAAGAAAATTCATGTTTTGTTTTACTATTAATATATAGGCTTTCAGTGAATTCCTAAACTCTCAGTTCAAGGTAGAAATGACCTTTATATGACACTCTCTATCAGAAAAACATTCATTTACAGTGTGGTTAAACGTATGGTTTTCTGACTTTCGGAAACAATATTGAAAACCCAACGTACTGTAGTCATATTTTGTTTTTATTTTTCATCTTTGGAGATGGGAAAATCTCACAGTCTCCTTTCAAATTTATGATTCTGGGTATATTTCTTTTTTGCATACCTGCAAGTATTTTAAACTATTCCCTATATAAATCAGAAAGACTGAGAAAGATGGACAAAATCAGAATTCATACGCAAAGCAAAACATTGAGACATGGATGACATCCATTGATATATCATACTTAGAATTTTTATCAGCAGGTGGTAGAATTCAGGAGAGAAAATCTGAGTAATGACAAAAGAACTTTATATTACGCAAAATCAATACTTTGGAAAACTTTTTCTGTTTTGTTGCTGCTGTTGAATTTATGTTTCATATGAAGATATTGGTATATTTACAATTTTTTTCTTACTAAGATGTTTTCTCCAATCAAAGTATCATCTGATTTTGAGGAAGAATTATAGCGTAAAAGTTAGAACAGCAAAAGACTAAAAGCAGCTGATCATTTAAATGTGTATTTTAAGTACACTGCTGATAAAGTTCCAATGTCACAGCATGTACCAGCATGGAAAATTTGCCTCTCTACCATACACACTTAAAGAAGTAGGACATTGGAGTGAGCAGATGGATACCTTTGTGAATGGTTGTCCTATATTTCTGACTTATCTGGAAGTTCCAACATGTTTCTATTGGCATGATCTTTGAGAACTAAACAGTTTATTTTCTATTTAGAAAAGGAGTAGACTGAAAGATCATTTGCATCACAAGGACAGAGAGTGGAAAGGTGTATTTCTTTATATAAGGAGTAAGATCTTATTTATGCATAACCCCACATTCTTAACCTATGCCATATTTTCTTTACTGTTTTGAGTTCCATTATGCTCTCACAACTTTGTTTTAGCTACTAAGTCCTTGAAAGACTGAAGATGTAAAAAGAAAACCAAAATACTGAATCTCTTCTGTTTCCTAGTGCTATATGAAAAAAAAAAAAAAAGCACAATCACCGGTTTTTAAATAGCCATAAAATATTGTGATGAAAAATGAGTCCAAGTGCAAACTAACAAGTGAGTCTCTTAATGTGTATATCGCTCCAGAAGAAGAACCACAAATTTATTTCTATGGAAAGTACAATAGAGAAAAAGACAATGCTTGGTAGAGCCAATTCTCAGCTATAAAACATTTTTCAACACAATTACCACCACTAACTGCGTATTTTTGCCAGCCTATGCTGCTCATAAAGATCTGCATCAGTGGACATGACCTACTGTCATTGTATTGAAACACATGACCTACTGCTTCACTGTGCTCACATCCACTGGATAGTCACCACAAACCTTCAACAGGCACTGATGAATGGGTGCCACTTTTTCTTCATGGTGGAATTCAGTGACAGACTTATACTTGCTTCCATGTCAGACACCATTTTGACAGACTGCCCTTCTGCTGCCATCCGCCTCGTGGAAACAGAATGCAAAGGAATATTAGTGGGAAGTTTCAACCTTTACTGCCATACCAACATTTGCCTCTGACACTGCAGGCCAACACAATAAAACAGAAGGCTGTGAAAGACAAAACCATGTGGGTTTTTTTTGGCTCAAAGTTTGCTTTGTGAGACCTTTTTGGTGATAAGACTCTAAACTGACTACTGAACTATCTACAGGGGCAAATGGTGGGTGTCACTGTGCTGCAATAATTCTGCTTATGATTGTAAAGATAAGCAGAAATGGGACAAGCAATCTTTTTCATGTGTGTGACTTGAAGGAGCTGACCACTGCAAAAGGCAAAAGTGCCTGCGCATGGCAACAAAGGCACCACTCCCTACTAGCTTATCTGTTGGACCAGCTGTGTCACAGTAATGGAGAGAAAAGAAGAAAAAAAATAAACTGAAAAATGGAGGATAAAAGGTCCCCGCTAAACTAAGTACTTTGGAGAACTCCTCCCAAGGAAAAGAAGCCTTTGGCAGAGGAATTATGTAAGAAAAAATCTCATAGGAAAGAACACCTGGGGCTAGCTTGTTGCTACGATGTGGAACTTCCTGTCTTTCTTCCATCCCCCATGGTGACCAGACGAGTTTTGGGGATCAACGGATGCACTTGGAACCACACTGGACCAATGGTGGATACTATCTGTCTTGCTTTATACACAAACTTCTTGCTTCTATTTCCTATTGCCTGTCTTTCCTTCTCCATCTCCCTAAGCAACTAGGATTTGTAATAAACTGATCAGGTTAACATTTGACCTGTTGTCTTAATCTCACCATCTAGTACATGTATGTATTAAAGAACCTTCTCTCCCTCATATAATTGGAGCAGGACAAGGGCATTGCTTTCAGAACAGCCCTCTTATATGATCATGTGCATAAAAACACTAATGACCTCTGCTAAGGAGAACACAGAAGCTATCTAGAGATTAATTTCAATATCTTCCCATTTTAATACGGACATAAGCTGCCTTCTGCTTGGCAAAACAGAAGTATTGTATATCATCATGATACTTTTGAATATATAAATATCACAACATACACTGGTAAATTAACTTTACCCAAAATAAAAGAGCTGCAGCAACACCTAATCTCACTGTACAGAGGCAACCATTAATGCCTAACGTTCATTATCTAGGAGAACTATCTTCTTTCCCGACTTTATATGTGATGACCCATTTGCCTGAGTTCCACTCATTGTCTCACGGCTACCATTCAAGTCACAGTACTTGAAGCTGAATTGACTCTTACGAATGATCTATAGATGGTTTGAATTCCTGCCAAAGATAATACATCTACTGAGGAAAGGAGGGGGACAAAAAGCAATAAAAGAATAAGTTTTATGGGAAGAGCAGTTCCTTTTCCCATAAATGATGAATCAATCCATTATATTTGTGATAATCAATGCCATGGATCCTCTTCATGTCAAGGCAAAAAAAAAAAAAAAAAAAAACTTGGTAAAGAGGCAAATCATTATTAATTCATTTATTGCAGTAACATTAATCATGATGAGCTAATGTGTTATTAATGTGGCTGTAATATGTACTTCCATAGGATTTTCACAGTAATTTAGGAATTAACTATTGTATCATGGTTTTAAGGAGTCATGTAAATTGATAAATAATATTGAAAATCTTTTTAAATAGGGGTAAGCATGAATCTACTGACATACTACCTTTTGGTGGAGACAAGAGGATGCCCACATCCCACTCCTATGCCCACATGTGCAGGTATATTTACACTCTGCTTTACATTTTCCATGACTTATTGCCTACAGCAAGAGCCAGTCAGCTTTTCAACACTGTGGTCCTGTTCCAGGAAATATTGATGTGGGAGATTAGTAGTTCTGGGAATGAAATCAAAGATGTGATGATGCTTGCTGGTGTCTAGGAGGAGTTTAGAAGGCATATAAACATTCATCTTTGCACACAGAGACACGACTTCACAGATATACTTCCCATGGGAACCTTCAAAACTGCCATCTGCCATATTTTTATATTTCCTCACATATCACACACTGCTTGTGTATGATCTGCTCTGTAACTGTCTGGTTTAGAGTAATTAGTCTTAGATGCAGACCGTTTTCTTAATTTCATATAGTGAATCAAGCCAAGACACATTTCCTGGACAATCAAACTAAAAGAAAACATTCATTGGTACACATATAACTCTAGTTGATGCATTTATTTTACAGTAGACAAAACAGAGAGGTGTTTACTGTGCTCATAATCTCACCTATCACTTACATTCCACAGAACATTATAAAAGTCTACAAATTGGTGGTGATAATCATGCTTTGAACAGCCAATTGGACTAAGTAACCTCCAGTTGTTCCTTTCTATCAATATTTCCACAATTATATGATCCAAATTAACAATAGAAAGGAGATAAGATTTACTAGCATAATCTGCTTGTTTTTCCTGAAAATCATAGCTGCATATTACCCACCCATTTTACACACTAATGGTATTTAGGGCATAATTAGTACTTTTCCAAGCATGAAATACTGCTCTTATACTGAAAATGTCCTGTAGTTCATTAAAAGTCAAAACACAAGCCCAACAACCTTATTTCATTGTGTGCCTTTAGTAAATAAGCTTCCAGAGTAACCTATTATCAAAGTATTTCAAGATTAATTTCTGTAACTCTTCTTGAAAGCTCAAGCTGGATAAGTTTTTTCTTCCTAAGTATCATATATTCATGCCTTTCTTGGATGAGCAATTTTCAGTTTGGCAATGAGCCTGTTGCTTTTAGTTGGATATGCTGCACTTTTGGTTCCTCTGTTCTGAATTTTTTATTCATATGCATAGTAGACACCTTACAAACACAGAGTATCAACGGTGAACAAGTATTTTGCAGGATATTAATATTTGCTTTCTGCAGCAAAGTCAAGTGTTAAAAGCCTTAAATGGAAATATTTTCAAATAAAACTAACAAAGTGTATTTGAACTTTCAGTATTGTTCCTGACAAACTGTTGCTCCTGAAAAGCATCAGCAATGCACTTTGGTCTGCTTTAGTAATTGGGAAGGAAAATTACTGCATTTTTGAAATCTTTTAGAAATTCTCTCTGCCCTCCTTCTCTTCAGAAGCAATTCTCAGGCCTTCAGATGTCTTTCTACTCTTTAAAATCCAAATATATACACAAAAAGTTCAGCAATTTTTAGCTCACAGTGGGAGAATGAGGGGAAAACAACTGTTCCACAGACTCACAAGGTTAAAAATAATGAATACAGTTTGGAGACACTGACAGTATTTGTATCAAACCATGTAGCCTATTGTCACAAGAAATTCTTCCACTACACGTTTAATCAGTGAAAGTATTCGGTGAGTACCCTAGCTGCCTATCATAAAATTGAGCAGCCAAAGCTTCCCAACTTTTGTCTGTCTTGCTAGGTGACTAATAATCCTCCGGAATGCACATTTTTAAAAGGACCTAGACTGTCGTTGAAGCCTTTACTGAAATCTTAAAATTGATGAAATGATAAAATGATATTAAAATCATCTGAAGGAATTATTTCTAAGGACTGTTTTCAATGGATAAACTAAAAAGATAAATATTTGCATTAAGATTACAGACATAACATATACATCCTATAATCTGGATCATCAAAGCAATACCGTCATTCTGTATTATAGAGAAGTCTGCCAAGACTATTTTTATTTTAAAAATGGCATGTGATCACGCAGGGTTTTGTCTGAAGATCATGATTCAGCTGCAGTTTTCAATAAGATTCTTCAAAGTTTTGTAGCAACAGAAAAATACACACCTCACAGTGAACATGGGGTAAAATTTGTAGTCTCAAGTATTCTTAAGAAATTTGGAGTAATATTACTTTTATATGCTTGTGTTATTAATTTAAAATTGTTCTAACATATGTTATGACCAAGAAAAAAACTATTTTTTAAAATGTTCCATGTTCAGTGGTTATTGAAGTTGATAGAATTAACTTGAATTAAATAATCAATACAAAAATATTGATTTTATTCCCCTTATTCTTTTAAAATAGGCATATGAAGGTAATAAAAAGGATGAGCCACTGCTTTATTTTACTACAACCCTTGTAATTTTAAGTCTTTTGCCAATAACTCTAGTCTTCAAGTCAGCTTCTGATACAAGGACTGAAATAGAAAAAAAGAAATGGAGACTGAAGTGAACTTCAGTAACTGTTATTCTAATAATAAATCATAGGCATCTTATATCTTAACAATGTCTTGAATTTTCTCAGCAAATGGATTGGGAATTTAGTATGTTGCATTATAAATTCTTTCTGAAAAAGCAAACCAAAATGTAACATTCCTGAAAGCACTCAGAGTCCAAATCTCTTGATGATACCCAGAAACATGGTATTTCTTGTTTTGTTTTCTTTTTAGAAATGGAAAAACAATTATAAAAATATTGTGCTAATAAATCAAAAAAGGCGCTTGAAATAATCTCATAAAATGTTATGGTTTAAGTAATGCCCTTCATCAGTATTCTTTGTTTAACATTTTATGTTTATTGATAAATGAAGATGTGCTTAAATAATTCAAACAAAACATTAGCTGCAAGCAAGGAATTAATAATTGATAGGACTGGAAGGGCTTTTTTTCACTTGGGAAATAGATAATATTAGCTTAATGTGGGGTTGTAGGAACAGAGGAAATGTAATGGATCTGCTTGCTTTAAACTGATGATGGTTATTGTGGTCTGAAAGTTGCTACAAAGGCAAAAGCAGGACAGCTCTGTAACTGTAATAGATTTCACTCATAGGAGCTGACAATGCAAATTGTGGTTTGATATGCCAGATTTATACATCGAAGGGAATCTAATAAACTTAACATAAAGGAAAAAATAAATGCTATTAACTTGTCTGAGAATTTTAAAAGGGCAAAAACTGAAGGATTATCATGTCTTAATATATCTGGATTTTCTTCCAGTGTACTCTCTTTATGAATATTGTCATCCATAGATTTGTTTAATACATCATTACTAAGAATACTGTAACACAGAAGTTAATGCATTCTTGAGAGTCCTCAGAGGTAGACCATTTTAGTCTAGAAATACACATTGTTAGATTTTACTTAGATTTGCCTGTAAAGAAGCCAGACCATTCCAGCTGCAAATTTGAACCTGTCAGTCTTTTCCGAGGGAATGTAAAAAAAAGAGCTTTGTCAGAACTTCTGCAAGAAGGGGGTTTTCTTTTGGAAATCTGAGGATTTTGTTTGTTAACTGCAGAATTATATGGAATTACTGAAAAATCTGTTCTGCAACTCCCATTCATTGTTGGAGATACTAGAGTAACAGTAATCAGAAAGAAAGCCTACAAAATAATGCTTTTATTTCCGTACAGTATCGTTTATGAATATATAATCCAGATGTTCAGTCTAATCTAGCAACAAGGAATTTGAATTTACACATAACTAACATTTGGCTTTATTACTTTGACAGGCAGGATAAAATGTAAATACTACAGCACATCTATTATAATTCCATAATTGCATATAATGATTTGTCCAAAAGTGTAAGATTATAAATCACATATTTTGCATATTTGCAAAACGTTTTTCTAGTCAAAGATCTTTCAGACAGTAATAAATAAGAATATTCAAAACTGCAAACTGATCTGAAAACTAATGGCATTTTGCAGACTTCAAAATTAATTTCAAGAGATCATAGCCATATTGTATTTGACCCTTACTGTGGGAAATTTCACAGTCACAGATTATCAGGAGGGCCTATTTAAAGTTAGTGCTGGAACAGCCAAACAGTTTTAATAAAAAAAAAATCAAATATAATCAGTCCTTGTAACTTAAATTGGTTGCATCTTATGTCATCACTTATGAAAAATGAATATGCCATATTACTGAAAAAGAGCAGTTGTGCTTTGTACCTATTTTCCACAGGGGTATAAGGTTAAAAAGGGAGCAAGCCAGTGAAGAAACAAGTTCTGGATCTATAGCTGTGTGCCAAGTTCATACCTGAGCATCTCCCAGAATAATTTTTCTTAAGCAGACAGATTGTAAGCCAGCACAAAATTGATTTCAGAAATGCAAATGGGAGAAAGCAGCTTTGTTTTACAGCCATTGCAACACTCGACATGACATTTAGATAGACTTGCTTGCATTGACAGTAGGCACATATGTTTACTATTTTGTTTTAAAATATATGTATTGCTTTTAATAACACCATTACAGCTGTTCACAAAATGACGCCTCTAGACAGAAGCACTACAATGAAAAAAGAGAGTATCAACAGAAGGACTGTATCTGCATGTAACCCGTACAGTTGCCAAGAAATGAAGATATAACATATGGTCACTTTGTAAAGGTGAGATGAACAAAAAACAAGCAGCAACCTAGCCAATTTTTGTCATTTGAATTTTCCTGTTCAAAACCAAATTTAGTTCCATACAACTCTTTTTATCTTGAATGATATGCTTATTAAAATACAAAACAGCCAACTCTGCAACTGTGAAAACAATTTAAAAATAAATTATTGGAATGCTATATTGCCAATTTTTTTTTTTTTAATTTTTTTTTTTTTTAAACTTGTCTAGAGCTATTCATTAAAAATTAAAGTATAATTTCACAGCAGAAGAATCAAATACTATATACAGCTTGGTAGTGTGAAGAGAGGAAGTTGTAACTTATATTAAATATCCCACTGTTGATATGTCTATGAATGTCTTCCCTTGATTTATCTGTTTATTGAACTGCCTTGCAAGGACCACTCCTCACAAGAATGCATGGGGGAATATTAATGCAACTCTTAAGTCTCTTTGATAATCTTCCTGGATACTATCCAGGAAATGAAAAGGTTTAGAAGAAGAAGTAATAGGCCTGTAAACGTTTAAGTTTCAACTGAAAAAATTCAAAGGCTCTGCAGAGAAAGTGTGGACAGAAGTTACTGTGTTAGGGCAATATTACTGCTTTTTTACCTGAACAGCTTACAAAAATTCAGAGTTGCATGGTTTCGTTTCACTAACTGGAAAAAAAATAAATCAATCTTTATATAATTCTGTTCATTGATAATGAACGTTTATATATCTAGCCCTCTTTTCCTGCCTCAGGAAAAGAAACAAAAGAAACTGATTTTGTTTCATTTGGAGTTTTTTGTTGTTGTTGCTTGGGATTTTTGTGCGGCTGTGTGCGCCTTGTGCTTTGTTTGCTTACAGCACTATATTCCAAGCTGCTCTTTCCTTTTTGTCATGCTATTTCAAATTTGTCTGCAGACACATTCTACAGCCCCTTCTCTATACAGTTCTTTGTCAAGATTTTTTCCTTCACCCTCTAACTCACAGCTCTTCACTTGTCCACAATGGTAGAGGCCTTTTTAAACAAGGATCTGTTATTATGTATTCAATTTCAGGGATTAAAAAGTAAGCGTATGTTTAGAATAGAGGTCACTACTTTTCTAGTTCTTTTGTTTAACTCAGATTGGCTATGCTATGCTACATATAGGAGTCAAGACATTGAACTTCAGGAGACTGAAATTCAGACTGTTTAAGGAAACATTTGAAATGTTGTTCCTCTCCTGGAAAAGCTGTCCTTACAGTTAAAGGAGTGTAGCAAAGCTGGCTGCTCTTTGTGGACACCATGACCTTCTTGTGTTGAGGCCCGAGTGCTGGACACAGTACTTCAGGTGGCGTCTCACAAGACCAGGAGCAGAGGGGCAGAGTCTCCTCCCTTGACCTGCTGGTCACACTTCTCTTGATGCAACTCAAGATACAACTGGCCTTCTGGGCTGCAAGCACATGTTGCTGGTTCATTTTTAATTTTCATCAATTGGCATTCCCAAACCCCTCTCCTCAGGGCTGCTATCAAGACATTCTCTGCCCAGCCTGTATCTGATATTGAGATTGCCACGAGCCAGATGCAGGACCTTGCTCTTGGCAGTGTTAAACTTCATGAGGTTGGCAGGGGCCCACCTCTCAAGCCTGTCCAGGTCCCTCTGGATAGCATCCCTTCCCTCTAGCATTCAACTGTTCCTCACAGGCATTTCTCAGTGAGACTTTGCTAACAATCTGCCAGAATAACCTGCATAAATGACTCCTGTCTTCACTGCACATGAATTCTCAGTCTGCTTCTGTAATCCAAAAGGCTGTGCGATAAGACAAATAATAGTATATAAATGGAAGTAAAAAGACATAAGAAAGGAAGACCTAATGCAAATAATCATTTCATCACAATTGATTCTTTTCTTATTTGTCTGTTGTATTAGCTCTTTACAAAGGATTTAGTCCTAGGGCACACTAAATTACTGAGGAAGCATTTAAGTCCCATGTTGTCACCAAGAATTGGAGGAGCTGTGCAATCTCTCTAGCAAAAGTGTTGCTGCCAGTACTGTCTGGACAAGTAACTTGGGAAGAAATGTTAATTTATGACCTTAAACTAGAAAGAAAAATATACCTAGGCAGGAAAAGTAATTGTCACTACATGTCTGACACAGACCTGATGAAAAATGGAAGCCATGTGAGAGAAAAACGCCAGTCTCCATCTCACAGCAGCTATAAGCAGCAGTTTCAGGAACAATTCAATGACTGTGTCGGGGGTTGCTGACCCAGTTTTTATAGCTATTTCAGACTCCAAAGCAAAATGGCTGTGCAAAGTTCTAGGTTATCACACCAGAACAAGAGTAAGATTTTTTTAGGACTGCCAACATTCAAAATATGGGTCAATAGGGCAGAGCAGTGGGAGGGTTGAGAAGAAAGATCAGGAATCACCAATTAGGACAGTGCTCAGCTATCCCAATCCAAGAAGCATTTTTTGGTTCAGGACAGATGTTATGGGGAATATCAAACAAAAACAGCAGTGCAATTTTTTTTGGTTGATCTGGTATTTACTGCATGTTCAGTAAGTTCTGTGTGGAAAATCAAGTAACACATTGATTTCCCCGCACGTGGTACAGAAAACACAAGAAATTCTTTTTTAAGACCTTATTAAAAGACAATTTCAAATCATTCCATTTTTCCACACCTATAAGTTGAAGCAGTTTGCATTTGCACTGCTAAATTCCAAATATTAAAATTAACTAGTAGTACCATCTATATGCTTTCTGAGGAGAATGTGAGCCTGGAGTTCATTGCACAGCTATTGTACATGGAGGTTACACTGACCCACAGTAACATCACTTTCCAACCCATCCACTCAAGTACAGTCACTGAAGTCAATGTACATCTGGTAATTAGTGGGGATGACAAGTCATCCTTTTCTCCCTATGATAACAAGAAAAATAGCTCATGTAATGCAACACTGTACATTGATCTTTTTTTGATCAAAGGAAAGATTTTGCAGAGACATCAGATCATCAGGAAAAAAGGTGAGTGTATATCTCTATAAAGTTTTGATAAGATGCTCCTTTGCATCAGATTCTGTTCTAATCAAATTAGTGCTTCAAAATATTAACAAATAAGAGTGCAGTGCAAGCTAAAGAAATAAAAGTAATATTAAAAGCTGTGACCTCAATTAAAGAAAAGCTGGATGAAAAGCATATTACCTCACGTGTGGTTGAAGTGATAGCATAAAAATTATCTTCTCATTTCTAAAGATTGGGTAGAGAAAAAAAAATATTAGTGGTGTTTAAAGGCTATATGAAAGATGACAAATTTCACATTTATGCTGATTATTGGAAAGAACTTTCCCAGCTTTCCATAGCTATGAAATATTTTTTTTAATGGAAAATAACAAAAGCAGTGAAATTTTAGAGAAAACTTGAAAAAAGCACAAAAATACTTGCTACAATGCTTCATTTGTGATCACCTTCTAGCTCTGGTTTTGTTGTTACAATCATTCTTTTGGGCATCCTGGAGAGGTAATTTAAGCTTTATGGAAGATTTTTACAGCAGTATTATTAAGTTTTATTTACATATTTATTTTTTCCTTTTTTTTCTTTTTTTTTTCCCTTCCAAATTTCAATTTGAATTTTCATGTTTCCATCTTGAAAATCAAAATGAAATAAGGTATACTGAATATTTATTTTAAGAAAAAAAAAGAGTTGAAAGCTATTTTTGAAAAGGACAATCTTAAAATTTCATGTTCTTACTTCAGATTTGCAAATAATTTTCTATTTATGCTAATCAGTTTAACCTTAAACAGACCTCACAGGGGATGAAGGATCTCAACTGAATCAGAACAGCTTACTTTGAAAATTGAAATCTGATTGTTGTCTAGTTTTTTTGTTGTTATTTTTTTCTCTTAGAATTTATATATAAAGATACTTGGAGCTTTATGTTCTAAATCAGGCCTCAACCCTGAACTTGTAAAACTTCCCAGAAAACAAAATAAACCATTCCTCTTTTACTTATCGAAAGCACGTCTAATTCTTCTATTTCACAAGGTGCTGTTTCTTTTGTACTAGCTTCAATGTATTCAGAGGCCTACCAAGACACTCAGCATAACTTCCTGATTCTGCAAGATTGTTCTGTTTCTCTGATCTGCCTCCTTTCCACCAAATAATGATAGACAGATTTTGCAAAAAATCTCTTTAGTGATGTTTAAATTGAGAAACAAAATTCAGAGAGAGATAAGGTATCACTTTTTGTCAAACACGTTACTCTAATTTTATGTCCTACATCTTGATTTGATGTAATATTTATAACAACACATTTTATGTATAATGCCATGAAGTGATGACAATCTGCTCTACTGTCATGGTGTGATATTGAATTAATAGGAAACAAGGTGAGGGCAGAGCAGGCAATCATTGTATGTGTTAACTTCATGATTAACCATTGGGTTCTTAATAAACTCTTACTTTACAAAACAGACTGCCAAATATTTTTTGTCACTTCTACAATATTTTGTCAAGATATATGACCTTGAAAGTCACCTTTAAAGTTATCGGAATATTTCACACAACTAAGATTAACACAGCTTTTATGAACTTCAATGCGAACACACCTGATGTGTAAAACAATCATTAATGGAGACTGGAATCCATAAAAAAATGCATACAGTGAAGAATGTTGCAAGAAAATACACTTCATTTCTCAGAATTTAATTAAACTTTGTGCATAATATTCATTAATTATACTAGAATATTTTTCCCTGAATAGAAAATAGAGAAACTAGTACATACCATTCCCATAGCAGTTTGTGAAATGTGTTTGGCAGATTACAGAGCTCAAAAGCACTTTCTCAGTTTCAAGATCATCAATTGCTTACTACAAAACTGTTAGTCTGCTTGTTGCATTATTTCAGTTAAAATATCATATATGTCCTCATTTCAGGGAGAATGCAGGACATAAATCTGTCCTTATTTCTCTGTGTAACAATGTAAAACTTCTGTAGCTATACTATGCAAGATCACCATCAGGCACTTTAGCCCAAGGAATATATTTTCTGGAACTTACTCAGATTGGTGCTCAGTTTTTGTTGATATGACTATTGCTACCATAGTAAGGGAAACACAGCCAAAACTAAACCATACTAGGTGAAATAATGGAGCACATCAGACAAAAGGATTCCTGCTCCATGAAGTTCAAATTCGAGGCATAAACAACAGACAGCAAGTACAAATAAATAGAAGTAGCTGTAGTTTAACACAATCATCCCAAGAGCACCAACTTCACTTTCCTTAAAAACTTCAGATATCATTATAAAATAGAATTTAAAAGGCATGCTGTTAGAAGGCACTAATTGATTTATGTTTCAACAGCAGTTTGAGATGACAAAGTGAGGGGCTTGGCCATGAAGAGCTGGAAGAGTGGGATAGAAATAAGAAGCTTCTTTTCTTCATCTATGTACTCATACTCAATAACAAAAAGTTTGAGGCAGGTCTATTTTACATAGCATCAGAAAATTTCAAGATTTCACGTATCCATTCCATCCAAACTTGGCTAGAAGAACATTTAAGTAGTAGTGAGTGAAATCATACATAAAAATCAACAAATGATAGTTAACCATAAACTTAATGCCCTGTTGAAATACATGTTTGAGAAGACTGTCGCAGGTCTGACATATCAATAGGAACATACTTTAATGATGTTACAAGCCTTCACTTTCATCCACTTTGCAGATGTCTCTCTGTAGTTTCTGTATTTGCATCACATGACTCTACATGGTCTTTCTTAATGAGCTTCAGAAATACAATAGTTAGAAAATAAATTATTCCAGATACATTTATTCCGAAGTCTTTCAAGTTTGTTCATTAGCCATAGCTATATGTTTTTGCAATAGAAAGGAAACTAAATCTAGTCACAGTGCTGTTGCGGACCAAAGTTAATCAAATAATTATTGTACCCTCCACAAATAAGTCCAACTGTATTTATGCCACTTTGAAAAGAAAGCTGATGGTTATAAGTAGAAGTGAAGTTTTTAAACATTATAAGACATCTCCTAAAAAGTCAAATATTTCTATAGAACTGAAGAATTTTTTATGCTTACTTCCAAAAGATTCTTATATATCTGTACAGATGTTAGCTTCATATTCTCTAAGTTGTTCTCCTGAGAACAAGTTCTCAATTCAATTTCTAATCTTTAATGAAGATTATATAATATTGTAATTGATAATCCACAGCATTATTAGATGTGAGCTACAACAGGAAGATTAGACTACTGCTTAACTACTGCTCAAAATCTTTATTTGATCAGTTTTTTTGTGGAGGGCCTAAAATAGCAGTTTAAAATGTAGATCTCCTCTAACAGAATGAGATGTACACTGAATAGATCATGTTAGCCAGAAACATAAGACTTATTAATTAAATCTATCCGATTGTAATGCAATGCTCAGTTAATCTAGGGTAACTTGTTCTGATATAAATGAAACAATGTACTTTTCAAGCAAGATAAATATTTCCATCAAAATCAGTTTCTGATTCACCCTTTTTTTTTTTTCCCCTACTGTACATGAGAATCAACTGTAACATAGCTTACAGGAATAAAGACAAAAAAATAAGAAAACGCTAAGGAAATTGAAGTCTGTATTCTTCTCACATATACAACTTGTCTCTGTCTGCTGTTCCACCTTCAAGTTCTCTTTTTTTTTTTTTAAACACTAAAGAATATATTTATGAGTAAGAGAAAGCCATGAGAGTAAAAAAGCACTGTCTGAAAAAAATCTAAGAACAATTAATGAAGAAATAAAAAAAATTCCTACTACAGAATACCTGTTATTTGCCCATAAGTAATAGATTAGATACTGGAAATCACATTACAGTTTGATGTATGTGTCACTTTAAGAATGATTCTTGGATTGTGGAGGCAGCTCATGTGTCATATGATGTAAGTACTTTTATTGAGTAGGTAAGTATGTAATAGCTAAAAGCCTCATAAATCAGCTAAGTGGTCTCCCAATTTATAGAGAATATTTGATCTGAGAACATTACCATCTGGTGAGCCACTGAGAAAAAGACAAGATGTGAAGAGTGATGGAGATAGATATGTTAGATAATTTTTTTGGATATATAGTATCTGCGGTAAGCTCTTCATTGCTTGCATCTTTTTTAGTCATTAACACCTGTGCAGGTGTAATATACTACCAAATTAAAGTTTTTCTACTCACTTTAACAGTTTTTATAGCTGCTTCTCATAGGGGTAAAGTCATACAGAATGAAATGCATCAGCATGTTATAAATCAGAGGTCTTTCTTTTTTAAATGCCAGTTAGCAAAATACTGTCTATTTGAGGACTGTCTGAAGTACATAAAATAGTCCAAATTAATCTAGACAGACTTCTCAGAATGTTACTAAATTGAACGAGTACGTATTTTCTAATTGCAAACAAATCACAAACGTTTAGTCTATCTCTGCATATTAATTTTGTATTGGAACAATGAAGAACTTTGAGAAACCATATATACACAATATATAACTATACATAGTTATATGTTAGTTATGTATTTAGTTTATAAACTATTTTTATAAATGAAATAATACCATTTTAATCTATTTTCATTCTCCTTTCCAGAATTCTTTATGGAGTACTTAACAGCTACATTAAAAGTATTTCATATTTAACAGCATGTCAGTAGTATAATGATCTGTACACTATGATAAAATGTATATTGACCAGAGCTGAACTTTTGAACCTGTTGCAATATAAGAAAGCAAAGTGTTGTTTGTTTGCTGTACTGTATTTATAAAATTAAATAATTTCTATTTGCTGTGGTTTATATATTAAGCATTCTCCTGATCGCTAAATGTATGCTTAAACATATTTTTGAAATAGTGATTTGTGTGGGTTCTGATGCTCTGAGGTATTGCTTGTTAGATTGTTCACCTATTCATATTTTATACTTCTGAATGTCTTCCACTTTAAGCCATGTCAGAGGCCTCTAAAACCCTTATTTCACTACAAGCTATTTTTCATCCCCGAAGTATGGAAACATGGTCTATGTAAAGTTTATTTTCCTTTTTGTGGTGATATAGAAAGAATAATTCTCTGGAAGAACAAGCTACTGGAAAATTTATTGTCCAGGTGAAATGTTTAAAATTTCTCATAATGTATGGATGAAAAGCAATTGTCCTTTCTGGTCTGTAGTTTAGACTAACTCAATGAATTTTTTTGTTTGGTTGGTTGGTGTTTTTCTTTGCTTTGTTTTCAAGAAATTGTCTAAAAAGAGCTGCAGGGGAGCACTACTCCCTTATTAAACAAAGCACTGAATTAATCAAAGCACTACTCCCTTATTAAACAAAGCTACATTGTATAGAATGCTATTGCAAAAAAACTGTAGTGATAGAACAAGAGGAAATGGCTTCAAGCTCAAGGAGGGTAGATTCAGTTTATGTATAATGAAAAATACTGTTACAGTGAGGGTGGTGAAGCACTGGAAGAGGTTACCTAGTGTTGTGGTTGATGCCCTGTCACTGAAGAGTTTCAAGACAAGGATGGATAAGGCCCTGGGCAACCTGATCTAGCTGTAGTGTCCCTGTTCATTAAAGGGGAGTTGGACTAGATGGTTCTCAGAGGTCCCTTCCAACTCTAATGATTCTATGATTTTTTTCCTCTGGCTGTGGAGAGGGTGGTCCTGAGGAGTATCTGTGTGGAATCAGTGCACACAAATCCTGGGGACCCTGATGGGACACATGTACTGCTATATGATTTGCTTAGTAAGATCTATAAAACATGAACAAGGTTATTAATTATTGTTGAAGAATGATCCTGTTAAATTATCCTAATCGTTCCTTCTTCTTTAGAAAACAGAGATCATGCATTAACTACTAATTCTAGCTTTCCCACCTTAAGATTATAACCCAAATCTCTAAACTCAATTTTTCCCTAAGTTTTACATTTTAAAATAAACCACTCTAAAAACTACCTTTTGCAGACCTTTTTGCTAAACAGCCAACACAACCTGTCATGTTGTTTTTTTTCAGTAAATCTCAATAAATCAGTAATCTTCAGTAATTCAGTAAATCTTCAGTAAATGAATTACATACACAATGAAAACTACAAAAAAATTGAAGCCTGACTTCAAAAAGTCAAGGCTTAGGCATCCAAAGTTCTTAGAATCAGGCAATTAAAGGATAAACACAAGTCTGATCCTACAAACATTCTGCCAATGTCAAGAGTACATTCAAAATTAAATTTCTGTTAAAATTAAACAATAATAGCAGAATAGTCTTACACAATAAGTACTTCCAGTCATGCTGCTGCTGTTTTTTGCTTTCGTAATGGTGTTCCATAAGTTAGAATCTACAAGCGTTCTTTGGGAGAAAAAGCAAAACACTGAAATGCAGGCTAAGATAACTTCAACTATCATAGAAATGCCAGCTGCAGAAGGCACTAGTGCAATCCTAATCTACAAATTAGATCAATCGTAGCACAGATATTTTTGCCATCAGCCTGCTGTTGAGATAAATAATTTTTCTCTACCATATCTACGTGACTGCTTTTGTCAGTCAAAACAAGGCAGAATCCTTTGAAGCAGAATTGTAAGGTATAAAATTTACATATTTGAAAAAGGATTAAGTCAAACATGAAATGAAACTGTCCAGCTTTCTACTGAAAATAGAAATAGAAAATAATTTTTTCTAAGCAATATCTTAATCAGCCTCACACAACTGAGGAACCTGATGTTCTAGAAGCAATTGTTAGATTTGTCAATGAAAGAGGAAAGATACTGTTTAGGGACAAAACTTGCTGTTCTTGCATTTCTGCCTCCTGTGTTCAGATGTCCTCTACCAGTTCCTAGTGAAATCAAGGAGAGCTGGAAAAGGTTATAACAGTATGTCTTTTGAGCCTGTGGGTTTTTTCATTCTGATGTAAAAAGAGTAGACATTGAAAAATCTGAGAGGGAAAGAACTTCTGTTTTAGAAAAGATCTAGGGGTATACAAAGAAAAAGTTGGACATATTGCTATAACTGATGCTTTCCAAATTACCTAATTCTCAACCCTACCAAAACAATATTTCTAAACTGTAACTAAACTGATCATGTACAAAGTTCTATCATTTTTTCAGTGATATTACATTGATACTATTTTGCTCATCTTTAGGAAAAAAAAAAACAAAACTACTTTCTCTAATACTAAAAACTTATTAAATATTCAGTACTATTGAAAGATGGGGTTTTAAAAATTCATTCTTACATTAGCAACTACACATGGAGACAACACTTCAAAAAAAGAGATGAGTGGAAGAGAATGCTTCAGAATAGTTCCCTGTGGTAATTTCAAGAGCAACAGAATACTAACATACCACCAAGATGCTGTGGTTTCTGTTTTGTTTTGTTCTAATTTCTTCCTCAATTCATTTAAGGCATAACATTTGGCTTGGACAGGTATTTTTCTTGCAAACATACTACTTTAGATAACAAAGGAAAGTATGTGTGCCTTCAAATATGTTTTCTAGATCATTATGACTATGGTTCTACTAACCACATCAGAAAAAGTTTGAGTTGTAAGGGAGTTAAAAATGCTTAACACATTTCATATGAACATTATACACACCTGTCAAAGACCTCTGCCAGTATATCCAATGATTAAATTAGAATAAGTGCTTGTGCAAAGGTTTACTTTATTTTTTCTGAAAGAAACAATCCATTTCTCTAAATAAATGTTTGTCATTAATCCATTCTGACATACTATCTGCATTTGTGGATAAAAGTGTTATGCAATTCTGTTCAGATTTTATACAAGTAATATAAGCAGTTTATACATGGATTGGAAAATGGTACTTCAGTTATGGCAGATACAGCTATGTTAGAAATGTTACCAGCACTTACATTGTCCCATGATGGGATTGACATCTGAAAATATAAATCTTCCTGGATGGTTTGAACTTTTAGTTAAGTACAAGTTATTTGACTTTACTGGGTCTGACTAGCAGAGTTAACTTTCTCCACAGTAACCTATATAGTACTTCCCTCTGCACTTGTAAATAGAACAGAATTGATATCAAATGAAAACTGAGGGGTTCTGGGACAGGTCTAAGTCTCATTCAAAGCCCCATAAAGCTAGGACACTGGGCAAGAGTTGGGGATGGGAAACTGTCAGGCAGCTGTCCCTAATAAACCAAATGTATATTCCATATCATATGATGCCACACATGGAGGAAGAAGGGGGAAGGAGAACAGTAGGGGCTCTCATTGTGAAAAACACCTGTCCTCCTGAACAGCTACCACGTGTATTATGGCACTGCTTCCCAATATAAATAGCTTTTTCCTTTTTTTTTTCTTTGATTCATTCCAAAGAAATGCTAACCAACATACCTCTCTAAAAAGGAAATCCTCATAGAACTTTTTTGACATACAGTGATCCATAAATAAAATCAAGTGGTTAAAGCCAGCCTACACCTACCAACACAAGGAATAAATGGCAATTAATCAAGAGAGGACCAGACGCTCCAGTGCTCTGACTCAGTTGCTGAAGTATCCACAAGGTTTACTCGTTCATGTTAAACTTCATACAAGTTGTGACTGCCCAACCCTCTAATTTCCCAAGATCTTTGCAAGGGTTCTCCATTCCCTAATTTAGAGTCATCCACAAGCTTACTTAGTATGTATTTGTCCTACATCCAGATAACATACAAAAACTTTGAAGACAATTGTAATCAAAATGGATCTCTGGGGAATTTATGACTATTCCTGAATACAACTGGGAACATTCAATTCAGCCCATGCGACATTGCATGCAGTGGGGTGAGAGACAGTGGCCCAACAGAGAAAGGGCAGGGCAAGGAATATCCATACACCTTGCCTTGCTGAGGGTTCCAAGTAGCCAAAAGGATCATTTACAAATACAAAAGGCGCTCAAGCACAGACAACTGTTCTGGTTTCCTGCATGCTACAAATTTTTTACATATTATAAAAACAAGTTTATTTTTCTGCTTATGTGCTCAGTTCAAACTCATAGAATCACAAGGTTGGAAATGACCTATAAGATCATCTAGTCCAACTGTCTTCACATTACCACTGCTACCACAAGCACTAAACCATATCTTGCAGTGCCTCATCCAGATGCCTCTTGAACACTGCCAGGGACGGTGACTCCACAACCTCTCTGGGCAGGTCATTCCAGTGCCTGACCACTCTGAAATAAAAAGTTCTTCCTCATGACTAACCTAAACTTCCTCTGGTACAACTTGCTGCCGTTTCCCTGGGTCCTGTTCATTTCCTGGGAGAAGAGGCCAAACCCCTCTTCACCACAACCTCCCTTCAGGCAGTTGTAGAGTGCAGTGAGGTTTCCCCTGAGCCTTCTCTTCTCCAGACTAAACAATCCCAGCTCCCTCAGGTGCTCCTCATAGGACTTGTAGTCCAGACCCCTCACCAGTTTCGTTGCCCTTCTCTGGACACTCTCCCAGGCCTCAATGTCTTTCTTGTAGTGAGGGGCCCAAAACTGAGCATAGTACTCAAGGTGCGGCATCACCAGTGCTGAGTAGAGGGGGATGATCACCTCCCTGCTCCTGCTGGCCACACTATTTCTAATGCAGGCCAGGATGCCATTGGCCTTCTTGGCCACCTGGGCACACTGTCAGCTCATGTTCAGCCAAGCATCAATAACACCCCCAGGTCCCTTTCTTCTTCACAATCATCTAGCCACTTATCTCCAAGCCTATAATGCTGCACAGGGCTGCTGTGGCCAAAGTGCAGGACCCCGGACTTGGCCTTGTTGAAACTCATCCCATTCACCTCAGCCCAGCGATCCAGCTTATCTAGACCCCTCTGAAGGGTCCCCCCCTTCAGAGGGCAGATCAACACCACAACTTGGCGTTATCTGCAAACTTAATGAGGTTACACTCAATCCCCTCATCTAAGTTGTCAATAAAGATATTAAACAAGAAAGGACCCAGTACTGACCCCTGAGGGACACCACTCACAATGGGTCTCCAGCTGGACTTAACTCCATTAGCCACTACCCTTTGGGCATGGTCCTCTAGCCAATTTCTTACCCAAAGAAGTCCAGATCACAGGCAGCCAGTTTCCCCAGAAGCAGCAGAGACAGTATCAAAGGCTTTGCTGAAGTCTAGGTAGACTACATCAACAGCCTTTCCCTCATCTACCAGTCTGGTCGCCCAGTCATAGAAGGAGATGGGGTCGAGAGGGGATGAGGTTGGTCAAGCACAACCTGCCTTTCGTGAACCTGTGTTGGCTGGGCCTGATTCCCTGAACACCACGCTCATGCCATGTGATCTCACCTAAGATGATTTACTCCATTACTTTCCCCAGTACCAAGGTCAGGCTAACAGTTTTATAGTTCCCTGGATCCTCCTTACGGCCCTTCTTGAAGATGGAAGTCACATCAGCAAGCCTCCAATCCTCTGGGACCTCTCTAGTTAACCAGTAACACTTATAGATGGCCATGAGCAGCTCGGCGATGACCCCCACCAGCTCCTTCAGCACCCAAGGGTGTAGCCCATCTGGTCCCATGGACTTGTGACAGTCCAGATGGAGGAGGAGCTCTCTTACTGTCTCCACCTGAATTGCTGAGGGTATATTCTGAGCATCCCAGACTTCCAGACCAGGGAGTAAAATCCCCAGAGGATAACTGGTCAGGCTATTAAAGGCAGATGTAAAGAAGGCATTGAGGACCTCAGCCTTCTCCTTGTCCTCAGTGGCCACATTCCCTGCTTCATCAAGTATAGGATGAAAATTGTCCTTGGTTCTTCTTCTGATGTTGATATATTTATAAAAGGATTTTCTATTGTCTTTTACTGCAGTGGCCAATCTGAGTTCAAGTTGTGCTTTTGCCTTCCTAACTTCCTCCCTGCATACCTTAGCTACTCCCTTGAAATCTCCCCAAGTAGCCTGCCCCTTCTTCCAGAGGACATAGTCTCAAAAGTAGTTCCTGGCTCATCCACACTGGTTGTCTACCCCTATGGCTCACCTTACGGCACTCAGGGACAGCCTGTTCTTGTGCCTCTTGAGGAGTGTCCAGGCTTCCTGGACCCCTTTACTCCTAAGAAGCGACACCCAAGGGACCCATGCTACAAGCACCCTGAACTGATCAAAGTCAACACTCCAGAAGGTCAAGAAAATAGTTTTGCTGGTCATTCTTTTGACATCTCCAAGAATAGAGAATTCTACAATTCCATGGCTACTCCACCCAAGATGGCCCCCATTCTTCACTCCTCCTACCAGTCTTTCTCTGTTAGCGAACAGCAGGTCTAGCAGGGCATCACGCCTGGTAGGCTCTCCTCCCAGTTGCATGAGGAAGCTATCTTCCACACAGTCTAGAAACCTCCTGGACTGCCTCCTCTGTGCTGTATTATATTACCAACATATATCAAGGAAGTTGAAGTCTCCCAGGAAAACAAGTGCTGGTGATCATGTGACTTCCACAATCTGCTCATAGAATGCTTCGTCCTAATTTTCATCCTGATTAGGTGGTCTATAACAGACCCCCCCACCAAGATGTCACCCCCACAGGCCAACTAAACTGCCCCATGTTCAAAGAACCCAAAGTTTCTGGCTTCGAGCCTCCAAGCCAATTATTCATTGCTTGTGCTTTCCAATCACATTCAGTGTCCCTTACTGTGCCCCTGAAGGTATAGAGCAGATGATCACTTGAGCTCCCACTCCTTAAACTAAACACCCTAAACCCCTGAAATTTCTTTTCATAGCTCATAGGGCTTCTCTGAGCAATTTCATCACTGCCCACCTGAACTACAAGTAATGGAACGTAGTCTGACGACCTAACCATCTTAGGGAGTTTCCTGGTTATGTTCCTGACCCAAATCCCAGGAAGGCAGCACACTTCCCAACAGCCCAGGTCAGGTCTGCACATGGGGTCCTCCATTCCTCTGAGCAGGGAATAACCCACCACAACCACCCTTCTTTCTTTCCTGTCAGAGGCAGTCTCAAGGCATGGGGGTGACTGCCTCACCCTGCACTCTCTCTTAGACAGATCCTCCATCACCTCTCCACTCACCTCCCCTTCAACTTCCAGCAACTGGAACCTGTTACTTAGAAGGAGCTGGGGAAGCAGGCTGGGCAGGTAGGGATGGTCTCCTGTGACACCAAGTCAGGACTCTCTTCCAACCTTGCTCATCAGTCAGACCCTACTAAGCTTAGCCATAAACATAATTATTTAGAATAAGACTTGTGAGTTTAAGTTTTGTCAGCATGAAAAGTTAGAGAAAACATTTTTAATATTTTTTTTTTCTGGACATGAATGCAAGTTCTTTGGAGGACTGATTGCAGCAGCCTATGCTTTTCCTGTATTTTGTACAGGTGCTAATTTCTTCCCACGAACAATGCCTTTCTTTAATGGTGGAGCTTGCCAAATTATTTGCTCTGCTCTTGAGACTGAGACAGCATGGTTCCCACCATACTTGCAGCATGAAATATACAGCATTTACCTCTGTCACCCACTGGACAGTTCCATTCAATGATCAGTTCCATGAAATGGCCAGTCAGTCCAAGATAGTCACATCGCCTAAGCTCTAGAGAGCTTCCTGTGATCCTAACCTACTTCCAAAGGAAAATCCTGAAGTTGAACAATTTCACAGGAAGAATACTTTTTAGAGAAAGGGGGGGGAACACAAACTTGGCCACTTCCATCTGTAAACTCAGTCTTCAAATACTTCAATAGGTGCTTTATCATGCAGATAGTACGGAATGAAAAGCTAAGCTATGACAAACTTCATTTCTTCTGAATGGTGGTATCGCTGAAGTCAGGAATAGTACACTTGGGAAAACTGATGCATCCCAGACCTTTACCTGAAGACACGCCACCTCATTTTCCACAACAATGTTCTATCTTCAGCTGGAAATAGTAATTCCTACCACTCCTAGCCAGCAGCCCTTTAAAGCTCACCACTGAGTTCCAAGCCCACCGGTGTCCTGAACCACTTGAGCTTTCTTCATGAGCAGTCTGAATAACATCTGGTGAGTATAATACTCTGCAATAATCAGATAAAGGGTAAATTCCCTGCATCCTCATCAGTAACTTTAAGAATTTGATTAAGCTGAAGAGCACTCATGTCAATCTGTTAGCTGTTTATACCTTTTAATTTCAGTCTGTTTTTCAGTCACTTTTCTCAGTATTTCATTTGCTTTTTGAATGCCAATGCACACTGAAGTGAAGCCTTCATTCAGTTGTTTTCAGTGATGCTGAGGTTCATTTCCTGAGCTGATGTGATTCATTTAGAAGCATGCGAGTTGTATGAGCATTTAAGGTGTCTCCCTTCAGTGTTATCTGTTCTTCCTTATGTTATCACTGCTGATTTTCATCTATCACAGCATTTTCTGATTTTTCTGATTTGCTTCTTTTTCCTTGCCTCTTAACATAACATTTGCATCTTTTCCCATGACTATTCTGTTTTAGCAGCTTATAGTAACAGACTTTGCCAGATACCTTTTAAAACACTAAACATACTATATCAACAGATTTTCTCTTCCCTTTTCTTTTACTAGTACATTCAAAGAAATTTGAAGATTGATTCCTATTGTCAGTAATTATAACAGTTTTGCCATTCTTATTATTTTTCAGGTGTTTTATTATTCTATTTTGAAGTTTCATATTAACATCTTTTCCTGATGCAGTTTTAAGGTCTCTGCAATTCCCTGGGACACCAATGCTTTGCTTTAAAAGTAAGTTTATTACTCAGAATCAATCCAGAATCAAGTAACCCTGAAAAGGAGTTGTTCATAAGAATAGTCTGTGATTTCAGGGGAAAACCCCATGTGACTATCTGATCACCAGTGTAACGGAGACACCTGCAGCTCTTCTAAATAACTATTCCCAGGACTGAACTACAATGAGCAATACTTTGTTCTACATACCTACTCATCATTCTGTAGCATGTTCAGTGGTATCAAAGTATTACTTGACAAAAAGAAGTAAAAAACTGGTGTTTGACTTAGAAGGTTCACTCAGAATAAGTTACTAGTCAAGCTGCATAAGGTGCAAATTTCTCCCCTTAGGTAGCATCTGCATTATAATCCTATGCAGTCACTATTGTTAACTTTTAAATCAAGAATTTGAAGACAGTGTTCAAAGATGCATAGCAATATTCTTTGATGTGTGCTCATCTGAGGGAAAACTCAGTCCAAAACTGTATTTACATTTGTTAAGCAAGTATTACTGCAAGAAGGCTTATGAATGTAGGGAACATATGGAGAGGCTGGCAGGCATGGATTCCCTAGTGTGGTGGTTAGATTCTTTGCTCTGAAAAGACAAGTGTTTAAAATTCATTGGAAAACTATAAAGTACACAACCAGTATACCAAGTAGTCCTGTATTTAGAGAAGAATTATAACTGTGAGAAGGAATCAAATATTTTTAAACCTAATACAAGATTATTCTTTAAATGATTATTATTTAAGTTTATATGCTAGTCAAATATTGCAGGCTGAACTGTTGGGTCCTGTTGCACAATTAATGTATCAAACTTACTACTCTGAATTACTGTATGGGTTTGTTTGTTTGTTTTTAGCACCTGGGCTTCCCACTATTAATTTACCTTTACTTATCTATCATTTACTACTTGTTACCATAATTAAAATCTTAGCTAGTAGTTAAAATCCTAGTCATTAAAAATATTTCAGATTCCCAGTGAGCGCAATTGACTTCCTTGTGAAGTCTGTTCATTGTAAGCTGTCTTCCAGCTACAGCATAAGCCATAACCCAAAGTCATCAAGAGCATTTTTTTCACATTTCAATAGGCTTTAGCTCATATGCTGAAAATATTTGACTAACTTCTAGCTCCTTAATCCTGACCATATTTAAATCATCACTGCTATTTAAATAGAGTATACACTTAAGCACTTGATGAATCACAGATCATACCAGTGTCTAGATCTGTTTATCAATGCGATATAGATAGTGACAGCTAAATATTTCTTCATCGGACTTACGTAATATTACAGCTATTTCAACAATTTGATATAAAAGTCAATATGCTCTTTCCTAATCTTGAATTTATGTATACTTAAAATACATTCAAACTTATATCTAGACAAAGATAAAATTTGAGTCACTCCAAAAATTAAAAAATAAAACTAAATGGAGACTACAAATAAAATAAGTTTTTTTCCTTAAGGACTGGTCTTTCATTTTAACTTTGAATTCCAAAATTAAAAAAAACCATCAAGATTATGTTATAAGGGTAAGCCCATTTATGAAAATTAGACTTTTAGAATAAAACTGAAGCACATGAAATCATGCCAAATGTAATAAACTAATGAGTTCAATTGAGATTCCATAAGATGATATGGGCTAATAGGTGTACAGCTTGTTTCATCTTTCCCTCTCTTTAGTTATAGTTTCTTGCAACCTTTGTGTAAATATGCAGTTTATGCATCTTTTATAACATGAATTTAATATCCATTATTTAAGTAGTGAAAGCATAGCCATAGAAAAGGTTAATGTTCAGAACTATACTGTTATTAGGGTTTCATTTTTCTACATTATATTTTTTCTTTAGCACTCTAGAAAAACAAAGTATCTTCTCCTTTTCTCATTTTCTATTCTATTCCAAACATGCCTTATGCAACTTTAGTATCTGATTGCTTTCCAGAAATGCATTAACTAATGTTACTAACATCTGTCATGTATAGTTCATTTTCTCTATCATCTTCTCTGCAGGGACAGGATGAGAAAGAAAATGAACTACACATCGTGTGCAATGTAGTGTTATATGCATATGCATTATGATGGAGTCTTTAATTACATACTCTCATCTTGTTTCCCACAGGATCCCTGCCTCTTTCAGTACACAGGGCAGACACATGGGAGAGATTTAAGAGTGCATAGGCAACGACCAATTTAGCAGTTCCTGACTTGGCTTTTTTAATGTAATGCGGTGCTTCTAACTGTATGTTTTTTTCCTTTTCATGTCTGTTTTTTTGGTTCTTAATGTTACTGATATTTTCTATAGAAATAAAAAGATAAAAAGACAATGAGATACAAGCTATTAATTAGAACAGAAAACATGTAGTTAATTCTCCAAGCCTTAGTGCACCTCTGCCACTCTAGTCATACTTAATCCCAAAATCTGGTTTCAGAAAAAAGAAAAAAAAACACAGATGTTTTTCCTACCTAACCTACTCTGCCTAAAAGCTGGAGGATTCAACCACAGATCTGTAGAGGAGGAGGATTCAGGAATGGTGCTAGTAGAGTGAGTTCAGAAGGGATATTCCTGTTTCTGTTTGGCTTTAACATGAACCACACTTGTAGTATCTCTGTAATCAGTTTTTTCAAGGAATAACCAATTAAAAAATATTGAATATTTTCTGCCATAAGCAGGTACCCAGTATCTATAATCTTCTGACATAAAATATCATAAAATTAAATTAACTAAAGAACAAATAAGATTTAAAAATAACTACTAATTTTCCTTGACATCTTGATACTAAGTTAAGTGCTAACCTTTTTCAACCAACACTATGGAATTTTTTTAAACAATTATTTCTGATTAATTATTTTTGTTTTTTTAATTAGATTTTTTTTTTTCCTTACAATGCTTGGAAGTATAAGATAAAGAAGAGTGCAGAACAAAAATAGACTGCATGTTCTTTTCTGTTTTCTGTGTACCAGCCTGATTCCAACTCTTTTTTGAAAAAAAAATACCCATATTTCACAGCATTTTTATGCTGTATATTTTTTGTACTATTTTTTATATTTTATTTTTGTCTTTAAAAATACCTCCAACAACAATTTATATTGACTGTATTAAACATGTGTGTAAATGAAAGCATTCATAGCTTTATTTACCTGAAGTAACGTTAAGACATTAAAACTTTGTTGGCAGAAACCCTTTTAGTTTAATTAAGTCTGCTGCTAATTTCTGAAGATAAAAGTTTCCTAACAGAGGCTGCTGTTTGCAGCAGTTCCATAAAAAAAAAAAAAAAGGGTACAGATTCTGGATTGCCTGTATGTTTTGCAAATAGTTTCCTACAGTAGTTGATTAACTCCATCTGTTAGTCCGTAGGGAAGGTAATTTGAATTTTGCCTCTGAAATCTGAATCCAGGCTGAAGAGGGAGTCTGAACCCCAATTTTTTTATTTTATTTCATTTTTTTAACTTCAGATCATCTGATTCTGTATAAATGCATTCCAGTATGAAAAACAGTCCTGTTAAATGAATTTCAGACCAAACTTGAAAATGCTTGAAAAGCTCTAAAGCTTTTAACCTTGGATCCTATTGTAGTTTGAATGGTTTTTGTTGCTTACTAGGGGATATTTTTATTTTTGATAGGTAGGTAAGGAAGGTATCAAGATTTTTTCCTTCATCTATGCGCCTTTGATCTCTACTTCTATTAAAGGGTGATTCTTCCTCTGCATGTTCCAGCTGCAGTATCCCTATTATTAGACAAAAACTTCACTGTGCCTGTTTCTCCCTGTAGACAAGGAATAAAGCCTACATTCAAGTTTGCACTGGGAGAGTTTATGTCTACAAAAAACTACATGCAAATTCATCAAGCTTTAGTATCTTCAATTCCAGGTGTTCAAAATATGCTTACTGCCTGGATCACATATCTATTGCGATGCCAAGAAACCTGAACGTCCATTCAAGAATGCTTGGATGCTCCACAAACAAGTGTCAAAGCAAGTCTTGCATATACACTAATGAACATTTTCCGATCAGTTACATGAGGCATATTTATCTCTTGGCGAGTCATTCATCTCTGACTGTTCTTAAGCATTAGCTTATAAACAGATGAGATACAAACCATAAACACAGCTATTATATGAAATAAAACATTTTACAGGTGCAACACTAAAGATTTCTGGTATCCAAAAAAGTTTTAAAAAGTGTTGATGATGCTATGAAGATCTCATTCCTGCTTTACAGAGTAAAGCTGCATGTCTGTTTGATAGTCATTTTCCTGAGACGAGTGAAAAAATTTTGGCTAAATGCAAAGAGAACAGAGAAGCTCTTTCTGCCTTTTGATGTGGTATATATTACGTGGAGAAGGACAGGGGGAGGAAAATATGCTTTCTAGTCCACTTTCATTCCCTGAAGCAGTTGGGGATTTTCTATTTCTGTCACCACTCTTATCAGCAAGAACATATACGTATCAGCACTCTGACAAAAAAATACAGACATTCATACTACCTGTCAATCCTACAATCTTCTTGTCTAGTCCATTAACTACGAGGTATTCCAAAGAAATACCTGGATTAAACAGACAGTATGTCATCCTATATTAGCTCTTGCTGTAGACTGTGAGTTTACAATGCTGTACTGCCATAGTGTTTGACACTTTATTACTTGCATTCATTTTAGCCTATTTTGAGTATGATGTGTCAGTAGCATGCTTACATTGCAGATTTATTGAAAGAGTAAACCATCACCATTGACAGATAGATCTGTTAATGCATAGATTTCCGATGAACTTCTTTACTCCCTTATTTCCTTAAAAAATTATTCTTTCCTGCTTTTGGTGAATTACAGTGCATGTTCATATACACAGTTAGAAACCATTTTGATACATGTTTCATTCATATATAAACCATAGGAGAAAACATACTTACTCTCTAGCATATTTTATTTTCAAGAAAGTTAAACCTATTTCTACTATAACTCTATGCTAATACTCAAGGATCTTTATTTTAAAGAAACATAGACCTCCAAGTTGGTATTCTAGATAACTCCATAGATTCACAGCATTTAAAAATGTAATTGTTACTCATCAGCAGAGTAATTTCACAATACCCCTTCTTTTTTTTTCCTCAGCCTCTAGAACAACTTACAAAATGGCTCCCAGTCACACCACTCTTGTTTCTTCATTGAGCCTAACATCAGAAAAGTACAAAATGAAAGAAATAACAGAGGCCAAAATCATTGAAGTTAATAGAACTACCAGCATTTTTCATATAACATAGATAGACAGGCATAAGTCAAGGTCACCCACACCTTATTATTTAAGTAATTTCTGAAATCAGCATAATCTGATGTTGTCTCCCAGGCAAAATGCTTGTATGTACCACTAAATGAAAAGTGGTAAAATCAGCTTTTGTACAGTGCTTTCACACACAGGGATCAAAACACAAAAATGTAAAATAGTATAGCAATATATATTTTAAAACTATATCTACTATATATTGAAACTACTACATACCATTAAAAATGGCCAAAAATGCAGTTACATATATGGGCTATACTGCTATGTTAATGTAGAGTGGTATAGATTTAATTAAATCTCTCAATCCCAAAAGCTATGTCCAAGTTTTCTCTAGAGTATCTTTGTTGGTCTTAGGTACATAGTGTCTGTTAATGTTCTCACTATATGATAAGGTCATTAAAAAAATTAACCTTTAGTGTATTTAACAACACAAAACACACTTTTGCAGTGCAGCAAATATTTTCTACACTTAAATACTATTACTTCATCAACAAAGAATGCAGCATGTTTGGAGGATATAAAATTTCAGTCTCCTAAGTTCACAGCTTGAGTGGTATTCAACCCACTTAAAGTATGCAGACATACTGCAATTGAAATAACTGTACTTTCCATTTAGATCATCATGATATTCAGTCTAAACTGTAAAATACAGAACTGGGACAACAAGAAATTAAATAGTATATCCAAAACCTGTGCCACGGTAGCAATGTGTTGACCAGTAAGTATGAGTAAAAAAAAAAATTAAGGATTAAGGAACTTCAGGATGAGAAATATGCTCAATCTGATGACCTGTAAACACCATATGGACTACTATTTTTCCAGAGAGCCAAATGTACAATGAAACCTCAAATATTAAAAAACAATATTAAACAACTACAACTATGATACAGCATACAGGGAAAGACTTAACAAACATAGTCTCTCAATCTTAAGAAAAGAAGGTGGAGAAGTAATCATATTACTGCTTTCAGTTACCTAATGGGGAAGTCATAGAGAAGACAGACCAGGTTCCTCTGGGAAGCACAAAGGACAACAGAAAACAGACACAGCTTGCAACATGTTCTATTTAGGTAATAGAGAAAAGGTTCTGGTTAAGTATTAGAGGAAAAACAACAACACAAGAATAGAAAAATGTAGCTCAAATTATTATCATTTTTTTTTCCTTTTTTTCCTATATATATTAGTGTTGCGGTTCAATGTTATAACCTCTATTGTCAAGAGTCTGTTGATTTCAGTGGGAAGTCTAGACAGAGAATCAAGTTCTTTCCTCAAGTTCTTTCCTGCTTTTCCAGGATGTTTGTGAAGTCTTGTGAAAGACAAGAATCTCAGTTTATGATTTCATCTTGGAATGTGTACATCCAGATGCAATAAAGCTCATTTACTATTATTTTTAACATCATAATTACCTAAAGCAGTGGTCCTTAAAGCTGAGCTAGTTTCTATACAGATTAAGTAATGTCTATATGTTTGACATATATACTAATTCTTCCCCATAATTTAACATAGAAAATTATCCCAAAATAGGTAGTTGTCAAGTATAAACTTTTCAACAGCACTGGCCATTTTAAAGATGTTAATCAGTTTTACACATATATACAGAACCCAGTCATGTACTTGAGTTTTATTTCAAGGCTCAGAAGAGTAAAAATAATTTTCATTATTAATTTTATTGCCTTCTTTTAAGGGATGTGTTTGAAACAGCTAAATTAAGAAAGAGGAGCTTTTCTTTGTTCCCTCAATCCATTCTGTAATAAAACAGTACATACTTCCAGATCAATTAATATAAGAAAGCAGATAACTGAGAAATAACTTTATGTTTCAGAGTCATTTAAAAGTATATTTGTTTTCCAGTATTATTTTATCTTGAATCTTCTATTTAAAAAAAAAAAAAAAAAATCCTATTTCTGCTTACAATGAAAAAGGAAGCATTTGCCTTTCTGTCTTTTCCATTCAAATGCACTCCATACTTACTGATACAGAAGGGATTAAATACTTTAGTTTACTAGAGTACTAGAAATCCTCCAGTTTTCCATTTTAAAATGTTTTCCCTGACATACTAAGTGATTACTTGAGTTACATTAAATAAACAAACATTTAATAGCTGAAAATGTACCAAAACAAACACTGGATCTGAAAAAGATTTAAATATGTTGGATTGTAAGGTCACAGCCATGGGTGCCTTTATGACCTGCAGCCATCAAATCTGTTCCTTCCTTCAGTACATCCCTCATGCCTTGTGTCTTTCTAAAAGTTATTTTTTCTCTTTTTTTTTTCCTCCCCTCATTTGCATACGTAATGCAGCAAGTTGGGTTTTTTGCTTTTTTTTTATTGATGGCAGTTTGGTTGTATTGATGGAAATGCATAATACATCTCAAGGAAGCTGCTATTCATAAAATGTTTCACTACCCAACAGCTGAGATTCAATGGCACTTGGTTTCAGGCTGCAAATATCTAAAAGAGACTAGTTAATGTATGACACATTTGTAGCATGAAAATATAGTTTCAACTCACAAACAATGCTCCCAGGTGAATAATCTTGACCGTAAGAATAATCACACAAGAAAAGTTTTCCACATACATAAGTGTTCAAAGGACATGACCTTCTAGAACCATAGAAAGAACATTGTATATTTTATTTAATTAAAACGAATTAAAAATGAAGAAAAGGTGTATTTTTCTTTCCTTCATCAGCTCTCTCATGACTGCATCTTATCTGACATTTTTCACTGAATGCTGATGAAAAGATGTGCAAAAGTTTACTTCCTTAACTAGGAGACTTCTATCATCATAAGATATGCTGTACCAGGAATATTGCAATCCAGTGCACAGCAAGCATGATAACATCAGTTCATCAGTAATATCACTATATACAAAATAAATTCTAACTAGTTTCCATTGCAATCTGTCTCCTGTGCATTCCAAGAATTTCCAGCATGTTCCCAGCACCTGGGAATCTCACTGAAGTGGAAACTCTTAATCTGTTCTTATATAACTATGTATTTTATACATATAGTACATTATGTGTAAATGCCTCATGGTGCCTTTGTACAGGCAACATGGCGATGAGACCTGACATTGCAGTCAGCAACTGAGGAAAAATTCAGCAACACAATACAGCAAAGTCCTTAACAAATTACACAACTAATATTTTTTTTTACTGGTAACCAGGCAATTAAAACAAGGCATGCTGTGACCATGATCTGATAAAGGGAAATAAACTGAAGCATACAAGGATGCACAGTTACCTTCAATTTGTTTTTCTTCGAAAGATGCTAAATACTAAATTCCAAGAGGAAAGATTTTCAACTTTTCTAACAGATTCTGAGGAGTAATAAAGTACTGAGGCATAATATGTTACTCTTTAAATGAACCACCCCTAAGAAAACAAAACCAGGATGTGGTTTTAAACATGAGATGATATCTGTTCTTAGGGTATTCTAATCATTGATTTCAGTGGAGCTATATACACACACACACACACACTAAGGGAAATACAGGCCCCCGCCTCTCCAGTTTCTCATTTTGTAACACATTTGATGCCTAGCTATATGATTTTTTTTTTAATGGAATACACATTTGATCATCTAAGTTCATTTATCTAGACTTCCTAGAAATCTATCTTAAAAATAAACAAATCAGAATAGATGTTAAAGACAAAATTCACTACTAATTCTAGGCATATATTTAAGGAATGCTTTTCAGCAATTAAAATATTTATAAGATGTTCTACACTTATTTTATGTAATGAAGCGGTGCTTGATAGAGTTCTAATTTTAGAACCATTTCATCTGTATTTTAAGAACTCTCATGCGCAGATCTAAAAATAAATATTTTTTTACTCTGACTTTACTCTAAATTGCCATTTTTGATGGCTTTTGTTCATAAAAGGCAGGGAGAAAAAAATCTTAAGAGACACAGATATCATCTTTCTTTGAGAAACTGTTTTTAAATAGATAGGTTGTGTCATCAAGAACAAGTACCACCTGTCATTAATTATACATGGTTCAAGTTCTAAAATTTAATCAGATACAGATTCAAACTTGTGTCTTGGTCTCTTATCGCAAGAGAATACTTATTAGGTGCACGTGCATGTTTCTTTTAAAGACATACTTCACATATTGCCTACACCATGACAGTTTTTGTGGCTATTCAATGGCAATCATTTCTGCATCACAGTACAGTGAAATAAAAAAAAAAAAGGGGGATAAGTGTAAGGGATCCTTCAGAAATAGGCTCTGCTGCTGCTGATTGAGATCACAGCATGTTATATTTGCTACAGAAATAGCAATAAGACTATCATTCTCATAATAGTCATAAAACTGTCACCTTTATCAGTGGGGATCACTGAGGCCCTTGTAAATGGCCCAAGAAAGCATAATTGCCAGAAATTTTCAAGGAAGGTTAGGGTCAGAATCCATATAGCAATCAAAATCAAACATATTTCAAAATCTTTCAAAATATTATTGAGAAATGCTATTAACCGACATATTAATGAATTATACCCTCTGAGAATGAATTGATGTACAGTGAGAGTGCTAGCCTAATCAAAGATACTAGCCCCATCAAAAACATGTAAGAGCAAGACTCCAGGAATAGTACTTCGTCAACTGAATCCGCGCTGAAACTGCAGTCAGTTTAGGTGTGAAATATTGTACCAAATTTTTTGTGTATGTTACAAACTCTAAACAAACTACTTGAAACTATTCTGATTTGTCTCTGGTTCAGTAACTTTTATTGAGACTAATGGGTTCCATATAATCTCCTGCAGACAACCATATTAGAAACAAATCCTCACAGCTTGGACATTCTGAAGTATTAAGACAGAACACTGAATTGCACACACCTTGGTCTTTGTCCACAATCATAAACAAAGATGACTGTTTCCTTGAAGTTGTGCTGCTGTCAGTGTGTGACAAAAAGCTGGTTTTCAGTCATTTTTCACAAACATGAAGCCTACTTGATTCACTCCCCAAACTGACTTGTCTCATAGTCTATTACAAAACTTTTTGAAACTGATTTTCACTACAGACTGTTAAATATTGGAGGAAACTCAAACTCAGACATTATCCTGTTACCACATACAGCTAGAGGCATGAGCAAGACAGTTCTTGTTAACAGAAGGCTGTACTTCATTGAGAAAGGAAATTTAAAAATATAAGGAAAAAAGACAGTTAAGATGGTTGATTGAAAATACCACATTAACAATATAAGCCCATTACAACTATCGCAGTTGCAAAACTATGAATGTTTATGAGCAAACTACTCAACTGAAATAATCAAAGGATCATTCAGAATACATGTACAAGTCTTCTGGGGAATAGAGAACATCAGCTGGCAGAAAAACACCCACAGATACCTATGATATCAACACCAAGACATGCAATGAGGAATCTCAGTGATCTACAGGAATGCTATTTGCTATCGCTGAATAAAGTACTTGTGAATGTATGTAAATACATAGTCATGCAATTATAGATACAGGAAAAAGCAGGACTTTATAGAAGTTTACTTTTCTTACACATTAATTTCTATTGTTGTTCTTTACATTAGTACTTTTCCACAATTTAAAATTTTAAGTAAAACAATACAGAAAGATCTAAGTGCAATATGGGAAACCACACTGATGACTACTGACAACAGTAGATCATCTGAACAAATAGTGAGTAAGTGGATGACATGAAAAATAGTAGTTTTGAAAAAGTGTGACACCATAGATTCATTCTTTAAAATGCCCCCCATGCAAGCATTATATGGGTTCCTGGTTTCCTGCTCTAATAATTTCTGTTCCTCTTTTCACTGTAATGGTAGTACAAAACAACACTTAGGTGTTTCGTATCTGTTACTGAAGTTTTTGTTTACTGAGATGGGAGACAAGTCACTAGTTAAGGAAATGACTTGAAGTTGCATTCTCACTTATCTGATTTCTTATGAAATATAATTTTATTTTACTGAAATACCCTGAAAATCTCAGATTCTTACTGAGATTCTGATGTATACCTTCCCTGGCTAAAAAAATGCGTCCAGAATTCTGCAACATATCTTCTTCAAATCAAAAAAATAAGAGTGGTTTCAACACAGTCAAAAACAGAAAGTGACATGAAGCAGAGAAATCTCAGAGGGAGCAGTATTAAGATGTATTTAATATTTGGAGAAATAGAAAGTGGACATTTGGACATAAAGAAAAACAGATAACGGATTATCTGAGATTGGGGGTTAAAACAAGAGGGACAAAAGAAATACTTGGAGAGTAACAGAAATGTTCAGAAAGAAATGGTAGATTTATTACACGTGATCATTCAATTTGGTAGGCGGGGAAAGGACAAGCAATGCTTACTGCAGTATATTTTTTGTCTGAGTTTAACAGGTAACTTTGATTAACAGCATTTTGATATGGTGATTTTCTACAGTATGAAAATATTTTCAGCAAGTATAACAGCTCTATATTGTAAAAACTACTGTTCAGAGTGAAGCTATCATATATGAAGTTGACGAAGCAACTTTAGTATGTAAGGCTTTTTTACAAATTCATTATAAAATCATGTATAAAATATCTTGTTGAATGCTTAAAATCATTATAAAAACATCTTTTTCTGAAACATTTAAATTGACAATTTCACATATGCTTAAAAACAGTATGTATGATATATTATGCATGCGTTTACACTGCTTTAAGATTATATAAACTGCTTAGTACTTGCAATCACTATTTTTAGAAGAAAAACTGAAGGAATCCAAAAGTAGACTATAAAAAAAATCAAATACTGTCTGAAAGCTAGCAGTGCTTTGCTTCTTGATTTACAAGCTCTGGTTCAGGACTGTAAATGCTAGACATCTGTACTATTTCCATTTCCCAAGCAGTAACTAAAATTGTTGATGAAGTTGAACTTCACATTCACTTTAAATTTCCCAAAGCAGTGAAACTCTGCCAGTTTCTGAATTTTAGCCAGATGTGATATGTGGCTTGCCCCCAGGATCTGCTAGCTTTCTCACTCACTGATTTATTGCAGCCAAGAACCTATTTCTCTTGTGCTTGAAGAATCCAACTTGTCCAGAAACAAGGCTACAGATGAATGGTTTACTGCTTGTATTTATCTTTATCCTACTCCTCATTCAGATAGAGAGTTGAGGGGAACGAGAAGAATGCCATCTCTCCTTATTTAAGGTACAAGAGAGAGGCAGAAAAGGGGCAGTAATTCATAAACCTGATTTCCAAAATGACAAATAAAGGCTGGATAAAAAACACACTTGGTGTAGTATTCTGCAACAACTCAATAACAAAATTACAACTGCTTAAAAGTACCCTACAGCTCTACAAGGCAGAGGAACCAAGTCATTCAGTGGCTCCTGAAGGCTTACAAATATGAGAGGAATGGAGTTTGCTACAGCTTAAAAAGAAGAAAATATATTGTCTACTTTTTAAGTGTTGCAAGTGGTAAATTTACCTGCATGACACTGAATAAGTACAAAACTTTTGATTATAAACAGCCTCTTTCCCAACAGTATTGATAAATCACGGTAATAACTGATCTGAAGTGCTGCTTAGGACACTTAAGACGGTAGCCACAAGATTTTACTGTGCTATGGTATGGTTGTATCATGGAACAGACGTATACATAGTTCTTTTACAGACTGTAATTTCTTTCATCCTGAAGTAACACCTTATACTCAAAGACAGCCAATAGCACAATTATACTGCAATTCTCATTAGCGTATGAGATTTGATTATTAAAATAATTTAATAATGATATTAAAATAATCAAGAACTCTAAAATGAAGTAAATGAAAATGGAAGAGTGGGAAAATAAAGCCTATTCGTGCAGGAAGATCCTACAAGCATTTAAAAAATGTAGACCCACACCATATAAAGTTCAAATATATGCTACTATCAGCCTTCTCTCTAGGGTCAGATGTATTTTAGTCCACTATTTTAATGTGTGTCGGGCAGTTATAGAACAAAGTCACAACTACCCTAACAGCAGATGGTGGTGGTTCTGTGGATAGGTGCTATTCTTTTGAACCCTTCTGTCAAAGGCAGTAGAAAGTGGTTAGATTCCTCCTATGCCAGGCAAAGTTTATTCCAAACTGGAAGACTGCTTGGCTTCAAAAAACTAGCAGGCTTTGTAAGCATTCATAGAACAGTTTTTAAGATCATCTACTTCCAACCCCCCTGCTATAGGCGGAGACACCTCCCTCTAGACCAGGTTGCTCAAAGCCCCATCCAGCCTGGTCTTGAACGCCTCCAGGGAGGGGGCATTCACAACATCACTAGGCAAGGTGTTCCAGTGTCTCACCACCCTCACAGTAAAGATTTTTTTCCTAATATCTACTCTAAACCTACCCTCTTCCAGTTTAAAACCATTTCTCTTCATGCTGTTTCTACACGCCCTTATAAAAAGTCTCTCCCCAGCTTTCCTGTAGGCCCCCTTCAGTTACCAGAAGGCTACTATAAAGTCACCTCAGAGCCCTTTCTTCTCCAGGCTGAAGAGCTTTAGCTCACTCAGCCTGTCCATATTGGGGAGGGTAGGGTGCTCCAGCCTCTGATCATCTTATTGCTCTACTATGGACCTGTTCCAGCAGCACAATATCCTTCTTGTATTGGGGGCCCCAGAACTGGACACAGTACTCCAGGTGGAGTCTCACAAGAGCAGAACAGAGGGGCAGAATCACTGCCCTCAATCTGCCAGTCACACTTCTCTTGGTGCAACTCAGGGTACAGCCAGCCTTCTGGGCTCAAGCTTAATCTTTCATCAACAAACACCCCCAAATTCTTCTGCTGCTCTCAAGGCATTCTCTGTCCAGGTACTTGAATACTGACCAGGTTTCTTGGGCCATCCGTCCCTCCAGGGCTCTATATCACATCACCCTAACCAAGCAGTTCCCTGAAGAGTTTGAAGTCTGCTCTCCTGAAGACCAGAGAACCAAGTTTGCTATCAGCAAGCTGTCATCCTGACTTGTATCAGAAACAGTATGGTGAACAGGACTAGGGAAGTAATCCCACCCCTGTACTCAGCACTGGCAAGACCCCAGCATAAGTACTGCATTCAGTTTTGGGCACCTCAATACAGAAAGGACATTGAGGTGCTGAAGAAGGTCCAAAGAAAGGCAACAAGGCTTGTGAAAGGCTTAGAGAATATGCCTTATGAGGTGCAACTGAAGGAACTGAAGCTGTTTAATCTAAGAAAGAGGAAGCTGAAGCTTACTGCTCTCTTCAAGTACCTGAAAGCTGATTACAGTGAGAGCAAGCCTGCTCTCTTTTCACTGCTGACAGGACAAGGGGAAACATTCTCAAGTTGCACCAGGGGAGGTTTAGGTTAGATAACAGGAAGACCTTCACAGGAATGGTTGTTAAGCACTGGATTAGGCTTCCAGGGAAGTTAAGTCACCATTACTGGACGTGTTTAAAAACCATTTGGATGTGGTGCTCAGGGACATGATTTCATAGTGGATTGTTAAAGTTAGGGTAGTAGGGTTAGGTTACAGTTGTACTTGATGATCTTGAACGTCTTTTCCAAACTGAGAAATTCTCTGATTCTATCCCCAGGTAGAGCTCCATAGAATCCAGCTGGTTGTTGACAGAAGGCAACACCTGCTCCCCTTCTCTGCCAGTCTTTCCTAAGGGGTTTATACCAGTCTATTCCTACATTGCAGTCATGAGAGTCATCCCATCACATCTCAGTTATACCAATGATATTACAGCTCTGCAGGCATATGCACACCTGTAACTCTTCTTTCTTGTTACCCATGCTCCACGTATTAGTGTACAGGCATTTGAGTCAGAATCTCATTGAGGCTGATTTATCAATTAGAGTTCCCTTATCCTGCACCTTGGTGCTGTGATTCAACTAATGCCCATGCCCAGGGCATCCATTATCATCAGCAGCTTCAGAATAAAATGATTTGAGGATCCCTCCCCCAGCAACTCTATTTTAAAGCCCTTTTGATTAAATCAAAAATCTTGTTAGTAAACACATCCCTCTCTGAGAGATGAACCCCATCCTCCTTCAGAAGACCATATTTCTCAAAATTAGTTCCATGGCAAACATAGCTAAAGCCCTGTTCACGACATCACTCCCTTAAACATTTATTGATTTTCTTAATTCTATCAGCCCCTTCCCTCCCCATTCTCCTAACTAGGAGGATTGATGAGAAGACTACCAGTGCTATTGAATTCTTCACTGCTGCTCCCAGCTCTTTTTAGCCCCCCTCTATATAATCTTCAGGTTGCTAATAGCTGTATCACTAGTGCCTACAGGAAACAGCAGCAGCGGATAGCAGCCTGTGGGATGTAAGAGGTCTGGCAACCTGTCACATCCTTGACACAGGCCCCTGGCAAATAGCAGATGTCTCTAGATAGCAGGTCTAGATGACAAATGGGTGTCTCTGTATCTCACAGAAGAGAATCATGCACCACTATCACCCTTTGCTTCTTCTTAGCTGTAGTAGTTGCTACACAACAGGGTGCTAGAAGGGTGCCAAGAGACTGAAAAGGAAGAAAAAGTAACTGAATCTACGTCTTCCATCTGCTTAATAGATATTTAGCCATGTCTGTTGAAGGTAAACTTACTTCATCATTCTTCATCACTTGGCGACACAAACTTTGCCTACAGAAAGACTAGCAGATCCAGAAGATATGTCAGTGTGAGAGTCACAGGAGTTGGAAGGGACGTCAGGAGATCATCTAGTCCAACCCCACCAATAAAAAAGCCCTACAGTAGATTATACAAGATGTCCAGGTGGGTTTTGAATATCTCCAGAGAAGGAGACTCCACAACCTCTTTGAGCAGTTTATTCAAGTGCTCTGTCACCCTCACAGTTTAAAAAAAAAAAAAAAAAGTTGTTTCTCATGTTCAAATGTAACTTCCCATGCTACTGTTTGTGACCATCACCCTTTGTCCCCATTTACTTGACTCTTGCCCTTTAGATGTTTTTAAGTGTTGAGAAGATCCTCTCAATCTTCTCTATGGAAAGCACAGGTGGAAAGGCAGATTCAGTTATCACAAGTAGTTTTCCCCTTCCCCCCCCCCCCCCCCAGTATACTTCTATAAGTAGAAAATAGGCACTTTGCTTTTTAGTTTACAAAAATTAATTCTGAACAAAAACATTGTATTACTCAACTGAATCAAAGAACCTACAAGCCATATGTTAGAGAAAGTAAAGTTAGGATGAAATATACCAGAGGAAAATAGGCTGTACTTGCTCAGCATTGTACAATCCATGAGCAACTTGCGCTGAAAGTGACAGAAAAAGTATACATTAACCTGTAAACCTCCCTCACCATGAGGCTTGAAAAAGCAATGTATTCTACCTCAAAATAACATATAAAGTCTAAAATAAATATATCTGGCAGCTTTGCAACTACAAATATTTACATATGCACACGAGTTAAATCTATCAAAATATCAAGGAAATTGTATACCATGAAAACATTTTATAGAAAAAGTAGTCTTGTAGTGCAGGGTTGTCACAATTATCCTTTGTGGCAGAGTGGCAGTATATTAGGTAACAGGCAGCAAGTGCTAAGCACCTGATCATCTTAAGCTAAAAAAAGGATGTGAAGAGAGATGTGTCTTGATTGTTGCTGCCTACACCACCAACCTTTTGCTAACATATTGAAATAGACTTTGCTAGACAAGAAGTCCTGGATCATCTAGTAGAAAGCCACTTCTGATTTGATAGAGGAGTTGCAAACTCAAATAAGAATCAAGCAGTCAAAAACACTGGTATTTCTGATAGTCAGTTGTGGACCAAGATTTAGTCATGCAAGTGTTCTAAAAAAAAAAAAAATAGTACTAGAAATCAGTCTGTCTTGATTTTCATCAGAAATAAACTTCACAGTTTTGAATGAAAGAATGAAAACACATCTCACAGGCTTGCCTTTATGACAGGCATGAATATAGACTACCTATGTTGCACAACACATAATTTATACTTGCTTGATTTTTACATAAGTCTTACAATTTATTAAATCCTTTGATAAACAGTAAACCTAATTATACATTGCATAAGCAGTGTTATGGAAGATGAAGTTCTCATTTAGAGCTTGGAGTATGTGTGTCTTGTTTTTTTCCATCCTGGCTCTTACTAGCTTTAGAATGTTGCCATTCACCAAACTTCGAAATTATCACAACAATCTAAATTTTCACATAGTAAAAATATTTATTGCCCCCCTGCACAAAATATTTTGTCATTTGTTCAAAATCTCATTTAAATAAGAAATATGATCAACATTTAATCACTTTTTTTTTTTTTTAGCAAATGACATTCAGACATGCCAATTTTTCAATGAACTTACTCATACTGATTCTAATAAGCTGAACAACTTGTTTTGGCTGCAGCTGTCTTTTTTTCCATATGGAAGTGCTTCTCCAAGCTTTCTTCCAAATTATGTGGTTAAGAGGAGGATGTGGAGAGAAGTCCTGTGTTGTTTTTCATGGCACAAATTCACTTGGGGGGGGGGGGGGGGGGGGCTGAAACATGCAATATATTGCTTTCAGTAAGCCAGAACCCCTAGGGCATATCTTGGCACTATGACAACCAAACCCTTACCTTAACAATCTGTGTGTAAACTCACAAAGTATTTAACAGATTTAAGAATACAAACACTTTATGCTAGCACATGCTTTTACATACATATGCTGCACTATAGTCATTCCTCCAGCACCGGGCACGAAGTACTTTCTCAAAGTTAGGAAGTATAACACTGGTGAAATAAAGCAAAAACACATATGAGCGTAATGAAAAGAAGAACTAATTTAGTGGAAAGTAGAGGAAAGTTACTATTAAATAAAAGTGTATTTTTTTTATTTACTTAACACAAATGAAAAAGAAGTATTACTATTAAAAATAGTCCAAAGAGTGAAGTTTCATAGGCAAGTCTTAAGCCTCCCACAGCTTAGTTACTACCTATATATGCATATATATATATATATATATGTATACACACAGATATAAAGTCTTCTCATGGCTTCAAATGCAAATTCTTTAAGACCCTTCCATGCCAGATCAGTGATCTGCCTTATAACACTATTGTTTAATGGGAAGTGCAGCAGTAATAACAAGGCAGTAAAATCCCAGGCTGCAGCAAACAAGGACAAGCCCTAAAGCTAACAGCACCCATATATACAGAAACAAAAGAAGAAACTTCACTTACCCGTGGAAGGCCTCAGATAGGCAGGGATCCCCAACAAGAAAAGCCTTCATCTCCATTGCCAACCCTTAAATGAGGTCTGGGAAGGGGTGAATTGTACCTCCACCCCTTCCAGTCATTCAGGTGCACTGCATACACCTGAATTCCTTTGTGTTGGCCCTGCCTTCCCACCAGGTGCTCAATGACTGATTCAAGCCATGACTTGGCATTTCCACTACACGCTTGGTCATTTATTTTTTATTAAATTAATTTCTTACAGCTAAGGAATGGCCACACAAGCAGCAGCAGTAGCAAAAGAATTTAGATTTTACTACATGAACAGACAGGATGGCAGAAGATCTAGCTGGCAGAAGCACCATCTGGTTTGATCTTCTTGTGTGACTTCAGCTGCAGAAAAGAATGGCCAAAGGATTCAAATGGAAGTAACATTAGAGAAGAAAACCATGTGTTTTCCAGAGAATTTTATACTTCCATAGTTGGGCAGAGATTTTTTTCATGAATTCAGATTTTATATTGTACAGGAACTTAAAATCACCAGTTCTAATTAGTCAGGGGTCTGTTTATTTGATCTGTCCTTAACAACTACTGTACCAAGGAAAAAGACCTAAAGAGAAGATATGTCAAACTGGTTATGCACTCAGCTAAAGAGCACAGTGCTCTTGTTTTTCCTCTGACCATGCATCCAGCACACCGGTCTTTCCTTCACGCAGACTCACCATATAGTTGAGAAGTTAGTCAGAAATGTGTGCTAGTAAAAATGCATTGTGAAACAGTATTCGGAGGCCTATAAGATGTTTTCTATAATATCAGAAGAAGAAATGGAGACTGCAGTTGATAAGGCAAAAGATAAAAATTTGCTTCTATAGCCAGAATGAAATACAAGATTTCTCTTCCTGCTTCCTGATCTTTTCTTACCATTCTGAATCATCACCTGGCACACTACAGGGATTACAGTAAGCATTTAAGTGAAGAATGAGATATTCTTGATAAGGCCAATCTCAGAAAGAGTAAATCGCAGAATCATAAAATCATATGTGTAGAAAGAGTTCATTAAAGATCCTCTAGTCCAGCTCCCCTGAACAGGGACTCCTACAGCTAGATCAGGTTGCTCAGAGCCCAGTCCATCCTTATCTTGGATGTCTCCAGGGATGGGGCATCTGCCACCACTATGGGTAATCTGTTCACTTCACCACCCCTACTGTAAAACAACTTTTTTCTTTATATCCAGTCTATACATGCCCTTTTTCAGTTTGAAATAATTTCTCTTTGTCCAGTCATAACAGACCCTCCTATGTAGCCTGCTTCCTTCTTCCTTATAGCCCCCCTTTAGAAACTGAGAGGTCGGTATCAGTTTTTCCTGGAGCCTTCTCTTCTCCAAGATGAACAGCCTCAGCTTTCTCAGCCTTTCCTCACAGATGATCCTTGGATCATTTTACTGGCCCTCCTATGTACACTCTCCAACAGATCCATGTGTCTCTAGTCTCCAGTATCTAGAGTCTGAGGATTCCACATCTGGAGGTAGTACTCCAGGTGAGGTCTCACCAGCGCAGGGAGCATGTACAGAGAAGGACAACGACACTGGTGAGGAGTCTGGACTACAAGTCCTATGAGGAGCACCTGAGGGAGCTAGGATTGTTTAGTCTGGAGAAGAGAAGGCTCAGGAGAAACCTCATTGCACTCTACAACTGCCTGAAGGGAGGTTGTGGTGAAGAGGGGTTTGGTCTCTTCTCCCAGGAAATGAACAGGACCCAGGGAAATGGCAGCAAGTTGTACCAGAGGAGGTTTAGGTTAGACATGAGGAAGAACTTTTTATTTCAGAGAGTGGTCAGGCACTGGAATGACCTGCCCAGAGAGGTTGTGGAGTCACCGTCCCTGGCAGTGTTCAAGAGGCATCTGGATGAGGAACTGCAAGATACGGTTTAGTGCTTGTGGTAGCAGTGGTAATGTGAAGACAGTTGGACTAGATGATCTTATAGGTCATTTCCAACCTTGTGATTCTATGATTCTATGATAGGGCAGAGGGGAAGAATCATCTCCCTCAAACTGCTAGCCCCACTTCCTTAGATGCACCCCAGGATATGGTTGGCTTTCTGGGTTGTGAGGACATATTGCTGGCACATGTCAAGCTTCCAGTTCACCAGTGCTCCCAAGTTCTTTTCTTGTATTGATAATGGGAGTGACCATGACCTAGGTGCAAGACCTTTCACTTGGGTTTGTTGAACCTTGTGATATTCTCCTGGGTCCACTGCTCAAATGTCTCTGGGAAAGTCCATGCTCAAGGAAAATGCTCTTCTAGTGACTTCAGTAGTGAGCATTTTAGAAAAGTTCTGCTCACGGTGAGAAAGTTACAGTATTTTAGTGCTCTTTTTTTTTACATCACTCATTTCAGGTTTGAGTAATTTTTCAGATAAAGATACAAGAAACAAAGAATTTTTCAGTTTCTCTTAAAGTTTTTCCATTCTCCACAAATTTAACCTTATGAAGTCAGTATATGTAAAGTTCCTCAGATTTAATAACACCAAAATCCTAAAGATCATTCTGTAAATGTTTTTCTTGATTTGTTTTGCCGGGTGGTTTTTTTTGGCTTAAAAGGTGAAATCAAATTTGAAATACCTGTAGTGTTTTCCCCTTTCTCTTTGAGGTCAAGACAATAGATGAACAAATGTATAGGCTTATAGCACAGATGCAGAATGTGATTACCACTAGAACCACTAGAAGTAAATGGACTACTGAGGGAAAAAATAATCAATCGTCAGATATCATGTTCAAATATAATAACCTATTTAAACTACTTCTTTGTGAAAATAAATTGTTTCTTTTCAAATTTTTTTTTTCACTAAACCATTTTTTTCACACTAAACCATGTGATGAATTCCATGTAGGGAACTTGGCAAATGCACAACTATCATGTCATTTTATGGCACACATCTTACTTTGTTCAAGTAGGATGCCAGCCCTTGCTTAGGCTGCAGTAGCTGAGTTCTCTGCAAGTAACATACAGAAGCAGATTCAGGAAGAATATGCACAGCTGAACTAGTTCATATTTCCAGTCCAGCACTGTTGTGGCTGAGCCTCAAAAGGGCACATAAAACCGAAGCATTTTATAAGCATAGTGAGGTGAATGATAATTATGCACAACAGTGATTCTAACATTGTAGTCCAGTCAGCAAAGCTTGCAAACCGCTTCATGTGGTAGTTCTTCCCGTTGGTTGTTTTGGAATGAGCTGTGCCAATGACATAATATCAGTGGTGTCTTGCTGAGGGTTATCTCCAATACGGAGTTCAATACCACGGAATGATTGCTCATTCTCCCATAGCAAGATGGAGGAGAGAAATGGAAGAGAAAATCCATGAGTTGAGATAAATACAGTTTAATAGATAAAGCAAAAGCTGTGCATGTAAAGAAAAGTAAAACAAAGAATTCATTCACTGTTTCCCATATACAGATGTTCAGCCATTTCTGGAAAAGCAGAATTCCATCATGTATACTGGTTGTGTAGGCAGGTAAACACCATAACAGCGAATATCCATCCTTCTTCCTTTCCTTCAGCTTCCCCATTACTGAGCACTGTCTCATACGTCATGGGATATCATTTGGGTCAATTTGTGGTAGCACTCCTGGCTGTGTCCGCTCCTAACTTCTTGTGCTCCAGCTGGAGAAGGTGTTAATCCTTGCAAGGAAGCACTGCCCAGCCCTACCTAAGAATATTACCAGTTCACAATGCTGGTTTGGTCACAAACCCAAAACACAATACTGCATGAACTTTTGCAAAGAAAATTAGATCTATCCAAGCCAAAAACCAGAGCATATCCCAAGTTCTCCAGGGAGATACACTTGGAGAAATTTTCTTGAAATTCTCAGCATGAGAAGGAAAGTGTGGAGATCCACTGTGGTGGGTTGGCTGCAGCTTACAGACAAGGAACAACACAGTAGCTCATTCCCCCATCTCCTGCAGGAAAATGTGGAGAAAATTGGAAAAATGAGAGAACTAAAAATCTTGTCAGCCAAAATAAAATCAGTGAAATTACTTACCAACCACAGTTGTGGGAAAAATAGGCTTTTAGTAATCTCAGTTTACTCCAAACTAATACAAATATTTGAGAACTTATTTGGCTATTGGGAAACAAATAAACAACAAAAAAGAAACAAATATTTACACACAGGGAAAACATTTTTCTTCTTCCTTTCCCAGGCTGAACTTCATCACCACATTCAACTTCTTTCCAAGCACCTCTCCTCTCCCATTCATATTATTTCTGGTACTTCTCCTCCACACCTTTGTAACAATCACAGGTTTTGTATTCAGGCCCTTCACTGAGGCAAAAAGTGCCATGGGGTAGTTGTGTGGACAGGATGGAGTGGTTTATTTCTGCCACTGCCTCTCACTGCTTTCCTACACTTTAGCATAGACCTTCTTCTGGCAGTCATTTCAGGAAAGTACGTGTTGTGGCATGGACTCATCCATGGGCCCCAGTACCTTTGGGAAATAGCTGCTCTCACATGGGTCTGCAGCAATGTCTCCAGGGAAGAAGCTGCACTGGCATGAGTTATCCACAGGTTATGGTGCCCTCACGTAGGGGATGTATGTCCTGCCATTGGGACACCTGTTCTGCCAATGGTATTGCCTCTGTCATTTCTCCCTGCTTCCTCCACTTCTCTCTTCAGTGTTTTTCTGTTGTTTCTTAAATATGTTTTTACGGAGTTGCCAGAAATGTGTCTAACAAGCACCAGTTTGGCCTGCAATGAGCCCACTGTGAAGCTAGCTGTAACCAGCTGTTTCAAGTACAGGGCAGTCTCTGACCTCCTCCCAGAGGCCATTCCTGCTGACCCCTCTCAGGAAGCTGACAGACTAGAGTTGCCATAATTTTCAAATACAATACAATACACACATAGAAATTTCATCTAGAAGTCATAGTACTCCTGTTGAGAAAGTTCAAATCCATATGACACATCACTGTATTTTTGCATATCTTTAAGGTGTCATAACTGCAATAAGAAACGATTTCCTCAGTTTGTGAGGTTTCCATGCACCGTTACTATAATGCTGTAAAACTGCCTGGTTTTACTGCTGGCATTATCATAAACAATGCCTAGTCTTCAGAGCATTCACCATTTGAATCACGGACTTCTTCAGATGGAAAAGAATGTTGTACCATGAAGTGAGGGAGAAAGTGTTTCAAGGAACCCTAATTTTAGCAAGAGTTGAATCATGCTTTTCCAAACCTCTGGACCTCTACATTTCTTCTATCACTAAAATTGTCTCTAAGACCTCAAGGAACAGATTGTGATTATTTAAGTATATATCTACTGGACTACTGTGTCCTTTGTATATTTTTACATTAAACCTTACTTTTAAGTGGAATATGCTTCTACATTACTCAAAATCTTTGTGGATAGTGATTATTAGTCCTATTCAAAGATACAGTACAGTTTTGATTGAAAGTATTGATTCAAAGTAAGTATTGATTCAGAGTAAGTATTCAGTATATCCTAGTCTGTATTTTCCTTCATTTCTAAATTTTCTAGGAGATCAGAGTATGTTTTATAATATTCCAACTGAACGCTACGAACCAGCAATTTTTGTGTTACTGCCAGAAATAGGTTCCTCTGAGAATAGTTTTTGCAGTCTGTAGACATTCCTGTCTGATATGGTCATAAATAAGAAAGTCTACTTTATACAAATAAGGAAGAATTCCCTGTCATTGTTGACTGTGTTATTTAAAATACAAGGAAGGATCATTATTCAAAATTCCTATTTCTATGCTGATCACATTCTTGAACACATACAATTTAAGCCACAATTACATTTAATATGCAGACACAGTCACAGTTTAATATAAGTGCACAGCTCTGCAATGGAAAAGAGAACACAACATTTCCCACTGGTTGATGTTTAACACTGAGAGAATGGTACAAATTATCGTTATATATTATTCTAGTACTGTATGTATCAACTTCCACATTAGAAAAAACTCAATTGTTAATATGGGCAGAAAGAAATACTGAATTCTCACATCCCAGTTTAGGAGTAAAGATACAAATAAATAAATAGGTAAATAATAGGTTTATGATCATTTTAGGATTAAAACTAATGGAGACCAGTTCTGATCTTGTCTCAGTGTTCTTCTTTAGACTGCAGGAAAATTGAAAACAGCAACATTTTCAAAACTAACTGTTGAGTTTTGACTGTTTAACTCGAGCTTCTTGATATTATCAAGCTTGATATTACAGCACTGCCAGAAAACTAAGTCCTTGAGAAGTATGTCAGCTACTGAAATACTTCAAATCAATCAGTTTTGAGAGTATACGTTTCAGATCATTATCATGTGAACAGTATTACTTCCTTTTTTCCTCTATTTGTCAGCATTATCTTCTTAGTCTATAAACTCCTCAGAGAAGAGGTATTTTCTACTATTTTGTATAGTTATTGCCACAATGGGACCCTGACCTTGACTATGATCTCTTTTCTCTAGGACTAGCAATTAAAACAAAACCAAAACCCTTTGATGCTTCATTCATGACTTAAAGACAAATAGATATTTTTAGTTGGATATGTAGTATGGGATTTGATCCATTAAAAAGTAAGCTAAGAAAAATCCATCTAGAGAGTAAAATAAAACAGTTTCACTTTTGTCCCATAAAATAAAACTGCTGTAGAAATTGTCATATGAAGAACAGTCCACATTTGTGTAAATGTTTGATTTTGCATAAGGCACCACTGTTCAGTCTTATCGATGGTAAGAGAAACGAGAACTTTACACAAAGAAAAGAGAACTTTACACTAGAGAATCCCTAATATAAAAAAGTTCTGAAACATTCAGTGGTAGTCAGAAAAGAGAGCTATTGCATGAAGTTAAAGTTCTACACTGCTTTACAACAGCCTTTCAAAAATCTTTTTAATTATTATTAAATAATAAATTAATTCATGTTAATGTTTGTGTTTTATTGTCTACAAAAAAATCAATACAACATGCATTATTATTAAGAAATATATATATAGTTTCTATTGCATTTAGCTATATATAGCTATAAATGTGTGTATGCATAAGTGTGTAACTACCATATAAATTCCTAAATATCACTATATATATTCTCTGATCTGCAAAAGTTCTTTGCAGGAAAAAAAATTACAGAGAAGAGGATAAAATATACAAATGTTACAGTCTGTATAAAATGTACAATGTAGACAAGGGATCTAATTTTGCCTTTTGGGCCTCTGTGGGAATAATGTTGTATTACAATGAAGATCATCACAGATCACTGTATAAATTAACCTGATTGGCTAATTATCTTAGCAACAACTTTAAAATAAATATTGTGATGAAGGAAAAATTCAGAAGCATATTGCCATGAGAAATATTAGCAGAAAAAATTCATTCCATGCTACTTTATGTGCTGTGCCAGTAAAGTGCAGTAATTTGTAAAAGCCTCTAGTGCTGTTCCTTTAAAACTAAAGGTAAACAGGAAAAGCCATAGTTTGTTTCCCACTACCTCTATTACAAATAAAGATGTCTGGAAAAGTAATCATATGTCCTTAAAGAGTTTACAAATTCATTTGGCAATGTATGCATGCTAAAGCAAAATAATATTTTTCCCTTTTTTGCAGTGTCCAAACTTGCTTCCTGTAGCATGAAAAAGAACCTGTTTCTGAACACAGATCTCCCGTGTAAGCTACCTCTGATAAAATATTATTTTTGCAGCTCGTTGTATGTCTTTATCATCAACCATTAAAATATTTTTTTCAACATTTTAAGGCTGTGTCTCTCAGCAACCTTCCACAGCAGGTTTTGCTCTGATATATCATCAAAACCAAAAAGGAAAGAGCTAAATGCTTGTCATGGTTTGTCTGTATAACTCCAGCTCAAATAAAATGTCACTGTAGATTGTACAAATCACTGTGAACAAATACAGTCTTCAAGCCTGGTGTAAAATATCCTCAGATAAGACTCTAAGACTATCAAATGCAGCTTTGGGACATGCTTTTTGTCCCCTTCATCTTTAAGCTCATAGCTCAATCCAATTATCCACAATTTAGCCTCTGCCAGTGATTTGTGTACACTTGTGTTGCAGAGGAGGATTTTTTTGTACGACTCAACTGTAAAACTTTGGCTTACAAGCCAAAATAATCTTCAAAAGAAACCCATGAAATGAAATAGAAAAAGCATGAGACAGAACTCTAGAATACAAAAATAAATAAATAAATAAATAAATAAACGAAGAGTTTTTAATCACATATATTAAATTTCACTAAATTATAACTTCTTTTATATGAAATCTTCAAACCAAAATTTGCTTATTTTGTTTATCAGTAAAGAAAAACAATGTATATAGAAAATTTTCTTCCAGTAAGTACAGGACTTAGGAAAATCTAATGTAGAACTGTATAAAATTGGAATTCTAAAACTAGTCAACCACTTCCCAGAAGTTAAATGCTTGTTTTTGTGTTACTTTTCATTTTTAATTCCACATCCACTGCAGCTAGAAACAGTATCAGATCTCAGGTTTTATGCATGTGAAACCATCCAGAACAACGACTTTAAGAATATTAGGATATGAATATTTTCAGTTTTTAATTGCACATGTTGTTTAACAAAAATATTCTTTCAACTGAAAACTAAATGATCAAGAAACTTTCTCTAATCATCTTTTCACAGTAAGCTCTCATATAAGTGCCCGGGTGAGTCATTGTTGACTTGACTATACTCAAGGATTCCTCAAAACAAAACCGATGGCTACAAACCACTAAAACAGGACGTTGTTTTGTTTAGCTGTTTGCTTCATTCTGGCATATATTTCAAGTCCTGATTTGCATTATCTTGGCTTAGTAATGCGTTTTTAGTTATACGATACTCTTACAAGTCAAATGTATTCTATTAATTAATTCCATGGATTAATATCCTAAGAAATATCAGATTTTCCAGTAGCAACAATTCCAGTAACCTGTATAATGATTTTGATCAATGGTTAGAATCTCATCTTGAACCAGAAATTATGTTCAAGATTTATTAACAGTGTTTTATCTTGTATAGTACTTGAAAACACAGGTTGAAAAAGATGATTTTGTCCCAGAAAAACCAACAACTAAGTTATTTGGTAGGGGATAACCTAACTTAGCTAGAATCAGCTAAATAAAAGAAATTATAAAATTGCTGCTGTTCAACAGTACTGTCTTAGCAAAATAATTACCACATCAAGGAAACATATATCACCTTCTAGGAAAAGCAACCCAACCAAGTTTACACCATGTCACACTAAACTCTGGCCACTCTGAATATCTAAAGGCCATTAATAGACTTTTACATTACACTGGACAGATCAAGTGGCCTTAAGTCGGAACTGGATATGGCAAGAAAAATATAACCATGAGAATGGAAAAAGGAGCATTCACTCACAATTCACTGTCATAAAATCTTAGCACACCTAACAGACCACTTGAATATCTTCTTTTCCAGTGACCTAGTCACATGAATAATTTATTTCTCTTCTAATCAATTTGATTTTCTAAATGTAAACAATCTCCAATAAAATCATCGGTGTTTTAGAGTAAAAGTAAATAGTCATACCTATTTAGGTTAAATAAAATTAATTCTGCTCAGTGTATGATATCTAGTGAAATAATACTCTATACTCATTTCTGATAATACATTCATTTCCCTTTCTAGAATTAACAGATCCATAATCCAAAATTCTACCCAGCAAGGAAGCATAATACACATACAGCCTTCATGCCCAGGAGAAAACATCATACCCATGCAGTCAACCAAACTCAACCTAAATGTTCCTACTGTTCACCTACCTGAGTGCCTGCCTTTTACTTGTCACACATTTACTGTGTCTGAGTAATCAGTTTAAAGTGATTTCATGAGTTATCAACTCAAGTACAGTTATGCATATTTACCAGCTTTCAAATATGAAGTATAACTGATAATTATAACCATTCTAAATGATACATCGTCCCAGTGCTTCAGATTAAGTGAGTTAACCTTAAATGCAAGGCACATTTAAAGATGAACGATTTACTTAGATAAAGGAAAACAGAAAGTATAATTAATCATTTGCCTATCCTTAAGCCTTAGTTTACAAAACCATCGTGCAACTTTATTGAGCTAAAAATTGAAGGGTGACAAGGTTAATACACAGCTTTAGACCTCATGGTTTCATTAGCAAACACATTACAGACTGCAAAGCTGAACTGACAGTAATACTAGGTCCAAACAAAGTAAATAATTATTGGCTTGGTAAATGAGGAAGCACTTGCAGAGTTTGTTTACGTTTGGTTTTTTGGAAAATTCATGTTGGCAACAAGTCAAGTACAGTTTGACTAGTAACTGTGACAATTGCTCACAGATGCAGCTGGAAGAACAACAAAAGAATTTGTGGTTCGTTTTATCCCCTGCATTTTTCCCTTTTGTTGTCCTTTTTTCTTGTGCTGTTTCTGTTATCTCCCACTATTTTTTTTTTCCTTTTCTTCACCATTTTGGATCAGTAACAAACTTGTAGCGACAAAAATAAGTGAGTTTTCATGGATCTTGAAATACATAAAAATCTCATGCTGCATTTTGTTTTTTGTCCATAAAAAAGTACACAGCTGCATTCAGGATGCACTCGTAAAAACATGGCTCTTTGAAAAAAATCTGAGTCCCTTAAAATCATCTTGGCCTGTATTGGAATTTCAAGAGAAATGTATCATTTCCCTGCTGGTTCACTGTTAACAAATTTTTTCAGATGCCAGTAGTACAGAATTGTGTCTGGCCTCAATTCCTATAGTGCAATTCACTGATTGGCTACAAAGAACAATTTGAACATATTGCCTGTTATTCAATAATAAGAGTTGCCATGAAACGGGAAAAAAATTCAACACCTTGTAGTATATCTAGAAGAATTGTGCAATTGCAGATCCATTGCAAACTTTTTATACAAAATGCAATTACTCATATACAACTTCTTAACATGCAATACTATCAAAGGATTAAGAATCAATAAAAGTCAAGCACTAATAAGGAAATCTCATGTGGAAGCAAATAATTACATAACATAGTAAACTAATTTTACCCCCAAAAATACCAATAATGTAAACTCAAGTTCACAAGCAGAAATCAGCAGTAATTGTTAGCATTCACTTTCAATCAAAATGAGCTGAAAGTCAGTTATTGTCAGATTAAATTCTTTCATTAAGAGCACTTCAAAAGGAAAATTAAGATTCTTAATTTTATAAAGTGAAACAAATTTTATAAACCAGTGACAACACTGAAGTCTTTTGAGCTAAGCATACAGAACATAAACTTTAGTGACCACTTGTGTATTTTAGTTATTTTCCAGCTAAAAAGCAATTTATTATTTACATTATGCTAATCACACTACATTTTTAGTAAGCTGAAAATGATAGAAATGCTTTATTAAATTACATTTATGCATTTCACACAGCAGCTATAAAAGAATATAAAAGAATATAAGTTTTCAGTACTCATTACACTTTACAGAATCACAGAATGGCCAGGGTTGGAAGGGACCTCAAGGATCTTGAATCTCCAACCCCCCTTGCCACATGCAGGGCCACTAACCTCCCCATTTAATACTAGACCAGGTTGCCCAGGGCCCCATCCAATCTGGCCTTGAACACTTCTAGGGATGGGACATCCACAACCTGAGACAGTTGTCTCAGGAAAACAATGAGAAGGAAAACAGTGAGTGATCTCAAGAGCAACGGGGCTAGAGATATACTACACAAATGCACTCCTCAAAACTATGGGTAAATTACATGATTTTCTTGGCTTGTTGACAATCACTCTTTAAGGACCAGAAAAGTCCACGTGCACAGCTTTCCAGGCTATAGATGAATTGACATTTCATACTGCATAAGAAACTTCCCTGAGACCAAGGTTTAGGATTATTTTTCTTAAGCTGTTCCATAATTCTATATGCAGGACAGAGCATGTTGGAACAGAGACAAAATATCTGTGGAAAGGTGCAAGTTATGAGCAGTGTCAGCTGAAATAAATGAAGCTATTCGGTAAAATTGAGTATTTCTAATTGATAACATTATTACTTAGTTTTCCACTAAAATGTTGGAAGACAGTGAGAGAAAAAAAGGTTAGAGGGCTAAAGTTCTTCATGGGTATCAAAAGAAATATATCTGTGAGTAACCATTTAACCACGGAAAAACAATGAAAAAATGGCCCTGTTGGAAAATACTTCCATATTGTGTATGAACAGAGTGCAATATTGATCACGGTATACTCTGATCAATATATATGTATAGTTTAATGCTTTAAACACAATGGCTTTGAAGTCCTAAAGGCCACACTGTTCCACTGAGTAAAAAGGTTTGATATCTACACTCTAAGAACTGTGGTGGTTGTGATACAGTCCAATTATTATCAAGAGTCTGAATGCTAAAAATGCTGAATATCAGGAAGGCAAATGACACTGTCAAAATGGTATCATTTGAAGAACTTTAACACAAATATCATTTAATGTGTGTAATGTAGTTTCAACAATATTGCATTTATCACCTCGATATTGGTAAGTGTCCACTAAATTTATCTCTGCTAGTGTTACCACACAGTAATAAACATTAGTCAACTGCTGGGAAGTTTCAATTTCTTTGCTTAGAAATATCATTAGACTTAGTGTATTTTATAATAAATGTTCATTTTATTCCTTACCTTTTGTCCAAAGGCTGTCATGGAATTACAGAATCACAAAATTTAAATAAAATTACAGAATCACAGAATTGCTAAGGTTGGTAAAGACCTTCAAGATCATCAAGTCCAGCAATAACCAAATCACAGTAGCCTAACTGTAAGAGCTCATTGCTAAATCATGTCCCTGAGCACTACATCCAAACAGTTTTTAAACACATTCAGGGATGGTGACTCAACCACCTCCTTCTGGAGCCTATTCCAGTTCTATTTGACTTAGACTACAGAAAATTTACCATATTTTTATGCTGAAATCTATTGAGAAATAATTGTTTGGGAATGAATTGCTAATAACTTCCAGAACTCGCAGAATTCTGCTGATAACCAGTGATGACTTGTGCACAGAATACATGACTATTACTCTGTGCGTGATAGCTGCGCTGGCTCTACTTCCTCCCTTTTCAGGAGTAGGAAACTGGCTTGAAATAGCACCTACTAAATCTTCACAGTTCTTCAAACCGTATCTGCCATGAGCTTACTTATCTTTGATTCTCTGAAACTACCTCACAAGTTTTGAAGTGTGTCCCAGCAATTTGGCAGTAGAATGATGTCAGTTTTCACAGCCACTATCAATACCAGTTCATGAATTTGCAGCTATCCTCTTCTGTGCAGATCAAAACCTATTTGATCTGTTTTTACTATCTGCTCTTTCTTGATTAAAACAGAAGAATTGTTTTCCAACTCAGATAATCATCATCTACACTAACAGAGACCTACATTAATAGTGTGTCCCAAGACCATTTTTATATTTTCACAGATCTGAAGTTGTTCTCCATTGTGTGATATTAAAAAGAAGGCTTTGTGATTTATACTTTTAACACTGATTTTACTGTCAAGAAAGTGAAAAATAAAATGTTTTGGTAGAAACAAAAGCTGTAGAGCTTTAACTGAATTACAGATAATCCTGAGCAAACTGAAGGGCAGTGAAAATGAAGGCTTTCCACAGGGGAAAAAAAAAATAAAGCATTTTATCCTTATGTTCTGTCTTGAGGTCCTCACAAACATTTCAAAAAGCAAGTAAGTGCCTGTACTGCTAACTGTGTATTGATGAGATCTTAGCAGGGTTTGACATTAATTCATTGAAAGATGAACAGAAAACAAAACTTTAAATTTAGCTTGATTCATCTCTGTAACACGATCAAATCTTTGCAGATTCATACTACCAAGCAGAATTTTGAAGTCTAATGTGAATTTTTGTTATCCGTATATATACTTAAATAACATAAAGATCATGCAATGTAAACCTAGAAGATAATTTGTCTTTCAAATATGTCAACAAAGTCCAAAATGTAAAAACAAGTTTATAACAAATGCACTAGAATCAAATAACTATCACACAGAAAAATATAGATGAAAACTCAGATTTATTGTTATTGAGAAGCACTTTTTGCTATGACTCTTGCAAAGAAGCACTGAGTACATTTGAGACAAAGTTTTCACTGATTTTCTGAATACAATAAACTGCCTAGTCCAAACTGGGAAAGTGTGAAATAATAAACAAGCCAGCCAGCCAGCCCTCAAACTTCATCATCTCCCAGTGACTTGAAGTAATTTTTTGAACACATTGCTCCATCTCATAAAATCTGGCCATAATACACTACTTTGGGGAATCAGGAAATAATAAAATTCCTGTCATAGTTGACTCTGTCTACGTTATGCCACTCCTGAGCCTGATATGGCTACAGGGCAGAGATACCGTGTCAACTGCACTTCCTCAAACAAAAGGAGCCAGGCACTGAACACTCATGGCCTTACCCTTTGGAAAGCTAGAGTCCTACCAGTCAAGTAGATTTTGACTGTTTCTTGTTTGTCTTACTAGAACAGAAAACAGCAAGTTACTCAGTCTGACATTTCAGCTAATAGCCAGTGGTGAGGACTAATGCTGGGCACAGATTTAGAGCAACTAAAGAGTGGGCACATGATGCTTATCACGGAATTCCTACAAACCTGTTGTCTTAAAATTGTTCAAATTTGAAGAGGTATCTTTGTCATCATAAGTTTTAAGTGTTATTGAGTGTTCTTTTTATTTCTACAGGCAACACAAAAGATAGAGAAGGTAAATCAGGAAAAAAGAAAATAGAGTTGTATCTCATTTCAAGATAAATTTTTTGCTGTATTATCTTAATGTGAATCAAATTTCTAATCACGAAGGATACACAGGTCAAAGAATACTTTTTAAAGGCAGTTGCTACAAATCATATAAGCAGTAATTTATTTTAATATAAAATCAAGCAAGTCATCCTAAAATACATTCAGCAATTGCTTTAAAGTGACTGAACATCTTCAGTTTGAGTTCAGAGATCCGAAATCATAAAAAAGGAGTCTGGGAAACTCTGGGAAAGTTCCAAACATTAGTTCAACATTAAGAAATTAGGAAATACAAAGCAGAGAACAGGCTTTATTATTTCAGCTGTTTCTTTATATAATCCTTAACACAACAGGGAATATCAGTGGTTCTGCTAGCTCCAGGTATGAACGCCTAACTGAACTCCCAGAAAATGAAAATGCTGCTTCTCAATTTGAAAATAAAATAAACTTGTAAACCAACACTGACCAAAAAGAATAGGTCTGAGAAGGATACCTATGGCAAAATATACAGCATGAGATAGGCTAATAGTAAATATACATACTTGGAGGTACGTGGGTGCAACAGTGTTAATTCACTAAAACTATCTTTACAGTAGAAATACAAATGATGCCTTCATCTCCAATAAAGTGTTAGGCTTTCACAGAATCACAGAATCATTGGGTTTGGAAGGGACCTCTGGAGATCATCTAGTCCACCATGCTTTAGAACTCTGGCAAATATATAGCAGATGGAAAAGAGAATCCCCTCTTTTAATTAAAAAAAAAAAAAAATGTAGAAAATGATAACAATACTCCTCTTGAATATGGAAAAAGAAAAAAAAACTCAGCTACTCTTTTTCTTTCTATCTCAAAAGTTCTCTCATGATTTTCTTTTTCATTTCTTATTTTATAAGCTCCTCCTGATTTCTCAAAGCAGCAACACACAGTATTCTATTTAGTGATTTATGTTTTTAACAGAGAGGAATTTCTGTGCATACTTTATTTTTTAAAGAAAACACGTCTGCATAAGTCTGTGCTTACTTAATTGTGCCAGGGGCATCAATGGAGAAGTTTTGTCTTGCGATCCATGTTTGGGCTCCAAAACAACACAGAAATTATTATTTCAGCTGTACCATACCTCCTTTGTTCTTTGCAGTGTCCTCTGGGCTGCTTAGAGACACAGCAGAACCCTACTCTGCTACTCTTCCCTCACTCTCTGGATGGACCAAAATATAGATACCTAAACAAAATGCATTTTGACTTCCTAATGAAAAAAATTATCTACTAGAAATTATGTTGTAACACTGGTGGATGAAGAATAACTAATGAATACACGAAATAGGCTCCTGTTTATATAAGCATGTAATTATACACAGAAGAATCAACATAAATACAGCAAAGCTAGCAAGCCATAAACAAAAATATATTGCTCATAAAAATAAAAGAATGCATTACATTTTAGCTTTGAAGAAGATACTTTATTGTCAATTGAACTTTAATTATGAAAGTTAATTCTTCTATTCACAAACTAACCCACATCTATAGTATTCTATAATACTAAAAGCTGTTAAGTACTTGAGCTTTTAATTACTCTCATACACAGGCACCAGATGCCTCACTCCTCAGGTCATTTCAGATTTCATAGTAAGAATGGTGAAGAGAAAATATTCAGTGGCTAAAACGCTGGCATGAGTGTCAGACCATTCACTTTTCTTTTCTTGGGTCTGAGTGTAATTTCATTTGTGACCTTAAGAAATTCATTTGACTTCTGAGTAACTGATGAAATGAAGAGATGGCTGCAAGTGGAAGTTTCTTCCCTCTTGGAGTCCTGGTCCTTTGAGATTCATTTTCATCTCAAACAAGCAAAAATTGCTTTACCAGAAATATTACAGTTTGAAAGCACTAAGTCATCTAGTTTAGGTGACACTGAGAGAAATTGAGAGTTGATAAAACAAAATATGAAATAGAATTTAAAAGTAATGAAAAGGTTAAAGAATACTAAAATGATTTGTATTAACCCATTTTTCCCAGATAGGTGATCAAAATCTTTACATTCCCTTGGTGGTTTTTTGTTTGTTTGTTTGTTTTGTTTTTTTTTAATTTGATCTATGAACGGAATATGTTCCATACTACTAATATGAGATGACAGACCTCAGTTATGCATTATTTTTATCTTATATTTCAGTTTTAATATGACAAGTAACACATACTGTTTTCAGCATTAATAGCTTCAAATTGTTTCTACAGGTTATGATATATCACGTATTTTACATATTTCTACATAAATCTGATTTTCATGGTCTTGTCACTCACATTTAATTTGTTTGAAATATGTATTTTTAATGCTTACATTTCTTTCTGCATTCCTCTCGATTCCGTAAATGGACATACTACAACTAGCCATTTGTTACGAAACCTCTTGCTGAGCAAAAATATTAGGAGACAAACTGTGCAGCAAAAACTAGAATATACTTGACTGCTAACAGTTTGTTCATATAAATGCAAGATTTTTAATGCCTATTTACAGGCATTCACCTAGGTTATCACATTTTTTCCTAAATCATATTTCTCTTGGCTCCGTAAATGACATAAGTCAAGAATTACAAATAATGCAATTTTTAGGGACATTACTATCATTTTTTTAGGAATGTTATCAACATTCTCAACACGACAAACAGAAGTTTCTTGATTAATCTCTCTAACCCATACTACCACGTTCTTCCAGTGGAAAAAACAATACTTTTCCCAAATAAATGTAAACAAAACCATGTCACAACACTATGGACCATTAGTTATTTTGGGACTTATAACTATGCTAGCAAAATAATACTATGTAATAATAACCCACCTGAGCTATATTTACGCATGGTTACAGTCCATTTCTAAAGAAAAGAACTAATTAAAGACTCCTGTTTGTTAATATGTTGAGCTATCAACCTTCAGCTATTCAGAACCAAAGTATTCTGCAGGCACAAACTTGCATTTTATAGAACAGTGCACATTGCTCTATAAACTCTATTTGTTTATTTCATTCTTAAAATACAGCAGTAACAATCTAGCAATATTCTAATCTGTTTACTCGCCTACACATGCAGAGGGTTTATTTAACATTTATCATCAAGCTGACCTGCATCATAATGACATATCGTATTGCAGGAAATGAAAGAACCTTATTCCCTGCTTTTTTGTGCGTGAAAACAGAAATTTATGCTCAAAGATTGTACTTTTCTCTACTTGTTAGATGTAAATATGTCAGAGATATACTAAAATGGCATTCAATATAAACTTCTTTTTTTGAAACAAAGTTGTCATTCTACTCCTACTGAATTGCTCATAAATTCAAGTTTGAATAAAGAGATCAGATTGCATTAAATGAATTTTGGTGTGTATAACTTTCCACAATGAATTAAAACTAGCTGATCATGTCTCAAGTGCATTTCATTTTCTGTTGATTCATGCACTGCAATATAACCTTCAAAATTCCCTTATGCCAAGAAGCTCACTCAGAGATGCTGAGCACAGGAGCAGATTAAAGTGGCTATGAGCCTGAAAACTGTATCAAGACATCAAATAATACAGTAGAGGTGTAATGAAAATGTAAACAAAACCTGCAAAAGTAGAAAATGTTGCTCATATAATCTATTGCTGAATTCAATTGAGAGTTTTGCTGCAAGAAGGCTGTATATTAATACAGAACAAAACGGTAAGGTCCCTGTATTGAGATTTTTTTTTCATTCTGTTCCATTCTAGAATTTTCTCCTCAGGAGTTAGCACTGAATAATTAATACACTCCTGTTTTCTGGAAATAATGTTTATACCAAAGTCAAGTTTAAAGCTGAGATATAAAGGCAGGACTAAGAAAGCATTGCATCTCTTTTCCTTGCAGGCTTATTTTTTAAGTTATTTTCAGAAATAACCTCCCAGATTTTCCTTATATACCAGCTTTTTGTTCCTGTGTCATGAAATCCAATCTTTTAAAGGCTTTTTAAACCCGAGGAAAAAAAAAAAAAAAAAGTGTTATAACTGATATAGTAGCTTCTCTTGTTTCAGTGCTCGCTATGGTTATGGATGAATGCTTTCAACAGAAGTTAAAAGAGATAATGAGTCCTTAATGATACAAAATCAGCGCCTTGTGTGCTTTGTGAAGCCTGACATAAGCTTAAGCTTTCATTTACCAAGGAGAGCTTACACAGTATCTTATTTTTTCCATGACAAAAATATCCACAGAAGTATTTTCTTGCACAGCTTTCTATTTTCCAAGATGAAATCAGCAAAGTCAAAACTATTAAATGGCACAAATCAGATAGGAGTTGGGTGACAAGAAAAAAAGAAAGACAGCAATGATGAGCATAAAATGGTGTTGGTATCCTAGTATCTTTATTTATCGATCTTTAGTTGTCATCCTTGTGATTTTCCTATAGATCTCTCCTCCCTAGAAATATGAAAGTATTACACTCATCCAACACTCCAGCACAGCAATACTTGTACTAAAGATGCCTTTTTGGCATACATGGCAAAGGATATGATTAAGGAAAGGGATGCTAATTTGAGCATTGAGTGTAAACTGTGATAAAATACATACAACTTAGTCTTCTATTTGTATGGGTCCATTGATTTTGAACTACTGCTTTTTCATGCTTTTACAATGCACTGTACGTGATTTACAAGTAGAATATTATTAATCCAGAAAAAAAAACAAAACAAAACCAATAGGTGAACAACTGATCATCATTCACACAAACGTGGCATCTGGGAAAACCTGATAATTGTGCATTTGACCAGTTTCATGCCACTACATTTTCACATTGCTATAGTAATTTGTTGAATCAAATTCACCACGAAAAGCACAAAAGAAAGAGCTGTTCGAGCAATCTACCTGAGTGTCAGGCCTTTAATTAGCTTCATATAGAATACCTCTTGCACCAAGCAGAAGATTAGCAATGGTAAACAGATTGACTGCAATTTTAGTCACAACCTGCTAGATTAACATCTTGCAATCAGTGGCTAATCCAGACTTCTCCCTTCTCTGCTAGACCACAAGCCTTTCATCATAAAGTTCATTCATTTTACACTGGCATTAAGAGGTAGCACTCATTGAAAACATCTACAAAACATCTTTTCATTGGTAGCATGCATTTTAGATGCTGGCATTATCTGACAGCACACTGTGATTCAGCTGCAGACGATCATTAACTAGGAAATAAGTAAAAATATAACAGAATATAAAGAATGAGGCAGTTCAATATTAACTAAGTTTACTGTATACACATATTAACTGTTTTAAAGGGAAATCTGCTGCTCTTTTGACTTATTCCTGTTCCCCATAGCGCAAATATACCTCCAGAAAGCTACCAGGTTGCCATTCTTTCAAAACAGCCATTTTTAGCAATATCTGAGCCTTTTAACTAAAGGAAGAAATATGCTATTTCCACGTTGTCAGTGTGCCATGGGGGGCTGGTACTGGTGGGGGCATCCTATGGAAGGCAGCAGGGCTGGGCAGTAGAAGTGGTGCAGCCCCAGTGCCTGATACCTCCATAGGCTGACAGAACAGCATTTCCACAGGAACTGTCACTTTATTAGCTCTGGGAAATAGTCATTTTCACAGTCATAGTAGTAAATTATGCCTCTTCCATATAACTTTTGTTTTTCTTCTGTATTTCAGATGTAATTCAGAAGACAGAATAAAACACAACCATTTTAAATTTACTCATTAAAAACTGTGAATGAATATCACATCTATTCTGGAATGGATATGTTACAGTAAGAAAGACAGATACAAGCTGCTGAATAGCTGGAATCTGAAGTAACCTCGTGGGACATAGCAGAGAATCAAATTACCATGTTCAGACTCAGAGCTACGTTGAGGTATGGAACAGGGAAGCCAATAGATAAGAAATCAAAGAATGAAAAATAGCACTTTGTTTCACTTAACACTTGTAGACTTCAAGATCAGCCACTAACAATTTTTGGCCTTTCACAATTCGCAAAAAAAGGAAACATCTCCATTTATCCGATATGCTTATAATAGAGAGCTTGTGTTTTCACTCACTTAGAGTATAGTTAAACATTCAGCTAATTTCAACCATATTGCAAGTCCAAAGAATTTCCATTAATAAAAGAGCTATTTAAAATTAGATTTAATCTTGTTAGAAGGTGTGCCCTGTCAACTGTGAAGACATGTAAGAATGTGGCAAAACAAATTGATTCACAAAACTATGTCAGAAATTTAACACTTTTCCTTAGGTTAAAAAGAGTTTAAACTGCTGTTACTAACAATAACTTCTGATTATTTCACAGAATTGTAACAGGAAGCTATACTTTCTATTTAAAACATACATATTTAGTTCTTCAAGTACAATTTTTTAAAACATAGTGGCAGGATTAGTTTAAGGGGAAAAGCAACAGTCAATGAAATAAACAATCAGTGTGCATTTTGATTAGCTTTTCATTAAGAGAACAGAATGCAACCCCGATTATTACATTTGAATCCTTTAAATTCAACAGCCCCACTCCAAATTAAATGGAGTTGATAGCTTTTTTTTAGTTACCTTTACATTTCAGATCAAATGCATGAATACTTCTTACTAAATATTATGTAACTGTATAGAACTATACCATGCTTATACAAACTACTGTAAGCAAACTGAATAGCATTTCTGCCTCTGAATTAACCTCAGAAATTAGATAAGCTGAACAGAATTCAAAAATTATGCTGTGAGTCCTAACAGAATTTAGTTTCTTATTCTTCTTTTCCACATCAGTCATGAATATATACCTGTTTGTGCTACTCACATTTCAACCATTTTCAAATCAAGAATACTAAGATATAGCTTTACTTCCTTCTTTGTAGTTTTTTTATTACACAATTCCTGATATGGGCTATTCAATTAGTTGAATCTTCTTAGAGCAGTCTAACAGAATGCTGTCTGACATAGAAATGTGTAAGAAACAAAGGTGTAGAACTGAATTTCTCCATGCAGAAGAATTTGCTCCCATTGACATTCATTGATGCTTGCTGAACATTGATGGAAACCAATCAGCAGATGTGAGCACTTAAGCAGTGGGTGGTGTATTTCAGCAGTGGCAACAGCGACGTGAAATTGGAGCCATGTTTTGCATGGACACACACAGCTGTCACTCTATGAAATGAAGAGAGTCTTGATCAGCTCTAATGTGTGAATCACATGAATCAGAGGATTACAAACAGCAAACTGAGCATGGCTGAAAAACGCATGATGATGCTGAACCACATTCTTCCTAAAGACAAAGAATGCCAGATTCTTCAGATTGTATGTGAATCCATAGCTTGGGCTTTCCTGGAAGATCAAAGGCTCTACTCTCCTAATACTCTCCTAATTGTGGAAACTTCACATAGGCATGATATTTCTGCAGTTGATTCCTATGGAAACCATCTGAAAATATAAAATCAATACCATCAGAGGGGAGAGTACAGGACCACTTGCTTACTAAGTGAGGAATTAAAAACTTTGTATTCTGGGGGAAGGTCAAAACTACACAGACAGCAGGGTGGTGAGGACAATATCCTTCCAGATTTTAGGCGGAATTAAAATACTAACATTCCTAAACAAGTATCTCCCCAAAACTTTTATTTTTCTCAGCTGACACTCTGGATATATCCAGGAATCCAGGCAATTTTCTAAGACTAAAAATATCTTAAAATTTAAGTTCTTTTTGGAAATATAATAATTCCTGTGTATCTGTATCTACGGAGCTGAGTTGAATCTTAAGTATGCATTCCAGTTTTGGCTGCATTTGCTCATGCCAAATCATTTAATATATAGATAGCTAAGCTGATGTACAAATTGCTAAAAGACTGCACTTGTGATCGCTTTGATTTCCATATTCATTATTATCACAACAGATTGAAGCATTAGATAATTGAAATTACTGTTAAGAATAGGAAAAAGAAATACACACTACTTTGGTAAATATGTTGAAGGAACCTACATATTATTCCATTTTGTGTATTGGTTAAATACCCACCCTTGTGGTGGCTGACAATTCTTAGAGGAAAATTTTCAGTGGACTTGACTGTGCTGTCAGGTCTAACCTGGATAAATCACTTTCAAAAAAGATTCAACTAATTGTATATTGCTACATAACAGGCAGTTAAATCAGACAATTTGGAAGAGAATAATAAATGGAATTCTATACAAACAACATAATAAATAAAATCAGCATCGTCCACAATAATCATGCAATTTGATCACAGTAGAATGATAATTTTCCCAAAAGGCAAATCATTCAACTTCTTCTCTTTCATGATGCCTGCATCCTACATCCATAATTACAATTTTTAATACTACTACCTCAGAACTGTTTCACACTTTTTGTGTGAAAAGTCTCATGCTTTGCAGTATTTCTTCTGCAAATCATTTAGAAGAAATACAGATATGAGACCAGAAATAACATTTCTGAATGATACATGTTTGTGTTCGTTTTTCTTTTTCCTGTTCATGGAGGTAATTCTTTTCTCTGTTGTGGAATTTATTTTTTTTTTTTAAATAAAGTAGATGGTATCTCCACTACTCCAGGAAAATTTTGTCACCCACTCTCCAGTTCAGACTGTTCCCCATACTGGCATTTTGAATTTGTGATTATTTCTGCTTTAGGATAATTATAATAAACTGAATGAAGTTTTAATTCAAAACTTAGGATGTTTTTTGCTTTTATCTAGATGCTTTCAGTAAGAGCTCAGATTGTGCTTTAAGAGATTAACATTTGAACTGAAAATGTTTGATTTTTTTTGTTACATACTTATGTGACCTGCTTATCCAGTACTCTTTGTATAATTATTAGCATGTCAGACATTCTTTCCTTCTAGGTTCATGTTTCTCCACGTGAAGAAGCTGTAAACCACAAGTGAAGTTTCTAATGTTAGACAAGGTGTAGCCATTAGTTCCGCTAAAAAGCTCTAAACACCAGCACTCATTGATTTCTAGTTTCATATATCTTTAATGAGGAGATTAAATACTTGTTTAGGAAGCAGAGCCTGGCTTAAGTGGTGTTTGCTCATTTAGCGCATACAGCCAAAGACCTCCCTAATATTTCCCTTTGGTAATAGAAGTGGGGAAAAAAAAACCTTTATTGCCCCAAATATTGGTTCTGCAGCAGCATGGGATTTTTTATTATGGAAAAAAATCATTACAGATGAAATGCTGAAGAAAAAAAAAAAAGAAGCTCTTTCTAACAGATAATAGACTTTCTTATCCTGTTCTCTTAATTCTTTATGAACACCCAGGTGTATACCAGATTCCCATTTCAACTAAATGCACTCCCCTAATATGAAAAAAATCTAAGTTAAGTTTCCTTGTGCTCACACACTGAGAAGTGCAGGTGAATGAAGTTTACTGTAGTCAAATGTAGTTGCAATTTGGGAACTCAGATGGATTATCACTGAGAATTTAGCCTTAAGAGAATAAACAAACACAAAACAGATACTGCAGCAGCAAATACTAGTGGAATGAGTGTCAAATGACAAGACTTGAAGTAAAAAAAAAAAATAATAATCACCCTGCATGTAAAAAGCAAAGACAACAGCCTGAACATACTATAATGCGTGGAGAAAAGAGGAAGCACAGACCTCATGATTGATTTTCCCAGGGTAACAGTAAGCTTTGATAGGACATATTCTGATAGTGAGATGGAAAATCTGTTAGAGAGGAAACAGGTGCAGGGGGTACATGTACTTCCCTTCCTGGTTGAACTACCTTCCCTACACTATGCAATTGCAATGAAACATTATAAAGTGTACAATGGAAACAATATATTGATTTGGGTAGGTAGTCCAAAGAGTTTGCAGAAGCCCTGGGCTTTGAAAGGAATCTTGATACTGCTGCAGATTTCCAGAAATCACCTGAAAATTGGTCTGTCTACTACTTCTTCTGTTATAAGATGAAGTTACTGTATTCCCAATTTCCATGGAAGTATGTAAAAAAATCTGTACCAAAAAAAAAAAGGAACCAAACCCACAACTACTTAAAAACTGACTTTTCATCACTAAGCTTCATTTTATAGAAATAAACCCATAGAATAAAATCCCCCCAAAAAATTTTGAAATATGAAAATTCTATAATTCTACTAAACTTATCAGTTGCTCCATATCATAACCATTTTCAAATAGGAACAAGAGGTAGAAAACTGATAGGGGAGGAGATGAATCCATGGAAATCAGCATGCCACTAAATTGATACAATGTAAACACCATATAGTATTGGAAAACCACTGCTGGGGGTAAATGAAATGAATTCACTGGGGCATCTAATCCTATTTCTGGAACACTTAAACTGTTTAAATGCACTGGAAAGCAAACAAACTTCAAAGTGATCATTATACCCCTGACACTAGTACTTGCGTGGCTGAAATCTTTATGAGATTAACCTCCTACAGGGAAAGGAGTTGAACACGGTCAAAATCACTTTGGACTTGTCAGGAAGAAACCAGTCTGAAAGCTCCATTTTAGTCAAAAATGCAGCTATATACTCAGCATTAAAAGGAGTTCAATATCTTGAGAGGAACTCACTAATAAACCTACACTGAGAGTCACAGACACAAAGTCAGTTGTTTCTGTGTCCAAATTTTGTTCCTTACTTAATTTGTAAATTTCAATTTCGTATCAACAATCTCTTCCTGAGAAAGAAAACTGTGCGACATAAGTTCAGACAAAACTCATTTAGGAGTTATCTCCAGCACAGCTCATCTCTTTCTCTGACAGGAAAAAAAAAAAAAATTAAAAAAACCACAGCAATCCCAGCTGAGAAGAAACCATAAAACACTTTAAAATATTTCCACCATGTTGCAGTTGCAATTCTAACAACACTTCCACCAAAGGCATAATTTAACTAAAATATTGAGTGCATAGAGGGAATGTTTGAAGCTTATGTATATATGCACAAACATACTCTAAAAACCTACAAAGACTGTGAATAAAAGATTTGTTGGCACCCTACTAAACAATTACAAACTAGTTTATGTTGCAGATCTTGTCTAACATGTTTTTCATCCTCTTAATTAACTACTCTAGAGAGACTTTTTTTTTCCTTTTGAAGAGAGTGCTTATTTTGATTTGTAGTCTGAAATCTTAATAATATTTTTTTTTATTCTAGTCCAAAGTTCTACACAAGTGAAGTGCTGTAATGCAACATTAGCCTATAAGAGTTTGGCACACTGTAAGAGATTTTTCAACGAATACGGCAAACTGTAAAAAATAAAGCACATATTCCTCAGCAGCAAATATCTCTGACCATTTCTCTTTTCTGCTCTTTTCTGTTCTATTGTCCTCTGGCAATACTTACTACAACATCTTTTCTTTAAATATGACTTCTACAATGTGACAATCAGTTGAGAGCTGTATGGGAAGAATTAACTACTAAGGCACTCTTACTGCAGGTATGTTTGATTCCCCGAAAGATAAAAATGACAGATTGTCAGTGATTTGGACGGAATGTAAAAACAGACAATTAGTTATATACATGTTCTTTTTCCTTTCCTGTTGTACTGATTGCTTGGAGTTTGAAATCCTTATCCCACGTTCATTGAATCAATGAAAGATTTATGTGTATTTTAACAGGACTCGAGGATACTGTTGTTATCAAGGATACTCACTGGACTGAGATGTTCAGTTGCCTCACTGGGTTGCAGCTCTGCTGCAGGCAGTCCCCAGTCCAGCCCTCACTGCTTGGCTCCATAGGGTGTTTGACTGCCCCTGGCCTCTCAGTGCCTAACGCATCTTTGAAGAGCTCTGGAGCTCCAGGGGGCTTCTCCCCTCCCTGAAACTCTTGTTGTCAATGGAAATCCAAAGTTTCTTAGGCTGCCCCTGGCCCTAATTATTTCAAGGCATGAAAGCTTGTGTAGACAAAATGCATGGTGTGACCTCAGTAAAGCTATTTTAAAGCAAGAACTCCATCCCTGCAGCTTCTATTTTATATAACTCTATATACTTACATAAGCACCTGTGTACACACTAGTGCTTGCACACACTACTACTATAGATCCTTAGTAATCATAGGGTTGAAGCTTGTCTTAGGGCCATCAAAAGAGGACAGAAAAGCAATTCTTCTAAACCATATGATTCTGCAATTAGTGTACATTATTAAAGGTCCCAGTGTATGCTATGGTGTAATACTTCTTGCTGTATAAAAAATCTTGTTAGGTCATTTCCCTTAACAAGCAACACTTATTTAAAATACCCTTTAAATACACATGAAGTTTCAGTACAAGCATTCATTTCACTAGACTTGTTTTTCTGTACGAAGAGGAAATATATTCTTTTAACAAGTTTGCTCCTCTGTAGCCTACTTGTTTAAGAGTTGTCCCAAGGCATTCATTTAGCTACAATGTTTCATCATAAAAACACATGAAAATGGAGCCTCTTACTTACAGTGAGACCCAGGAGAGAGAAAACAAAGCACAAGGGAGCTACCACTAAGAACACTTCTTATCATCATGGCGCAAATAAACACTAATGGTTGGTATCTCTTGGCAGAATTTGAAAATTAGAAGATGATTGATCAGAAACATTCTGTGCTGTTTGCAAATTCATTTTCTTAATATTCTCTGCATGCCCCATTTGAATTGTGCTTCATTTGTTTATAATGATTAATTAAGTCGACTAGTGGGAATGAGTGACTGCTACAGAAACCTAATGAATGAAATTAAGATGATCAGTTCTTCCAAATCTAGTTACCTTTTCTAGTTTACCTAGAATATTTTATCACTGTAATCAATTTAGTCTACAGATAAGACCAAGTACTGATTTGTTAGTTTTCTGGGTTTTTTTTTGTTTTGTTTTTGTTTGTTTGTTTAGATTGCTTTAAAGATGGATTATTTTGTGGCATATCTTATAGCATAACTTGTTTAGGAAAAAGTTTAAATTGATATAATCAGTTTTAAAGTGATCTGGCTGAAGTGGCTATCTGCAAAAGGTTAACCTCAGTCTAGAAAGGACACTCTCTCCCAGCTCACTCTAGCATAAATTAGGAAAGACTTTCCCCTAGAAAGAAAGAGTGCAGGAGCTTAAAATTTAAATCATCTTGTAGAATAACCCGTCTCTGACTACTGACTGGAGACTGAATCAAGGGAGACTAGCAACAGTATATGCTTACTTGTGTTAGTGTGATCATTTTAGCCCATTTGAATATTGCCTCCTTTTCCTGACTCCGAAAACATAAGAAATAATAGAACTTCCATCTTTGTGTAAACTAAGAATATCTACACACATTTGTAGGCTTCACAGGATGAGAACTAGGTGCTGACAACAAGCTTCACAGTTCAAAATTTAGCCTGCTCTGCCATGGTGTGAATGAGGTTGTTATGATAAAAGACACTCCGGAATATCTCACATTTCAACTGAAAAAAAGTTCTCTTACATAACTTCAGCACTTTGAGTGCACCCAAATTCCAATGTTATCTTCTTTAATAATCTTTTAAAATCGACAAACCCAAACCATTACTGACATACTATTGACACAGAAGTACATAGTACTATGACTACAGTTGACATAGTACATAAATAATACTTTAAAGACTATTCCAAATTTTGGTATTGAGATTTGCGTAAACTCATTCCCAACACCTACAACAGGATATGCAGCTACATTTCAAAAACTAAAAAGAATGATGGTAGAATGTAAAAAAAATCATAATAATAATTAAAAAAATAAAGAAAACAAACAAAAATCCTGAACATTTTCTGTAAACAACAAAAATACATAAAATAATTCTTTGTCTAGATAAAGCATTTATTTAAAGAACTCCATTGTTCTAAATCTGAATTATGAAAGAACATAAAATATTGCATTTAAATATTATGTTTATGTTTGTGTGTTTTTTTTTTTTAATTCATATTATGTTTATTCTAGCCTGGGCAAAGCAGAATTCTAAGCAGGCTTCAGTGCTGGGTGATCACTCAATGCATCATCTTATTAGGAGCTCGCTATCTAATTACAAAAGATTTTAATTGGAAAAAAAAATAATGTGTTGCAATCCAGATTTGCATCACTGGTTTGAAATAGTGGCTACCAAATGAAAGCAGATGCTTTTTCTTCTTTGGCCGTCCACCACAGTTGTCTGAGACTAGTAAGGACTGCTTCAGATCAACATGAGGCTACCAGTATCACTTTGCGGACAACTTTACATTTGAAAGCATTTCTTTGTAGCTGTTTGCCTTCAAAAGGGCACACTCGGGAGAGTTAATTGGCTGAAGACTTGGCCTAGGAGCAAATAACTCCAGCTTGATATGGGAGTCTGGGAGATTATACCATTGTACTCTGTAAAGACAGGATACAAGTTTGCACCTCTATGCCTCCTTTGACTGGCTGACTTAAATTTGCAAGGCCTGGAAGATGGGAACAAACTAGTTCCTGCTGAGATCCCAAAGCCAGAAGCTGTTGCTCCAAAAAGAGCTGACTCCACCACTTTGGACCTATAAATATAAGTTTGTACTGTCATTGTTAGGCATCCTCAACTGAACACCACCACCTCCAACTACTCATCACTACTAAGATTAGCATCCAACACAAAGTCATTGTTGGATCTAGGACTGGTGAACTGGTTTGCTTTGCTATCTGCCCATCTCTCTTTCCCCATTATTTTTTTTTTAATCTTTTCTCTTTATCTTCTTTTATTCTTTTAATCTTTGAAGTAGTCGTTGCCTAAAATTCTCTTACCTGTAATGCTCATTAATCATAATTAACAAATTTTACCTCCAAGTAGTTGTTGTTAGATTGTTAAGAAAGCTCTCAATAAATTAATGTGTATTATTTTTGAGTCTTGGATGACTCCATCGCGGTAGCTTGCTGACTAGGAGAAATGCAGCTCAGCAAATAGAAAGAGGTTCACCTCCCCCAAAACCTACTGAGCGGGGTGAGACAACAGTGCTCAAGTAGACTGCTCAAACACCCTATCAGGCAACCTGGTAACTGGCTTCCACTATTGTCGTGCTTCACACAGTTCAGAAGTCATCTGCTCTACTATGCTGCTGAGCTACCTGCAGAATTAGCATACGCATTCCAATGCTGCAGAATTGTTCCTAGAAAGTATGCCCCAAACTCAGAATGTTATGGTAGGATCACAAGGCATTCATCAGATGAACAGTACAGCTTGACTGCTGTTCTACGGTAGCCACAGTAAGCTATTAGTTTTGTAAAATGTTTTTAAAGAATAACCTGTCAGACATATCTTTCTCAAAATTTGCAATTATGTAGAATTGATTCTGTGAACTCATTCTGAAAACCTTTTTTTTTTATATTATCTACTGCACATAGAAGTTATGAATGCTAACAAATTATTAAATTTGACAGTTTCTTGTGAAAACGAGTTTCACAGAACCCTATTTTCAGAAAAAAATCTTTTACAAAAAATTGCTACATGTTAAACTATAAAAAAAACCTCAGAAAAGTAGTATTTTTAATTTTTTTCAAGTCTTCTTATTAAGTGATGTTTGGCGCAACTTTTCCAATCTGTTCATTTCTGTATCCACAGAATATTTCTGTAAGTTAACAAAAAACCTGAAAAATTTCCAACAGTTCCAGCTTTTAAGATGGTCATTCTCTCAAAAATGGGTATTGTTGTATTAGGTGAATAAACGGGGACTCGGGATGTGACACAGTAGGCCCTCCTCTGCTCTGTGATTGATTTATGATGCATGCTTAAGGGGTGTTAACGAAGACATGGCATGTATATAAGCGAACTATGCCACACATTAAAGGGCCATTTCACCACTCATCATATTGGTGTCAAAAAGGTGTATGAGTGGTCATTAGGCTGGGAGCCAGGGCCTGAGCCGCGGCGAAAAGCAAAAAGTGAGGGCAGCCAGCACCCAGGGCTGGGTGGGGCACGAGGGAGCCAGAAGCCATAAAAGAAGCTGGAGCTGTCAGAGCAATTTACAAAGGGACGCTAATTGGAGTTGCTACGTTTTCCTCGGCAACAAGTGGTGGCCCGTACAGGGACCAAACCCGCGACCTTGGCATTATCAGCACCATGCTCTACCGACTGAGCAGCATGAAGCTGTGGCAGAAGTTTATTTAACTGAATATTTCCATAACTAATTTTTATCAGTTTTTAAAACAGTTCTTCACACATTGTTTGCTTTTTAAAATTGTAGTGCACATAGAATACTTCCAATCAACTATTCACAATAATTAGCATTAACTGCTAAATCACCAAATACAGTACTTGTTCTACTTATCAGTATGCCTTGCATTTATGTTAACGGCATTGATCCTTGCCTATCATCAAATTGCCTTTTGAAGGACTTCTCGTGTAGTCCATATTTTCTCCTTGCTTTGATCCATCTAAACACTGAGTGTCAAATGAAAAATCTCCTGCTTCACTGACCAGTCCTTTCATCCATTTAGAGATGACACAGTTCTAATGTTTAGTATATTTAAACTGTTCATTACTACTTTTAATACCATTTTTAACGACTAATAACTCTGTTACACCAATTACTCACTCTTTCAATTAATTTATGCTGTGGGATTTTAGTGTAAGAAATTAAGATCTCCAAATAAACTCTCTTAATGCATCTTCTTTTGAGGAACAGTTTTTGTTTGCTTTTGTCATGCAACTCTGCTTGTTTATATCCTAAGAAGTCAGGTCACTGTTATAAAACCTGACATTTAATTTTTTTTTCTACTTTTCCAGGTATGAAAAAAAAGGTATTGAAGAAGTATTAAATTCTATTCCCCTAGATGATTCTTTTCTCAGTTTTACAGGAAAAACAAAGTAAAACAAACAAGCAAACAAAACAGCAATACAAATAGAAAAATTTCTTTTGAGTTCCTTCATGTATGTTATCTACTTCTAATTACTTTTATTTCTCTAATTTATCAGCTTGTTCCATTACATTCACATTGACAAATGTAAATCTGACAGGCCTTAATGTTTTCAAATGGAAAGGATGTTCTTAATACATTCCATCAAAAATGTAATTTAGAATTCTCAGTATAATTTGATCCTCCTTAAATGAGCCTGCTCCTCAGCTTGCAGTGCACTAATAGTTTTAGGGTTGTTGTTTGTTAAGTAGATATTCTTCAATAAGTAAAGAATCCACCAAAAAAAAAGTTACCCTCTAATTTACATCTATATTAAAGTCTTCATTGATACAATTATGTTACTGTTATTAGGAAGTTTCTGTTTCCAGGGAAAGATTTATTTATTTATTTTATCTCAGGAAGAGAAATAAACAATTAATATCTTGGAAGGCAGTGCTTCCAAAAGAAATTCATTTTAGGTGTTGCAGTACATAAGGTGGGGATCTTTTTTAATTTTCCAACTGCAATTAATTACATTTTTCCTTAAACATGAGAATATTGCTCTGGCATGCATAACTTTTTTAGATATGCCTCCTTGGACAAAAACTAAACCAACCTGTAGGACATCATAAAGTGCTTCTACCTTCGTGTTTTTGTTATTGTGCCTTTGAATACAGCAAATTTGCTCTTTGCTTTTCATCTACATTGTTTGCTAACAAGCATAGACTAGACAACTCACCATTTACAGGACAGGTGATAAGGAAGAGCAAAGACTGAAACAAGTTTATTAATATTTATTTGTCAAGATATTATTGGGATTAACTTCTATCTTCCAATTTAAATAGGATTAGAAGGATTAGTTTGAATAATAGAAGCATATAGCATATTATAAAATACTTATGCTTCATTTAACTAATAGGTTTGGATATGAACATAAAGATACATTAAATTATTCCAGAATAGCCTATAACTACATTATTTTTAAATAATAAAAAAGAAACTCATGAGTCATTAATAAGGAGATGACTTTGGAAAAAGGCAAACTCATTCAGCAAATATAATGTTGTACAAGACATTTTCTATTTTTACATACAGTTAATAGCATCTATTATGCAGTCTTCAACTTAGAAGGTTGTGTTTCTTGAGAAGTGTACTTTTAAACAGATTTAATTACATGGTATGAGAGTTCTTTTGGCAACATAAAGAGGGAGAAAGTCATTTGAGCTTCAATGAATATTTTGAAGGAGAAAACCAACTTCTTTACTGAAGTACTCCACAAATTTCTAGCAGTAGGAAGAGAATGCAAATTACAGTCTATTTTCCTTACCAGGTCATTACTAAAGTGACTGAAAAAAAATTCTATTTATCTTGTTACATAAGATTTTTAAGCACAATACTGATTTTTTTTTTTGTGCATAACAAAGACGATAACAGTATCCTGAAATTGAGCTGAAGAGAGTAAAAAGCTCATTTTGGATAACATCTACAGTGCACTTAACAGCTTTTGTTAGTGTAGGAGTAATACAAACATGAAAAAGGAATTTTAGAGACAGGTATCTACTTGTCTTTTTTCTTTTTGTTAAAAATAACAGATCTCCCCAATTTGCTCAGCAAGGCAAGGATTGACTCAAAACCATTTCTTACCTTGCATTACCTTTAGTTATCAGAAATACTGGAACAGTAGGCCTGCTGCAACTTATGCAGGACTTGGAGCAATGTAGCTCTTTTTACCCTATCCAAACAATCTGCTTCCATGCCATTCAGGTGGCAACAGGCAGGTGAGGGAAGAGCTGTGTTTGTTTTTTTGTTTTTTGTTTTTTAATATAGCTGTCACTATTTCAAAATTGCAATTGCATTAAGTTGCCACTTAATGTCAACTTTGGAGGAAGCTTCCACAATGTGGTGAGCTGTGCAGTAGTAATCAAACTATGATCATCAGAAGACCTCATGAAACAGCCAGAACAGATGGAAATCATTTTCAGGCACTATTTAGCTTTGCTGGCTTTGAACCACTGAGCTAAAAATAGAAGGGTCCTACTTACTTTAACTATATAGCCCCCCCCTTACTCTGGGTCTTGTTCTCCTATTTTTGTTTTCATTGCTATTATGAGGAGTATTTCAGTTTAAAGTTCAAATCTGATGACTGCAGTTGTCAATAAAAGTAGTTGTAAAGTCAGGGATACCTTTTTTGTTTTCTTCCACCATTACCTCCTTCTTGACTTCTCTCAGAAAGTACCTTCTCTCTGCTTACCAGATGTTTTTTGCCTTTCTAACTGATCTTCTTTCTCTCCAGCCCACACCATTTCCCGAATTTTTTTTTCCTCTTTTTCAACTTTCACTCAAAGTGATTATTATTTATTTTAAACAGGTTTAGTGGGTGTGTTCTATTCCAGAAAGTGTTTTAGAATGTGTTTGAATACTTTCCAAGTATGATACTTCTCCTGCCATATTACACATTAAATAATAAATAAGTCAGCTGACCATTGAGTGCTTTAGCATATTAAAAAAGTTTTAGTACAGAGAGGTAAACAGTTTCAATTATTTATCCCTTTCTTCATTCTACACGTTAGGTTCATTTTGGACTTGAAACTTTGCACTGGAACTTGAGACTTATAGCAAAGCAATTTGTGGAGTTTCATTTCTGTTTTAAATGCTTAAGAAATATTAAGAGACTTTAAACTATTTTAAAAATATGAAATCCCACCTTAAATGAACAGATTGCTAAATGCAGCCAAAACAAACTTCTGCACAGTAGCTGTTGAATTCTCACTGTCTATGCAGTTGAGTCCTACTAATTTCACTAAGAGCTCATTCGTTTTTCACTCTTCTTTTCAAGTTGGTAATTTTTATGAAATTCGATGGAAAGATGCTGGACTGTGTGTGCTTGCATAGATTTACTCACACAAATGCATGTACTCAGAGATACATTCACTGCACACCCATTTTGCATTTCTAGTATCACACCGATTCTAAAATCCCCCCCAGCATGCGTCCTTGAAGAACTGAGTATAGTTTGAAATTCCTTGGATTTAAGCATAAGAAATGCCGTTTAAAGTAAACAGTTGCGCAATTCCCACCTATTTCAAATACAGACTGAAAAATGGAGAGTGGATGATGGAGAACTTTTCCACTGGAAAAAAACCCACTATGCTGTTTTCAAGTTTTAACCTGTAGGGAATTTCTAGCCTTAAGTTATAAATACCAGAAAATAGGGGTCCATAACAGAAACAATGACAGAACCTTAACTATAGCATTGCTAAAAGCAGTGCTGCAATAAATGGAATGACCTGTGAGATTAAGTGTTTAATCTTTTGAATGAGAGGTGGCCCAATAACTCAGAAGCAGGCTCTTCCTTACATACCCTTTATGAAATACATTATCGTTCCCTGCTTTTCCCTTTCAGGCTGGATTTTGTTTCACAGCACAGCCAAATAGACTAGAAGAGTCATAAAGAACTCATTTATAGCCACAAACTTTTCTGCAAAAAACTATTTGAAAAATGTCAATTAATGGCAACAGAAGCAGGAAGATCACAGGAGAAAATACATTTGCTCATGAAAATATTAGAAACAGAAATAGATGGTACAGGTGCATTTGAGTTTTTTTGTTTCTCACTTCTCTGCAAAAGAGTATAACATCATTTAAAACTATTTCACTGAAAATAGTTTGGTGAAACTCTAATTGCAAAATCAAAGCCTAAATCTTGTTCTTGTGCTTACTTTTATATTACAGGAGGGGTAAACAAAGAAACAAGACATTTATATAAAAAGATGGATTCACAGATTTTTGAATGACATGATTGATAACTACTTCATATGACTCTTGGCTGAGCCATTAAGTGGAACTGGGCAAAGCGACTTAATAGGTCCCTGCAAAAGCTATGTCCCATCAGATAAAGAGACAGTGACAAGACCATAGTGGTCTGTCTCTGACACAAAAATCTGAGATCATATAGAATTCCACTTGAGCAGTGCTCCCAGACTAGACAATGGAAAGATACTATCACATTCATTTTCACAGGCTTTTTATTTTAATTTTAGTTTCCTGCAATCCTAGAAGGAGGAAAAGAAGGTTTACTTGCCTTCTTCTTACTCACTGTTTCCATCTGAAGATTCCAGTTTAAAAGCAAGGTTAATATGAAAGTAAATTCTTCTAAAGTTTCTGGGTAATTTTTCAACCTGGTACATAAGGAATTAGACACATCCCATTAAAAACAGCTGGAATTATGTAGGTAATGCCTTGCATACCACCCAGAAAATTTACTATGAGCCTCTAGCCACTTCTGTTACTCAAACTTTCCTGAGGCTAAAGTCACTGTGAAGAACATCTGGACTCTGTTCTTTAGGGATTTCTATTTTATTCCATCAATATTTTCCCTTGCTTTAACACATGAAAATTTTAATGAGGTATTCCCATATTAGGCATATGGGAAAATCCACTGCAGATGATACTCACAGGAAAATCTAGTTTGTGAATCTCCTGTGCTTACCTCTATTATACCTGTCATTTCTAATTCAGTAGTATTTTGCACCTGTCATTCGTAGCTAAATGAAGCGCTATATATTGAGGATGGATTTCCTTGCTGTCCAAGTGCTTACACCTTATCAAGACTGCACTAGACTGTATGTTGGTTAATTTACAAAGTGCTCCCAAATATTTAAGACGAGCAACAAAAAAATAACAAAAAAGCCACGAAAAACAAAAACACAGTGGCATTGATCAGTGTATAATATTGGTAAGACTAAAGAAAAAAGAAAAATACTGTTTTAGGATTTAATTTCAACCACAAATAATTTTCAAAAATAAATATTTATAATAAAGTGAGAGGTTCACCGGCATTTAGTGATATTTCCTAAATACATATATACATATACATAAATATACTTTGTTATATATTGTAACAAATATGAATGCATGCAGAATTATGCAACTGCAGAAGGCTCAGAACAGGCAATTCAGCCTTGAAAGTTTTATTACCTAACAAGAGATTGTCTACAGTTGTGTAGTTCAGTTTTGTCTGCTCTAACATATGCACTTTTGTCACCAAGGAAACTATGTCAGCCCATTCATTAAAGTAAATGCTTGCTTTTATTTGCTAGTTTGATCAGCTACTATAGACTCCATTTCAAAAGCATCCTTTGATCAGTTTTTAATTCAGCTGATTTAGATGGAGCAATATCACAGTGCTTTAAATGTCCTTTCACATGTCCTATATATGGCCAGTATATAATAGCCTACAGTTATCTTCTACTTTTATAAATGAACTTTTTAGAATTATGGCATATATCATAATCATGATTGTCAACAGAAAAGCTTGTAAATACATTTTGTAGAATTCCTATATTCACTGAAGAACCATTGCAAGTACATCTGTTTTAGAAATCAGCTTTTATTAAGATTATGTGTAGCCTTCTTAATTGAATTGTGTATGTTATTTTGCACACATTTGCACAGAGAGGCTCTTTATATGAGATTTGGCATATTACATGTGGCACACTGATGAAACATGAATAAAGACAGTAAGAAAAAGGCAATGCATATCCTGCTGATAATCAAGAAAATAGATCTCTGCATGTTTCCCTTGTGCCAAATCTTAAGGTTCATCCAAAACCCCAAGTTAATTTTTCAGCCTTTAGAATTTGATGTTGCATTATTTGTCTTACTTGCTAAATGAACATACTACTTCTTTTATTTAAACCACATGACGTGGCTGTACTTCTTCAGTGGGAATGTAATAGTTGGCAATTTCATTATGCACAATTGTGAAAAGATAAGGCATATTTTGTAAACATAATTTAGGGGTCATTTTAAATGACATACCTTTTTTCCAACTCCTTTCCACAGCCTGAAGCTGGAAAAATAAAGTGCAGCCTATATTCTCTTTACAATTTACTCCTGAGAAACACTGACCACATAAGTCAGTAAACATTCATCGTGAGCTTTAGGCTACTTTCCTTGGATTTGCCCTCAGGCTAAGCCAAGGGCTAAAAACATTTCATGAGGAGGTCACAGTTTTAAGAAAAATAAATATATTGCTAGTACAGCATGGTTACTCAGCTTGGCCTCATACAGAGAAAATTCCTTCTTGCAACAAATACATGGAATTTTATGTTATCTGTCACATTATAATAGATACTGTGGTTATAAATCACCAACATGCTAATCAACATAGCTGTTGTGACCTACATACCACATATTTCTGCCAGAGCTTCCCATAACATGTCACACTGAATCCACTCTGAGAAGTACAAACCAAATCTACTTCAACCCATTTAGCACAAAGATTCCGGGGAAGCAAAAAAAAAAAAATGAGGAGCACAGCAGAGCAAAAAAAGCTAGGTCAAGCTCTCTTGTTAATCTTGGGCTTCTGTGACATAAAGCCATGTTTGCCACCACGTACTGCCATGAGCAATGACATGATTTCTCGTGAAAAGGGCTATAAATACAAGAAAGTCTCCATCCCATACAATTCCTAAGAATCTTGAAAGATTCCTCTCTAAATTTTTTTGTTGTCTTATTGCAGTTACTGAACTACTTAAACCAAACAATGTCTACAAATAAAAACTATTGTCGTTCAAAAACTGCCTGCATGTCTATGTAAAGATGCATATATTAGAAATTTTCTAAAGATTTGAATAATGCATACTTAAGGTACTTCAATTGTTCTTGGAGCAGTTTGCTTGTTTACTTTTTGTCTAATATGTTTTGGTTACTTACTGAGTGGTTAATATAGGAAAATAAAATGGCATGGAATACATTCACAGACTAATTTTATTCTTAAGTTTAGACAGTAACATCAGTACAGCAAACTTAAAGCTTAAGTAAAAGTAGCTAAAATAGATTATAACATCAGATGCCTTATCAGGTCATCTAATTAATGTTACTAAGGACCTTCACATAGCACTATTTCTTAATAATCTTTAAGTTATTACATGTGTTTAGGACAGAAGAATTTTTCTCTATGTGATACAGAATCTAAGAACTTCAAGTTATGTATCTTCAGTGAAGATTTCCTAAAGCATTTTCCACAGAAAATGTCTTTAAATCTGATGACCTAGAAAAATTCTAGCCTAAAGAGCTACTGTCTACCTGAGTTTCCCCTGCATACACATATAAGGAGAACAAATCAGAATGCATTTAGAGAATTACTTTTTTTAATAAATGTGGAAATGCCGTTATTAGGTCAATATTGCAAACAAACATCAGAAAATAATTACAGTAATAGCTTAAAGCTCAATATGCAAAAACAAAATTGACAGATGTAGAGATCTTTCTGAGTAATTTCTTATCCTGGCTATAATCGGCCAAAAAAGTCCTGTGCTGAGGGATCAAATACTGTTTTCCTCTGCAAACATGTGACTTCTACAGAAAACAAATTCACTTAGGCACCCCTAAACATAGATGGCCTTCCTGTCTCAAATGGAGTGCTTTAAGCTATACTGCAATAATCACAGATGCTCTGCTCTTGGCAGAATTAGAAAAGCTTGTATAGATTCACAAAATAGCTTCATTAGGTAAAGATGCCATCGATCTTTATTACTTCTGTTATCTTAAAACAAACTTCACCAAGTGCAGCACAGAGCTAAAAATCAGGATGAAAGTTGTGAATTAGCATAAAATGGCTAAGTGAGCTTAATCCCAATCAATACCTAAGCAAAAAACAGGAATCAAAGGTGTACAGTATTGTAATGAATTTGGTCCTATGTTGAGTGGAGTAGAAGTAACAGTTTACCGTATTAGCTTCTGTCATTAATGAGTTTAAATTCCTGTAAGCTTATACCTTTCACTAGCTTAAAGTAGATTTATTTTTTTTTTAAATGGAAACTATTCAATACACCAACTTCCTCTTCCTAAATTTAATTTCACAGCTCATATCCAACTTCATTTTTATCTTGTTTCCAAAGACAAAAATAATTTTTTTTTTTCCAAGAGAACTAGCTAAAATTACATTTTTTTTTAAGAAAAACTTTCACTCCACAGTAAATTCTCACAGGGAAGATCTCATGAAATTTTCTCATGCTTTCTGAACTCTGGGACACTACATTCTGAAAGGCACAGTAACATGCCTTCTATCTGGTCTGGTGAGAAAGATCACTTGAAAGCACCAGCAACACAAACTCATTTGAGAAATATTGTCTGTATGTGAAACAGAATTCCTGATGATGAAGTGAAATAATTTGAAGAACAAATCATAAGTTCTTATTTCAGACTTCTATTGCTAATACTGATGATTATATATTTAAAATTTATTCAGAAGGAGAAAGTAATAAATTATTACTGAATACAATGAAATTTCAGTTACAAATTCAAATATCTTGCTGGGAGGAAACAGCAGAAGAAAAACATTATATTTTATAAATAGTCTTGTAACGAACTGTATTTTTTCCTATATTTCTGAAACCTTCTGTGATGGTAGAACGAAGCAAGTTTGGATATTTTAAATTTGGCTTTTACTTTTAGCCCAAATGATGTGCCAACATCTTGGAAGTGTTAGCCCACTGACACAGGAAGTTTTCATAAAGCAAAAGAAATAGAGTTTATCCTGAACATACCGGAATACCTTTCACTGTTTTACGTTAACTACTGTTTCCAGTTCCAGCCAAGTCATAACTGTTTAAGCAGGCTTTATTTCTGAACTTCAACTCATGAAAAGGTGGAGCAAAATGAAGTTTCACACCCCATGTAAATAGTGCTAAATTGATTTACAATAGAAAAGGATGAAAAGACCCAAGGAAGATTGTAGTTCTGGATTTACAGAGCCTAGAAGCTGATGGAAAATTTTCTGGTATAAAGAAGTTTTTGGAGAAATTCAATAGGGGAGAACTGAAGAGCATACCTACAGAATTTATCATTCACTTTACGTTTTGAGCACTGTACAATTACTGCATTTAGTCATCTCTAAGGTTTTATGCAGGGTTCTTGAGTCTGTGTACGAGATAAAGTGCCATTCTTCCCAGGGGAAAGAGCTGTAATGCTATCTAGACTGCGAAGAGTCTTAGTATAGATATCGTACAAAATAATGCCTCTGAGCCTCAGGATATGATTTTACACATTCCTAGTGTGTTACCTAACTCCATTAGGAAGAATGCAGTCTGGCAATCTTCCTTTGAGGATGAACAAATATTACAGGGAACATGCCACATGCCAGACAAACAGCCTTAGCTTTAAGTCCTGACAGATGAATATGTTACCTTTTACGGATTTGAAATGCATGCAAAAACCACATCAACATATTGCAGCCCCATGATGTGCTAAGAGAACCTTTGGAAAAAGGTAACCATGGATTTGAACAACATAATGATTATCCCTTTGTTTTGTCAATTATGAAGTTACTTTGAGTGATTGTGATAGACAACGTAAGTATTACAAACGCTTAAAAATACTACACTGAAAATCTTCACTGCCCTATCCAAAATTCAGACCTTTATTAGTAAGAATGAAGAGATTAACGGAAAAGTTTCTCCAGATAATAAACAAGAATGCATATGTGCACACCAAATACTGACAAACCAAGACTGACTTTATATGTAAGGCTACACAAATATAAAGCTTGGGTGTCTTTTTTTCCCCCTAACTGAAACTACATCTTTACAGCTTCTAATTTTTTTTTTTTATTTATTTTTTAAAAAAGAAATCTAGAAAGAGGATTTGCAAAAAAAAATAAAAATAAAAATAAAAGTCTGTTAGATCATTTCAGTCACATCCCTTAAAAAAAAATAAAACCTGATATGACAACTGTGAAAGTCTTCTAAAGAATGCTATATACCAAGGTTCATGAAAATAAGATATCTTGTTCCTAACCTGAACAAAAACAAATGAACTTAAACCTGAACTTCATACTTTATGATCATTTTTAATGAATTCTGATAAAAATGAACTAAAAACAGCAAGACCACAGAGCATCAGCTGGGTCACCCTTGGTCAGAAAAACAAGAACATATCTTAAGTGTCTAATTAGCATGGCCCTCTATGAACTGAGTTCAGTATAGTCTATGACATAATCAAGGTTGTGCTAGCCTTTTTGGCAAACCCAATTTGAGCTTCAAATACTAGAAACTTGCAAAAGACAGTAAAATACGGATGAGACAGGCTTGAATCTATGCTACCATATTAAACCAAGGAGCATATGGCTTGATTTAATACCACCACATTAAACCAAACATAGCATGGCCTATTCTTACACAACCAAACTCACTCTTTCCCTTTCTTCCATCTCAATAATTTGTCATTCTCCAGAATGTCCAGCACAGTCTTATTTCCTTGCTCTAACACTATCACTGTGCCAATATTGAATGGGAAACATTAATTGTTGTGGATTAAAACATTAGCAGGAGTATTGCTCACAACACCAGATGAATGTTGAGCAATGCCCAAGCACATACTACATGTGTGAAATGCATGGGTTAAACAAATACATGTAAAGGACGTCAGTATCCATATACCGATTTTTTTAATGGGATAATTTTGAACTTTTGGCTAGTAAGTGTGTTTCAGGAAATGCATCTTGTAATAAGTTGCAAGTCTTCTGAGCGGAGAGATGGATTTATGCTCCTCTAGACAAATTAAGGGCTTCTGTAGAATCGTGGAATCAAAGATCTGCTTGAAGGGACTGTTACCACAACACCCCTGTAATGAACAGGGACGCACACAGCTAAATCAGGTCACTAAGAGCCTCATACAGCCTGATCCTGAATCCACCACCACTCTAAGCAGCCTGTTCCAGTGCTCTACAACCCTTATCATGACACTATTTTTTCTTATATCCAATGTAAGTCTCCCCTGTTTGAGTTTGAAACTATTTCCCCTAATGCTATCAGCAAAGATCCTGCCTGTCTCCTCCTTTCTTATAGCACTCCTTTAGATGCTGAAAGGCTGTTATCAGGTCTCCCCAGAGTCTTCTCCTCTCCAGGCAGCCAAAACTATCTCAGCTGGTCCTCATAGGAAATGCCCCAACCCTATGAAAATTCTTGTAGCCCTCTGTACACACTCCTATAGCTGCATATGCCTCCTGTACTGAAGACACATCTAAATGCAGTACTCCGGGTGAGGTTTTCCAGGTGAGTAGAGGGATCTGCTGGCCATGTTTCTTTAATACAGCCCAGGACACTGTTGGCTTCCTGAGCAGCAAGGGCATATTGCAAGTTGCACATAAGCCAGAAGCGTGCCCTCACAGCCCAGAAAGCCAACTGTATGCTTAACTGTATTAAGGATCCTAACTACAAGAATGGGAAAACAGTAAGAAAGAACTGGAAAAAATAGAAAAAATTATATATATACACAATAATCAGCTACAACATCTCAGTAGAAATATGAGCCGTACAAGCTGATAATACATGAAAATTCTTTTCATAGTGCATCCCAGAAGACCCATGTATTAATTGATTCCTGCACAATAAACTTTTTTAATAGTTTTAAAATTTGTTTTTTAATGGTAAACTGTTAACACATTATCAGCAGATCTAGTGAAGATCAGTAATTTTATTTATTTTTTTTACTTATACCAACTTCCAAGCACCAGATCTAAAATAGACAAATTCCATTAAGTATAAAACTCTTTTTAAAGTTTGAAGGAGACCTTCACTTTCGGAAAGGAGATTGGATAAGCTGAAGTGATGTGGCACCTGACAATGAAAGAGATCTCTATTTTAGAGACCTTTGCAACTTCTCACTGTGCAATTATAAAAAATTGAACTGGAGCTCTCTTTGTGATTTATGAAAAATAACTAATGAACTGCTGTATTCTTTAGTTGTGACAGATCAGGAAGTAAGGATAGGAAAAGAAGATGCATTCAGAAAAGGTGACAGGACATATGCAGTTTAAACAGAAGCAGCAGTTTTATATGGGTAATAGATGATATCAGTCTAAAAATAGGAAGTTAACATTAACCAGTAGGTTTTAAATGATGTATTTTGGTACTGGGAGGCAGAGAAAAGTTAATTATTTTTTTTTTAAAAAACAACCACATTCCTTGTGGAACGAAGGGATTATTCAAACCTCCATGTGCTCAGACAGTTGAAGAAAACTGCATTTCTTCTTTGCAAGAACAGAACTTTCTTCCCAGATCTACACTCCTATTTAAAGATGTGCTTTGTTAGTCAAGATTAATAGACCTTTTTGAGATGTTTACACTACAATATTGTGACACCTGACTTCCACATATCAGCTCAGATGAAGAAGTTCCCTGACTATAAACTCAGGCCCACTGTACTTTCCTGTTGTACGAAAAATCTCTGCAGAAAAAAAAAAAACACAATGAGATTTCTAAGGATGATATCTTTCACAGCTTCTTGATTCAAATACAGAAATCAAATTGTTATCAACTTTTGAAGTCCTCATGAAAACAAGCATTAACTACTCACTTTTCTTCATTGTACATAATCTGGTTCAGCCTGGGAACAAACATTAGCCAACATAATAATGAAGTCAGGAGTGTGTCAAGGAACTTCTCCAGAATTTTAACATACCTATATTGATATGAAGGTGCATTACCTGTACATGTTTGTAGCTTAATTGGGTTAAGCTCTTTGTTGCTACTAGGAAAAGCTGAATTTACTAAGAATTCCTACTTTTTGGGATAACATCTTCTATTGATTTAATCCCTTCTTGTACCTAATTTCATCATGCGAGGTAGCTATAGCTTTCATTTTACATTCAACTCAACAGCACGATGAATAGCTATTGTCAGCTTTACTTCACCCTGACCTGTGGCTGCAGCAGTGGGGGTAGGCCGGGGTCAAGGAGATGGCCTCAAATAATCTACATCTTTCCTACCCCTATTCCTACCTCCTTTGTTTAAGCTTCCCTTTCTTTCTCCCCCCCCCTTCTTCTTTTGCTGTTCTGAGGGAGACTGAACAACAGTTTGTTGCCCTTTTGTGATATTTCCATCATCTTCTTTCAAAATCATCCTAACACTGTAGTATATGTTTCTAATTTATTTTACAGGAAAAACTTCTATTTCATTCATTTAGATATTTCCTTTTGGTTCAGTATTTTATTTACAGCATATGGGCATTCAGAACTTCAAACATTAACTCTATGTAATTTACTTACAACAGTACTGTATTAAAATCATTGTAAGAACTGACCTCTTGATAGTATCCAATTGAGGCTGATTTTGTCTGAAAGTTTTTACCAATAAAGCTATAGGCCTTCCCACATTAAAGAAGGAATACATTCACTACGTATAACTACTAGCAGTTTCCAGTTAGAAGTCAAGAAGGAAGAAATATTACATAAAGCATTGAGAGGTAGGGATTGGAAGAGAGATAGTGCCGTTAAGGGACACAGACTTGCTAAAAGACTTATAGACTGGGAATTTGAGATTAGGAACTTGAGCATTGCTTGGACTTATTTGGCAAGAGAGTTGGGATGAAAGAACCAAGCAAGTAAATGAGGATTGGATAGATAAGGCAACAGGGCAAAGAGCCAGAAATTGTAGAGGCTGAGCCCAGCAAAGAGCATCTTTTTCCACAACAAAAAAATATTTCTGAGTGCTAGAACTCTTAGAAGCAGAGATAACTGTGTTATCCTTGAACTGATGAGCATGTTGGTTTTGCAAGCTGAATGTTCCATGAATGAAGAACTTCACTGGTGTCATGTTATCCATTATTGTGATTTCTACTGCATGTGTTGATATACCCTATTTGGACTTACACTGAAGTGTTATGGAAGTGATTTATTGAAAAATACTTTGAGATGTAGAAAGTGAAAGTTACTTCCATGTTCAGAAAAGGAACAAATATATAATCCTGCACCAAAATTATGGAGATTGCCAAAAATATTATAACCATAATTCTATAGAGCAAAGAATTGTACTGTATCACTAGTCATAAAACATATGATTTTTCCTAATTTAATGTAAATTGCTAGGTATGCAAATCATTATGCACATATGCATCTCAGATTTATTCATATAAAAATCATGTGAGAATTCATTGTTCAGAAGTCTGTTATGCTCTTGAAGTTTGGAATTGTACCTTTTTCATTTCAGTTTGTTTTTCTGCCCGTCAAGCAACCTTTCTTGTTATCTACACACACCCCAACCACCACAGCTGTTCTCCTTGTATCTTCATAAAAGCTTATGGTATGTGTACTGACACACTCATGGCTTTGTATGCGCACTTCTCTTGTCATAGGAATGGATCTGCTTCAAGGAGATCATTCTAGTTAAGACTTATGATTTCTCAGTATTTAAGTGAAGAAATACGCTCTTAACCACGTTACCACAACAATTTTCATTTTCAGCCAGCCAATTGAAATTAGACTCAACTTTAAATATTTATTACTAATTACACTTTGCAGTATTCTGTTTGATACATAGTTTTTTTTGTTTGTTTAATTAAATGAGAAATCTATGAGAACACAATGAGAAAGGTGCAAAACTACTTGCCACTATTTGGCAAAAATCATATCACTTTTGTTGTGAAGGAAATTAGTAAAAATTAACATGCAACAAAATTGTACAACATTAAAATAAGAACCTCTGCTGTGAAAGAAATGTAATTGGTAATTGGTGTACATAGACAAACAACATTACCCTGTAGCATAAACTAGGGGTTCATCATAAACAGACCCACAGATACAGACCAAAACCAGACATGCTTAAAGAACATACTAAACACTTTAATGACTGGGATTTTAAATAGTACAGATTTTCATGAGCATAGATGGTGCAGGCTCTTGTTCATCACTCATGAAAATGCATAGTCAGTGATGGTGACAAGGCTGAAAAAGTGTTTTGTAGCTGCAAATTTGCTCTATCAAATAGTGATATTATGCCTTTTGTATCTGTTTTAGTTTCCACAGAAATAAACAGGCAGCATTACTTCTGGAGTGGCCTGCTCAATAACCAGTAAACATCGCTATCAAGCTCAAGCAGTCTACATAATACTGCTGAAACATAGAACAGAAAAACGGATTCATGGGATATAGGAGAAAGAAAATTGGCTAAACACGTCCCAGAGGCTTGCAGAATAGGCACCACTGTTTCTTTCAAAGGAAATTCAAGTTACCTGATGTACTACCTGCAGTTGTAGTTAATTTAGGAAGACAGTAGGGAACTGCTAACCACTGTCTATAAAACTAATGATTTTTATACATATTGTCTCCTGCCATTTATTGCTACACAGAGGGAAACTGTTGAGCAGCTAGTCACACTTACTGATTCTAAGGAACTGATTTGTTGCAGCTTTAGTTCAGGCAAGAGCAAATCCAGGAAAGGAGCGGCTTTAATTTATGCCACTGTCAGAGTGTCTCACGGTCCCTCTACCACTGGAGTTCCTCTCTGCCACAACCTTTCATGCTCTGACAAGGGATTTCCCAGGCAGAAATATATATGTGTGTATAGCACAGATGGTTTGCATATGCGCAGTAGACTTAACATATCTGATTTACTGCGTATGCACCAACCATCTGTGTAGCACATGTGCAGCAGGTCTGACGTGTACTGGACACATTGGACTTACTGTGCATGTGCTACACAGTTAATCTGCACACACACAGTAGCCACAGCTCTGACTGAGTTGCCAGACATCCAGATGGCCAGAGTCCTTAAATTCCTTCCAAAGAAAAAATGAAGATGGAATAAGAGGATGTTTGCTTTTATTTCTAGTGAATATCATAGCTCAACTTTTATTTACAAATGTAGTGGATAATTAGTGTCCACGGTAACTTCATTACTAAAATGAATACACCATTATAGTTTTTTACTTGAAGAAACTCCAATACGTAAAGGGAAGCTCCCTCCTGGTGACGTATGCCCTAAAGCAGGTGTAGATAACAGAGCAGAACTCTGACAAAGCCGCAGAAAAGCTTTACAGAAAAACGCTATCAGCAGGTTAAATCTGTTTAAAGTTAGCAAATCCATAACAAGTGAATTATACATGCTTCTATTAGTGAGGATCTGCAGCCACTTCTGATTTTCTGCTTATAAACAGCCTCCCAGTCAGAGAATTTTTAAATTATACAGGTTAGTATTCATCTCAGCAAACTAGATTAGTTGTACACCTCAAGCTCAGAAAGAAATTTCATCACATCAGTCCTCCCTATTCAGCTAACTAGGATTCAGTGTCCTGGAACACAAGAAGTTTTTGTTCCCATCACTCTGACTTCAAGCTAATAACACTGCTTTCAACATTTTAGCAATTTTTTTCCTCCATTAACTGCCTCTTAAATCTGAACTACAACTAAAATACATAAATAACTTATCAGAGTCACCAGCCTTTTCAGTAATGTCAGTAATGTCAAATGACAACCACAAAACATACTATTGGCTAGAACATGCAGAAACATTATCTATGCACTAATGTAATGCAATGGAAAGTACAGAGAAAACAACAGTGCAGAATAAACCCAAGCTGCAGCAAATGAGAACAAGCAGCAGTTATGGGGGGAAGGGGAAAAGCAAACCAAACTACTTACCTCAGGTAACCTTCAGGACACAGTAGCCTGCAGAGAAATACCCTCACCTCTCCTGCCAACCCTTAAATGAAGTCTAGCCAGGTGGATCCTGGCTCCACCTCTTCTGGTCACTCAGATGCATTGCATGCAGCTGAGCTCCCCTGAATTGGCCCTGCCTTCCTACCAGGTGCTCAATCGCTGGTTCAGGCGGTGACTCAGCATTTTTGCTACAGCTACCTAATTGATACCTTTTCACTGACACAGGAAATACCATGTGGATATGTGGGAAAGCAGGAGGAAAATGGATACAGTGCATTCAAGTGAATGCTGCAAGGAAGACAGGGACTGGCTAAGTCTCATCAGCTAATATCAGGGTTTCTAATTTAATGCAAGAAAAGGCAAGATTCTCTAGCTGTGTTGTTAATCTATTAATTTTCTGCAGTTTCCACAAGAACTGTCTCCTTTACCCGGTATCATGTGTAAGATAGCAAGCTAACAGGATTTTTATCACAATATACACTTTCCAAATGTACTGAAGTTTTGAAGACCTTTGAAAACTGCTTGTAATATTATATTTGGGTACTTGACCAGTGGATGAAAAATGTTAACCTTTTGCCTTCAAAGGCTGAGTACCCTTCACTCTATAAAACTCTGTGTCTTAAAAGGTATTTATCTCTTCTAAGCTGCTTTGCCTCACTATTTTTTTTCTTTTTATCTTATCCTGGTGGTCTCTATTTAAGTCACAACTGATTGATTTCAAAATATATTTCCTAATTAGCACTATATCAAATACATTTCTCGTGATAAGCCAGCTGTGTTGAAGAGCAAAACCTATATTGTAGCTAAAGGTTGAAATCAGATTTATTTTATCCTACAGTAAAGAAAGCAAAATTTGCAGGTGGTAAAAAATGCTAGATTTTTTTAGCTGTTTTCATTACTGTGTCTAATCACTAAGGTACATCTATGTATACATAATTTTTCCAAATACTTTCTCAAAAATAGAAGGTAATGAATGAAAGCTGGAGGTTTATTCATATAATCTGTGAATAGCAACAGGCAATGACTTGCAAAAAAGGATAATTTACTATTACTGAAACTGGCAGTGGGCGTAACATACTTGGCACACTTTTAATATCCTTAGCATATTTTGTTTCAAACTTGTTAAAAGGATATGCTGTAATTGATCTACTTTTAGTGACAGCATTGAAGAATATTGCCAGAAGTTGTAGCATGTATCAACACAAAAAGACAGCAGAATTAAAAGATGTCTATTAAAATTGATTAGATCCTTCACTAATCATTACTATATATGATATATTATTACCAAATAACTTCATACCTATACATTTCCAGTGCATAAACGCTGCTGGCAAAATTAAAAAAAAAAAAAAAAAAGTAATAGATTGTACCTATGTTCCAAAAAGATAATTGGTGATGTCAAGGATCTCTGCTGCATGGAGCCACTAGCAGAATTTTCTTTGGCTCAGTCAAGTCTCAAATCGTTTTAAAACAAATACCTAAAATTTTGAAGGCTTTCATACCAGTGCATTCATATACAGTATGGAAAATCCAGAGCCAGAGCCAGCTCCCCTCTCCTAAAACACTCACTTTTGAGGATACCATAATGAATGCAGTAGTGTATGTTTGAAAGTGACACTCTTATTTCCAGAGATACTTAATGTATAATATTTAATATCCACTAGCGCAAAAAAAAAAAAAAAAAAAAAGTAAGACTGGAACTCTAAATGAACAGCATAATCTGGCAATATAACAACTCAGTTACTTGCTCAGTCTTCCGACTAGCTTATGTCACAGAAGTAATTTATAGATCCCCAGTGACTGAACAGCCACCTCAGAACACTGGCTAGAACATGTGTAAAAGGTATAAATCTTTGTTTTGGTTCCCGTTCTGAATCAGTTAGAGAATGTGAAGCTGATTCTCACATTTCTTACATAACCTTAACAATAAAAATACTTAAATTAGCTTAGTGTCTCTTTTTTCAAGTATGCCACTTTTCCCCTTAAACTGTAGTGCACAAGAATAATATTCACAAATATAAATGAACATGGTAAGGAGAAATGTATAACTTGAGTCTGTTCTTTTTGTTCAGAAAGACAACCTATTCCTGTGCAGAATGGGTATCCCCATATCACTTCCAGAAAATTCCTGTGATAAATTAGATTTCAAGTGTAAGAAAGCAGTGGTTTCAACGCTACGTTCAACTTAGTGAAGAGCAGTAATATGTGCAAAGAAAACTATTTCTTTTTGAAGTTTTCCATACTTAAGTGCTCATGCATCATCATAAACATTACAAACGTTCATATCAATATGAACACCAATGAATGTAACAATACCAGTGAATGTATCTGCATAGAATCACAGAGTCACAGAATCGCAGGGTTGGAAGGGACCTCAAGGATCATGAATCTCCAACTCCCCTGCCACATACAGGGCCCCCAACTTCCCCATTTAACACTAGACGAGGCTGCCCAGAGTGAATAGAAAAAATGGACAAAGGAAACTGGTTTTAAGAAACATGATCACAGCTATATGTTGTTTCAGTAACAAATATTCACACACTCATTCATTTGAAAATGCTTGATTTGTGGCTGAACAAATGTTTGTGCACAACAATTTGCTGAGAAAAAAAAAAAAAAGGCTTTGCTACAAGGCAGGTAGGTCACCTCAGGAATATGATTCTCTTCTGACAAGCTGTTGAGACTACTCTCAATTTTTCCCCGACATTTTTTTTTTTCTAGCAGAAGCAAATTTAAACAGAAAATGAAAAGATGGCAGAGAATATTTATATGGTGAATGTTGAAAATGTACCTATATTGGTTGTTTTTCCAAAAATCTGTGTTGCCAGTGGTCTCTTAACAGCCCATATTGTCAGGGTTTTCTGTTTTATTGAAGCAGAAATCACTATGGCAAATATTTTGTTCATTATATACAGTAATCTTCTTAACAGAAGCAGTATTATTTTGCATGAATAAGAGGAAATGTCTTTATCTAGTTTCACTGCCACTCAGCATGGATGATAGAAGGAACTCACATTTGAAACTTGGATAATAGTTTCTTCTGCCTACTTACTTCATATTGATGAACTTCCAGTGCCTGTTTGCCTCCTATCAATTGGCAGTGTAGCAGATAAATGAAAAAGAAGGGCAAAATTTTAACAAAAAGCTTACAGTAGCAACTCAATTGCTGATAGATTCAATACGCTATTGCAAACTGCAGTGTTACTTTCACTGCTCATCCACTGCATAAGCACTCAAGGGAAGGTAAAAGAACTAATATGGAACAGAGTAATAGATTTGGTATTCAAGTCTTTGGACAAAATATTCCTGTTTGGCAGTCAGCAAGTAGAGAGAGAATGGAAAAATGAGAGGGAAGCTAACAGATTTCAAGATTCTTTTTTGAAGAAGATTGTTAAGCATTTTCATTGACATTGATCCAAGTAATGTATGTGGCTTCAAATGTGTAAATGTACTTAGTGATTCTGAGACTATCTGAATAAGCCCTTCAAAATTAAAGAACGTAGAAAGTTTGCAGGACCAAGCACTAAGACAGATGCCATTTGACATAAGAATGAGAAAGAAAACACGGACGTAAAACCCAAAGCACTAATTACAATATTTCCCTAGAATATGTAATTATAACTGTATGTGGAAACTCACAGATCCATTAAGAGAGATTATGGGCATAGGAGGTGTAACTATGACCAGCATGGCATGGAGAATGTTTTGTAGGCCTGTGTTTTGCCCTGTTCAGGTGGGTAGCCTAGAGAAAGGTGTAATTTGGTCCCTTGCTTTCTCTTCTCCATTGTGATGAGCGGATATGGTCAGCAAGGAAAGCAGTGTGTGTCAGTACAGCCTGGCTCCAATTTCCTCTGTGGCAAGGGGACAGTCCAAGGACTGTCATGAGTCTCACTGTGCAGCATCTTCCTCCAGGCTTCTAGCAAAGACACATTTTATATCAAAGAATCCATTACATTAATTTTACATCATTTACAATTTCAATTTTGATTCTTCAGCTATCTTTGTGGAATTTTTAAATTTTGTTTTATTTTTTACTTTCATATAAAGTGGCACAGAATCAAATGTTTGAGTTGATTTTCTTCTTTTTTTTTTTTGAATAATCACAAATTTACTGATGAACACTGTGTGTCAAATATCTAGAGCAGAAGACAAATACTTTGTAAACAAAGAATATCATTTAGATTTTAAAATGAGTTTGTATGGATCATCTATTTCTGGAATTCATATAGGATTCTAATTTTGGCTAAGTTTCAGAAATCGATCAGTTGCAATCCCGACCTTGCAAACCAGAGTTAATTAAAGTCAATCAGTGATTGTTTAAATTGCTTGCTACTGCCTGAAGCAGAATTACAAAAGCTAAATGTGTGTTCAAAACTCCACAAGAAATCTCTGTCTTCTAAGAACTCTGAGTGTATGACCTCATGGAAATTCTAAGAAATAAATATCCTATAATAGCTTGAAGAAACTTGCAGTTGCTATGCTCTCATGTCAACAAAGTAAGTAAACATGCATGAAGAACAGCAGTGTTCTACTTTCTGACCCTAGAATATTTGACTTAGAAATGTGAACTAATTGGTCAAAAGATCATGAATATTAAGCAGTTGACAAGAAGAAGTTAACAAACTGAATTAATTACAAAAGTATAGGTTGATTGCCACGTAAGAAGATTTATTAGCAATGTATCATTAAGTTATCATGTGCATTGATCAGGTTTATTGTAGTGACAATCAGCTGCTCAATATTAAGACTCAGTGGCTGATTTGCAATGAATTGCTCTCACACGCATCGTTCCTACCACAAACTTTCATAAGTGCTCATTCTCTTACATTCTCAGATATGGAACGTTTTGTTTCTTTAAGAACACTTTCAAATACATTAGAATAAACTATTAATCCAAATTGGTTTTCTTTCATGAAATCACATCCAAGTTCTATAGAGAATGGAGAGAGAATTTAAAAATCTTAAATCCAAGGAGAAACTCTGTAAGGACTTGCTGTGGATACCAATCTGCAATTTTCATTATTTATTTATCAAGTGAATTTGTACTGCCATTCTTAGACTACAAGGGCTGCTCTGAAAGTAATGTCTCCTATTTTATTACATTGGCTCACGACAGCAGAAGCAGATGTTGGTGGGATGGCAGTAGAGATTGAACCTCTCCATCAATATTTTATTACATTTTGTTGCTGCGTGACAGATGGCAGCAAAGGGGTCTGACAAAATGGTGTCTGACGTGGAAGCGTGTAAGAAGCAAAAATGTGGAATTGAATTCCTTCATGCAGAAAAAATTGATATTCACTGACTCTTGCAGCACATTTATGAAGGCCAAACAGTGGATGTTAGCATGGTGAAAGTTGGACTGCATGCCCAGTGTTTTCCTAGGAGTAACACCTTCATAGCAGCTGTGAAACAGTGGGTTACCTCCACTGGTAGACTTTTAAGAGCACAGCATGCAGCTTCTTGTTCAATGTTGGCAAAAAAAAAAAAAAAAAAAAGCATAGCTAATGGTGGTGATATTAGTGTTTTGTAGCTGAGAATTTGGTCTATCAAATGGTGTTATTGGGTTCTTTGTATCTGTTGTATGGAAATAAATAGGAGGCATTACTTTTGGAGCAACCTGCATAACTAAGTATTCTAGTAGTCCATTACTACAAACCAGATCTATGAACTAAGGATGAGAGAAAATGTTTTACTGGTACAAAGTTTTTAGGTGTTAGTTTATTATTAGTTCAGTTGGGAATTCTAGCTCAATTATTACAGTAATAATATTTTAATATACCTTTTCTTTCAGAAATACTAGCATTAGTACTCACTAATTCATGTTCTAGAACCTTAGAGACAAAAACAAGCTGAGTATCTTGGTTACACAATTAGGACTATAATGCTGCATAAAGTTTATCTCAAAGTCTAACTGAAATAGTTACTTATCATTTACAGTAACCTTCTCTACACAGGTGTGTGGGACTAGGCAAGTATGCAATATTGTCCCTAACTTGTTCATTTATTTATGTATATTTCAATTTCAGAAAATATAGTACAAGGCAAAAGAAGATTGGAATAGGAACCAATACCAATACATTGTATTATTTAGATTTATTTTGATCACAATATTTGGCTTGGTGTAAGAGTCGAATTTTTCTAGAAAATTCCTCAGAGTAAGCATCCAAGTATGTACATCTCATAAAAGCTACCAATACATTTCCATACACTTAGATGAAAACATTTTCATTGGCTCTGGCACAAACTTAACTCATCTGAAAGCTTCAGAGTTAATTCTGCTAGCTTTTCTCTTTCCTCTCGTTAATTCTTCAGGAATTTTAAGGGAGGATCACCCAAATGGGTGCTGATGGTTCATTTTCCCCTGAAGCTTTCAAAGGAAATCGTTGAAAGGAAGAATGGAAAAAAACCCCAAAGTTCTCAGGTCACTTGCAATCATCTTGTTTTACATACTTATTAGACTTTTATCATCAGAAATTGTGGCACATTTCTTTTAAGGCATCCTTTGCACGGCAGTTGTGTGAAACAATGATCTGTTGAATTTAATTCACAGATCAAAGAGGAAGGAAATTAACCAACACAGTAAATTGATTATTTCATGGGTGACATAACCAAGGCAATGATTTATCTTAATAAAGAGCAACATCCCTCTAGTCCTTAACTGAATTCCAGCCAGTGCAATAATACTCAGTTGTTAATGACTTTGATGTTGATGTGGAAAAGTGAATGACTGTGTAATCACTGAAATGGGACCTCATCACAGTTGGAAATGTTTAAGCCAAATCATTTTGGACTGTGAAAAGAGCCCTGAGTGGTATAGATTGGCTGGGTCCCAGATTTTCAGTCTTAACTAAACAGGGCCTAAAAACTTTATCATACTGCTATGCCTCAGGCTGTTCTGTAATTCTGACAGCCCCAGAGAATCGTAGTATAATGTATATGTTTGTGGACTCACTGTGGAAAAAATTTTAGGGGCTTACAGTACCAATAATAAATACCTGTCTATCAACATCCAGCTAAAAGAGTAATTAGTTAAATCCATCGTTAGGAGAGGGAAAGAAGAAAGGAAACAGAAGTCAAATAGGAAACATTTTACTGAAGGCTTATTTTTATATCTCACATTACTAAAAATGGCTTATGAGTGTGAAATACAGCATTAGTCATTCGTAGCAGCCTCCACCTCCCCCTTTACCATTCCCCACCAATGCTTAGAATAATAAACCAGGCTAAAATTAGAGCTGCTTTATAGTATGTTAACTTAATTATGATTGTTTCAGCACTGATTGAAGAGCACACATCAAAAGGAAGGCTCCCTTGTACATCAAGTTCAGCTTCCTTGACACTGATGTTCAGCTCACAGATTAGAGAAGGAAGCCAGGTCATTCTTTTCCTCTCAGGTTTCCTTCAAAACTGCTCAGCTGAAGGATTCCCAGCATTAATGTTTCTCCTTCCATGTGTCTTGTAACTTTATTTTTAAAAAGATAGAGGTGTATTTACCGCCCTCCCAACTGTACTTCTCATGTGTGCCATTAGAAATCAAGAGGAGACAAGATAGCTAGAAGTTAATAGCCCAAACATTGTAGCTTTAGGTTTCTAACCATTCCAGAGAGGCCGCTGCAGGTATGGTTGGAGGAATTCCAAACACTCACCCTGCTTGAATACCGCACAACCCCCAGGCTCCAGAAACATGATACTCCAATTCTGATCATTAAAAAAAAAAAAAAAAGCAAAAAACTGAAGGATTGTTAAACTGCTCATCCAGGCCTGCAGCTGGGGGTGACTCAGAGTGCAGAACTGGAAAAATGCCCAGGTGGCAAGATTAGAAACTCATTTGTGTAGTTTATGTGGCCTTGCCAGGAGCCTCCGTTTTTTTTCCAAACCTCTTTCAGTTTATTAACTTTAAAAGCACTCCTTTCCTGTTGGGGATCTGGCATGGCTGCAGTGAGGCAGCTCCTTCTCCTTTTGCGTTAACAACACTTAGAGGCTTTCTTTCCTGTGCTTTCCTTTCTACTTGTGTGAGGTCATCTGTGGAATTTTCAAATGTACTCACCCTTTCTTTACTTTTTCATTTTATTTTTTGTCCAAGGGTTCAATTTAAATCCAAGTGCTTTTAAACTAACTGTATTCAGCAAGCCAACACTATCAGGAATATATGTTATGAAAGCAGGAAAAGAAAATGCCTTCTTGTCATCAAAACCATAATAATTATGTGTCAAATGTAATTACTGCTCTGTGAGTAATACATTTAATACTAAGTGACAAAGTAAGCTGCTTGCAGAAGTAGAAAGTAACTGGTAGCAGGATCAGATTTGATACAAGACTAAATGTCCTGCTTAAATATTCTGCCTGCTAAATTTCTACCAGAAAAGTGGAAAAAAAAAAGGTGTTTTTTTTCCTCCTTAAAAACAGCTAATGTACTCAATCTTCTCAGTTCTCCCACCCTCCATACAGTGAATCACAGCTGTTTTAAAATAAGGAACACTGTGCTATAAATGTGCACATTCCTAGGATAAAACTCTGGTGAAGGAACTCATCAAACAGACAGGAATTGAGTGTGGGAGTTTTGTCCTGTTGACCCATTATGTTTCCTCATTAAGTTCATACGCACATTTGACTCACTTGATAAGAAACAAGCTTTCCATATTTCTCTGCCATCTTCAAAATACATAATTAATGAGCAGCTGGTAAAGCTGAGATGTGCCTGTGAATTTGAGGACTACTGATATGTGAAGTCATATTCTGAAGGAGGAAAAAAGTGCTATGTCAAGAACCAGTATTATAACATGACAGTACATTCAGAAATTTGTCTATTTTGAAAAAAGCCTTCCCTAACACAGTTCCAAGTAGACTTAATAGAGTCTAACATATTAAGAAGATACCAACACTTAAACAAAACTTATGTTTTGATAACGTGCATTCCCAATTCTGAAAATAATCCACAGTATCTGCGGTTTAGAGTTATACTGTGAGTAAAATCAATTCACCTAATTGCTACCTAAATGAATAAGTGTTTACAGAATAGACATCTTTTACTAGAGCTACAATTATATATATGGGTGTCTTTATTTGTAGCATCTGATGCACGGATGTGAACAATCCCAATCGTTTATTACAAGTTCTCACATCACTTATATACCTTATATACAAGTTTTCTTTTTCTAGCTTTTCCATCCACCCTACAACTTTCCTATCCACTTTTACATGTCAACAGAGCATTCTACAAAACACTCTTCAACCATTCATGCAGACACTTATCCAGTCAGAGCCGTGAGACGTCCTTTCTTCTTTCAGAGGTGTCCTTGGTTTTCATGCTGTTTATCTTGCTCCACAGCTGCTGCTCTGAACAGTTTTTCTTGTATTCCCACATTTACTGATTTGTGTTGGATTCCATAAATGTAAAATTAAAAATAATATGAATAAAGGATTCAGTGACTGTAGATTCTAGTCCTCAGTTTTTTATGGTTCTGTTGGATAATGAGAACAGAAGAATTTCTAGATATTTTCATGTTATTTTATTAGTAAGCTTTGATTTGCTTTGTATTTAAGTTTCAGGAATGGTATATTTCAAGAAAGTAAATATTTAATGAATTATGCATAAAATTTAGAGATATTTGAAGACAAACTGATTGGAAAATTTTCAAAATATTTTTTCATTTAAATTTATCTCATCAGTCTAAAGCTTCTTTGAAGTTTTAAAATTTCAAATACTCATTGAGCAAATCTAGCAGTTTCTAGCAAATAAAAGTTGCACATATAACATTAGACTGGAAGTGTAATTTTAAATATTTCACTGATCTTGTTAAACAGTGTTCAGTCACAAGATTAAAATTAAATTTTTTATAATATATAAATGATTATGTAAGTAAGTAATTATATAATAATCAGTGTTTGAAGGAGATACTTCCAAATGTGGTATTGCCCAGAAATAACTTGGAATAACTTGGGATGGGGAAAAAAACATAAATTGCTCACTTTTCACCAGCTTTTGAAAGTTTAGCTTGAGTGATTTTTTCTTACCTCTTTTTACTTATTCTTTTTCCACATCAAAAACAAAGTAACTTTTTTTTTTCTATTTTTGTATGCTTTAAAATGCAATAGTAAAATCTGTTTCTTAAATTAATCCCAAATTTCTATCTCAGTATCAAGTGGGACAAAAAGCAGACAACTCATTAACTTGAGTTTGCATGGTGAATACATCCGATGTTCATACACCATTCTGCTTTCTGAAAAAGTTTTTGGAATATATCTCATTGAAAGCCAGATTTTATATATATACAGAAAAATATTTAACAGCATTTGCTATCTGTCCCAGAGCACAAGTTTTTCTCTTTAATTGTTATGATTTAAAACAACTGGATATTAGGAAAGTATTTCCACTAATCAGGCTCTCTGTTCTTCTGTGTTCTTTTCTAGAAGAGACAGAATCATAGAATAGCTCAGGTTGGAAAGGACCTGCAACCTAACCATACTACCCTAACAACCCACCGCTAAATCATGTCCCTGAGCAAAGGACAAAAGATCTCACGTCTACCTCCTGTAAATAGCTAATTGCCACCAAATTTAATTTGTGAAAAGTAGACACTAGAAGAGTTCAATATACAAGTGATCATGTCATAATGAAAAAGCAGTGGCAATGAACAAGATATTTCCTCAGTAAAAAATTCATGTAAATTAATCAAACCTTTTGGAGTCTACCAAAGAATGCTTTCTTTAAATCAAAACTGTTTGCCTAGTTCCACTGGACATGTTACATAATACCAGCAGTGCTGTCTATATGTGTAATTGTCAGTGGTAGAGGAATACAGGCCTAAAAGCATTGTCTGACTTTCTGCTGATAAATAAGGCTGATGAAGTGAATAGCTCAGAACTGCCAGGTTTGGTTACAGTTTCTGAAAAATTAAGTCAACATGAAAGAAATCATGTTTTCAAATGGTATTGTTCTCTGTAGACTGATACCCCAATTTATTAAACTCTACTTCTTGGGTCCCAGGTTCAAGCGCTACTTCTGCTCATCAGTCACCACTTGTTTCTTGAACTAAACAACACATCTATACTTCTCAACTTGACTGGAATTAGCTCCCCAAAGGAAAAAAATATTTCAAATAGTTCTGACTGGCTTCTAAATTGGAAACACCTGTAAGAATTATATCTTTTCCTGACATAAATTAGTGACAAGAAGTTCATATAAGAGGTGCAGACAGAAAATAAAATAGTGTAATAAGTATTTCAGGTAAGAGAAAAGAATTGTCATGACTGGGTAGGTATGAGACAACAATATGTGACCCCAGCCCATTGCTTTTCTATAACACTAGAATAGATGTTTGATACTCCTGTTGTGTTAACCAGAAAATGACTGCCTGAAGCAAGATCAGATGTCTCATTAGCACTCATAATCACTATCATAAGTTGAAAACAGATGAAAGAATAAAGGATAATATTCCAACAGTAGAATTAAAAAAATTGACCCCTTTTGTTATATGGTGTGCTTTCTCCCTCAAATGGGGCCTCCCCTCACAATTAAGTTCAACAGACAAAGTCATTATAAACAGAATTCTAGGAAATTTCATTCCACTTTAAATAGTGCTTGTAACTACAGTGGAAGATTCTTTTCTTAACTATCAGTAATCATGCTAAAGTATACAATTTCTTCTTGAAAAACATTTTAATAAAAAAATTTATCTCTTCTCTACAAAATTGTGACAACAATTTAGCCAATATGTCACCCCCACAAAATCTGTATCTCCCATTTTCAGTGAGAAAAGTATCTGCCTCAGCCAAGAGAAAAATAATGTCTTGCTAGAATTCTATAAATCCACCTTGATTCTATTTCATCAGGGAACTTATCCCTTAATTTATCCAAAGCTGTGGTCTATGCTAGCCTATGAGAGCTTTGTTTGACGATTCATGAAGAATAATATTGATTCATGGTTTAGTTGCATAAATTTGATATATGGTTAGTTCTACCCAGGTACTCAGTACACAGAATGAGAGATACCTATATACAGTTGCTTGGCTGCATGTAATGACTTCTCATGAGAAGCATTCAGCATCAAAATGCTAATAAGGATTTGTTTTAAGAAGCGATGTAAAAGAGCTGGTGTGTAGTCTAGTTTCCCTACATAGTTCAACATAATACAGACTGACAGATTCCGTTTTTCAGAAAGAACAAAGTGATTATTTGGTAGAGACATGGAAAAATACACTGGCTAGTGATGCTGGGTGACATGAACATTTTTTTTCCATACCTTTATTTTTCTCAGCTATAAAAATCAGGAAGAAAATTTTGTTCAGTACAATGGGAGTACGTACAAAAAAGTACAATGCTCAGCACTGTGCACTGCTATAAAAGAAAGGAGTTGTATAAAATCAGTAATCTCTTTCCTCCTCATTTATTATGGTAAACTAACACACAGTATATTTTGATAAATGCAGATAAACTATAGAAGTGCTTTTGTTGCTGATATTACTTTATATGCACAAATACAATCATTTTATTCTACTGATTCGAATATGTAGGTGTTATATGCATCTAACTGCAAGAAATATCAGAAACTAATTTAATATCAGTCTTCAAATATCCACAATAAAGTGATATGTAACTAAAATTAAAGGATCACAATGAAAAAGTTCTATGAAAATACATCCAAATACCTTTGTTGTATTTAAGGATAATCTACCTATGCGCAAAAAGTAGACCATGTTCTTCCAGTACAATTTCCTTGGTGATGTGGTATAAACATCCACGTTCTCTGAATTTGTTCTGAAGCCTCCATCCATCCATCCATCCATCCATCCATCCATCCATCCATCCATCCATCCATCCATCCAATCCTTTGTAGCTGCTACAGCAGTAGTCAAATGTCCAAACAAGGAGTGGAAACCTGGAATCAGATTCCTTGGAATTTACTCCAGTGATTAATAAGCATAATGAGCTTCCAGAGGAAAAGGAAAGGTCTTTATGGTCTGCTGGATGGATAATCACTTCTTGCTTTCACACTAAGAACTGAACATAAGTGGATATCATCACCGGAAAATTTAGTTTTTGCAACTCTTTAAGAAGTGATAGCAGAAGTATGAGAGTGATCTCAACCAAAAAAAAAAAAGTCTTTGTGATATTTACTTTGATACATTTATTTTGGCTACACCAGGGAACTGCTTTTTTTTTTTTTTTTTTTTTTTTGAAGTGGACAAAATGAAATGCTAGTAATATGCAAGGTGACAGATAATACTATTGTATAAAATTGATTGCATTTACTTCACTGAATATTCACAATTTAATTGCAAAAATTATGCCACATTTTAAGTGGCCAGTACCATTTAACAGCAGCTGTGAAAAATCCCCCAAGCTGATGAATGTGCTGGAGAAGACGCGCAACAGATTCTTTAGAAGCACTTCATGGTCTCTTCAGCCAAGGGTACCCTTGGATTTCAGATTTGCCACAAGCCTTTCCATGTTGGTGGGAGTTCCTCTCCTCACTGAATCCTCTGTCACCACAAAAAGGAAGTTATCATCGATTAAGTCCAGGAACATCCTGGAGGTTCCCATATCAGACCCATATCAATAAGATTTATTTTTCCTTATTCACCTCCCTTTCCTTTTACATCCTGATAAAAGGATGGCTCCAAGTCTTATAATTACAATTGTCTTCCTCTTTTGGTGCAGCTGGTTAACTCACCACACCTCCTAGGTCTCCATCTTAAGTTTAATTTCTCTGTTCCCCATGTAATTAAGGTAGCCTGTACACTTTCTTGAATGGAGTAAGGTTTATTCCCTTCCATATGGATCACAGAAACACAGAATCACAAATCATAGAGGTTGGAAGGCACTTCTGGAGATCATCTAGTCCAACTCTCCTATTAAGGTAGGTTCCCTTCATTAGGTTACACAAGGAAACATGCAGGAAGGTTTTGGCTATCTCCAGAGGAGGCTCCACAACCTATCTAGGCAGCCTATTCCAGTGCTCTGTCACCCTCAAATTGAAGAAGTTTTTCTTCATGTTTTTGTGGAGCTTCCTATGTTCTTGTTTGTGCCCATTACCCCTTGTCCTGTCACTGGGCACCACCAAAAAGAGCTTGGCCCCATTTTCTTGAATTTTTAAAACATGGATAAGATCCCCTCTCTCTAGTAGTTTCCTGGCTTTTTTTAAACTGGGAAGTCCTGAACTGGACACTTTACTCTAGATGTGGCCTCATGAGGGCAGAATAGATGTAATTGTCTTCTTACTGCAGGAATAGCCTAGGCTCAGATGAATAGTAAGCAACTGTATGAAATATAAAAGTCTTTCCTCTGTATTTGGTATATTAATGTTATTCTTCAGTAGGAAATGTATTTTCTTTTCTTAACAGATGCAAAATATATGTATATAAATAAATTGTATAGGACACTGACACCTAAGCATCCCAGCTGTATTCAGCTTATTAATACTTTCAACTGAGTACAGTTGAAGTAGCAATGGATGTCATTGTGTATTGTTGCTATGCAGTGACAGCAGAATTATACACGATTACAAGTGATTTTCAACATTTCATTTTTAACATATAATGCAAACATAAATGGAAAGACTTGTAAAAAGTGATTTGTATCTCAGGCTGCCAACTAAACACTAGTCTTAATTAGTGCTTTTTTTTTCTCTATAAAGCACAAATTTATCTTAAAGCAACTGCAAAATCAAACTCTTAAGTACAGTGACTAGTGCTAAACTTGAGTGATAAAACTGTTGCTTCTCTTTTCCACAAAGTAAATTCCATCTGGAAATGGAAATCCTGATTTTACAAGACATCTTCTGTTCTTCCCCAGCCCATTTAGGAGAGAAAAAATGATAGTGTAGAATACAGTTTCTACTTTCCTGTCAGTATTTAAAATTTCTAAAAACCTCTTTGTACAATTCTTCAGAATACTTATTCTATCAGCCCCCCTTTCAGCTACAATAAATACAACTTTGATAGAGAGATTTCTATATTCAATAAAAGTGGAATTAAAATATACATGTTGATTATTAACTGTATTTAACAATTTTTGTAATAATTTTTCCTCCCTCTTCTTCATCTCTTTAAAATCAGGTCTGCGCTTATAAAACAATCAAAACAAGACAGATGTCTATGAGGCAATGTATCTGCTTTGCCCCTTAGATCCCCCTTCTGCTGTGATATATGGTGTGTTTCTAAAAGAAAAATAGCTACTGTTTTTAACTCATTATAGAACTGGCAAAATTAGATAAGAGAATAATAATCTCCCACTGTTGTGGCTTTTGCTATTAAAAGACGTACTAATAACTACTACTTAAATTCAGCACATTATAAAGCAAATTGCACAATATATTACACAAAAATACACATGCTAATACACAATCAATTTGGTTTTATCAGTCACATGACTAATGAGACATTACTTAGGTTGTAAAACCAGAACTTGCAGTTTCTTAGAAATCCTGAGCTAGATTCCTTAGAAAAGTTTCACATCTCTCTTCAAAAGAAAATTAATGAAAATTAATGTGATTTTTTCAAAGTAAACTGACTACATAATTATGAAAATGTTTGACACACATAAGTAATACACACCCACATCCTGCATTTGAGAAAAACTCTTTTTTTTTTTCATAGAGAGACAATGGTCTTCATGGAGACACCATCTGAAAAAGAGAAGTACTACCTTAATGGATATTTTCTAAAAAATTAAATTAAAAAAAAAATGCTGATACTAATCAGCATGATAAAATATTACTACCTTATTCTATTCTTAGTAGAACAGTAGTACATTACATACACACAGAATTAACTTAAACAGGAAGGCTTTTTTTTTTTTGGTAAATCAGGAAAACAAATTTAGTTTTATAAATAGCATGATCATGAAGTCATTCAAAACAATGGATCTGCCTTTCAAATAAAAACAGTTTCTAAATGTCCCTTCTAGAGTATATTTGTAAGTCCAGATAAAGTCAACATTTTTTCCAAAAGAAAAAAAAGTCCTTTCTTTGCATTTATGTTATTCATGCTGTTTCTTTTACCTGTAAAAAATATACTATGTACATATAAAGATAAATTATAGCAAATGAAGATACACAGTGCTCAACAACAAATTATTAGCAGGAACTGTAAGTACTGGTAAATATTACTGGGACTGCTTTTCTATGTGATAATATGGGTTTTGTGCTCCGCGTGGAATTCATTCCCTATATTCTTTAAGAAACACTAAAGAACATGGGAATAGCAATTATTAAGTTTAAATAGCCTTGCCCCACATAAAAACTGCAACTGGCCTCTCAAAAATAAAAGCAAAACAAGGAAAGAATAGAAGGGTTCCTTTACCCCTTGGCCAAATGAATTTGTCTGTGTGTCCTACTTGAGCTCGGAGTGCAGGAAGTTCAGCTGTCCAAATGCCAATGTGAGACCCAGGAGAAAAGCTGCTGCTCTTGCATAGGCTTCCTGTGTGAACTCGGGCATCAAACCCCTCCCTGCCAAGGAAAAAAAAAAAAATAAAGAATAGCTCTGATCAAAAGCCTGTTCTTGCACTGACATTAATGTAATGATGCAGGATAGTCAGACTGTATGAGGAACAGAGGGACAGGCATGGAGATTCAATTGTTTCTGTTCCTTAGTTACCTCACATAGGTCTTAACTGTTGAATATACGTGAAATATTCAAATACATTTTCTTTTTTAAATTAGCCAACTTAATCAAAGCAACACTGCTTTTTCTACTCTCCTTATTGGCACCTTATTGGAGTTTGCAGGCAAAGCACAATTGAAAAGTATTGGACACTCAGCCAGGATCATAGTTTGTTTACTTTTGATTTTAAATATAATCAGGTTTCTTGTAATGGAGAAAAAAAATAGCAACAAAATTTTCTAACACTTTTCTTTCAGAAAACTCAGAATAATTAAGTCCTAGAGTTTAGTATTGTCACATCACTACCTAACATAACTCAATCATTTCAACATTGTTATTAGACAATAAATCATACCACTAGCACACGAATAGCTATGGCTTTGGAAATAGCTTTATTCTCAAGCAGCTGACAAAAATATATGGTTAACGTACTACTTACTTAAATCTGAAAAAAAAAAGAAAAAAAAAAAAGAATGGAAAATGGCCATTTCAGTGACCTTGTTTCCCTCTCTTAGAGGAAGACAGCTGACAGATAGATATATGAACAGTTTGTTATTACAGATTCCAGATATTGTGATTATCTCTGACTCAACTTCTGGGGTTTTATCTGGAATTCCTGTGAAAGGTCAAACAGCAAACTTACTCCTTGTCTTTACCTCAGTGACCTCAGCTTAAAAATACACCTTACAATAGTACGCAACTGTTTCCAAAACTGCTACTTGAGTGGTATAAATGATGGCATGCTCAAGAGTTAGTATGTATAAAAATATGTCTCACAAGCTTATTTGTGTAGAAGTTATCATTCTGAATTGATCTATATTTTCTTTCAGTTTTCAGTTTTCTTTGATATACTGGGTACAATAAATATTTGCTTTTCATTTTCATAACTATAATAAATTATCTTAGTTATACATTGTTGTGGAATATAAGGTAATACTTCCAGGTGATATTTTTAAAATATCTTGCAAGAATTACCTCATATCTAAGTGATGAAGATAACTGTTCACAGGTAAATGTCTTCAGTATCTCAGCCACTCTATTCACTGTAGAATAAAGTATAACTCATATAATGTATAACATTTATAAAGTAGTCTAAGTTCTTCTGGAAAAAAAATAAAAATGAGACAACTTCTAAGTCTCTCTAAATTTTGTTGTTTCTTCATCCATTATGAGGATAGATTTCCTTGCTTTGCCTTCTTTCAATTCAAAATTGTACTGATGTCATGTTCTTAGTTAATCATCTTTCCTGCATTAGCCCTTTTCCAAAGCTGAGTTATTTTCATCAGCAGCTACAATAAATGAATAAATAACTAAATAAATATGATAGTAATAATAAAATATCATGAGATTTCTAAACATTGAGAGTCAAACATAAGTATGCTTAATTTCTGAGTGTACTATACTAACCTAGAATGAGATCAGCTATAGCTTCTATATATCCACTTTCATATCCTTCACTTCCTCCTGTACATAGCACAGAAGTGAGGAGCATAATTTGGGGAGGACAGGTTACACAACAAAGCAGCAACGGCAAAGAAGTTGAGGTCACCTAAATTGGTGCTTTTCTTCACTGTTTCCTGTTTTCTCAACTGCAAAGTGTTCTCCAAACATGTGAACATATTTGTTTTCCTCCCCCATTTTTTTCCACATGACAGTGCATTGTATTCTCTATAGGAAAATAAATCTAAACAGCAGAAATCAACTTAATTTTTTTTATATACAGTTATATTAATTCCTTAAAATAGAATATTAAGTTGCTTGATTCAGAAGAATGTTGATAACCAGTATGACATTATTTCAATTACTTTCTCTTCCCCTGCAAACCAATTGATTGTAATCCAAACTGCTTACAGAAAATTCATTGCTAGATGCCATGTGAAGTTCACTGTAGTGAATATAGCTCTGGAATATAGAATTTTGGATTACAAGTTGTTTCCTTCTGACACTATATTTCACTGAAGAAGTTAAAGAGCTATAATGTCATGGATGCTGACATAAGTGTAAAAACAAAAAAGAAAAATTAGCCTCTGAAACACATTATCTGACATTTAATGGTGAACCTGTGGTATGAAAGGTTAAAGATGTTAAGATCATTGTGATAATGGAAGACTAGAAAACAAAAAAATAGCCTATGAGCTACAGCTTTTAAACATATAGAAAAATAAATCTCTACCTTGAAAGGTTTAATCTCTAACCCTTTTGCATCTAGCAAGAGAAGATGCTTATTGTTGGATGCTTTGAGTCTCCACTCAAATGTTCAACAGGCCAGTGTGCTAGCATACTGAGGCAGATTCAGAAGTATGTAATCAGTGCAGAAATAAAATTTAGTGTTCAATGTAAGGATGGTTGATTCTCTTAGAATATCAGTAACTTCATTTAAACTTACAAGTTTGTTACATCTGTGGGGAGAAACATTTCTGCCTATTAGTTCATTCTTATGATGTCTCTTACCAATGGTATAACTGTATTTCATCCTATGCAATGGAACAACTGTTGGTTAGTTTACATTTTATGCACAGTGATCTTAAATACAATGGCCAAAATATCAAAAATTATTTTTTATCATAGTTAGATCAGATTTCTTTCAATTATTTCACATTAATATGAATCAGTATTCTTCTAATTATGAAAAATTATGAACCACAAGAATTACAACAACCAGGAAAAGTTAAGACTGACTAACTAAATGAAAGAAAATAAGACACTATATAAATACTGATAATACAACATCTTGATAGCCTGAGTTACTGTTCTTCACTCATAAAATCTTTTCTACAGTTTTGTTTCTTCATACAAAAACACCTAAAAATCTGTTTATGGGAGAATAACTCACTGGGCATTATAAAAGCCAACTTTTTTCAAAAAATGTCTATAAAGTACATATTTGCATATGTGCGTGTTTTCAGGTGAAATAGCATTACACCTTCTGAATTAAAACAAACAAACAAAACAAACAAACAAACAAACAAACAAAACCATAACAATCTTTACCCAAAACAAGGCCTTCACTTAGGTTGAAATATAAGCAAAAGATTGTAAGTCAAAGCATGAAGCACGTGCTTTAAAAATAAATAAATAAATAAATAAGTACAAATGTAGCTTAAAAAATAGGGTGTTTTCTTGTTATCAATTGTGCTCTCATAGTGTCAGAATGCCTCATTGATCTGGAGAGCATGTTGCTACAGATAATATGCAGGTGAAGTAAGAAGCAGGCACATCTCATGTTTGCTTTAGCAAAACAGAGTATACAGAAAGAAGTACAAGGCACTAGCATGACAGCAATTTAGTAACCTGTAAGTGCTGAGTTACACAATGAGAATACTGTTGAAGTCCAATATCTGGCTAGATAGATGCTTTTGCTGGTCATTCTGGGTCTTCTGTTTTTGTCTCTTCTTTTAATGTACAACTTGCCAAAAATGTAACAAGAGCTCTGTTCTTGTCAGGAAGAAATTTTAAAATCTTGCTGCAGTAGCAAAAAAGTATCTTGCCAAAGGATATATCTTTCATTTTAAAGCCTACACTTTCTATATTCTGTGAAAGAAAAATTGGTCTAATTTCCAGAGAAGATGAATATGAACCATCTTCAGAAAATGAGTTATCATCTCCTCCCTCAGACAAAATTAGAGAAATTATTTGATTCTCTGTAAACTAAATCTAGATCTTTTAACCTACATATGACATTTTCAATTGCTCTTAATATTCTCATGTACAGCCTTAAAAATGCTGCAAGTTTTTTGATGTATCTGATCTTTTGGTATTACGAGTATGTATTATTTTGTACCTATTCTTGCTAAGTAAGTAATTGTATAATCTCTAAATTCATTGCATAAAAATAAAAAACAAGCAAAGAGAAGCAACATTAGCTAGATGAACCAGCTGAGGTAAAAGAAGTCTTCTGTCCAATAAAAATGTGCAGAACAGAAAAAATTGAGATAACATATGAAGCAAGACACACAAAATCATAGAATGTCTTGGGTTGGAAGGAATCTTAAAGATCAACTAGTTCCAACCCCCGTACCACAGGCAGAGTTGCCATACCATCAAGATGCTCAGGGCCTATCCAGCCTGACTTTGAACACCTCCAGGGATGGGACAGCCATGGCTTCTCCATGGCTATTCTACCACACCTATTCTAGAGCTTACAAGCAAATAATTTCTTCATAATATAAAACTTCATAAAAAGTTAAATCATCTCTCTTTTATTTTAAAAATGTTCTGCCTTGTCTATCACCTTCATACCATGTAAAAAGTACCAAAAGGCTGCACCAATGTTCCCAGAACTTTATCTTTCCAGATTAAACAGGCCCTGCTCCATCAGTCTTTCTTCGTAGGACTTCATAGGTGCTTTATCGCTCTGATCATCCTTGTGACCTTCCTCTGGAACCTCTCCAACAGTTTTCTAAAATCATTCTTGTGCTGGGGACCCCAGGCTGGGACACAGTACTCCAGATGGAGCTTCACGAGAGCAGAGGAGGACAATCAATTCCCTATCCTTGCTTGCCACCTCTCTTTTGCGCAGCCCTGAATGCTGTTTGCTTTCTAGGCTGCAAATACACACTCATGGTTCTTGTAAAATTTTTCATCCATGAGAACCCTTAAGTTCTTCTCTGCAGGGCTGCTCTGAAGGAGTTTTTCTGTCAATCTTTACAGATAACTGAGATTGCCCCAACCCAAAAGGCAACAAATTCTAATTGGACTTTTTTAACCTCAGTAGTTTCACATGAGCTCATTTTCAAGCTTGCCATTTGGATGGCATCTCTCCCTTCTGTGTATCATCTGCACCACATAGCTTAATGTCTTTGCGTGTTTTCTGAGGGTGTGCTCAGTCCCACTATCCAAGTAATCTATAAAGATGTTGAAGGACCCCTAGAGAACACCACTTGTCAAAGACTTCACCTGGACATAGGGCCACTGACCATGACCCTCTGTCTGTGATCATCCAGCCAATTATTTATTTACTGAATAGTCTCCAGCAGAAAAAAAAGTAAAGTAGCCAAAGCAGACAACTTTCTCTGGCTAAAAATATGACTAGTTTTTTTGGTCCAAAATTGTCCTTCTCCTACAGTGGTTTAATCTCAGCCTTTCTTGACATCCATAACAGTTACACTTTCCCTTATTTCCACATCTTTCAAGTCCTGCAAACAGAGATGCAAACAGGGGCAATTTGGAGGGGAAGAAAGGATATGTTCTGCCACAGGGCTGCTTCCCAGTGACTGCTTCCTAGTATCTCTCTCAAAAGAATTCACAGTACTGCAAAGTGCTAACAGGGTCACCATAGCCATATTAGACCTAATCCACTAGTTTACATACTAAACCCTCCCTCCTCGCTTTCAGCTAGAAATTACGGAACTAATGCAACATTTGCTGCCATCACATTGTTCACACTACTGTTTTATGTTATGCCTCATCATTCACCCTGTTGATTCAGATTATAAACTCTCTAGAGCTGGGACCATCTGGTATTCGCTGTTTGTAAAGAGCCTAGCACAATAAGGTCTTGTTCTGGGTTGACATGCACAATCATAACAAAAACAACCAATAATAAATAAATAGTTTTCTCACCAGTTGATACTTTTTTACTCTTATTACTCCCAGTGGACATTTAGCTGTAGTGCAAATACTCAAAACAAAAGGGAAAATGAAATTACAATGACATCTTTAGATGTGAGGAACAAATTCAGATTACTCTTAAATCTAGACAACTTTTGTCCTATCCACTCTGCTATTTCATTGTGTTTATGCAGTAAGTAAAAGGTTTCATATATAGCCTGGTCCAAATCAGAGATGAGTTTATTTCATCTTTTTTGCTTGCAGATCCAGAGACCTACCCAAAATACAATGAACACCAAAAAATACAGTGATAAAAGAAATTAATAATAACATATGGAAATGCAATAATATAATTTTGTTAATTACTCACAGCTTGGAGCACATTTTTTCAGTGCAGGGGACTAGAGCATGCATTTAATCCCCATCATTAAGCGTATTTTATTCCGTCTCAATTTTTATAACACCAATAACAAAGTTCATTAATCTCCATTTTGTTTAACATCTAATCAGCCATGTTAGTTAAATAAGTATCACAGAAAACATTAAATATCATTTTGTTTAACTAGATTTCCTCTCAGTAGGGGAATCTTCCCTAATGTTTTATTAACATCACTTTACTCAACAAGTGTCAAAATACGAGTGGTGAAAAGTAAAAAGATTTGTTGTGAAATATAGTTTTAATCAAATCTATTTAATCTTTATTTGTGAAATCTTTCCTTAGAAAGGCAATTTTTCTCTTAAATTTGGTATTGAATATGTTTGATAGATTTTGTTTTTGAAGATTTTGATACCTTCTGGGCTTCAAATGTCACTCAGATTTGGGTATTTAAACGCATAAAGTTTTGGTTCAATCCTATATTTTATCAATTTGTTAGAAAGATGGGATTAAAATCTACCTCTTTAAGTAAAGGTTAGCTGAGTTAAGAAGGCAGAAAATAAAAAGAATACACTACTACTCTAAAGAATCAATTTTGCATAAATGTCCCAAGGAGCAACAAATTAATACAAGTGAATCTATATAAGCAATATTTTGAACGGTCATTTCTAAAGAACTACAAATAGTAAAATGAGGCTATAGTAGTATACTAGAGAAGAATTTGTTGAATATTCATTTATTAAGTTATAATGGTGATATTCAGTAAGACTTTGCTTTTTTTTTTAGGTAAGAAACAGCAACAAGAGTATAGGAAGATGTAAAGTAAGGAATTTAATTATATAATGTTTTGGAGGTTACCTACAAAATTATACCAAAACACTAGAAGACTAGAAGACATTAGAAGACTTCTCAAGATTTCTGATGAAAGCAGTAGACTCTAAGTCTTTCCACATATATATTTTTTTAATTTATGTAAAAGTTTTGCAAGATAGATCTGTTAGAGTGATGTCACATACAGATCAATAATCACTTAATTAAAAAGAGAGAATCTGGGAAACCTGTACATTTAATAAAAAGCTTATGGGGTATTACTTATTTAGAAATGAATAGGAATACATAACCATTCATCATTTTAAGGCCATAGAGAGTTCCCGTATGCTCAGATCTTTGGAAATATGCTGATGTTAAAATTCTACTTGATTTTGATGAAAACCTTTCACATTCCTTCTTTATTTTAAATTAAATATATTGATTTTCCATACTCCTTTAGGACTCCCATAGTACTTATTCTATATTTGATATCACCAGTACTCTTCAATACAAATTGAGCATTCAGAAGGTTAAAGTGTCATTTTAAGTTGATATCATTAATGAAACTAAATTCAGCCTAAGTTTGAAATACTTCCACTTCAACTCATAAGCATATTCTGAGCAATTTAAAATATGATTTTTGAGTAGGAAGGAAAAGATTTTCTTATTGTATCAATGCACTACCCTAATAAAATTTCATCAAATATCCTATTTATAAATATGTCACAAAATTTTAAACTGCTACAGAACATAGGAGAAAGAAGATAGAAAAACTACCCTTTTTAACTCAGAGATATTTATTTCAAGCTGTAACTCAGAAGTGCCACTCAATGGCTACTGGAGAAAGATGTTATGTTCAAGGTGATGCAATTATGCCATTACATTAAAAATATCTCTACTGCACCTCATTGTTTCAAAGGTTTTTCCATTCTTATCTTCACTGAACATCTGAAAACATAATTTCTTCAAAATCAGTGTTAAAATTAGATTTAGAAGATCATTATTAAATGATTTCTTTAGCAAGAATGAGGAATTGAACTTTGATCATATACCTAAAAACTGAAAGTTTCATGTAAGATCTATTTTTACTTAAATCTCCATGTTTTATGTGATGTTATCATGTGGAATACTGATAACAAAAAATCATAAAACCATGACAAATAGGTTTTGCCCAACCATAGATCACCTTTTTTTTCTTGAAAAATCAATATCCCATCATTCTTCCACTACATTATCTATCATATAACTTATCTGCATATAAGGAGAGTACCAACTTAAAAGTAATTAAATATTTTTTGTCCCGCTGTATTGAGCCAAATTTAAGCCTCTTCACCTGAATAGGAAAGATTCTAGAGGGTCTTAGTTACCTCAGAAGAAAAAGAATTGCATGTAAATCCCAGGAGATAACCTTTTTGTGCAGCCATCCATTTTATGCTGACAATTTTCCAGTCTCCCACCGAATTCCATATAGCTATTCTGCATGAAAATCAAACTGCAGTAAAGCCAAAGGACAGTTGTGTACCCTGGTTCTTCCTTGTGTTAAAGCAATGAAAGTTCTAATTTTCACTTTCAAGAAGATAGTGTTTCTTAAGGGTTTTTACTTTGTAAACAGATTGTCAGAAAAGACTAAATAATATTTATATTACTTACTAAGCTGCATGCAAGGAAAATATTCAACTCATGTATTTTCAGGAAAAATGCAGGGCCAGGAGTTTATGCCAAATACGATGAGCAAAAAGAATATAAATGTCAAACATCTTGCCATAAGAATCTAAATATTAAACCAGCATTATGGCTTTAGGTTTTAGGTTGGAATTTTATTCTGGGGGATTTGTTGATGATTCAGTATTTTTTGTGAAACAATGCTCCCTCACCCTTGCATGATAAAAGATTATCAACACCTGTCTGATTGAAGAGCAGTTTGTAATGGTTTGTTTATACTGTATTTCAAAGAAAAAAGAAAGGATTAAGAGCAGGCTGTGATTTAATAAAACTCCAATCTCTATCCATCAACATTACTCACTATTAACAAGATAAACTAGGCAACAGAGCTTTCACAATTGATATCATTTAATTAATCTCTTTCTCTTGTAAAAAATCTGTTGCAGTTTTTTTTCTGAAAGAAAGAATTTATGAATAGAGCTAAATTCCAACTACTCCTTAGGCTACAGTGCTGTCAAAACCAGAGAATTGAATGTAGGTATTACGGAAAATACTTCTAATCAAAAAAGAAGAAAAAGTATGATGTAAAACATATTTTAGAAATAACCGTATAAACATTTTATATACCATATTTTATAACAATATGATTTATAACAGAATGACTGATTGCCAGTACTGAGAATCACATTTTAAAAAATCACTTGTAAATAAGATTATGTGATGTATCCAAAGAAAAGAGATAAGTAAGCACAAAGGAAATGTATTCAGATAGTTATCTGCATGCACCAGTACCCATTATTTAATGAGTGGGGATACATTTGTCTACACTTTCAAGAAATAAGTGTTTTTGCTCTTATCCTGGGGAGTATCAGTATTTGGATCAGCTTTTTCAAGGACAAAAAGACAGTGAACTGGGTATGCCTATATGTTAAATGCAGTTTGCTTTGTTTAAATATAACACCTGTCCTGGAATGGAGATGCACACCTGGCACTTTACCTATTGTTTTAATTGGAATTACAAGGTTATATAGATAGCCAGTTTCTCAAGAGCCAGTCTTAACATGCAGTTCAAACCCAAACATGATACTCTCTTTAGATGATAATACACAAAAATTTACAACTGAACAGCACTTCTTCACCATCCCATTTGCTCAGATGCTGTAAGAAAAACAATTTTGATACTACGTGTAACAATCACCTAAATTATTTTATACTAGCTGAGAAATCCAGTTTGTCATCAAATGTGCTTCTGTTCTTTGTATATCTACACAGTTCCACTTAATAAGCCATATTTGATGTAAAGAATGTTTGCTTCTGTAGTCTCATTTCCATTCATTTATCCATATGTATACTTAACATATTCAACAACTCTTACAAACTGGTGCAATTGTATTGCCTACCTAGCCTGAAAGCTGTAATGATGGTTTCCAAAATAATGGCAAATGAAAGGCAAGAAATACCTCTTCATGATCTGCCTATGATAGAATAAAACATAAAATAGTGAAAATAAAATCATGTGCATAAATTAACATACAAGATTCAGGAGTCACGCAGAATCTATGCTTCATGTTCATTTGAATGGGTGCTTGTTTCGTATTCATCATCAAATTTAGAAAAATAATTTATTCATAGTGAAAAATAAGAGTTTGTGGAAAAGAAGTGAGTGATAGCAAAAAAAAAAAAAAAGGCTTCTTTGATAAATGACTGCACACATGCTGAGGAGAGAGAAACACTGAAAGCAAATGGACACAAGCTGGGGAGTCACAGTGATGCAGTAAATATCAGCAGCTACTTAACTTGTAGCAAAGGCATGAGTAGAGTTTTAGGGTTTATTATTAGCACAATTATTCTTATTACTATTATTGCTATAATTATAGTTCAATAAGAGAATATAAGTGATAGAAACAAATTATGCGTTCCAAGCTCATGGAAATATTATAAAGATACTGTCAATTTACACAGGCAAAATGCAATAATTCTTGGATTATAATTTCTTTTTAGTCTGTATGTAATCACTATGTTCAATGTGACACGTTATTTTATTTGCCTACCCTATTTAAATTTCTTTACTTGGTTACTTGAGTATTTGACCTAAACAAGCCATAAATGCTGAGGCTTGTTTTCTTTGAGAGGGGTCAATCTATTTCATGTATTTCACTAAGAACAACCTCTTGTGCTTACCATAAGAAAGGATCACTTTCCAAAGCCCAGTATTATTCACTTTTTTCAAAAGTGTAGGTAGATTTATCCATCTGTTTGTTTATAATCTGGTCTCTTCTACTGTATATTCTTTAAATCTTAATGTACAAAAGTATGTTTTGACATTCATTCTCTTCACAGCAGGTATTTTTGATACATAATACCAGTCCTGCAGATCGGCTTGTTTTCCATCTCTGCCCTTTAGAAAAGAAAGCATAGTGCAAAGTATCATCTTAAGTGAAGTCTTGCTATTTTTATATTATCCAATGGATATTGTACACATATATATCTACAGAGTAAAATAGGAAGTTCATTGTCTTTTTTTTTTTTTTTCTCCCTATGGAAATTTACTATATTTGCTACATCCTTAGTTTGGCCTATATTTTTGCTTATGTACAAAAGTTTTCTTTGTGTTTCCTACCATCTGCTTCATCATAGCTGTATTCCTAACTTGAGCAGACTTTATTTAGCTATGATGCCTCTTATAGTACTGACATTTTGTAGAAATTCATAAGATTAGAAAATTATAGATTACTTGAGTTAAAAAATGAAAATTCTCTTCATGAAATTCCTTTGGATAGATTAATTAAAGTCACCTAAATTTACTTTATTTTGGGATGGGCTTGAGGGAATTGGGACCTCAGCAATGTAGGGAAACTATCAAAAGAAATAAAAGCTATTTTCTACATTACTTTTCCATATTATTCTCTGATTTTTCTAATTGATTACTATTTCCAATGTTATAAATATTAATTCTAAAATCTAGACATCAGAGCAAAATCCTAAAAATCATACGGTCTTACCTCAAACTCCCCCATAAATACTCTAAACTAATTATATGTAGACTGCCCAAAAAAATGTGAACAGAAATTGAGATCTAATTCATCATTATATCCAGAGTTGAGATCTAGCGCATTATTATATCCAAATATATCAGTATATCCTGCACTTAATAAGACATTAAAAAGGAAAGGAAGGAAAAGGAAGATGTGGTAGATTAATAGGTTTCTGTTCTTGGTATGAAACACAAATATGTTAGTCATAAAGCAGATAGTAAATACAGTTTATTAGAAAAGTATTAAGATGTAAGTATGTAACTTCAGTATCTTGACATTATGAAAGAATGTTCTTAGCACTATTGCTGTCAAACATCTTTTGCCTTAATCCTTAAAGTTAGGTGACTATTTCATACATGAGAAAAAGATATTTTACCACTTAGTATACCCCTCGTTATTTGCATTTTATCATTCTGCTCCTGAAATAATATTCAAGCAACAGTCAATTAACAATAATTCAAGGGGAGTTCTTTCAAATCTTGGACAAAGCCTATAAATAGATACAAATAACACAAAAAAAGTCTGTTTCTTTTACACTGAATTGCTATAAAGACCTAAACAGCACATGTGCAAATAATTTCAGTATGTTATACTTGTAGATCTTTATAGATGCTCCCTTTGGGCACAATCCAGCAAAGACTTGCACATATGCTCAAGTTTATGCATTCTGAGTAGTCCCAAGGCTTTTGTTTGTACTGTTACTACAACCACCACAATTATTCTCATTCATGTAATACCTTTAAGAAAAAAAAGGAAAAGGAAGGAAAGAAGAAACTCACAGAATCTTGGTCTGTAATGGGCACACTAATCTGAAACTTCTCACAGTCAGTTACTTAAATCATTATAATTTATTGTTGTTTGAAAAAAAAAAAAAAGAGCAATTGTCCATGTCTAATTACAAGAAGAGCAAACAGACTTGATTTTGATTAATTTTCCGGGTTTTATTTGAACTAATTGAATTAACTACTGTGTTAACAGTTTTATGAGAAGAGACTTCATGTGAGATTTCTAGTAGCCCATCCTTTCATTGCAGCCAGTGCAAGTACAATAGTGCAAGATCAGCCTTTTAAATTTTACCTTGGCCATTGACTCAGAGAACTAAGTAGAAACAGGAAGTGCAGAGGAGCAAGAAAATAGGAAATATTTTTTGAACCTTTTGACAGGTTCACTTCTCTTTTGGTTTGAATTCTGGCCAGTAGTTCAGATCATCTCTTATTATAGCCAAATCTGGAGGCCAAACTTCTGGTGGTTTTGTTCAACCTCTGCCCTTTTTTCCTGTCTCAAGGTCTCCAATTCTCATACTACCTGTGAATTTATTTTGACAGCTGTATTTTTTCAACAGGAATACTTCAATATGTGGTAATTTCAGAGTATGCAGCTCCCTCTCTTACATGAGTAACTCTCCCATTATGTACAGTTATGCTAGTACAGACTACACATAGGAAACATTCTGATGCCTTAACTCTTCACTTTATTCCTCTTTCAATTATACTCAGCAAACAAGTTCATCAGTGTAGAAACAAACTGAAGAAAATCAGTGTATCTATTTGTTTTTGTATACTCCTTAAACTTTTAATACATTGCCTTCAATGCATCTAGGATTCACAGAAAGGAGGTGAAATAAAATAGGCTTTTCCTTATGAAAATCTCTTCCAAAGGTTTTTATACAGCTTTTGGTGTAAAAAAAAAAAAAAAAAAAAAGTTATTGCAAAACTGGTGGGAAGTGAGCAGGGATTTTAATTTACTTTCATGTTTTTTCCCCACTAAGTTCAATCTAAGGTGAAACATCGTGTTTATGTCAAATTTTGCTTCAAGCAAAACAATAGAGGAGCTCTAAAATTAATGTAGGTGTCCAGTCAGAGGCCTTATACAGCCATTAACAGCAGTGCCAGCTTGAGATAATGTATTATAAGCATGAAAAATTTAACAGTAATTGCCGTGTTCTGATCTCTCTCCTTTTTTTCTTACTTTGTTGTCTACAGTATGTGCTGTACATTCCCAAACTGGTCTTTCTGCTAGTTTACCCCACAGAAATGCACTGAATCTGGATCATTATGACTAATGAAATTGCTGAGAAGTGATTTTTTTTTGTCAAAATATAATACCACTCTAGAACTTTCACCACACATTATGATTGTGAAACAAGAGCTTACAGTTGCCTGAGGCATAACTTTGATTCAGCTTATCTCCATCTTTAGCCACCCAGTTCAATGCACTATTGAAAGATGAGATGAATACTGAAATTCAGTGCTAAGAGATAAATATCATTTTATAGCTCTATATTATAAAATTATGTTACACTTTTTGTTATCTTCTGTTGGCTTGACAAAAAAAAAGGTCTCTGAGGCTTTTTATAACAAAACAAATAATGTAACAGTAGCATTCAAAGGACACAATTCTCTAATCCATGAGTTTTCAGCACTTAGATATTTCACATAGTTTTCACAAAAGAAACACCTGTATCAGTGCTTCATGTAATGAAACTTTTCATAAGAGCAAGAAAAATATAACTCTTTCATTCTGAACACAGGCATATATGAAAGCACATTTCACATCAATATCTTCACCTCTCATCAGCACTTAGAAGATTAAATACAGATACAGTTTGGCTTCCCTGAATGTATTGTTAGAATGATCATTTCATGTAATCTCAAAGGAAGTTTTCAATAAATCTAAGATTAACTATTATTTTCTCACCTATAAATAAAATATAATCATCTTAAAAATCAATGAAGGGAAAACTATCAGATCCATTAGCCTGACTAAGAATTCCTTCAGGCCAAGAATGTGAACCATGGTGCATTGGATCTTTCATTTTATTGAGCTATATCCTTTTGTACGGCAACCAATAGGGAAAAAAATTAAATCTAAACTAATGTTTTTTGTTCTGGAAACCATGGAAGTAGGGACTGAATATTCTTTTATGCCTGGGGTTAATTTTTTTCACCTTAATTTGCAATCAAACACAACAAAAAATTCATACTGCCTCTGGAAGAAAGCAGCTTTGTTATCTCTGTTCTTTTTTCAGTTCTAAATTCTTTGCTTTCTGAAGTCACCTCCATAACCTTGCAACACTATGAACGTGTTTACTTGTCTTTGCTGACTGCCAACCAATACCATCTGCTCTTTGGATCCCTAAAAATAGTAACGTATATATGGGTCAGAACTGCAGTCTCTAGATAACTGTGTAGGAGATTGAGGTGATTAATTTTCCCACAGCTTTTACCATAACCAGGAGTAGATTTTTCCTGTCCCTTTCCCTAGGGAATGTTCCTCATAAAACATGGAATTAACAAAATTGCAATCTTACAAAAAAGTAGTATTTCATAGACAACCCATGTCAACTAACAGAAGGGGTTGTTAGTCAGCTGCCTTGTTTGAACTTCATCCAAACGCCTTTTTATTCTCATAAACAGAAATGGTTCAAGACATGAAATTATGAAACTAGGACAAACCAACAGTGTTCTCTTTTCTCTAAAAGAAAAGAAAAATAAATTACCTTTTTCCTTCAGCACCTCTTGGCCAGTACTTGTAACTTCCCTTAAATACCACTCTGGCTTTGTGTCATATGGGATTCTACTTATACTTACTCTTTTGACCCACACATTCAAGCTTCCTCATTCTAAACCATAAAGGATAGTTTGACAAGTCAGTTGACAAGATATCATATGCTAATATCATATGCCACAGTGATCTATGTCAAACTGAAATTCCACAGAAATCACAAAGGTTAAAAAGGCTACCAAAATTATCTGAGAAAGCATTGATTTCAGCTTTGATTTCAGCATGTGTAAAGTATGTATATACAAAGCGTGATAGCCCCACATATATATATAGCTGTGCCCAGCTGCACAGAATGGTTACCATTAGCATAATATAGAAAATATGCCTTACTTTAATTTGTTCTAAACATTCTATGTGCTATGTAGGTCATACTTCAACAGATTAAATTAATTGTTTTATTATGAGCTTATAAATATAACCTCCAAATATTTCAAAATATATTTTTTCACAATAAAGAACCCATTTACAAGGAGAACTGAACAACACAAATTAAAATTAAAATTTATCGGGACCTGTTTTTCTCAAATTATTCAGCTTGTACAAAGCACAGCCTCCATGTATTGAATCTTTGACAGTCAAAAGTCTCAAAATAAGCATTCAAAAATTGAGAATAACCATTAGTTAGAGGGAAATCAAACAAGCAAACAAACACAAAAAACACTGTTAGAGATCTGTTTTCAATTGATTTGTTAAAATGTCCATTCAATACTGGTAAGTATTAAAGTCAGGATTAAACTCAGAATTAAACTTTAAATCTCTATAGCAGCATCAAATTGCCTTGACAACAGAAACTGACTTTTTATTTATCTTGAGGTATCTTTACTCAATAATTACATGCTTTTCTACTTAAGAACAGGTGAATCAAGGGTCCTACAAACAATTGTTTGTAGCCCTATTTCTTTCACACATCAGATCCATTCTAGGCATTGAAGAGGAAAGATTTCATGGAATAATAGTACAAGCCATAATTAAAGATATGTAACAGGACTTAATTGAAGCTTACTTATGCAATCTAATCTGTCATTTCTTAACTTCTGGGTGCATTAAATTGCAGTCTTAGTTCTGGCATTTAACCCCTTCATATATAATTTGCCACCTATTTTTAAAAAAGTCATTAATAGAGTTGAAATCTTTAGAATTGCCATACACATCAGCTAACAGAACAGCAGAATGTAATGATAGGTTAACATCTCTCAAACAAAACAGCAGGATAAGGAAGTGGCTTTGAAAGTTATCTATGTAAAAGAGAAATATGTTATGACTAAGGAGCACCGAGTTCCATTCCCCATGACACGATGCTCCAATGGAGTAGCTGTCAAGTTCTATATAATAGAAATATTCACCTCACAACATAAATACACCAACACACCAATGCACTGTCAACCTACTTCATTCAAATCAGTTACCAAAATTATTTTGGATTCATACTGACATGACTGAAAGTAGATGCTGCACTTTGTCCAGAGGATCACTTCCATTTCATTCTTTACTCATTAAATTGGTTATTCATCAACCATTTGATAACAATGATCTGTTATAGTGCCTGTCCATTCCACTCAAGGTTCTCAAGGTTAGTATTATTGTTTGTATCCTACCCTTAATGTTTTCATCCCGTTGTAACAGGTCTATACTATTTAATGTGTGCTCTAAAACTGATAAAGTTGCACTGTACTGAATCAACATTTTGGTTTTATTTTTGTTTTTTTTTTTTTTCTGTTGTTGATGTTGTTTTGTTTTTTGAGAGGAAAGCACGAGCATTTTAAAGCATTCAATATATTTATTTACCCAGATAAATTTATCTGGAAATACATGGTTCATAGTAGTATCTTCGTTTTTTTCCATGATACCAATTGAGTTGAGCGTGGCAGCAGGACTTCCAGATTAAAAAGTCTAAATAAATATCCTCTTGTGCTTGAATTTATCTTTAACCATCAGTCACATGATTCTTTCTCACAAGTGCATAACTTGTGTTGTTTCTGGCATGTCACTTTTTGTTCTCTTTCTTAGATGATCTTGCCTGCGCCTGCGCCTGCCCTTCTCCTCCCCTTCCTTTCCCCTTCCCTTGCCTTATATTCTTATGTTTTGTCTTATAAACTCTGTTTTTACTGATAAAAACATTCCAAGATTTAGAAAGCCATTTTTAATGTGGTTTTAATGGGAGCTACATTCAATGACACACAAAAAAGCATCAGATTATGAAAATAAGATTGATATACTCCTTTATGACTTAAGAGAACAATATTGAAATACTGTTATGCAAAATTCCTTTTCTTACCCCCTACATGTTCACAGAGAAGGTACAGGGAAAGATGTGATTAGATGTAGAACAGTATCTCGCTGAACCAGAAAAGACTGCATACAAATTTTTTTTCTCCTTTGGCTGATGCTAATATAGTGTACCACTTACCTCATAGCTAATGACAGGGTTCAGTTAATATTCCACACTTAAATATTCCATAATCAAGAAAATATACAAAAAGGAAAGGGAAGAAAAGGGTAAGAAAAAGTTCAAAATATCATTTCAATGAGATTTTAGTGGATACGTAAGATGAAATTTACATTGGACTGAGAGAAAATTTAAAATTTCTTGTGTCTTCAGAAGATGGGAAAAAGTAGGAATTCATCTGAATTCTTCCTTACAAACACACAGAAAAGACTATGAATCTGAACATATACATGTATCTATGAAGTGGTAATTGCATTCCTAGATGAATGAATGAACGATGGAAACTGCTCAAATGTTTGAAAGTGAATGCAACATCTTAATTTACAATAACAAATCTGCCTAAAAATAAATTGATACATAAAACTGGCCACATAAGACAAAAAAAAACAGCATTTCTATATTCAAAATGTATTCCCAATAAACAGAAAACATTTTTTACTAGTCGTTTTGGCAATAACATTTTTCTGTTAAAAATTCAAAAACTTTCTGCAGATTTTATAATGGACTGTAAATCTTCTGATATTCAGAAATGTGCCATGAGTATAATGAATATTCTCAAATTTTGGGAAGTATATCACCAAGACAGAAGACCTATTTTTTTATGACAACAAATCTTTAAGGAAAGAGCAATTGGATCTGTGAGCTTGTTAGAAACTCAGCTTCAGCCAAGATAAAGAGAGTGACATAAAATTATCAATCTGTCATTGAAGTCATTGCCAGACTTGCAATAAAACCAAACACATATTAACATGAAAAAAATAATTCTCTAACTATTGAGAAAATATCTTCCTCATAAATCAGAATATAAAAATGAGATATATTAACAAATCATGATTCTTCCACCTGAAGATACATGTATATTGCTAATAATCATTAAACAAATAAAAAAGCCAAATATCAGGGGATCTATAACAATAGCACGTCTCAACACATATACATATATCTATATATTCATTACATACATATACATAGACATATACATATCCATACACACGTATAAAATATTTAAAACATTTTGCTAACTACATTTTTTTTTCTATAGTTTTCTATAGTTGTATTTTTTTCCTTAATTTTTAATTTAACCAACACTATGGCATGTATTGGGCTAACAGAAATGATTGATCTGTTTGAAACTTCTTTTGATGCCTGCTTGAAATATACAGCTTTGCTCTAGAAAATTTAAAATACTAAATACACTATTTAACTGCTACAAACCCACATTGAATTCATCATCTGCACATCAAAAATACCTCACATCTATTGCTTGAAGCAAAAAGATATAAAACCAGAAAATATTACTAGAATTTCTACGGAAACTTCTGCAAATCTATTCTTAAATCCTTAGTACTCACAATAACAGTTGAGAAAATAGAAGGAGAACATATGTACAGTACTTTTTTCTTTGGCAGATCCGTCAATATTTTGTAATGAGAACTACATGCATTCTGATAGAGTGGTGGGAAATTTGCTTAGGCAAAAAAAATTTTTTACAATGTCTCAAGAGGCAATTCTGTAACCATTTATATCACAATACATGAAATGATTGCAAAAACATAGAAGAAAATATGGTGAAGGTCGTATAAATAAATTGATGTTGTAATAACTGCAAAAGTAATATCAAAAGTCCTTTAAGATCTCCTTGTACTGAAAATGGTAACTTTTTTTCTGTTTTCTTAATAATTTTATGTTGGTACATATGGCACAATCATTAATTAGCTTCCAGGATGAAATAAGAAGAAGACAAGGTTGCTACAATGAATGCACACACAAAATGCAGTTATAATATCAGCAACATACCTCAAGAAAATGTGAGGCATTAAATAATGAAATAAACCTCAAAAATGTACTTTAAATTATTGCTTGGCAGTATAAGAAGATGAAAATTTTAATACTAAAGCTGTTATTTTATTGTGCTGCAGTAAAGTATAAAATCTATTGACACAATATAATTTTATCATTAACAATGCTAAGATAAAAGTCAATTTTATAACATGATTTCTTATTGGTAAACTCTTCCAATTACACTCCAGTAGATATTCCAGCACAAGACATCCATTCAGTGAATACTCCATTACTGTTCCTTTTTATCCTTTCTGTGTGCAAAACTTCATAGATGATTATAAAGCTATATTGACAAGGCATGATGGAAACAAGAAAATGTCAAATATTTTTTTCTGATGTGACACCCAGCTCATCATGCCAGAAATGATTTTCTTCAGAGTTGCCGAAAAAAACATATTACAGTTAAATGTCTTTGGTAAATGCTTAATAGCAGCTGCACACTTCTCTGTGATACACTTCTGATTCACTTGAGTACAAAATGCTGTATTTATTATTTCAGGACTTGTCTAGAAGTACCTTGTAAAGTAAAATTGTCATTTCTGCTGTCCTGAAAGGAAATAAGATTTTCTGTAATATAAAATGATGGCATAACCAGCTATTACTGAATTCTTATATTTCTGTGGGGTTTGGCGTGTTTTGTTTCGTTTTACAAAAAACTTAACTTTTTTTCTAAAACCCCTTTGTGTATGTTTGTGTGTGTGTGTGTCTTTTTCAGAAATTCTAACTTGGCTAACTTAAAAAATATTGAGCATCTCTGTATGTTCATCATCTGTCTCTGAACTCTAGTAAGCTTCCAGATCCCGTAAAACTGTGGGTAAATAAGTGCTACAGGTGACTGCAAACTGCCGTTCATCTGTTTTAAATGTAGAGAGTATAAACTTCAGTTTCTAATTTACTATTCCTACATTTCAGTTTCTCAGCATGAAGTCTTTTAGAGTGGAATTAGACTTAAAAGTTTAGGTCATACTCATTTCCACCTAGTAATTTCACATCAGAAACAAAACAAGCATAAGAGTGACTCAGTAAAAAAAATTCTCTGCATTCATCATAGCAGTTTGCGACATTGGAGTAAATGTATTGGTGCAAGAAGTGCAGTTTTGATTGGCCTTGCTACAAAGGAAAAGAGAATAGGCTGTCAGGAAGATCTACAGGGTTAAATTTACTTTCTTTTCCCCTATCATACGAAAGGCAAAGTGGAGGGCAGAAGTAGGAATTAGGATGGAACATTAATGGGAAAAAATGAAATATCAACAAATATCCTCCTTTAATAAGAAAGATTCAGCTTGTCTCTCGCTTTATTGGTGATTCTCACTTCATTGGTTCCTTTTCTGAAACAGGAAAGTTACAGGAGTGAAGGTGGCAAAAGATTTGATCATGCAGGATTATCCAGCTACATTGCTTGCTTTCAGTATTCATTGCATTGAGATGCTCATGACACATCAAGGAAAACAGCAAAGGATTTATAGGGGAAAACGATTTTTAAAAGATGTGGAAAAAAGTATTTTTCTCCTAGTTTACAACTAAGAATGTACAGGTGTGTTGGCAAATCGCTCACTGAAAAAAGTAAAACTGAAGTATTTCCATTGTGGAAGATAAGTTAGCGAACAACTGCAACAGAATGCAGTATGTTTGTAAACGTATACATGCATTTTCAATACAGAAGACAGAAAAGACTACATAGCAAAAAACAGCGATAAATAATAGTGTACTTTTTATTGCATAAAAAGCTTTCTACCTGATTCACACTGCTAGCAATAGGCAGTTTTGACACAAACACAGAGATGCATCTCAACTATCTTCAGCACAAATTCTATACATAATTAATTTGTATAAAATTCCTTTTATGTAAATCTCACACAATCACTATTTGAAGTATCCCAAAACCCAAACAAACACTAGCACAGCTGTCTCATTCATAAGTTCAAGTTATGTAAGCGAAGATTCAATTTATCAGGAGTTTCTGGCTAAATAAAATGGTTCTTCATTCTAGCAGCACTGTCAGTCTGAGTTTTTCCCATGTTTATTTATAAATGTTTAGATATCCTCCTTTGCAGCAAGAAAACACAGAAGGTTTATGTACAGGTGTAATTTAGCATACTCTTACAGTTTAGTCCCCTGTAATTCCCTGGGCTTGTTTATAGTAACTCTGCATATGTTATTTCCTCTCTTTCTTCCTGCTGCTGCTGCTGGAGTTAACAGAACAAAGTCCAGTTGTCAGTCCCAGCAGTGAACTGAACTTTACCATATGCTTCTGTTTAAACCTTAAATTGAATAGACTATCTCTGCGTGGATTAATTAAGGACCTCAGTATTCCGTCTTTTGGTGATTCTCGCTTTTCCCAATCTATTTATTTTGCTAGATCAGCCAAATTACACAGAAAAATAACCAGAAACATCCTTTATCAATCCAAAACTGTATTTTGCTAGAAACATTTTCAGTTTTCTTTTTTCATACAGCAAACATTCACCCTCTTCATTTAGATAGATCTTCTGAAGACAGTTTTCCGTAAAGTCTGTCAGGATTAATCCATCACAGAAAGGAAAGATGTAGAAGTATGGAAGGAGAGTGGAGAAGAGACACATTGCATTACCTGATGAATTCATGTTCTAGTCATACAATACGTGTCCAAACTCCACTGTCTGGTTTGTGTCCATTCTCTACATGAGCTTAGTGAAGAAGACAATGATGCTATGCATAGTGCTATCCAGTGTACCTGTTTGTACAATATAGTCTTTTGTGCACTTTATGGCTTTTAAATATTTGTAGAATATTTTCTATGCATTCCTAGCACTTCAACATATTTAGGCTCATAAATTAGTAGTAATAAGCATAATCTTATACATTTCTTGTACAATATTCTTGATAGCAGAATTTTAAATGTTCTGCTTAAAGCAAGATCTCCATTCTCTTGCCGTATAACAATCACACCTGCTTCTATGCTCTTTGCAATTGAAATTTTCATCACCCCTTGAGAACAGGGATACTCTTTGACCTTCCATGAACAATCTTATTTATTTACTTCTGACCTAGAATCCATGATGACTTTCAACTCTACTAATCTAGTTTTCACACAAGTGTTTCTCATTGCATTTCCATTTAAGAGTATCCACAGTGCTTTGGCAACGACTATGTTCAGCCAAACAGTTTTTGACAGCTCATGTACAGAATTTTTATCTCTTTACGTATAACCCCACCAGTGGTGTCTGCTCACAGACACACCTGGAACAGCACATGTTTTTGATCTTTAAGTACAACTAGGAAAGTGAAGTGAATGTAAGGGATAAGCTTGATTTTATGAGAAAGAGATACACACATCTGGAACACAAGAATTTCTGTTTTGAATAAATTTCACAAAGTATTTAAATGCTAAGTGATTTTAAATAAGAAAAATAAACACTGAAAACTGTGGGGGTTTTTTTGTTTGGTTGCTTGTTGATTTCAAAGTAAATGTAATAGGCAATTTCCAGATTACTTCAAAATTTCACCAGGTTTTTTCATAGCAACAAAATGAAGACTCCTTCCTTCGGAAATTCCTCTTTGAGTTTCTTATCCATAACCAGAAGTTATCTTTATAATGTCCAGAATTATAAGCCAGCTGTCATCCAGTAAACCACACAGAATGGAAAAAATAATAAAAGCATGTCTAAAATTAAGTTGGATTTGTTTCAGATAGCAGTAGTTAGCAGAAGCTGAGCGTATGCAAACCATTTTGAATTTTCAGGGGATTAGAGATTTCAATCTCAAAGCAGAGATTTGAACCTATTCCTACAACTTCTACACTATATCAAATCAACAATCCATGTCTATTCATCAACTCAAATAGAAACTTTCCTGAAAGTTTTTGAAAATATCAAAGTTAATGTCTTCAAAGTACAAGAGAGTAAATTAGAAGTCCAAAACTGGTAAGTCTGAAATCTGCAAATCTTTACAATTTTGCTCATCTTCAATCAGAACCCTAACTCTAATTCTGCCTGAAATCATATAGCATGTTTAAAAATAACAAGATGGTATTGTCCTCTTCTTGAATGGTTTGTAACATTCTAAAACCTTCCTGCAAGTAATGTTTCAGCATCCTGAGTAAGTCACATCAGCCTTTCCTTTCAAATATTATTTCTTTCCCTAGTCTTCACAGGATTTTGGTATGAAATTGAGTTTTTTTATTGCCTTCAAAAAGGATCTCTTTAACAAGTATTTAGTTTTTGAGAAAATATTGTATAGTATAATAAAGTTAGAAAATAACAAGATACATTATTTCTAAGAAAATCGATAAATCTCTTCATATCAGCATTGTATGCTGCTACATATGTAAGACAAAACAAGACCAACAGAATCCACATATCCACAAAGCACTGGTTAACGTGTTCTTTTCCCTTGGTTTAAAAAAGCAATTGTATTCATTAGCAGCTTTTCACTCAGTATGGCTTGGGAGCATTACACTCAGTCAGCTGTCATATGAAATGATGGGAGCTGACAGTGTGGAATCTTAAAGGTTCAACTCCTGTTGAATGTACTAAATGAACAAGAGCTGTCTAATTTTGGTTGAAGTGAACCCAACAAAAAGAAACCTAACAGTATGCAAGATTTTATTCTACTTTTTAAGTTTAATAGACACAGTGAATATTCAATGCTTTTCAGCTAGATACACTGTTAGTTCTATGACTAAGAAAGATTTCATTAGGTAGGCTTCAGGCAACAGTGAGCTACAAATGAAATTTCTTTCTTATTTTCTGAAACTCATAGTTTATGACCCATATCCAATGATGAATGGTCTATAAACTCTCTTACGGTCTTTAATTGCATAAACTTTACATTATAGTCTTATATTAACTTACGAACATCTTTAATACAAGATGTAGAAAGGCAACAGTAAAAAGAGAAGCTCCCCCAGCTTTTACACAAATAGAATATGTAAGTCTTCAATATAAGGCATACTGTACTCACGTCCTTTGTTTAAATTTTTACCTTAATTTCATTCTTAAAAAAAAATAAATCTAGTAATCACTGCTCAATTGCCTAAAGCTCCTGCTGCCCAGTTAACCCACCATGCCCCATCTCAAAAGTGTACTGTTTACAGCTTTGTCAAACTCTCCTAGACGTTGCTCATATTAGCATAATAAATGGCTTCCTATATGTTAAGTTGTTCTTGTTTAACCTGGAAAGAACTTGATTTTTCCTTTAGTATTTGGTATGATGGTATGCTTTGGTTTTAGGAGAAAAACAATGTAGAACATTTCAGTTTCTCAGTTTCCTGTACTGTCCTGCCAGTTAGGGAGGCTGAGGGGGTACAAGCTGTTGGTAGGAGACAGAACCAGGACAGGTGATCCAACCTGGCTAAAAAGATATTCCATACTATGTGGCATCATGTAAAATAAATTGTAACTGGGGGGCAACTGGCCAGGATAGGCTGCCACTGTCTGGGGACTGATTGGGCATCTTGGTTGGTGATGAGCAATTGCTTGTGCATTATTTGTTTTGTGTATATATATGTATATATATACATAATTTTCCTTTTTTCCTCCTCCTTTAGTAAGTAGTTTAACAAGTTCTACTTTGTTCTTTTGTGATTCTCTAACCACTGCACTGGGAGGGGAGGTTAAACCATAGAAGAAGTTCCTTAAACAGTGCACTCCCCCACTGGATTTTGCTACCATTCTTACATATTTAAAAAAGCAGTAAATAAACAAGCAATAGAATTTGACATAATGCATTTGATCAACGTTACTAACAGAAGAGCCTGTGGCAGATTGTGCATGTTAACTCTCCAAGTAGACAAAATACAACAATCTGGAATTAAAATGTTGAGTATTTCTTAACCTATGCAATTATTAGGACTACAGGCTCTGACTTGTAACATGAATTGGGTTTTGCCCCTAAATCACTGTCCACTGGCAACTATTTGAATCAAGTTCAATCCATATGCATGAATCTAAATAGATGTCTTCCACTGTAATGAGTCCTCATGGTCATCATAAAATGTTTTGAGTTGGGAATAACCTTTAAAGATAATCTAGTTCGAAGCCCCTTGCCATTAGATCAACACAACAACTGTTCCAACACATTTTTTTGCTTATATAAACTTTCCCCCCTAAAAATTACCCAAGCAATTGCACAATAGGTACATGTGATTACCTAATAGTTTTATCATGGTCCTGCTGCAATGTTCAAATCAATCACAAGGAAAAGAAGGAAGAGTAAGAAAAAACTGAAATGGTATTTCAAAACAGGTCACAGAGTGGCCATGATGATTGTGGTAGTGATGATTCTTGGTAGAAAGATACTGGACACTGAAAAACTGTTGAGATAATTCTTCTTTCTTATATTTCTACATTTGTTAGACAAATATTATTAGACTCCACTTCAACCCTATGCTGTTTAACCACTGAAACACACTAAGTAGCCAAGACTTAAAATGAATAATGTTTCACACTGTAGAAAAAAAAAGCATATAATTACATTGAATTAATATTAGTAATATTAATCAACATTACATGTAATAAATGTAACTAATATTGCTAAGAATAGTTCCTCTTATGTGTATGGTAATTTTTCCTAATTCTTGAAAACTAAGTTCAGTACAACAGTTAAAGTTCTGCCTGAAACTAACACAGGATTAGTTCCTAGTTTTGTACCTTAATAAAGAAATCTGTATTTTCAATCAGTTCTTCTCCCCCAGATCTAAAGTTATTTATAATATATCAGGTAGAAGTAAAGCATTAAACCTTATAGTATATTTTCCAATTTATTAAATAAATTATAGGATATTACACTGAATGTCTTTAGAGGTAAACTATAAAGGTACACAAGCATTTATTGTCACAAAACATTTCTATTTCCTTCATTTGGTCAAGAAACTATATGATCTAGAGAGAAGTGATTTATAAGACCTGTAATTGTAGTTTTCCCTGTTTCTGATCTTGGTAAACTTAATGGGTACAACAACAGCAACATCAGTCATGGAGCAGGAAATATCTGGCTTCTCGATAGATGACACTATTTGTCCTTTTCCCTTTGTGCTTCCTTTGGTGGATAATAAGCTGACCATGAACTAGCAATGCTCCCTTGCAGCAAGAAAGGCATCCCGGATTGCATTAGGAAGAGCATCACCAGCAAGTTGAAGGAGGTGATCTTTTCCTGCTAGTCTGCATGGGTGAAGCTGCATTTGGAGCACTGTGTCCAGCAGTAGGCTCCATGCTACCAGAGAGACACAGACCACCTGGATCAAGTCCAGTCAAATGCCACAGAAGGCCTGAAGAATCGGCCATAGAGAAGGGAAGGCCAGAGATAGCAACAAGGGAGCATAATTTAAAAATTAGTATTTTATGTCTAGCCCCACCGCACTGAAAACAAAACACAGCGTAAAAGGATAAGCATTTGCAGAAGCAGCAATCAACAGTTTTATTCCAAATACCAATTTGCCAGGGCCTGTTACCTTTTCCACAGTGTGAATAAAACAGAAGCTACCGCTGCAATGATAAACTATTTAATACAAGTAAATTTAACAGAATTTGCATACAGTCAGTTTTCTACAGGCAGAAAATACTGATACATGAACTAAGTACATGTTTAGGCAGGGAGAAAAAAAATTGGAAGCCAACAGAGTGAGGTCTGTGGAAGCACTGAAAACCCTCATATGAAGCAAGAAATTTTAGTAATTGTTGAATATGTGGGAAACACACTATATCTAGGCAAAACAGTTTATTCCTAAGTATATAATAACTGTTATTAGCAAAGTTGAGGTTTGTTGTGTAATCCCATACCAGGTGTTCTTTTCATTATTTGCTTGTATATTCAAAGACATTGTTTGTTTTGTATAAATAAAATATATGGCAATTCATAATTGATAGCATGTGGAGTTTCTGTTATTTTGAAAAGTTTGTGTTTTGTTGAAAGAGAAACAATGTAGGTGTGCATAATGAGGATGCATGCTACATCATTTAAGGATTATTTTTAAACGTATATGGAACGTATTATTTTTAAACGATTATGGAAGACTATATTAATAACTTATTCTTACATTTTAAAATTTACTAATGATGAAACGAGGTCCCTAACATCAAGGAGGAGTTCTACAATGTAAAATTTCCAGGGTTCAAGGGCTTCAAAGGAGAAGAGTCACTTTCCACTCTGAAGGAGGATGAATTCTGGATGCATATTTTCAACTGTCCTTGAACAACCGACAGAAAGCCTAAGACTGAGAATGATTTGTTGTTGGCTTAAGCAGCAGTGATGCTTATGGCTCATTTTTTCTGGTCTCCATGCTATGCTCAGATAATGGTTGAATAGTTTAAAGTTTTGTAGATAAACTTAATGGCATCAGGAAATGAATTGTGTGTTTTAGTGATGTTATTTGTTTTGCTCGACTACATTGAAAAAACAACATAAACCACAGATCCTCAAATTAAATAGAACCATCTCATCCTGAGAAGTAGCTGCTGATTTGTTTTTTGTTTTTTGTTTTTTTTCTTTCATATTTTAGAGTTCTGCTTGTTCTGGCCACTAACAAATACATTTAATTCCACACACTTTACCGAATTAGAGAATTCACATCAAATAGATTCTAGGCTTAAGTAATTCCAACAATTTAAACTAAAAGAGAGATTTAAATCATTCCTATCTTGCAATTTCCTCTTCAGTATCAACTATAAAAATTTTAAAAGCTATGGCAATAGCAACATGTTTGTTTGGAAAATTTAAAGGAAACATGGCTCAGTATTGCATGGAAGACCAACATTTATACTTGTAATTTACCTCTCAGGAAAATTTCAATATATTGGTTAACTACAATATCATTTCAAACTCCTCAGTGTGTTAATCAACTGTTCTTTGTAACTTTGACTTAACCTGTACATATGGGATCACACACTTTGTTACTAGGACCTATTATTGATTCTCTTATTAAATTTATGCCAATAAAATTGCGGAAAAGAATTTTATATAGGAATACATATTTTAAACATTGCTGATTTCTATTTTTGGAACTTCATAAAACAGATGGAGGTGGCGTGTTTGCTAAATGTTTTAGTTAATCATTTTCTGTAATGAAATGATCTCCATTCATTCCGGAAATGAAGATGTGTAATAAACTTAAGGAAATTGAACAGTCAATAGCTGCAATAGATGACAGCAGTTAACTACTGTACAGGGAGTTAAACATTTCCATGCACTATCTAATAGCATCACTCCAGCCTGTTTCTTCTAATAGACAGTGTTTCTACACTGTTGAAGATCGATAGGTCCATAAAATAAATCGTATTTTGGGACCTTGTAATTCGTACTAGGTTAAAGTATATTTAGGATGCAGCTCTAACCATAGCATTTCTTTTCTGCTACTATCATGCTGTACCTTGCATACACTATGTATAAGCACAAATTATGAGGGGCTTTACTATGACCACTTCCATCTTAAACTAATTTCACAAACCACATTCCTCCTTCCACCCCTGAATAATGGAATTCTATGTAAATGATTGGAAAGAATATATTTTAACATTTAGAAGATACTTTGGAATAGCAGTTCCTAAATATTAAAGCAAAAGATTTATTTCCTATTAGATTTATTTGCAGCAGAGTCAATATTAAGCTTTCTGTTGTAACTTCACAGTATTAAACAAGGCCATTCCTCTTAAGTCTGAAACTCTGGTACTCTTTAGACAACATGGACATTACTGATTCTTTCATTCTTTTCTCCTTTTATAATAACTGCCTATTAAAGATGATAAAAAAACAGATTCAATTATAATTCTTAAGATTGTTAAAAATAAATTGCCATTTATACCAGTAATATTTGCTATATAAATGATGACAGAAATGTTCATCAACTAAAGAAATGCATTCCTGGCAATGAGAGGAAGATCTGAGATAACAATTTAATTGCCATCTTTTCCACAGCTAAATCTTATCAATACTTATAAATATCTACTGGGGGGGGGGGGGGAGAGTCAGGTGGTTAGGGGCCAGGCTCTTTTCAGCAGTGCCCAGAGACAGGACAAGGGGCAATCATCTTGAATGAAAACACAAAATGCTCCATGTGAACATAAGGAAAAACATCTTTACTTTGAGGGTAATAGAGCACTGGAAAACGCTGCCCTCAGACATTGTGGAATCTTCTTCTCTGGAGATATCCAAAACCCACCTGGCTGATTACCTGTGTAATCTACTGTAGGGAGCCTACTTTAGCAGGGGAGTTCGACTCAGTGATCTTTGGAGGTCCCTTTCAACCTCTACAATTCTGCAGTTCTGTGATTTAGGCAAGCATGTATCATGACCTCCCAAAATAATAATATAGTTTTACATAGGACAATTTCCTTGAGAATGTAGGGAATTTCAGTGTTTCAGAGTCTACTTGGATCTAATTAAATACTGAAAAACATTGAAATAGATTTTGAATCTCTCATATTTCTTAAAAATCCTCATTTCAAAAATCTTTAATAGGGAGGATAACCTAGAATTATTTCTACCCAGTACTCACTATTGCCCTTCACAGGTTACCTTCTGCCTGTACAAGACTTCTGAAAAAAGGCCACTTCTGTGTGGTCAGCTAATATATGGGTATTATATAATAATATAATAATATTATAATAACAATATAATAATATAAGCAACAAGCTCCTTTCAATAGTTACATGTGTTTGTTACAAATGTATTTCTGAGAAAGCTTTAATAACATTTATTTCCTTAGCCATGCAGTGTAACTGCTAACATAAATGTACAGGCCATGGCCTCTATGGCTTCTCCAGTTAGACCTGAAAGAATCTGGGAGTAATTTGGGTTCATTGTGAATATCCTGCTAGGGGATTAGCAATGTATAAACTCCCTAATTCTCTTGCTGCTTTTATGAGCTCTTTATAAAAGGCTTCCAAACTAGAAGAATAGTATATTTATTATTACTGGCACTGTTAAACACAACAGCAATTAAAATTAGATACTTAACTCTTACAAAACAAGCAAACCAAAATATGCTTGTGATGTACAGCACTTCAAACATATTCTTACATTTACACACTGTCACCTTATCACCTGCATGAAAGCACTGGCACAGTGCTCCAGTACTATGCAGCCACTCTCAAAAAGTTCCTAAATTGTTTAAAATTGTCTTCTCTTCTAGCAAATATTGTGATTTCAAAACTCTTTAAGTACTACATGCCATTTAAAAGAAAAGGAGGTACACTGAGTACACTACCTGTGTCTAGTTCAGACTGTAAATACAAAATAAAGTTATTTTTAAAATAACAAAATTACAAAAGATAATAAAAAAAAAAAACAGTGCCCAGCAGGCACATACACTTCACAATTTTATTTCTATACATAAAGCTGCAATTAATTACAAACCAGTTTTTATGCAGTTTTGCTTTCTTTAAATGTGGAGTGAGTTCTTCCCATAAACTAATGAACTGAAGTGAAGCCAAATAGAGACCAGCTGGCTGAACTGCCAAGTAATTTTATCCGCATGATTGACTTTATGATCCTTTCACTACAGTAACTAGTCTTTATTCTCACAATCAACATCAACCATAACTCCAAGAGGGAAAAAATGATTAAAAATCTAGAGAATAGTGAGGAGAGGTTTGTTTGATGTGGTACAATGCATTCTTGCACACACTTCTTCTGTATAATAGGTGCTGAATTACAGGTGTTTATAGCCTCCAAAGTAGCACAGTGAATAGCTGCCTCAAAGACATAATAAGCAACCAATGCCTAAATAATCATTACAGATACTCCATTAGCAGCATCTAACTGTGTGGCTTTTAACCATACAAATTGTTTTTTGACAGCTTGTAACCTTTCCAAACAGTTTCCTTTGGGCATTATACCACACTCAGATCTAATTTTAACTTTTGCTTTGTCTATAATTTACTACTTTCTTTGAAAACACCTAATGTATTTCAGTGAAACGGATAAAATAAAAAGATAAAAAAATCAATTGCTATTTTAATCTATGAAATTTTTGCTCACTGGGACAGAACTAAAATCTGATGACACATAATGGGGGGGAAAAAAGGCTAAATGGTCTTGAATTCCTTTGAATATCTGTTTTACAACAAGCAATTTTTTTTCCCCCAGATTATTTAAAATAGGACATAGCCAAATGAAAAAAAGAACAAAAGTAAAAATGTGAAAATAAACTACAAATCCTTCATGGCTGTTCATTAGGACTGCAAATTTTGCATAACATATTAAATAATATTATAAAAGAGTTTAATGATACATTGCAATGGGATAAAGAGCTAAGAAAGATGTACAATACTTTTTCTCCAAAACAGCCTATAATTACAGATTAGTAAAGACACATGGCTTGTGAAGAACTAGAGGGCAGCCATGTTTATCAGAAACACTACTGTATGTGTGAAATTAATGTGAGGAATGATGTAATAGTATTAGATGATCCATATTGGCCGTTACTGCCATTATCTCACTGCTGGGAAAGTTGCTTCCAGGAATAACATCCAAGAAATAGTAGCTAAATAGTAGCTAAGTAGCCATCAGCATAGAAATATTCTAATCATGGCAGACAGAATTACTCATGTCTATCAAATTTTTTTCAGCAGATTGAAGCACTTTTTCCATTTTTCAAGCCTATACCACAGGTAAAAATATGCATTCAATAAAAGGAAAAATGACTAGAAACAGAGGCAGTGTTTTCTGCTTATAAAGTTTCCTGTATCTTGAGGGCGTTAACCAGTGGCCATTCACACCAAAATTAACCATCATAGTTGAAGAGAGTACAGACCAGACAGGCACAAGAAATCTACTTAGAATCATCTGAGCAGGTTTCTTCCTATCCTTTGAATCTTAAAAAGGGTCACTAAATTTAGTGCCGTTTTCATAAATACAGTGATGGCAGAGTAAATCATCAGATAAAATGTGGAAAAATCCCTCTTCATGTGAATCTAGTTCATCACTAAAGTCAGAGAAGGTACATCAGCATAAAATTAGAATAAGACAGTTATGAATGAAACAGATTCATGCCTATAAGTGGTGACTTATAACTCACCACTTCCATATCTTTAAGTATCTGAATTAATAATGGCACTTTTCTTTGTTACAGATAAGAAAATCAATAAGATGATTTTCAGAATAAAAATTAGTGGGGAAAAGACGTGTTAGTAAAAACAAATTATTAGAAAAATATAAAGAAATAGTGAAGTATAAACATCAAGAAAAATGAAAAATATAAGAAAATCACTGGAGTTATTTTCTGAGCAGCGTTCAGTGTTGTTATTAAATTTTTTTTTATTATTATTATCAAGAGAATTACTTACAAGTTAAGATATTGAGTGCAGAGAATTAATTTCTAAATTGTTCCAATACTTTTTTAAAGACCTCAACTTTTATTTCTGTTTAATCAAGATATTTTGTATTACAACCTGCTCTAGACACAGCTGCTGCAAGCACAGCAAGCCAACAAGTAAAGTGAGTTCTCTATAATTTGATTGAAAACTCAGTGTAAACCTGATAAGAACTATAAAAACATCCCTCTTTCAGGCTTCTTAAATTAACAAAAAATCAGACTATTTCTAAGACCAGTTCTAAGTGACTCATGCGTCAGTCTGCAGTGCTGTAAGATATATAATTCATCATTACCAGCAACAGTACTTAAGGGCATTGCACAGTTCTCAAAGTAACATGATTATTCTCTCTCAAATATCTATTTCTCAACCTTTCAACCTCCATATAACTGTTAGAATACTTTGTTTGACCAGAAAGAAGCCATCTCCAAACCTTTCCCAGTAATTTCAAGTTCAAACAAGGTAGATTTAGTTTAGATACAAGGCAAAAATATTTTACAGTGAGGGACTCCACAGATAAACAAAGCTGCCAAGGGCCTTATCCAGCCTTGTCTTGAAAGTCTCCAGGGACGGGGCATCAACCTCAACACTAGGGAACCCGTTCCAGAGCCTTGCCACCCTCACTGTAAAATATTTTTTCCTTATGTTTAACCTAAATCCACTCTCCCTGAGCTTGAAAGCCTTTTCCCCTTGTCCTATCACCAGAGACCCTGCCAAAAATTCTATACCCTTCTTTCTGTAGTTCCCCTTTAGATACTGAAAGGCTACTATCAGGTCACCCTTGCAGACTTCTCGTCTCCAGGCTGAGAAGCCCCAGCTCTCCCAGCCTTGCATCATAAGAGAGGTGTTCCATTCCATGAATCAATGTTCCATTCCATGGATTTCTTTCTCTTACCTCCTTTCCAATGGATTTTGGTGCGCTTAAGTTGAACAATTAAAATAAATGGACATAGACTGATTTCAGCACTCATGTCCTGTAAGTTTTCCAGATAGGAAAAAAGTGGAATTAAACATAGGATCAAAATAGTCACATACAGATAACTTTGACTTTTCTATACACATCCTCTTCACATTTAAAAATAAATAAATAAATAAAAATACATGACTTTTAGGTCACTTGGAAAATAGTAAATTAAACACTGAATATACGAAGTCTTTCACAACAAAGAAAATAATGGAAGACATATTTTCTCAGCATAACACGGTATGTGATCTGGCTTCAGTACTTCTCCACAATGGTCTATATTAAGAACAGCAAAGAACAAGTTAGAATCATACATGGTCGCTAGGAGAAAAGGTACTGTTTATAAACTATATAAAGAGCTATACTATAAGTTGGAAAACTACAGTACTCTGAGATCACTTTAAATAAAGCTTCCCTCACACAGCCTTTCCTTTCTCTGTATGTCAGCAACATATCTGTCTTCTAAAATTAATACCTCCTCACTTTAACCTTCAGGATTATTTTTTCCTGCACACTCAATTCATAGACCTTCAAGTACTTGCAAGGCCTACAAGTAAGCTGGAGATGTCAAGTGGTAATAAGACGAGAGGTAATGGCTTTAAGCTGCAAGACAGTAGTTTTAGATTAGATATTCAGAAGAAATTCTTCATGATGAGAGTTTGAGGCACTGGCACAGGCTGCCCAAAGAAGCTGTGGATACTCCATCTCAGGAGGTATTCAAGGCCAGATTGAATGGGGAGCTGAGGAGCCTGATCTGGTAGGAGGTGTCCCTGCCTCCAGCAGGGGATTTGGAACTAGATGTCTTTTGAGGTCCCTTCCAATCCAAACCATTCTGTGATTTTATGAAGTAAAATATCCAAAGTCTCTATAACAGAAATAGCATGAGAACAAGTGTTAACTGCAGCTCTGTATTAGGGCAGATATGAGTTTCAAAGTGATCCAAATCTTAATTGCATTCTCGGTTTCTCTGAAAGTAGAACAAAACAAATACACTTGGCAGGTAAAATGCAAAAGAAAATCACAATCCCCCACAGGAAAAAAAAAGGAACATTATAGAATGCAGGGTCTGACTCAACTTCACTGAAGTCTATCACATTACAGCCATGCATTTCAGTTTTTAGTGTGAGCACTTGTACAGTAAAAAAACAGAGATTTTTAATTAATTATAACAATCCTATAGACATTCCACTTTTGAATCTGGCTAGCAAAATATGTTCTACTCTACATTAGATGTTCAGGAAACATTTTCCAGGTTTATGGCCATTCGTCATCAACCCAATTTGCTATTAGAAGTTTCTCTGAGGACCCTAGGACTACTGAAAATTCATGAAACCTCTTCAATTTATTTGTTTTTAAACTCAGAAATGCTTATAGACTTTATTACCCTTTAATTATCCCCTCTCAGTGATGCAATTTCAGACTTTCAACAACTCCTAACAGAAGTTTAGAAATAATTCTCATATTAACCAGCAACCATCAGTAAATATCTGTAAAAAATCATGGAATTATTTATAATATTTATATATAATCTGCTCAGATTAAAGAGGGTTCTTTTGAGTATTCAGATTAAATCCAAAGTAAATATTCAGAATGCATTGAATTAAAATTGTACTTAAAATGGAATTGCACATATTCTATTCATTCTAAAAATATATTCATATGTTAACAAAAGGAGCAATAGTGAAATCCTGACAAAATTGAAAAGTAAAGGTAGGATCTACAGGAGAATAATAATCATTAGAAAACAGCAGTTTTTCATATACTAAAAATAGAAATCAAAGGAGAATTTTGTCCAAAATATTTATTTGAAAAGATAATTAAACAAAATAACAACAACAAAAAACCTAACTCCTCACATCCCTTATTGAGTTCTTTAATTCCCAAAAATCAAATAAAACAATAATATATGATAGCAAGTATATAACAAAAACAAAAGACATAGTAATTCAAGCTGATATGTTTTCCAAATATGTGCAAAATTATGCTGAAATCTATATTGGACATAGCTAGCTAATCCAAGAATTGGAAGAAAAATGAAAATCAGTGAAGGCAGCTGGTGCATGCAAGCCTGTGATGATGCCAGAAGCAGTACCTCTACCCAGCTACCGACCTCTTCTGGTAGCTAAGTCCTTATGTACTGTCTCAATTCAATATATCATCTTTTTCACATAGCTAATACTTTTTATTAAAGGACATAGGTGTATTTTTGGAAAGGACGGTGAGGGGTAATAATCTGTTGACTGGTTGAAGATCCTAAATCACAGTTGTCACAGGCAGAAGTGGTCTGCTCGGAGACTCAGCAAACACCACCTAAACATAAGTTAAAGCCTTGGTCCTCAAGGATTTCAGTGCTGCTTCCAGTACAGCACTGAGCTGCTGTAGATCAAGGTGAAGATCTCTACTGGAGATCTTTATGTTTTTGCAGTATTATCAAATAATGTGCATCACTTGTTGATATAAACATGTTTACATCCTAGCAACCAGATTTATAGGAATGTTATTTAAAAAAAAAAAGCAAAATTATTTAATAGAGTTGTCTTCACACTATCTATATTGTTCTTGTTAAAATTAACAGTATAAGTACTGTTTGATTTTGTTGCAAATAAGAACTGCTATGTAGCAAAGTGGTTACACAGACCTACAAAATCGAACATCTGTGGGTACAAAACAAAAAAAAAAAACAACATTTTATCTAAACTAGCTGAAATTAATATCCAACCTTATAGCATTAAATTTAAAAAGTACACAAAAATACTAGAAGACTAAGAAAATAAATGCCAATTCCCTTCTTTAATCTCCTCAGTCTTCTCCTTCTGAAAATACAACCTGCCTGCCTGCAATTGATACATATCAAACAGTACTTGAATGCAGCATGCATCACGTTTCCATAATGATTGATGACAGATGTCCAGTCAGGTTCTTGTTACCAGGGTCCGGAACAGGGTGGGATCAACTAAGCAGCTGCCAAAGGCCATAGGCATAACTGCAAGAGAGAACAATGCAAATTCACAATTAGAGAGTCTCTGGGCTGTGGGAGGAGAATGATTTGGGCCTCTGACAATTATTGCAAACCTGGTTTTGTTTAGCAGAAGAAAAAAAGCTTCATACGCTTTCAAGTTCCTGATCAATTTTTTTATTCCATAACTATTTTTTAGAACCCCTAGGCCACTGTATCAGCTGTCATATGTCTCCTGCATTAGGCAGCCTGAACCTTTTCCATCAGCTGCAAGAAACTTTCAACACATCTGGTCTAGGCTTTTCTCATCAGCTGCAGTTAAATGAGTTCCTAGATTGGTTGATTACATGTACTGAAGAGGAAGTCACACTCTCCTGGAACCATTGGGTATAGATAGCGCCAAGCTGTTTTTTTTTCTTTTGGCAACTGCAGCAACTTGTTCCAGCTCAAAATTTTAGCTGCAGGATAGCCTCAGGCTGTGACGATGCAACAGTTTGGAGAAACCCAAATGGTCACCCTTGGAGTCCCTCTCCCTTGCTCTATTTCAGCAAATAAACTGCCAAAAACAGTCCTCCTAAGGAACGTGAAAAGAAAAAATAGTTGTCATTTATTTATTTATTTAGCCTGAGCTAGTTCATTGCATGATCACATGAGTATCAGAGTCAACACAGGAGATGAGGGAAGACATGTACTGCAATCCCAGATGCACAGTGGCAAGACCACAAAGATGCCTGCACCGCTTGACCTCAGCTGAAATGGAACTGCCGGTCTTACTCCTTTACTAGCATTGCTAGACTTTCACTGCACTGACGGTCTGACCAGCTTTAGATTCTGACAGCTTCAAGGCTTCTACAGAGACCTCAGGGTCATCACTATGTGGCCCCTATGTGTTCTGGAATACAATGACGAAACTTGGATTTACCAGTACAAATTGAAAATCATTTTAAGAGAATTAAAATTAAAAATCCATTTTACAAGTGTAGAAGGATTTCCATACCTAAGTAGAACAAAGTACACAAAAGTACACTAAATCAATATTTAGATAACAGTCCAGAATTGGAAGCAATAAGCACAATATATGTGGGGTGCTCTTTGATACTATAACTTTAGTAATAAAGAGATATAATTTGGACTCTGGAGAAAAACAACGGTGGCTAAAAAACAGAACTATTCCCATTATTACAGGAGAAAAAATAGCTGAAAGGTAAGTAAACTTCAAATATTTCATTCATACTTTTAAACGTAGATCTGAAGTGGTCTGTTCTTAAGTATAAGATATCTGTCAGGTCATGCTTTTCTTTGCACCTGAACTGTAAAAGAAACCCAACCCTGTTAACAATTAATTGTATTTTAACTAACGCTTGTCCTTGGTTAACGTAAAAAGATTATGTCTACCCTGGATACTTTCCTAATGACAGTGAGGGAATAATTATTCCGCTTCTGTCATCTCGGTTCAAATCCCAGAGTTCAGGTAAGGACTAAAATGAATTTAGGCTATCTTGCACTTAAATTTAAAATAACATAAGTGGTAATTAAATTAACAAACCACTTTAGGACTACATATAGAATGTGATTCCATTTGTTTAAGATTTTGGCACCATGTGGAAAAAAAGCTATCATTTATGACATCTGTAATATGACTCCAACATTCATCTGTTTTGCTAAAGCAGGTTTATTTACATAATACTTCACTCCCTTTGCACTGCAAAAAAAAAAATTCAAGTACACAAAAATCTGAAGGTTTTAATGAAAAATACAGAATCTTCCTTATAACAAGAGTAATAATAATAAAAAAAGGGAGGCTTGGAGATGACTAGAAGACTTAATGTTTATATTCTACATACAGAAGTTGTTACACATGAATTGATCTTACCAGATAAAAAGCAGTCTGTGACCCTAACTAGGAAAGACTACCATCAAACAGGGAAGAAAGAAGGAGTAGGGAAAAAAAAATGCTAATTTTATAAAATTTATCTCAAGGTTGTCTGAGTGAATATATGGGGAAAGTAGATCAAAATCTTGAGTAGCAGAACTGAAGGGTACTGATTTATCCCAAAGGCCAAATTCCAGAAAATCAAAGACATAGTACCAGAAAATTATCACCAAAATCTTAGATGCATACTGGAGTGGAAAAGATTAACCTTACATTTTATCACTCATTAAATTTTCCAATGTTGAAATCAAAACCAAAAGAAACCGGAGATATTAACGTAATCACCAGAATTCACCGAGTACAGGAGAAAGAATAGGGAAGTGTGAAAAACACTAAGTTCAGTCAGAGTAGTAATTATGACTCCCTAAGGTCAGTATATACTAGAATGCATGTATCAAAAGGCCTGGTATGCATAAAGACCCATCAAACAGAGCTAACGGTTTAACACAGTAAATGACACTGAGAAATCAAGTTAAAAGTTAGTATTTTTATCAAATACTTAATAGCCAAATCCTCTCTGATAAACAAACATGAAAATAATTGTCCAACTCTATTTTGACATCTGCTTTCTGTAGCAGAAACGCAAATGACTTGCTGTTTGAAACAAAATGTAGGCACTTTTGGAAGAAAGAGATCTAAAGCATTAAGATATTCAAAGCTTATAAGATCGTATGAGTAGAGGCCCCAGAATTACTGTACATGAAGGAGTAACACCAAAAATCTTGTATGCAGTTAGAAAATCTAATATATGCAATTCAATTCTTGTTGAAACAAAGTATTCTGAAAAGTTTAGCACCACTAAAAATAAAATTTAAAAAAATCCAGCTTTTGGTCTGCCTGTCAGTATTCTCTTGTAATTAGTAGAAAAACTTCTATAATAGGATTAATGGCCAATTAAGAATATTTCTAGATTATAAAGACATAAAAAAAAAAAAATAATAATGCCTTCTACTCCTTGACACTAAATTTGAAACTCATTCAGCTTTACTTGCTCATATGTTTTACAGCACTTTCTGCATTCAAATTCACTTGCAAGTGTAACCTAGTACTAAAACAACTTTCACATGTTGATGGCTGTGTTACCAAGTTAAAAGAAACTGTGCATCATTTCATAATCAAACATACAGTGTGGCCCTGCATTTTATTTTGCGACAACATCAGTTCCATTATTTCACTTTAAGGAAATTCACTGGTTTGGAAAAATCAAATTTTTGAGGTCTTTAAAAGATTTAACATACAGTGAAGGATTACCATACTGCAGTGTCTGTTTAAGTCAGCAATTTTAGAAGATCAAGATCCTCATTATTATATCACAGGCTTTTTTACTTGTGTAAATTATTTTAATTTATAAACCCCAAGTTTTGATATTGATTTATTTTTATACTGTGCTCAAATTCATTTGAATCTCATTGTAGTAAGCCATTTTTAAAAGAACAGAAACAAATCACCTCATTTAAAATATTTCCAGTTACGAAAAATAAGCATTAAAATAAATACTTAATATTAAATTAATCTGAGAAACAAGACAACACAATAGCAATTTTACTACTTATTAGATAGTTACAGTCAAGCTGAGAACTTTATTAACAGGTCACTGAGGAAAATACCTACTTATTCCCATAAACTATTTAATTCTTTAAATGTATCCAAAGTGTTTCTTCTCAGTTTTTCTTGGACGTTATGACAATGTATTATATTCACCCAGCTCAGCTTGTAAGTTGACAGACAAGTCCCATCAGACTGCATGTTTGCTAAGAAAACCTGCTTTCATCTGTCAAATCTGAATGCTACACAATAGCAACACTATTTTGTTCCATCATTTAATCACTTAAATATTTCAATTGATGGTTTGTAATCTCACAAATTCTATTTTGTCAGATGAAAATAATTTCAAACAAAATTAATATTCAGATATTATTCTCTCTCTAAAATACTATTTCTTTTTTAAACAAAAGTTGCAGACAAACTAATTGCTTATCTCATTCACAAAAGTCAGTAAAGAAAAATGTGGCCGGTAGCACAAAAAATGTGTTCTATAATATCCCATTTTAGTTTCAAATCCAGAATTATGTTCTGGTTGACCAGCATTTTTTTTTTATAAACAGAAGTTATATCACAACTCTAATTACATACAGACTGATTATAAATGTTTCCAGTAAGAAGTGTTGCATGTATTATTCAAAAAAGGCAATGTTTACCTTCACCGCACAAAGGTCAGACAGATAAAGTAAAGCTTTTTTTTTTTTTTTTGACATTTTTTTTATAAGCTCATTAGTATTTTGAGTGGAAATAAAAAAAAAAAAAAAAAAGTAGATTGTCCCTGAAGCTACTTAACACATTACTATCTGCTTTAAGCCAATTTTCCTTAAATTGATTCCTTCCTTAAGATGGAAGGAGAAAGACATGTGACTTACTATACTACATACTTGACCAAACTGTATTTGCTCAACTTTCATTTCATTTTTGTCATTGTCATATCAGACATGAATCTGGATTATCAAAAGAAAAAAAGAGTCTAGTTTGACTCTTGATGAGATTACAGTTGGATACAAAAGCTTGTGCTTTTAAAAAGCGTGATTAAGATCAAACTGGACACAGTATTTTGTCTAAGAGCAATTAATAAGAGTATTAAAAGAAGACTGAAGAAATCCTTCACTGAAACCTCCAGGAAAGTCCCAATGATTTCAGGCAAAGATGAAAAGGATCTGAGATCTCATTCACAAGCATTCTTTTCTTTCTGAAAGAGCACTCTGACGACTGGATGACTGGATTCTGATTTCCTTTCTTTTTTTTTCTCCTTGCTTGCAGTGGTTCATGTTAATTGACTTAATCTGGGTCTTTCTAAGAGGTGAGCTGAAATGCCCAAGTATGGAATAGAGTGCCAGTGATCCACATTTTAGTTGAATTATGTGGTACCATCTATTTAGCTTCTGCTGATAAAAAGAAATGGGAAAATATTTCATTTAAAAAATATATACAGCAAAACCAGACTAAGTTGACTGAGTCGTTTTGATATTATTAGAAAACACTTTCTGGCAGTTTTTAGCAAATCTATTATTCATCATAATATTCTTCTACTGTTCTAATCTTCTACACAACATAATTTCAAACTCAAACCTGCGCACATTTATTAGTATCTTTATTATCAATAAATGAACAGGTACTGTTGTTCACAGTATATTGTATATGCAAATGCAAGCTTTTAAGCAGTTAAAAAAATAAATCCATAGAAATCTAACTTTTACCATAAAAGTCTGATTTAATCATTCTGCATCTTTGTATAATATTGCACTAGTTATTTTAAAATACTGCATGTAAGTTATCTTCAGAGATTTCAAACATTTCAGTGTAGCTAATATGCTATTATCAACTGTATGCCTGCAGCTATTCTTTACCTGTTTTATGTGAAAATCTAAATGAAAACATGTTTTGTTTTCTTTTTCTTCAGAAGAGATTTGCTTAACAATTAGCCCATACTCATAAATGTACTGAAGAAAATATCGAGTTGATTTAATTTTCTTAATTTATGGTATGATCTCCAGATATGCTCACTGCCCCTTGCTGTTTATGGCTCCTGCTTGACAGCAGCTGACTAATCAGCTGAAACTGACTTGAGTCTTAGGAATTTCTACTTTTTGGTGTTGCACATCTTTACTGTTTTATGCTAGAAGCTGTGTTTGAACTGGGAGAGAATCCTTTTCTTTCTCCTGTGTGGTCCTAATTGCAACAGAGACAGTAAGTGAAATATTCCCCAGTATTAACAATAATAGCTTGTCCAACATCGTCAAAAGCCCATCTTCTTGACAGCTTCAACAGAGAAGCAAAGGATCACTTGAGTATGAAAACTAAAACAGTCCATAGTCTCCCTCAGTCAATCTTTTCAAGAGAAGATCAGGATGATTAAGATGTTAAATTTGTCACAGAAGGATATAAATTAGAACTGTTTTTTAAAGCATCAGTTTTTGATCAACGATAAATTCACTTGATTAAAATAATTACTGAACAGCTAATCCTGAAAACAAATGGTCCATTCACAAGGGGAAGAAAATCATCCTTGCTACTTACGTTGATGGTATTCTTGACTGCATTATGCAAAGTATCAACAACTGGTCAAGTAAGGCGGTCCTCCTCATCTATGCAGCACTGGTGGTGTCACCTATGGAGTGCTGGGTCTAGTTCCAAGCTACCCACTACAGGAGAGACCTGGACATATTGGAAATAGTCTAATAGATGGACACCGAAATGCTGAAGGAACTGGAGCATCAATCTGATCAGAAGAGGCTAAGAGAGCTGTGACTATTTAGTTTGAAGAAGAGGAGGTTCAAGGGGGATGTTATCTATATCTGTAAAACTCTAATCAGAAAGTACAAAGAAGAAAAAGCCAGGCTCTTTTCAGTAGTGCCCAGTGTCAGGACAAGAGGCAGCAAACACAAGCTGGAAACACAGGAGTTTCCATCTAAACATCAAGAAGCACTTCTGTGATGTGTGGGTGACTGAGTACTGTCACAGTTTGCACAGTTTGATAATAGATACTGTGTAGTCACATTGCTTCAGAAGTCAATTGGACACTAGATAACGTCTTACATAAAACAATCTACAAGAATATTGGGAGGTGGGAGAAAACCATCAAATTGAATGATTTTTACCTAATACAAATTTATTATCTGAATTACTTCTGGTCATTGATATTTTCTGAGAAAACTATGACGGACTCACTGAGATACAAACAAGGTAATATTTTGTTTTAAATAATTTTCATCCCAGATATTCCTATTTCTGGACAATATTTTAAAAATATAATAATCATTGTCAGAAACAGGCACCACAATTAGATGTATTAGAAAACCTTGTTCAAAAAGATCCATGTCCAGTAAGATAATGGAAATCAATAGAAATTCAGTTTTCAACCAGAAATGAGCCTTACATGATAATTGTGAAGTTAAGTAAAGTTATTTCCTTTGTCTACAGGAACTTCTGTTATTTTGGAATAAAATTTGATTGTTGCAGTCCTACAAACAAGTTTTCTATAAAGTCTGTATTAGAATGCATGAATAAACATTTAAAAAACCGCAGCATCAATGGAACAAATAGGGTCACTAGTTAATGAATGGACAAGCTCTTTGCATTTGAACTTTTAAATTTATCAACATGTTAGATGCTTGATACATATATTGTAAATACACAGTGTTTATTATTTTTGCTTCTAAATGATATATATCTAACCATCTACATCTATATATCATATCATACTATTGTAATGATGTGATAACAATGACATTATCAATAGCCTAGCATTTTTAATACGACTTTCTGATGATTGATGTACCCTGTAGAAATTTGAAGTGTATCTCACTGCAACTCCAAAAAACAGAGAACCTTTTTCCAAGGACTTCCCAATTAAAATGTGACAGCAGTTATTTTCATTTCAGTGCTCAATAGAGAACTCAGTAAATATGTACATGTATTCTATGCAGTTATGAATTTAAAATAAATATTCCATGCCCAAGATAAATTTCACACTGATAGAAAAACTTGCTTCGTGGACTTAACAAAGACTTTCCTGCATGAGCACTATTATGTTTGAATGGTAATCTTACACAGCTAGTGTTTTCTTAATGTCCTGGGGAGTCTGATCATTGTAAATTACCTGTGACATCTCATTAATCCTCTTTTTCCTCACAAACGCATAATTAATGGTAACATTGACAATAATACACAAATTAGCTAAGTGACGCTTTATGGTGTTGGTTTTGATTAACGTCAGGAACCCAAAAATGACATTAATGTAATGCAGATCCCAAAAGGCAACCCGCACTTTGACCTCAGACATACATTTTGTTTGCACCATCACAAAGATTAATCCTTCCCTGGATGAAGACAAGACAAAACTCTGGCCACTGGCATTGCGTGCTGGGCTGTTGCTGAAAAACAAACTGCCTCAATTGCATTTGTTTAAGAAGGAAATCTTAATGCATAGAAAACAACGGCTTAGTGTCATTTCCTATTGTCTTGTTAGGACAAAGATAAACGAGCTACTGTCACGATTTAGATCAACTGCTTCTCTTCTAACTTCTTTTATTTGCTTATTTATGGACTAATGTTTAATTAAAAGTATACCTAGATACAGAAAAGCACAATAAAGTTATCAAATTACTTTCTCACTTCCTACATGCTTATTTGGTGGATCACCTTGTATTTAAACTTTCCACATTCTGTGCTAGTGTTATCGGTTCAAACGGATTACAGAAGAATAAATGCAGCAATGTAGTTATCCTAGCCTGAAGTAACAGCACAAACAGTCCAGTCTATTAAAGTGATTTTGAAAGACCATCTATTTTCAGAATACATGTTTATTTGTCCATAATATGTATATATTTATATTTATATTATTTTATATATTATCTTTGTATGTATATCTATGTATGCTTAACAATGTGTAACTGAAAGTATCTGGGCTCAAAACAGTTAAAATCTCCATTCCCCAGTTTAAAAGCACTGATCACAACCACATCATCTTAGAAAGTAATTTTGATTATACGCTTGTATACTCTTTTTATCATTTCATAAATTTAACTCATTACAGAATGCACAAAACCTCAAGAAAAAATAGTAATTATTGGAAAATACGGGAGAATATTTTTCTTCTAATACTGAAAATCCCATCATCACTTCTCTCTCATTAAGGTTTTTGCTGAAAAAGCATATCTGTAAAAAGTAATGAGCAATCTTATTAGAGCTAACATTTTTACATATATTTTATTAGCTAAAATACCATAAGAAGACTTTTCTAAAAAGTGTTAAACATTGTCTGGGTTTCCCATTGCAATAGAACAAGGCTGTCTTCAATTAACAAGATAATTTCTTTCTCTCTCTACTTTTGTATAATAGTGAGAGATGAATAGATGTGGGTTTATCATAAATATCACAGAAAGGAAGAAAAAAATAACACTAATATCAATCAGGAAAATATTTTATTATCACAAATACAAAGAGAAATTAACGGATGAAAACTGAGTAATAAAACACATCCCTGGTAGATAAAGCCTTTTAGTATCTTTTTTTTTTTTATTATAATTGGTGCGTGTATATAGTTAAAAATATCTTACATAGATTTTCAGTGTTTTAGTTTTTACGTCTCCTGTTGGATGATCTTAAATCTGATGACTTAAAACAAACCTAAAATGGATATTTGAAATAATTTGCTTCAACTATTCACATCATTCTTAAGTTAAATTTCTCAGGAGTGTAGATTTTAAAGCATTTTATGCAAAACAGGATAAATTTTCTCTGACTGGGGAGTACATTTTAAAGCACTGCAAAATTTAAGGGGCAAAAGGGAATCCCATAGAGGCCGTATATTTACTCTAACTAACCAAGTCATAAATCCAGATTACTGCAATAAATTATTTTTATCGTTTGAACAGAGTAAGTACAGTATCGCATTTGAAAGACATTTGTGTTTAATTCATATCTTAAAATTGACAAAGATAAACAATCACATCTACTGCAACTGAAATGCACTAATGTATACGGAATATACAAGCTAGAGCCAGGAGCAGAGACAAATCTGTTCTTTATATCATCATTGTGGCATAAGGTCATTCAAAATGTAATTGTACTTCTTTGTAAAACATAAAAAATTGTCTGGTTGGAGCTGCAAATTTTAAATGGCTTTGTCTGTGTAGTAATCCGTTATCAGCTTGTATGAACCCAGTAATTCTTTGTTTCATATACAGTTTGCTGGCAGCCTACAGTAACCATTTGCTACTTTTACTTTGCTGAATTAATATTCAGCCAGATACAACAAAAGCCTCCTAAATATATGTCTCAAAAGAAACCAGCCCACTTTTAACCCTTACTAGTTATCTCAATTTCCTCTTCACCATAGATATGATTAATATTATCCTATTAGCCTGACTGTCATTTTATTCTTGCAGTTCCATGCCAGCCTTGTAGAAAGCAATCTATCAAGAGATACATTTATTGGAATGATTTGTTTCCATGTTTAAGTGCTGCATGCTGACTTTTAATACTTAAAAATGGCTATAGCAAACTGATTTTTTAAAGCGTGTAGAATCTCATGCACGTGCGTGCATAAGAAAAATGTTAGTCTGAAAAGCAACATATTTTTCTCACAATTCACTGAATGCTTCACTCATTAGTTTCAAGAAATCTTATTCCAAAACATAATCTTATCAGAGTTCTCTATGAAAAAATTCTGTTTGTTGTCATACTTTGAAATTTAAGAACTACTTGAATTATATAGCTGAATGATACGCTGGCTAAGGCATTTCCTTATTCCACACTTTTACACTTACCCAATTAATATGATAGTTTCAGAAGGCAAAAAAATAACAATGTCAGTTTAGGTTTCATTTTCACATAACAAACATATTTCCATAGACTTAACAGAACATAAACTGGTTAAGTATATCTTCAATTTCATCTCCTCAGTTTATATAAATATTTACCAAAAAGGAACAACAAACAAACAAACCAACAACAACAAAAAAAACCTGCATGCAATTACACACACTTTTCCCCAGCTAGATTTAACATATGTGTGTATAACTGTAGTTTATCATGGAACACAACACTGCATATTCAGGAAATCTATTCAACATCAGATGTCAGCATCTTACATAATGTTGCATAACTATGATTCACAGAAGAACAGCTTCCAGAAAAGCACAGTGTTCTTTCTACCTTTTAAGAATCTAATCCTAATTTTATCTCAATAAACAATCGCTTTTTAGGGTGATGAAAGAAAATAATTACCATGTTAGACATGACAGCATTTACCTGTTGCTGTATGAAATACAGTGACAAAATGCTTGGTTACTTTACTAGTGGTAAATTGAGAAATTTTTTATGTAAACATTCTTTATACATTCATCAGCAGGTGTTACAATTTATAGTTTTATTTAATAGTAATAAAATAACATCAAATGCAAACCACATGATGTGCACATTCATGGTTTTTTTTCCTCATTGGGAGAGGGGGAGGGGTAACAACCCTATTGAGACTGTACTTTATGAAAAACTTTTATGAGAATTCTGACTGTATTTTGTACCATGAATGTCAAATAAGTTTCAAAAGCAAATGTAAACTGCAATCCTAGTGACACACACTAAAAATAACCCTATAAATCTGTTCATTCTGTTTAGATAGTCTCCTGTGTTGTAAAAAGTGAGACTGCTTAGCTTTATTACATGTTTTGGAGAAAACTAATTTTAGGAAAGTAGGCTACTGATAGCATTATATTATTCTTGTGATTTACAGAGAAGCCCTCTATTTTCTACTCTTCTCAGAACCTTAGTAATAATTAGGCAAACTTATAGCAAGCTCTTTTGAGAATATTCTTTAGACAAACATAGTCTCTTAATAAAAAGCTTAGAGATAATTTTATCTCTTAAACTAAGTATATGAACAAGCTATGTTATACTAAACAAAGCTACACAACATTTCAATGAAAAAATTCCACTCCATTTTAGCCTGTCAAAGTAATTTGAATGTTTCCAATAACACAGCAGCTGTATCATAATACAAATCTGCTTACCAAAGGATTATATTTAAAGAATGCAGAAATTTGTGAGAAAGAAATCTGCAAAAGTTCTACATTTCAGTTCAAGATATTACTGCTTGAAAAGAATGCCATCAAAGAAGCAATTTTGAAAGCTGCACCACATTATATGAAAATGTACAAATAAAGAGGAACAGATTTTTAGCTTTCTTGTAAGACTAAATAATCTTTAGACCTTAAAATTACTCCTTTCCACATCTGAAAAATGATATGAAGAAAATGTTAACATTGGTTGCATTTTTGTATGTGCGACAGCATTCTGGGTCTTTGTTTTGAAATATCTTTATCAGTTCTAAGGATGACTAAATCAGATCTATACAGTCACAATATAAGTGCTGGAGACAGAAAAGGCTCAAAAGCTGGCACCAATTTGAATAATCTTTTTAACAATATTAATTGTATACAATGTCACATCATGTTCTTTCTCATTTCTCAACCAGGGCATATAATGAACCGGGACATACAATGTACGACTCCAAGAAAATACGATGGCTGAAGGGCTTCTACCTTTAGACCCATTGAAGATAAAAAGCATAAAGCATTCGTATTAGTGTGATGGTTATTATAAGGATAATAATGCAGTGACAGTGCCAAGAAGTCATTAATGCACTATATCTCTTCTTGATTCAAAAATTTTTGAGTTAATGGGCCAAATTTCACTATACCTTGTACCTGTAGTTGTCATTTTTTACAGCTATCGACTAAAAATAGTGTGGTAGACACTAAACAAGCATTTTTTCTGATGACCTCTGTTAATATTATGGGGGAAAAAAAGTAGTTTAAATGAATTATTCTTTAAACCTGAATTTATGTGAGTGAATGATTTCTGGAAATATTTATATATATGTTACTTGGGATTTTGCACCATCATTCAAAATGTATTTGATTACACTAAATAAATTCTGAATTATCTTCTTCAGATTTGGAAAATCTGCAGAACTACTAAATTCCTTTATTAAATGTGACTCATCATGTAAAATTACAAGTTATAGTCTGTAATATCGTATCTTTACGTATACATAAAAATTCTGATAAAGAAATATTCCAGTACCTATTGTAAAATAAAATATATGATCAGCATGGGAGAACTAATCACTGAAGCCCATAACAGCAGAGACTACTTTTGGTTGGGTATGAAAATGAAAAGAAAAATGAAACAAAAAATCCAACATATCCTAATCAAAAACTACATGTAATTGAGAAAATGTGTGTGAGTCTTAATGAACGTGAAGAAAGGAGATGCATACAAATACACTCAAGAAAGAAAATGCAACTATGTATTCACAAAAGCAAAAGCTACGAAATGTGTGCACTTACAAGGCATGAAAAACTTAAGAAGTCCATTTTCAATAGATATCAGTTGATAAAGCTACTAATCTGGTACTTCTCTGCAATATATTAATATTTGATGTAAAAGTGGGGTATAGAAAATTTGCAAACAATCTAATGGTAATGCAGTGTGAGCTTAAAGGGAAGAAAATAAAAGGAATAGCTGGAGTGCATGCTCCAAGACTACTGAATTCTCTAACCTGTCACAAATTACATTTTAGCTACTGTAGGGTATGTATAGGCTCGTCACAACTAATAACATTTTTCTTTCATCAGGTTTGTGTTAACATTCTGCAAATCTGAAATGTTTACTGTAATGAAGTAATGCATTATATAGATAGCATATGGTTGCTGGCTCTGTTTATATCATTTTAAAATATCTGAAAGGACCGCTTGGACTAAAGTGCAGTGTTATTGCTTCCACAGTCAGTTGATTGGTTGTTTAATAGTATTTTAAATGTTTGTTAATGATAGTCTCAAAAAAACAGAAAAGCACAGAAGCAATACAGAATAGCAACATCACAATAGTTACAAAGATTAAAATGCCACTAGGGGACAGTAGAAAGTCACAAAATGAGGTTCTGTTGAAGAAAGCAGAACAAAAGGCCTTTCTTTGTCAAAAAGAAATTACAAATATGTATTTCTAAATAAAAATAATTTCGTATGTGAGGGTTTTGAAATTATGCATTAAATAGCAAGGTGGAAACTGGAAGATACTTACATGAGTCTATCCTTAGGTCTGTTACATTTGTATCTATGCACTATAAAATATACAATAATCTCAGTTTTAATAAGAATAAATTCATGTGTGAACCAAATTATTTTCAGTACTTTCATAAGTCCTTAAAATGCAGAAGTTTCTGCCATTATTGCATAAGAACACATAAATCTGTGTAGTTTACCTGGCAATAAAATTAATATATATTGTATGTTACTGGGATATTAAGCAGTTCAAATTAAGGTCTGGATTGTAAGAAGAGAAAATGAGCAGGAAAGATCTACTTTGTTATGAACTACTGTCCATGTATGGACACTCCTATTCTATGAGAGAATAGGCAGTACTCACTCTGGAGCAGGACAGTGCCCTCCTGAAGTTCAGACTAGATTCCAGTGTTCACTTGCTGAATCTCTGCAAAATAAAACAAAGCACAGCATCATTTTATCTGCAAAAGAATACCACGGTACTCTTGGTAATTCGTAATGTCCTGCAAACTGGAAAGTTTGCTTCAGGTATTAGTAGCTACAGGACTTTCCCTGTTTATATAAAGCATATCCAAGATAACAAAATCAGAAAATCAGTCAGCCTGATTCTATGTGATCTATCAGTTCATGTAAGTACAGGAGGTAAATGCATACTTCAGAAGTATTTAATTTTTTTTTCATTTTCAAAGAAATGCATATTGGCCTACAAATTATCAAGGTTTAGGGAGCATCTAATTCTCAGTCATGTATTTCACAGAATGTAGGAGACAAGATGATAGCTATGTAGCAGAATGTGAATTCCTTCTTGTTTCTTGCACACAAAAACACACAAAGAGGTTTCATCTGATGAAAGATTATCCCCATTCCAGAGAGGTAAAATGCAGATTCAAAACAGAAGCGTGAATGTCTCCTCACAGCCTTGTAATTGCAGTCATCTTGTAGCGATGTCATGATCTTGAATACAGAACGTGGACAATGATATAATTAAGAATTTGAGCGAAAATAGCAAATCCGAGAGTGTTGGTCTATAATAAGGGCCAGGACTGTTTTCAGATGGAAAATCTATCACATGCCTGTATGTGTATGAAAGAGACAGGATGAAATCTAACAAAGCAACAGGCAGACATGTACCTTTAAAAAGTACTTTAAAAGAAAACCCTTGTATCACAGCACGGTGAGAGAGAGAGAGAAGGGTGTGACGGAGAGGAGGATGAACAGAAGACTGACGGAGAAGATGGAAATAGGGAAGAAGAGGAGAGTTAAAGGGAAAGAAAAAGAGGGGAAGGCAAGAGTGAGTCAGAGAGAGAAAAAAAAAAGAATCATATATTATCAGATGCATCAATCATCATTTGTGCCAGGCACCATATGTACTTGGATGACAAAAATTTCAACATAAAACAAAATTCATAGAACAACAGGATATGCAATGGACAGTTTAGGACTACAAGCCCATTTCTCAGACAGTACCGTAACATTTCTTGAATCATTTATTGAATTGCATTTCAGTAACTGATTTAAAGTACATATACAATGTGAGTGAAAAGCAAGATTTTTAAGATATTAAGCTGTGATATCTCAAAAAGAGCAATTTTTTCTTCTAAAATGAGATTACTTTCTTTTAAGAATCTGAAAAAAGTTTTCCAAATTATTTGGGTGACATATGGTTTAAAATTAGCTAAGAAAGGAAGGATAAACTATGAATTTAATAAGGGTTGCTGCCTTTTTAGTTATTATTATGTCCCGGGAAACTCAACTAGGATGTTTACTCTCATGAAAAAAATTGGGAGGTCAAAAGTATTTCTAGGAAATGACCCAGGAAAAAGCACTTCAGCCAACTGTGGACTTCTTCAAGGACTTCCTTAAACTCTCTGAACTTTGGAAGATATATTCATACGATCATATTCTTAAGTGCTTTCCTGAGCAGCATAGACATGATTTTTAAAATAGTAAGTACGTACATAAAAGGGCATACTAAACTAAAACTCAATGTTAAATACATTCAGAAGAGACATCACCAAATTCAGTCACTGTTTTTATAAACTGAATAAAGCTTGAACCAGAAGTCATTCAACAGGCTACCACAAAGCTCTACTGAAGTGCTGAAGTTGTCAGAATTTTAGGGCTCTTCACAGGGTACCCTAGCAGTACAAAGGACTTACATCTTGTAAAGGGAAGCAGTTTTCAGGGGAGTGAGGTCACTGATTAGAGGTAGTGAACAGCTTTATGGTTGGCTTATTTTAAAAACTCACATTTACAGAAGTTTCATAGTTTTCATGTTCCGATCCTTATAACAACATCTTTGTGCCTTTATCATGTCTGCAATTTTTTTTTTCCACTATATTGGACTTTATATCTCTAATCAGCGTATGATTTGTGATCACTTTTCCCTTAGCTCCCCATAGTCACTTTTTCATATAATCCACCCAGAAAGAGTACTTCTTCCAGTTGTCTCTCAAACAAGACTCTTGCAGCAATACTTCCTTCCTGCTATTCTCATACTCACCTCCATGCTGTTTTGTCCTTCCCCTACCTCTCTACTTCAAGCTTCGCCCTGAACTTAAGCGCTGTTTTCACTGTCAATGTCTTGTGACACTCTGAAGTTCTTCAGCTTTCATTTTGCCATTTTTCATAATCACAGAAAACCACGTTACAAGGAAATGAATTGTGATTCACTACTCCTATATGTCAAGTGAGAAGCTTTCCTAAATCAGGACCACATCTGTAACAAGTCACATCCCGGCGTTTTGATGTGTTCAAGTGTAAGATAGTTCTCTCTAAAGGATTATTCCATTACACATTCATTAAACTGTACATTGTGGTCGCTTTCTTTAACAGAGCTCTTAAGAGCTGCTATAGTGCATGAAAAATAAAGTGCCCCTTTCTGTTAAAGGCACTTTGAACAAGATGCCATTGCCTTTGTTAAAATAGGAAAAAAATTGGCTTTACATACTATTATCAGATAGACATGGTTTGCAAAAATAATTTGGAAGCTGTACCAATATCAGATGTTAAATAGGAACTAACATTCAATGCCCCATAACACATTAATTAACCCAGAATAATGTTTGTTCCTTTTTTTTTTTTCTATTTTGTTTTTCAATCTCTGTTGGTGTTTTATTCAATGGAAAATATCTTTCTGACAGAGTAACTTGTTGCTCTGTGCTAAATGAAAAAAATATGAACTGGGAAAAAATAACATAAACATGCTAAAACTTAAATCTACTGATCTCCCATTTAATTCTAAGTATACAGAAAACAATGGATAGTTCTGATACAGCACCTGATTGATATTTCCAGGGTGTGAAAACCCCCACCATGAGATTGGGCTGATATTGCATATTCAAACACATACAGTGATATATTTGTCATTGCTATTGACCTTTATCTCTCCAGTTTCCTGACAACCTTCTACAGTTATTGACATTACAAATACCAGTGACAACGTGCAGGGCAAAGTATAACCTTTCATTTACCTTCATGTCCCTCAAATGACTCACATAGGTAGTTTCAACAAAAGCTGCAAACAATGATACTGTTGATTTTTTTTTTCTTAACTTGCTAAAATGTTTTCCATTTTCCTCTTGTTCTCTGAAAATCATGCCAATAACTCGCTACAAAGGAAACGATTTCAAATGAATACAGGTAATTAGAAGTGTCAAGAAATCAGCAGAGAGTAGGGTGTCTGCCATCATTTCTGTGGAAAGAGTGCCAGATTCCCTTTCAAAAAGGTCTTTGTCATTTTTTAATAGAAGATAATTAATGTAGACTACAGTAAAGAGTACGGGATCCCAGTCACTTGTCTTTCTTTCCTTAGAAATTGTACTATGAAGATGTTTTGATTTCTAGAAACAATCTTCTGAGGTTATTTAAAAATGACTTTTAATTACAAGCATGGTCTTTTTAGTCTTTTCATTATTGTAAAAGCAAGCAAGAAGAATTTGGAAAGGGCACATTTATAAGGGTGACATAAAAGAAAAAAAGTTTTATTTTAAAAAGTCCAGGCCTAAGCTGTTTGTTTCAAGTGATGAGATAACACCACGTAGCTGGTAGTATCCACTAAGGAAAACACCAAAAAACAGACCTAAATGTGGAAATCCATCCATTACTAGCATAAAGTCCCACTATCTGAATACAGAAAGGTAGAAGGGAAGTGTCTATGTAATAAAAATTACAAATATTCATGTTGCAAAATGCTATATATTAATTGTAACTCAAAGAAATACTTTGTTATTTTGATACTGTACCTATGACAAACAAATCAAAATCTTCTTGGACAGGCTGTACAAAATTCATGATTTCTAAGGATAGTTGTGCATTTTACATAAAACTCCATATTTATTCTGAAATCTAGAAAAAAAATGGTGTTTATGTTAAAAAATATGAGTACAGTGAACCAGGAAGTTGAATCATAAAGTGATTAGTGCACTGGGATCAGTAAATTCCTTTCATGAGAAATTAATGCCTTGGGATAAAACTGAACAACCATCCCTAATATAAGTATCTAACAATACATCTAATCAACTAAGTAATCCTAGTATGCTACAAGCATGTAAAATTATAGATGGTCTTGGCAGTCATGAAATTATCTAGAACTTTTCTGATTATAATTACAGCATTTCCCTTATTCTTTCCAGCAATATATCCGCACTCTCCAATTCTTGATGACATAGAGAAATAATCATTCAATTAAGAGATGAAAATGTTTCCTCTCTTTTTTCATTTCATTATGATGGACAGCTAAAGGACCTCAAAATTACATTTGTATTGATACAAGGAGGTCTACCAATAAGGAAATTATATTTTCAACAAAAAGAAAAAATTAAGTGAATATCATCAAGCACTGTAAAAAACAGAATCTCCCCTGTTTTGATAATGGAAAAAAATGTTTCAAAAATATGGAAGACTGGTAAGAAAGCATAGTGTATGTAAGAAAATATGACAAATCTTAACTTTGCATTTCCATCTGTATGTTCAGTAATAGAGGAAATTTATAATAACATTTACCAACACTATTTATTTGTGTTACAATGAGGTCATCAGTTTGGATTTTAAGGCAACATAGACATCTAAAGGGAAGATGCTGACAACCTTCTGATTTATGTAAATCAAGCCTAACACATTTCATAGTCTGCATGTCACTGCCAACAGGAATTAAAAAGTAGTAACAAACATAAACAGCTCTCTGCTTCATGGTTCTGAAAATAGTTGATAGATCTTCGGGCAGAAATTCCCCTAGTCTTCAGTGCATGCCTTTTCTTCTGGATCTGCAATCTGACATTTCCTACTCCACATTTAAATTCACAGCTGCAGGCTCTATCTCTTTGGGGATTGTTTCCTTTAGGCCCAATCTGCCGTAGGCTAAAATCTCTGCAAAGACTTTCACAAATTCCAATGGGTATATATCAATTTCTTCAGCCGCAAAATCCAGAAAAGATGCTACAAGAAATCACCAGTGTTCTTGTGCTCTATCACTCTGAAGAATGAGAGTTGGAGAACTGTTGTTCTTAATCAAGCATCATCTGCATTTCTAACTACCTTCAGCCAGACTGCCAAAGGCTGGGGAGAGCTGGTTCATAGATGTTTTCTAACACTGAGAGATCAAAATTGATCCTGTGACAAATCCAGCAAAGCAGAAAGAGCACTATTTCAGACTAATGTATTGTAGACCACTATATTTGAGCATTAAATCTAATGAACAAAAATACTTCTAAAATTTGTGGCAACATAGATGTAAGAATTTAAGAAAAAGAGTTTTTGTCCTAGGAAGCCATGAAATTGCGAAGAATAATCAGGCAATATCCCTGAAAAAAAAAAACAATTATTTTGCTCCTTTCATTTTTCAGAATAGATAAATATGTGAAATCAGTTTATTACTATGAAAAATTAAATATAATAATTAAATTATCATTGATAGAGTATAAAAACAGCCACATATGGCAGTGATAGCAATGATTTCTTAAAAGACCATGAAAGTGAGCAAGTAGCATAGCCAGTTCTCTACTACATTTATAGGTGCACGATGAACCACTTGACAATGAGCATAAAGTCATGCTACCACAGTACAGCTGCCAAAAATAACAGAAGTCAATCAGTAATGGTCCTAGTCACTCATATGAGGTTTGCATGACTACTTTGTGATTTACTAAATGTGTGACCTAGTACCAAATAACTGGTTATCCTGAGCGATCATCTCCATCTCTGTGCTTGAACAGTCCTGCTGTGCATAAAGCAGCAGCTCCCCAACAGTAATCCATCAGTAGCATCGTTAAGACATTCCAAGATATAGCTAGACACAAGCTAGAAAATACTACCTCAAGGAACAGGAACTATCACTGGCAATACAGCAGGTAATGGTGGTACATAACCTGAGCCCTCAGGTGAGTAACTCGCTTCTGAACTCTCTGATCTGGCTCCTGGACTAATTAAAAGTTAAACAGCTCCCTCAGGAGTAGAGAAGCCACCCCCACTCATGTCACTAGATGGGCAGCTCAGCCTCCCACACTTGTGAGGTGGGCAATACAAATTCAAGACCCAGATGTAAACAGACAGCAGGGAAACATAGAACACTGATCATTGGCAGCTTACTATTTAAAAGCCTTTGTCAGTTTGTAGAAAATTCTGTCCTGGGCCTAAAAAATGTATCTGTTATAAATTATATTAAAATAAATACACAAGCAAAAAAAATTCAGAAGAATCCCACCACTATTCTAATTCTATTGTTTGCTTTATAAAAATACATTTAGTTCAAAAGAAAACAAAATAAAGTGTGGAAGTCAAAACTAGTTCTGCTCCTATTATTCTGTTAATCTCCAAATATAACAAAAATCATAACTGTACTTAGGCTGAAATTTATGCTGAAATATTTTGTTATCATGTTTTATATTTAATATATTCATATTTATATTTAATATATTTGATATATTTATTTTTATATATTTAATATTTTCATATTTATATTTAATATATTCATATTTGTTAAGGAGCTTTGCTCCTTTTGACACACGCTTGCATTGTTTGCTCCTTAGCTATCGCAGAGAATACAAAGATATTTCTTAATTGAATCAGGAATATTTTCATATGAGAAAACAATTTCACTTTGAAAATAATTACATATAATTAGTCAAGCATTTCATAGTTAGAATAAAGTGTATGAATTTTGGCTAAATTTTTCTAACAAATGTCATGTAACTATTATATGAATATGTACAACTTCTTTATGTATAATCACATATGTTGAATAATATTGTTAACATTTCCCTTTCCACTTCTACTAAATTTTTAGAATTTTCTCCCTCAACAGATTTCATGATTACTATCAAAGATTCTATTGGTTGTATCTTGCCATCTACCAGCAGAGAAAGAGAAGCATGACAGAGCTGGAAAGGTGTTGAGAATGCAACTTTTGTTTTTAATCGCAGCACTATAGCACATCAACAGAAAGGGAAAGGTCTGTATTTTATGATAAAAAAAGATAAACAGTAAGCATTTAATTATGATTTCCGTGGGAAGGTATTTTCAAGAGTCTTATTCACATGCAAAAATCCATGAGTGTTGTAATAATAAATCTCCATCTTCTACCAAAATAAAGGTTTCTTCATGAATTTTATATCAACATTTTGCAGCCCAGGTACATTAAATAAACATCAATGTTTTGCATCTACCTGTCATAAAAAACTAGTTGGTAGCAAAGATGTAAATGTCCCTTGAACTGCTAACACACACACCTCTTGGGGACTCTTACTTGTTGAAGGATAACAAAATAGATGAAATAGAAAACTGATTTAAATTAACTTTGGATGTTGTCTCAAAGTTTTTCCTAATTTGCTGGCTATGCAAGTACAGCTTTCCTACTGATCAGTTCAGCTCAGTGGTAAAAAACTGTATGTGTGCAAGTATATGCAGACATAAGTACCACATTGGTACAAGAAAAATTCCAATATTAACAAGTGAATATACCACAGGACCATTTATTTCAATTCTTTTTATATATGTGCAAGAGGACATGGAATATAATAAAGCTGAAAGACACCCTGCAATATACTGCATTTACTTCCTTATGAAGTCAGTGTTCTAAAGAAAAGAGAAGGGAGAAATTCCTGCAGAGGCTAAAGTTCTATCCATCTTGCCTGGTTTAAGTCAATGCGAAATGGTTCAAGCATTTTGACCTGCACAATGAGGATATCTGTTTTTTAATATGTAAATTATATTATATTGATATTCTTCATTTTAATAACAAGAAATGACATCTAGTTCTAAGAGGTTCAATAACTTCTAATAATACATAGAATCTACTACTAAGATTAATATGTAACAATCATAGATGAATAGCTAATATTGTGATTAAATAATAAAAAATGTCATCTAATGTAAATTAGTGCGTTAAAATGAAATTTTAAAAGGAATTAGTGAAACAGTGCTAGCTATTTCATGTCTGAAGATACCAAACAAATGCAGTGTGAATACAAAACTATGTCAGAAGAGTGCCCCCACATAGATCAGTCACAAAACTGGCCCCTGCTACAATGTTGGACATAAGATCAATCTTTATCTCCTTAGTTCTAGAAAACCTTTGTAGGATTTGCTGCTTCATATCACCAAGAAAATTTAATTTCTCTAGGTATTCTATTAATTTAAAAGTGTGTAAGTTGCAACTATCCCTTGCTAAAGGTTTCACATCCAAAATGTTTTGAAAGCCACTGAAATGTAAATGCCTTGGAAAGCATACAAAATCCCTTTCAGTGTAAAACTGAAATTAGCAGCAGAATAAGATTTAAAACAGAATAGCAATCTGAATCAAAGTGGAATCATATCAGTGACCTCAGTTATTCACATATAATAAGGAATTATCTCTCCCATTTACCTCAAACTGTGATAAAATTAATCACATGATTAAGGGGATCTGTGAATTTCCTTGTATATGTAAAGTTAAAGCAACTTTAAGTGGGAAATTGGGAGGTTTGTCTCCGTTGAGTCTTGCATTTTTGCTTTTGTGAATTCATACATGAAAAAATATTACTTTGTTTTATATCACCACAAACTCAAGCCTAAATACTTTCATATATCATTTGAACATAATATATAGTACATAATATATAAGCTCAAAATTAAACCCAACTCTTCTCAATGGTATTCGCATTCAATTACATTTTACTCAGGATCTATCCCGAGTTTTGCTCTTAATTGAAAATAGACTTCTTTTCAGTTGGATAACTCAAATACAGCAGTTACATTTCAAAGTGATAGAATTATCAAAAGAAAAAAATTACTATCATTTAGTAACAGCAAAGAACTCAATTTTCAGTTCTCGTTTGGACTGACATCTGAATTCTAGACATCCATATTACAGTCATGTACAGTGAATGTACACAAATCCAGACATGCTTCTTCTCCCTTATTCTCAAAAAAACTCCATGTAACAGAACAACAGACAAACACATGCAGTATAAGAAAAAGGCCACATAGAAAAAAGTGGAAGATTTTAATTACAAACAAATACATTAGAAAATAATTTCAAAAATTACATTATTCTTCTAGAATTATGTAGTTTACAGCAATCTGTTCTAATGGACCAGAAGGATTAAGTTCTCCATACTCTATGAGAAAATAAACAAGCCAACAATTGGGAGGTCAGAAAAGGAAGGCTCTGCCTCCTACAGAGTAGGTAAGGAAAAATTGTGCCTCGACATTTATTGAACCCTCACATCAAACACAAACCCTATAAATCATTTGCTCTGCATTCTTACAGAATAAATGCCAAATAAATTCTGGACCAAATAACATTTCAGTCACTTAAAATCTTTGCAACTCTGACACCTTTTTCATTAACATAATTCCCATGCAGTGAGCTAAATATGACTCATTTTAATGCTCTATCAATATGCCTGACTTCATAATAAATATGATGCTTTGCCTTTAAATGTTGAATAGTGGTGCTAAGGTCAATGGCACATTAATAGAAGTCAACTACTTTCATGAATTGTTAATTACTTTTGTTGTTTTGCACATTACATTGGTCATCAAAGAAATAACAACAGGCTTTTTCCACAAGAGAGAAGAATAATGTGTAATTGCTCACCCAAAGTAAAGATATAAATTCATATTGTCTTAATTACTTAGATGTTGGAAGGAGCCTTCTTAAATATTGCTTAGTATTTAGTATGATAATCCAAATACATTTTGGCTAAGATACAGTGCCAAAAATGTCGTTTACTGCAGTGAAACAGATGTAGAGTTGACACAAAAACAATCAAGTTGAGTTCAAACTCTTGCATGTCAGGACTTTTCAACAAGAGCACAGTTCTCTGCAATAGTTCTGTGCATGTAGACTAGCATCTCCAAATTGCATTACTGGAAAATAAAATGTTTACTTGTACCATGTAAGAGGGAAAAAAAAACAGACTATATTCACATCCACCTTCCCTACTTTACTGCAACATATCTAGAGTAGCTTAATTCCCTGGGTAGTTCTGCTGGACTAAAACTCCACAGAATGAAAACCCAGAACTACTAATCTAATTGAACTTCTAGAATGAATAGGTTATCAGGAAATATTAATCTAAATATTCAGGATGTCTTAACTTAGTTGCCTTAAGAAAACATTAGGAATGTGTTGTACTACTAGGGAGTCAGGAAACATCAAAATTAAGTTTAGCAGACTAACATTTAGAATGGATAGGAACAGTACTATTTACTTCTATACTTCAACTTTCAAATTTAACATAATGTAATTTTAAAATGAAGCTAAAATGAAATAGCTTAAATTAAATATAATGTTTTAGACATATTGAAAAGACACTTAGACATGCACAACAGGAAACTACTGAACCCTAACAGCCTCAGAATACCCTATGTCACTATTCCTCAGATCTGGTTAAGTGTGATCTTCCTGAGTTGAAAACTTACAACAAAAAGATCCAGGTACTGTTGAAGTAGGAATCCCTTCCTGTTTATATACAGGACTGCAGTTTCTTAAGGGGTTCTGAAGATCCCTTGTTTACTCATCATTCGCTTTTACTGCACAACTATGTTAACACTGTCATTACAACATGATTAGGTGTGTGCATAAATGATACATTTGAGAGTTAACAGTTTCCAGAAACATCACATGAATAAGTTCAGCACAAATGTTTTTGGCATAATTGTCATTCAAAAGCTCAGAGAAAATATATACTAAACATGCTTATAGGAAGATTTTGGTGATAAGGAATCGGTCAAGTTCAGATTGGATATTAGGAAAAATTTCTTTTCAAAATGAGTGGTGAGGCACTGGAACAGGTTTAACTATGGAAATGTTGAAGGCACTGTTTTTGGAGGTGTTTAAGGAAATGATGAATATAGTACTTAGGGATACGGTTTAGTGTGCAAAATTGGTGGCAGGCACACATTTGGACTATCTTAGAGGTATTTACCAACCTGTAATGATTCTTTTATTCTATTTTATGATTCTAAGTTTAGCTATAGGCAATGGTTACTTTTCTAATAAAAGGAACCACATCCTATGCAGAAAGGTTAAGATTTTGTGGGAGCTATTTTGAAAACATTAGAGTGTGGCACAGAAATACCTAACAAGGCTCAAATTAAATTTGACTCAATCTTCTAATACCTGAAGCTAATGGGATATATCTGTTCCAACTTTTCCAGCAAAGCAATTCACTTTGACAGACATTTTCAGATGACTGTATTTAAGAACATTTCAGCTAAGCCAAACCAGGGCACTTAAAAATTCTTGTGAAAATTAACTACAGCAGTCACCACTATTTTGAGAGAACTTATTGCTCTACTAAAATATAACAAGCATTTTATAGTTATTGAGTTATATTTCTACTCAATCAGGTTATATGCATTCAGTGAATTTTAGAATATGTGGACAGATGGAATAAAGAATGAAAATGCATATTTTATGTAGGTTACTCTGAAAGTAATGCCTCACAGTTATTTCCACGGAAGCTTCAACAGAAACAAAGAGCACAATGACACTATTTAAAAGAGGGAATTCTCAGCTATACATCACTCTTTTTCAACACAGTCACACAACATTTGCTGTGCATTTGCACTAGCAATGAACAAGAGCCTGCACGTTTTGCTCATAAAAATCTGCATGGCCATCCAGAGCATGGCTTGTCTTTCATGTTACTGTCACCACTGCTGAAACACACACAGTGCTCACTCACATCCACTGTTCAGTCTCCATAAATGTTCAGCAAGTGTCAGTGAATGTCAGCGAGTGCAACTCCTTCAGCATGGTGGAACTCAATCCCACACCTTCACATCATAAGCTCTTCTATGCCAGACACCATTTTGTCAGACTGCCTCTCTCCTCTGCTATCGTGTGTTGCATGACAACAAAATTTAATGGAATACTGTTAGAACAATTCAACCTCTACTGTCATGCCATCAGTATCTGCCTCTGATATTGCAGACCAACTTATTAAATAGGAGGCATTACTTTTGGAGTAGCCCTTGTAAGCATAAGTACTACAGCTTTGTTTAGAAACAAATATGGATGTCTCATTCTATACTAATGTTAAGCCAGGAAAGAAGACAACAAACTGAATAAAGAAAAAAACCTATTCCACTAGCAACCCACTACCCAATCACAGCACATCTGCCTTTCTTCTATGATGACAAGGATGCACAGATGTTTTTTAATATCCATAGACCAATATGCTAACTATAAAAACAAAGGAACACACAAAATATACTGCCAGTAATTCCGTTAATCTAAGATAAAAACAAAGATGAAAACAGAATGAATCAGGTTGTTCAAACAAACTTCTTTCTACTTATAAATCAGAGCACTAAACAGAAATAAATACATACGTATCCAGTGATCTAACACCCATCCCAAGCTAGCCCCATCTTGTGTCACTGTCTAAGTCATGCAAATTACACCAGAACTGCCAGTTGACTAAGATTAATGACACTGCGCCAGCTTCTTTGTTTCTCTCTGCAGCCGTTTAGTGTGAAATACTATCCAAAAACATTATCTATCCTCTATTAATCCCACAAATTTGTTCACACCATGCACATTGTTTAGGGCAATTTACAACAGGAACATACTGAGCACAATTGCATTTAATTACTTGGGTTCTAATTACATTCATTAAAGGCTAATAAAATAAATGAAACAGCTTTAAAAGCTTCTGCAAAACACATGGGTCTTGTCTCCCTTATGACGCATACTGTAGAGGTTTGATACGAAACACAGATTTCAACATATATGTCTATTATAGATAGTAATATACACAAAGACATGAAATGCATAGATATGTGTTTATTTATATATAAACCATATGCACATCACTTCTCAGTGATCATGATTGCTGCGGATACTTACTTATATTACTAGCCTTGAAGATGCCAGGCACCATAAGATACTTTTTAATGTGGTATACTGAGAGGGAGTAATATCAGTTTTAAAAATTCAGTTATTTTAAAAGTCAGATCTTTTAAGTGCTTCCACCTGTACTACAGAGTTATTCCCTCTTTCTCTCTCATATCCGCATTATAAAGATACAAACTGACATCAGAAAGGAGAGAAAGTCAGCCAGCATGGAAGAGAAGAAGAAAGAAGAGGGAAAACCACATTCTTTTATTTGGTACATATTCTTAAAGATATTTCGTTAAGGCTCATTTCTGACATTCATCTGAGGATCTGAATTTTTTGTTTGTAGCTATTTACATTAAAAAGCACATTCTGAAGCACACTAGGCAGTCTAAATAAATACCCTATGGCAGTGAAAAATGTAGCTTGTTAATAACACAATTTCCTAATTCTTAAGTTTCTATGCTATTTCCATTGTTTATAAAGCAGTTTGTGGCAAAATGCTGTTGATAACAGTATCCAACAGACTGGCAAGCTCTTCTTGTTGTAACTGTTACTTTCTCCTGGATTTATAAGATGACCTCACCATCAGGAAAAGAAACCAAGTTCTAGTTAATTACGCTACAAACCTTATACTATACATATGTGGGCTTAGATGAAGATTCAATTTGGCACTTTTGGAAATGTAAAATTCTTTAAATATTCTGCATCACAAATATAACAGCAATCAAACAAGTCTGCCAATAGTTACAAAGTATATAAACTTAATGTAATTTTGTTTTATGAAGAAATGCAAATTACAAAAAAAAAAATTCAGCTTGGAGGATTAGCTTCCAAGGACTGCAGAGTTTATGATTCTCTACAATATATGCAAGCACATCACTGGTAATCCCAGATAACCAAGTTAATTTCCAGAATTTTAATAAATGTTTTTAAGCTCCATGAAGCACTCAAAGACTTGGTGCAGGTTCTATGAAGTATATCGGGTCAATTCATGTACCTTCTCTGCTATTATTTAATAATCATTCTCTGGCTAGAAATTTATTTAAACATTTTAACAAGTTCAATTTTTTTAGTCCATTACCAAAAAAATATATATATTTTACCACAAAATAAAATGCAGAACATTTTTTCTCCTTGGAGTAGGCTTTACAAGAAGCATGCTATGCTCATACAGCACTTTGGTCAGTTTAAGTGAGAGCAGTAAAAATAACATGGCCACGTGTACCATTTTAGAAAGTTCACCTTAAAATTATACAACTCTGCCACATACACATCTCAAAATGTTCCTTCTTTTGAGCAGAGGATCAATTCCTTTTGCAAACTATTAAAAGAACAGCATTACAATAAAAAAAATCATATGAATCCTTCATTCTGATATATAAACCCCTCATCATGAATCAACATTTGCTTTGGAGGAGGGAGGAGGGGCACTCATCCTGCACAACAAAGCAGCAGCTCAATACAGCTGCCATCTGGCTTCCTCCCGCAGTTCACTTCCCAGAGCAAACAAGATCCATAGTTTAAGGAGTGTTGGGGAAGGGAGAGGGGCTGTAGTTTTAACCTTACAGCTTTATGATGGGGCATTTTTCCACTCTATAAAAACCCCTCTTAATATAGAGAAAGGAAGGTTCAGGAAATTGTTAGTAGGATAGTAAGCCTTTCACTTCTGTGTTTCTGGTTCAGATCCATATCAACTCAGTGGTAACCAAATATAACTATCACCTGAAGGACTTTTAATGAAGTGAGTTAGCTGATCTCAGTATAATATCTAGTGAGCAAACCTACATACCACTAAAAGCAACACCAAGCAAGATAAAATCTTCCCCCTCCTCACTGTGCAGAAATCACTTCTCACCAGCAGCAACTGAGAACCCTTCAAACATTAAAGTATAAACCAAATTATTTTAACTACAAGAGAAGAATGAGTGCCAAAAGCATGACAGTCAGTTAGGGGGTCTACTGCGCAGTATGCAGTTTCTGTTAGAGTTCATAAAAGCAGAAATTTGTAAATATTCAGGTTATATTTTAAAGCCTACTGTCTTTAGATTTCCTTAGGTAGATGGAAACTTGAGCTTAAAAGAATCTAACAGTTTAGCTTTACACTTATACTGGGCACAAATTCTCTAGTCTTCCTGCATGTTATGCAATGGTGTGCATCCGCCACTTTGCCATGTTTACAAACACTGATAGAACCAAAAATTCAGCCTTTGTGTTCTGATGGTTCTATCAAACAAAGATAACTAGAACAAAATACATGATGAAGTGATGACAAAGTTGCTGCTTTAAGCAATAACAAAACCTAGCAGTTTACTTGTTGCAAGCCATAAGAATCCAAGCACTTTTGTATTAAATGACTAATATCAAAGGAAGTGTTATAAGTTTTCATTGAGCTCAGTGGAGTTTTTCCATTCCTTCAGTGGGATGTGACTTTATATACATTAATGGTGAGGTAGATATTCAACCCAACAGTCAGTTCACAGCATGATAAAGTGAAAGAATTTCTTTCCATATCTAAAAAACAATGTTAGTTCATAGTCAAAGGAAAATAAACACAAGAATCAAACATCCACATTGCAGGAAAGGTCAAATGCCATTCTAATACCATACAACTGAATGGATAACATTCATTAAGACTGATCAGTAAAAAACACCAACAAAATGAATAAATACAATCAAAAAGCTAATGACCTCAATCCCTAACACCCCCTTGACCCTTATTACTACAGCTGCTCTTGTAGGAAAGGATTAAAGGGTCTAGGAATCATTGGGTTAACATACAAGGGCTCAGAAATTTGACCTTCATTACTTACAACATATATCCCCTACTAAAAATGAGTATATGAGGAGAATTAGAAACAGAGCTAGCAAAGGTCAGCTTGAGTGCAGACGAACTCAGAAAAAAAGAGCCTTGAAGAGCAGAAAGGTTTTATTTCTCACACAGTACTTTGTTGTAACAAAGTTGGTCTAGCACAGAAGCAGGATTGGTGCGGCTGGCATTGTTGGACATACTAGATACATTTAGGGCACACAAACCCTTCTTCATGTCTTTAACAGAAGAATCAGCTTTCAGAAGTAAATAAAGGAACTACTCAGCATTAGACAGGCACCACCAGGTCCATTTGTCATAAGATCTATGAATAACATCCTCATCACCATGAACTGGACCTCCTCTCTTACTGCAATTATATATTCAATAATCATGACTTTTCAGCCAAACTGTTCCTGAATGAATCCTATGCTAAGATATTTTCCTAGATATCAAGATCAACATGAAATATGCTATTTTATAAACTACAATGCATACAAAACCACAGACTAACAAATTTAACTCCATATACCTGCAGCCATCTGAAACATACATGCACACAAACCAGACATCCTCAGATACCATCCCATTCACTCTGAAGAAGAATCTTATGATACCACCCAAAGAAGACTTCAGTCAACAAAGCACACTTCTGTAAGAAGATCATGTTGGGTTTTTTTGAAAGCTATATCAGATAGCCTTATACTCAGGTCTTCGTGAGAAAATACTCCAGCTATAAGCCCTACTTGAAGAAGCAGCTATTCTGAAGTGGTCCAAAAACCTCCTTGGCCTTCTAAGAGCCTTCAACCTCAGAAAAATCACCATCAAAAACAACCTGACAATGGTCCAAACACACTGACTGAAGACCACATCTGAGCAAGAAACGAATTCTGACAAATCTCTGTGATTACTTCAAAAAAGATCTCCCAAAGATCACCACTACCTTCCAGTTCCAGGGAGAATGTTTTAGTAGCCCATTTCAGTCTCTCTTCTTTCCTTCCACACTCTCCACTCCTCTGTGGTCCATGCGCTATAAGCAACCTGTTTCCCTAGAAGAAGTACCTGTCTTTGCTCTGTTCTCAAAATCCCTACATCCTATCATCCTGCCCCTTCCACAAACACCAAAGATGTATGAATTGATGTATGCCCGCTATCTCTGAGCAACTGCTTTCAACTTTTATTTTGTTGCTATTTCACACAGGGAAGAGCAGCTTGTGTGCCTGCAAGCCTAACTTTTCCAAATATGCCAATTGGTGTAATAAAAGATATGACTTCTATCTACAAACCTCCTCCTGTGTTTCTGTAAAGACAAGTATGTTTAAAATAAACTAAAAATGTGAGACAATTACAAGACAAATTATGATGTAATAAAACTTACGGTTCATGCTACTTATAGCTCTGAAACTCAAGCAGCATTTTCCTATATTTTAAAAATTGTTTTTGGATACGTTATTCCTGTAGCTCTGAAACTGAATAATTAAAAACAATTATCATTTCTCTTGAGGAAAAGGAACAAAAAAAGGTTATTTTTGCCTGTTTTCCAATGACTCTTGAGGGCAGAATTCAGCACTTACGGAATTCACACACAACAAAGAAGTGGACCAAGACAAGCATGGGAAGAAGATTTAAGGCATATTTCCTATTTTTTTCAGTTACAAGCTTCTCATAGTGAGTAATCCAAATACTAGGAAGGGAGTAAATTTTGATCTATCAGAGGAACTAAAAACTTCCACAAAATGAGGAAGGTATTGGAGCAACTAGCTCTCCATACAATTGGAAATGGATTTCACTGCAGGCCAGTGAGAAGTCCTAAAGTTTGAAAAAAACATACGAAGTTCAGTGCCTTGCTAAGCCAGGGTACACATTTACATTTTATGTAATTGTTCTTGGCAATTATGAAAGACTGTTAAGTAGCATTTATCTACTGAAAGAGAGAAAAAAACTGAAACAAAAGAACACATAGAAGAGTTAAGAAACTCAGGAGCATCCTGGTAACCCACAGTTGAATGAGTCTAGTCCCTCTCTTACTTAGATAACACACCACATAAATCTTGACAAAATTTTATGAAACTTCATATGGAAACATTTTAAAAATATTCACACTCTAGTGCATCTATTCATAAGGCAGCTTCTATACCTCATTCACTTTATGGGCAGAAAAATAATTTTTCAGTTTACATTTGATAATGCCCCAGTTTATGATAATTTGTTCTTTTCATATCTGCAATTTGCTTTAAACAAGTCATTTCCCACTTTGTAATTTATTGCCCATTGATGTTTTCATAGGTAACTACTGTACCATCTCCTAGTCATAGTTTTAGTAGACAAAGCAAGCTAAGTTCCTAAGTTTTCCTTGTAGATCAACCTTGCTTTGCTCAGCTGCATCTATCTCACCTGGCACTCACCTTTATCGCAAGCAAGTAACCAGCTTACAACACACACCACAATACTCCAGATATTCAGATATACCAACCTCTTGTACAACTGAATCAATACTTACCTTCTTTACTAGAAATATATCAGATCCGTGAGAACCTCCAGCTCTTCATATTAACAGTCAAGAAGGTGTCACTTATAGCAGAAATTCTTATTTTCATCTTTTTACAGATCTTCAGACCATTTTGTATTACTACATGCTTCAAGGTCAGAGCAGTAAGGTATTTTTGAATAAAAGCTTAGCTTTTGTATGTACAAACATCTACCACTTTGTTTTTAGTACATATTTTTTTGTGCCCATGTCATTAATGAACATACTAAATAAATTAACCCCCTGAAACACCCCTTTGTAAATATTATGCCTACATTTGTGAAATGTAGGATAATCCTTAGATAGGTTTTAATCTTAACTTGTAGTGCATTTAAGCCATTTATAAGTTTCAGAACAATATCATATCTTACAAATTTAGTGACAATACACTGGACGAAATGTCAGCCATCACATCCACATATCTGGATTCTGATATTAACAGCAACATTTGTACTCCATTCTGTATCAGGGAAGTTTATCTCACATTGTTACACAAGTCCTAACGGTATTTCTAATATTTCAGTAATTTGAATCTGTCTAATACATTCAAACATATACTAGACCCGAGTGCTCTTCCAGTAGAATCTCTTTAACAGCTCTCCCAAAAGTGAAGCAGCAGCATTTGCAACTATATTTAGCAGATAAAGGCAGGTACATTTTGATTCACAGCATCATGATGTTATGATGTTTTTTAACAGTTGTATCTGGGAGATACACACATTGACTCTAGACAACAAGGTATTCCTCTGAATCGGAATACATTTCCAGAAAAACAAAAGCACACTGTGGTAAATGTTGGCACTGTATTCATATGTACTAATGCATTATACATAGCAAAAGACAGAAAAGAAAATATGCTTCTCAGTTGCCTGTAAGTAATTTAAGGAGCAATACATTTTGTCTTCTTCAATAAAGGAAGAAATAACACAATGCAAACTAAAAGCCAAATAACTTTTAAGCTTAAATATTAAGTTTAGAAGCTCTACCATGTAGCTTTTGGATCACAGGCTTTCTGGACTAATTTCCATGAGCTACATAATCTGAATAAAGCATAGCTTCCACACTTCATCATACAGAACAATGGCACATAGGTCTCACTTTTTCAGTTCAATTCCACATATGCACATTCAACTATCAATTCCACAGTGTACTCACCAATATGAAGAGATAACTAACTTTTACAGTCTGAATAAGTACTGCAATACACAAAAATGCACTGTCAATCATTTCAGTGTTGATTAAACCAAAAGGCTTTCAAGAAAGAAACATGTACATAAAAATCCCTTTCAGTGCTTATTCTTGTTTCTTCTAACACATGGATGAAAAGTGCATGTTTATATGTTTTCTCCTCATCTCTCCTTCCCCAGTACAGTCAGCAAAGTTCCTTGCTGTCCTCAAGTTGTCTCAGCATTTAACAGTTTTTTAACTTTGTGTCAACTTTAAGAATTTTGAAAGTTCAACCTGTCAGATCTCACGTTGCACTAAGATGCAGTTTTTAAATCAACAAAATAACAAAACATCTCTAAGAGATACCTCATTTACACCCCAGTAAAATTTTCCTGCAATAACACTCCATATCTGTAATTTTTATTAAACATAGCATAATATGCTGCTTAATCTCAATGAGCTAGAAAATACGTTAATAGTATGCAAACTTCCCAGTGCTGAATTTACCACATATGGCATTACTGTAATTCATAATGGTGAATATAGTGTTATAAGCAACATACAAACACATTACTTTGAAGACAGTTTACGGATACCCCTACCTGTTAAGATGCGTCTTGGCTACAAACTGATTGATCTAAACCATACTGTACTATATACCTGTGAATTCCTACAAGCGCTAACTGATAAGATTTGCCAGTTATAAACTTCATTCTTATGTATGCAGTAAATTAAGACATGAAGTGGTTGAGATCTCATTTTGGATAAGACTCTAGTCCTTGTTAAAATGTTATTACTTCAGAGCAGGTTATATATCATTCTTGATATAACAATAACAGACGTCTTATTTATACATTTCTTTTCTGCTTGCCTTTCAGCTAAGATTTTACACTTTGCAAAAGATTAGAAAAAGAATTTACAAAAGACTCCTGCAATGTTGTTTAGAAGACAAATACACCACTGTTTTTAAAAAAAAATTTACAGCTAACAGGACTCTCATTCAAACGACTATATACTGTTTTACTTTCCTAGTCTGTGAAATTATTGATTTAGGATAAGTTTATCAGTAAAGATCATTATCTGTGATAACAGGGACAGATAAGTGGTAGTGCTAACCATGGATGTATAACCAACAAAACTAACACGTGCAATTTAGTGTGCATATGCTACAATATTATATTCTCCAAAGGTTCCTAGGAATCATGCTTTGATTAGTGATTCTATAAATACCTTAGATTTGTAGGGATTGATTCGAAGCACCTTCCTTTTCTTTGTTCCGTCTCACACTCAAACAGTATGGTTACAGTTAATATTTAAAACTTTACCAATCTTCTTCTCTGCGGCATTTCACTATCAAGAACAATAACTGGAATTGGATAAAACACCCAAGTAAAATCATGCAAAAATTTTGGATTCCCTTTTGTTTGTTAAAAAAATGTGTTTTTTTTCCCCGTGTGCTACTGTTTCTCCACACCTTAATTATCCTCAATTCTGAAAAAAATATTTTGGAGTAATCTGTATAATTTCTCCATTGTAGAAATTCTAGTAAAAAAAGTCAATTTTGAATAATAATGTCCCAGAAAACCTTGAACTAACCTAAGTTTGGATGTGGAAGTTAATGCCAAGACTCGGGAAAGGGTTAACTCTCCAAATGTACTTACAAAAAAAGCATGTAAAAGACATCACACATATTTGTAAACAGACAGAATGAATACTTCAAAAATTCAGAATGGTTTCTAGAAGCAAGGAATAATTCTCCAGTTCCTCAGATGAGTAACGTTGAAGAAACGTTGAGAAAACGTTGAAGTTCTACCTTTAAAATATGTATCATGAAGTTTTACAAATAATCATTCCAAGAATTCTATTATTTGCTACAAACATTTACTATTATCAACAGTGGAAACTTTGCTCCTGTGAGAACTGCATAATCAAATTCTTAATCTATTTACATGTTCAGTCGCAGTTTACAACACCAAATTTCAGCCAAAAGCTTTGATATATTGTTCTGTGATAATTTTTGACCGAAGTAATGCAAACTCCCTTCTCACTCAGTGACTGATTTGAGTATGCCTACACAGATTGGTGCACAAACTACAAATCTAATCCACATTCTGAAGTGGTCCAAAAAAGCTACACATCCAAGCCTGCCACAGAGGATGAGTCTGACAAAGCAGAAGACTGACTAACAAACTACCACATTAACACTACTGTCTGGTTTCTGGACTTGAGCTATTTTGCACTAATCAGCAGAAAGCTAGAAAGACAGATTTGCATCCATTTACATTCTTTTGTATAGATGTGCACTTCAGATATGAATATAGGCTGTAAATAAGTATAGTGCAGAAATCTTTCACAAATATATGTATTATTAAATATGCATTTCCAGCTTGTACAATTTTCTACTCTACAAGAGTCACTCTGCTCTTTGGAACACGTGCAGAGAAGTTTTTATTGTTAGCTACAAGAGAAAATGGTTTTAAAAGGCCTTTGAAGAACATCAGCAACACATTTAGTTTTTAGATGAAGATCATTAAAGATCTATTTTACTTCTCAAAGAAGTGTTTAAGTTGTGATTTGAGAAGCAATACTGACTGTAAATTGATAAACCTAGCAAACAATTTACCAAAATCAGGACATTGAAGTGTAACAAAAGCAAGTAATAAATAAGTCAGGCTACCTTAAATCATCAGTGAAAGTAATTAACCAGACAGAACAGGACTATTGTACTTCAGTATGATTTTAAGTCAAGAGTTAAAGATCATTTTGGTTACTCTTTTGATTTAAAAATGTTATCTAATTCAGTCATAGGTGCTGAATTGTAATTAATGAAAGATCAATAATATATGTAATGCAGGAGATCTTGCTGAATGAACATAGTGACTTCCTTCTAGCCTCAGACCAGCTGAAAATAAAGATACATATTTGCACATCTAACACCAACATATTATCAAATACGATCTTTACAATGCTAAATACAATAACAATAAACTCATTTTCTAGGCTTTTTTCTTAACTCACATCATCTAGCAACCTACTTTATCGCTTTGAGTGGTCTCATCAACCTGCCACAAAAGACACAAGGTATACTAAAGCCATGCACCACGGCAGTAATCTACATTTTAACTTACCCTTAGGGACTACTTAACCTCTAGCTTTACTCTTTTCAGACAAAATGAATAGTAAGGATAACTGTGATGATGTATATGTCATAACTGTGTAAAGGTCAACAAGGTTTAAATATGTTGCGTTCTTTTCATAAATATTTGACTAATGGAAATGTACTTTTCATCTTTAAACCTTGAGATTGGCACCTCAATAGTCAGCAAATTATTCCAAATGAACACGCAAAATACAGTTCCCCGCATCGACATCTGACTTGAATTTCTCCAGATATTTGTCTGAATATGAACACCTAATATCAAGTAATGGTATTAATACTGTTACCACAGCTTATACTACAAAGATAAGCAACTTACACGAACATAAATCAAGTATCCTTACATTGCTTTGACTCTAAATGATTCTGGACTCACAGTAATGTAAGTAAAAACAGAATCTGGTCTTATACATCTCTCATTACTAACCAAGTGGCAGTTTCACTTAGTTTGACAGAAAGGGCAAATGTTTATTACAAAAGAATAGGGGATCTACTTCAGAACCGTTTTTTGGCAATCTGCAGTGCCAATCTGGATATATTTGAAACAACTGATTTTGGTATTACTGTAGACACTTGCTTGATGCAAGTACATTCAAACCTTTCTTCCCCAGCAAAAAAGAAAAGCACTATTAACCTAGAAAGATATTTTTTTTCTTTTTAGAACTGAAATAAAAAATGACATGATGTGTAAAGAAATCATTAATGGAATTTGTATGTATGGAATTTTTGTATTTATATTTCACTTATTAGTGCCTTAAATAATCCATCCGTACTATCTTCTCTTTTGATTCTTGAACTGAAAAACACTAGTTCTAAACAAGTAACCATATGATTCCAGAGAGAATGCCATAATACTAGTCATTAATATTTTTATTACTAACAAAGGGTTTGGGGGAAGCTTTGGCAATTTCTTACATCTACACGTTTTACTGGCCATTGGATTAGGCAGCATTTTTTTCCCCAAGATTGGTATGGCTTGAGTCAGATTTAAAAACAGGTCCCAGCAGAGGCTAATAAATGGATTAAAGTGGAACATAAATTCCCTATGTCACCCAGTTCCTTAAACCTTGATGTCAGTAACATGCCTAATCATTCCATTATTATAAATGTCAAGTATGTTTTACATGTGTTAGAAAGAGTGAGTGGATATCAAAAGAAATAGAAGACTCACAAAACTGTAATACTATTATAAACTTTCACGGAAAAATATTTGAAATATTACAGTGGTCACCTAATAGTATTCCAGATTATTATTTTCTTATGATTTGCACCCTGAATCCCCTATTATGAGACAGGTCTGGATATCTATTGCATTATATGTGTTTTACTTCTCCTTAATAGTGCTACTTCCACGAGCCAGCATGACAAACTGAAGAATGTGTCAAAGCAGAATAAAAACTTGCAATGTGATTTATTTTTTTTTTAGTAAGTTGAGAAATTGTATGAAGGAATTTTCTTTAAAAAAGATTAGAATTTTCATCTAGTCAGCAAAATGAAATGCCTCAACTGGAATAGTTTTTGCACTGGATTTTAAGAATATTGCAAGATATAGAGGAAAAAAATGACAACCCTTTTCAGAAAAAAATGACACGCAAAAAAAAAAGGATTGAAAGGAATGAGCTTGCATGCAATACAAAACAAAAACTGGAGACATGGGTCAGCAGTACAGTAACCTTGAAAAAAGGTTAAAAAAAAGCTAGTGATTTATCATTCTCCCCTTTCTTCAAAGCACAGAGCAGAAAGTGCTTTAATTTGCAATATGCGAGTCTAGGAATAAACATTAGAAACAAGCTTTCAAACTTCAAGTGAAGTAAAATACAATAACATGTTGTCAATAGAGATGATAAAAATATTTTTATAGGAATCTACAGTAACAAATTAGAAATGTTTCTGTATGAGATAGTACAGTTGTATTTGATCCTATCAAATATCTGATCTGTCTGCCTGCATGATCTCGTGAGTTTAGTTGCATTCTACATTTCTATAATTCTGTGACAACAATCATTCAAGACTACAGTTCGTTAGTAGTGAAAATACTTGATATGTAATGGTAGGTTAGAATCCTTGGGCAATAAAACATCAGGTGTTTTGGAACAAAAATGGTGAATGAAATCTCAGCTATTCAACTCAAGCCCTTAAGTATATGGTGACAATACAGATTTCACTACTAGTGGAAAAAAAAACCCTTAATACACCTTTATTTGCCTCCCAAAGCTTATCTGATCTAAACTAATTCAAAGTTCTTCAAAAACTGTCATATGCTTAGAGTTCCAGACTACACATAATAATCTCTTAATTTTGGGGCTAGCTGATCATATGCAGCCCCCGCTGAAGTCAAATATTACATGTGATGAGTCATAGAAAGCTATACAAGCCAGCCTTTGTTTAGTTTTTTTTGCTTTTTTTTCTTCATTTTTTCCTCTGTGTGGGAGTAAAAGAAGGTGGACATAAAAGAGAACCAAATTACCATAACAACACATAATTCTACAAATATCAGTTCCTGTAGTCAGCTGATAGTTACTGGTTGAGTCAATGGGTCAGGGAGTTAACATCAATCTGTTTTCTCTTTCATAATTCCTGCTTAGGCAGAATTTGTTTAGCTTGCAGAAAATAGCTGGAAAGCCATGTTATTAAAAAAACTTAGCAAAGTCTGGCTGTCTCAAAATAATGCTTGGGAAAAATGCTTCAAAGTGATTGAACTTTTGCAATTAATTGCCAACTAGTAAACTAAAAAATAAATACAGAAAATGGAATACAATCTATCACAATATATATATTTATGACATCAGAATAGTTGCATTTCAGTCAGGTTAATTTTTTTTTAATATACTCACACTGCAGAATTATTGTTACAAAGTCAAGCTGAAACACATGGAAGTTTTTCTGCTCATTTCAATGAATTGATTGTTCAATTCCTTTGTTTACCTATAGTGCAAGATAGCGCTTGATTTGCCTTATTACAAGAAAAAAAAACAGTCAATACACCTCTGCAGTATTTCTTCCTAACCTTCAAAGTCAAAATTTGGTCTCATTTATTATTTAATTTACCCATGCCATGAATAGCAAGAATAGTCTTACTAATTTAATATATGTTTTATAATGAAGCTCATTACCATAGTAGCTTATTGCATAAACACTAGCATGATTATATATATTTATACATTTTCAATACTCCATTTCATTTGTCATGTATTTTTGTATAAATTTGTGTAGGTGTATATATATATATATATGTGTGTGTGTGTGTGTGTGTGTGTGTATGTACGAAATTAATTTGAAAGATCTAGGCCAAAACTGTTCACTGATTTGGTCTCTGCAACATAAAACACTTAGGACCTCACTTTTCTGAACACTGTGTTCAGTACCCAGCATGTTCAAAGTAAAACTTCCATTAATTTCAATTCCATTGACAGTGCTTAGCATTTCATGTAATTAGGCTTTTAAATGTAAATTCAAAGAAGAACATATGCAGGATAATCATATTGCTTAATGGTTGGCACCTAATTTAGATGTGTAATTTGTAAGGTTAATCCCGCAGGTAGCTCTGCTACTGTCTAGGGAAACTAGTCTTGCAGCTCTGTGCAACCCTATTTCCTCCCAGAGAGTTAGACTCACGCATTGATTTAGATGAAATAAGTATTATTTTTATAGCTATTTTCTTCTGCCATGTTAAGTTTTCATCTGAATCTGCTGATCTGCCTGACAGCTATATGCACAAAATCAGCAGTAGCAGTAATACAAGTGCATAGGTATTCCTCAGAAACTGCCCAGAGTAGGTCAAGATTATCTCTTCAGGCAGCAGATTATAGCACCTATGTAGTTAAAGATCTGGCACGTAGTAGTATGCATGCTGTGTTAAAAAAAGGCCACATGGAAAAATAACTGTATCAATGGACTTCCACTCTTCCATAAGAAGTCCACAAAGGAAGCAAGGAGAGAATACCTATTACCTGGGCAGCAATCAGACTACCTTAACACTTCTTTCTGTAGATCCTGCTTCATTCACCCAAATACAAACTCTGCAACAAAGGAGGTAAAGGCCCTACAGAAAACAATGTAATTCATCACATAACTACACAGTGAATGAAGCTGAAATGCCCCTGGGAAAAGAGCAGTATACTGTAGTTGATGATACTTTAAAACACAGAGACAAGGGCGAATAAACATTCAGTACCTGAATTTGAAAGCAGATATTTTCACACAGGTTTCTGCATCTAGCTACTGAGAACTTCGAAAAGGAGTTCCAAACACCAGATATTTCATCATGTAGAACTACAGGAGAGAGAAGTGGTAGGATAAGAACACTTAGAGCATATTATCATTTCATTTATAGAAATTGATTTTTAATAACTCACTATTTTCAAGATTCCTTTACCGCTTTTTACAGAAAATACATAAACATGCAGCTTAGAGCCATAAGAAGTCCGTTTCCAAGTCCATTAAAATTGATTTCAATTGATGATAGATTGAGCCCCATGTAAAGCAGTGTTTGCAAAACACTATGCAAATGCAGACTTTTTTTTTCCCCAAGTTGATTCAATAAGTAAATAAGTATTTTAAAGAAAGATATATTGGATATAATATTACTGAAAACTGACTTAATTTGACTGAGTTACTCAGGTGATTATCAGCAATCTGGATGAAGACACAGAACAAAAAAAAAAGTCTACTTGCCCCCTTGAATATCTTGCATAACCATTCTGCTACTGTCATGCTTTTCACAAAGTTGCAGTGCCAAGCAATTCCATGAATATTTGTAGGGAAAAAAAAAAAGATCAGAAACATACAGTGACTAGTGAATTGGCAAAACTGACAGTGTTTAACAGTGATGTATAGACCAACTGTTCCTTTTTTTTTTTTTTCTTTCCTTTGGATAACAAACTGAACATATCATGGTTTCTCTCACAGCGCAATCATTTTCAAAAGTAAATTAAAACCCACGGATACAAATGAGATAAACTGAGGGTTCTCCTTGTTTATGAGGTAACAATTGTATCCTAAACTCTACTGAACTCTATCTACTCAAGTGTGTTTAGTAGACCTGTTACAGATACAGTTGCTAACAAGTTAAGCAGAAGCATGCTCAAGTTTTCTTAAACAAAGGTGTTAAACAAGCAGAGCTGCATTTCACAACAAAAGAATACTTGCAGACACGACCATCAAACTGAAGTAGGAACATTACAAACTTCAGAAAACTGTAATAAGCACTCTAATCAATAAATGAGATTTTAGTTTTACCAACACAAACACATACAAATAGACTGGAAAATATAAATGGATACCAGCATGCTTTGCATTAATTTTGCTACAGAAAGCAATGCAGACAAGAGATTGCGTCTATGAAGAAGTAGGGTGGTCAAATAAAAAGACAGCTGGATGGTCATAAAAATCTAATAAAAACTTGCACTTTGTGCATGAATTGATTCCCCATAATATCATACTACCATTAAGTATCATTAAGTATTCTCAAAACATAGTGCTTTTAAGCTCTGTGGAGATATTTTCTCTCTGAACTTGGCTGTAAATCACACTATGCAATCACCTTTTCAAGATAATGGAGTACACCTACTAATAACAGTTACAACTACAAACTAGCAAAAAATAATAAAATAAAATAAAAATAAACTAGCCAAACAAAACAGACCAAGGTGCCATTACTTACTATCATACACCAACTGTAACTAAGGCTATCATCAAGAAATATTTATTATTTATAATTATTATTATTTATTATATTTATTACTAGAAGTTCTCTGCCAGGTGTATTGTAAGTTTCCTAATTTCCACCCATACTGTTTACATGCTCTTTTTCATTTTCTCCCCAATTTTTCATTTCCAATCATTTGGTTCTCCCACTACTTTTTTTCTTCAGTCCTGCATCCTTTTTAGATGAAAACTTAGTTTTTATAATAGACGGACTAGAACACAACCCCAAGGCAAGAAAGAACATTTGCCAAGGACAGACACCAAGGGAGGAATACGAGAACAAATGAAGCCCATAGCCCAGAATCCAAACATTTGCATCTGAGACTTCCTGAGCCTCCCTGGAATCACCCAGCCTGGGAAATACTGATAAGGGATCTAATCAACACTTATAAATATCTGAAGGGTGGGAGTCAAGGTTCTTCTTGCTGGGGCCCAGCAACAGGACAAGGGACAATGGGAAAGACACAAGAAAATAGTGTGAGTGACAGAACACTGAAGTAGGCTGTCCAGAGAGGTTGTGAATGGATGCTTTCAGGTGCAATCTACTCTAGGGAATTTGCTTCAGCAAGGGGGCTGAACTCCAGAGGTCTCTTACAACTCCAACAACTGTGATTTCTTTCTCATTGGAATAACTTAACTAATTTAACACAGAGAGAGCTATATTTTGCATACTACACTTTCCAACTATGTTTCACATTTCACTGTAAATGCTTCCTTAAGATAAAAACAGCAGTTTACATCTGCTGCTATCTCCTCACTATAGCTTGCTATTAGCTCATCTCAGTTTTACTAGACCTTAATGCCAGAAGGCTATTTACTTAATTTTTAAAACAATTTTGAAACTTACATAGTTTCACTCCAATCTATCTAATCCAATCTATCCAATCTAAGAATCAAATATATAGCTAACATGTATATCAGATAAATATACTTAATACACACACAAAACATTGGGACTGTTTATTCCATACTACTGTTCTTCTAAATTACTCCATATGTCTGCATTGCAGATTAAGCATCATGTGATTTAAAAACATAATAGTAATCAAAAACGTAGTTCTGAGCAAGGGAGATGAACAGAAATAAGTCCAGAAGTTATATCTGGTAATGTGATTGTTTTAAAAAACAACTTCATTAGAAATGACCTCACAACAAACGCAGCAAGACTTTAAGGAGCACTATTTATTTCTTTCTAAAGGACCCATAGAGTAATAAAGAAAAAGTACTTAGTTACTTTAAACATAAATGCCAGGAAAAAAAAAAAAAATCTATAATCCTTATGATCAGAAGGCCAACCGTATCCTGGGTTGCATCAAAAAAGGGGTGAAGGAGGCAGTTTCCTCCCTCTACTCCACCCTTCATAAGACCCCATCAGTATTGCATTCAGCTCTAGATCCTCCAGCACAAGGACATGGAGCTGGTCATGCAGGCAACCAGGACCATCAGAGGGGCTGGAGCACTTTTCCTACAGGAAATGGCTAAGCCAGTTAGGCAGGTTCAGCCTGGACACAGCCCCATTCTAAAATTTAACAGAGAACTTTAATTCCTACATACACGTGCAAAGTTGCAAGCCCCAGTTAGACTCCACTGCTGCACTACTGTGCCACGTTTTGCATCAAGTTTGTTTGTTTTTTAAACCAAAAAGTAGGAGAAACAGTCATTTCCAAGCCATACAGTTCTAAGCCATACCTTAGAACTCTAATGGAGTGGGCTGCAGATCAGTTTCTCCCTGCTTTAGCCTCCAGCCCCGTGAGCCTGAGCTGCCACCGCAGAGAGTAACGCAAAGGCCTCTGCCAGCCCTCCTCCAGCCCTGTCAGATAGGAAAGCCAGCGGGCACTTCCTCTGCTCCGAGGCAGTCGCCACCGCCCTCCTCTCCTGCACAAGCGAGGGCCGGGAAAGCACGTCGAAGCAGCCGTAGGTAGCCGGCAGCTACGCGAGCGGCGGCTGCGCAGAGCCAACACGCGCAGGACGGCGGCCCGGCCCCGCTTCGCTTTTCTGCTCGGCTCCCTCCGCCCGGCCGCGCCGCGCCGCTCCGCCTCTTTTACCGCCCCGGCCGGGCCGCGGGGCGGAGCTGCGGGAAGCGGGGCGGCAGTTGGCCGCGCCGTGTGATCGGCGGGCTGGGAGCGAAGGGCGCCCCGGGGGGCCGTCGCCCCGATCCCCCGGATCCTGCCTCCCGCCTCTCCCCGCCACGTTGCTCGGGGCCGGAGCGGCACAACTCGGCCATTTCTTGGCGCCGCGAGGCATGAAGCTCACCAAAGCCCAGTACGATGAAATAGCCCAGTTCCTGGGGCACGTGCAGCCCACCCGGCAGAGCCTGAGGAAGCTGAAGGAGAAGTTCCCTAGGTAAGTGCTTCCTGTCCCCGGCGCGGTGCGGCGCTGGGCGGGCTGCTCTGCCGGGCGGCGGCCTGCTGCACACTGAGAGCGGGCTCAGGCCGCGCCATCAGCTCCAACCGCCTCCTCCAGCCGCTGTCTCCAGTTCCAAGCCTCGCACAGTGCAAAACCACCCGGACGCGCACACACACACACGTCATTCTACGACAAGGCGCAGCTCGCTAAACTGCTGCTTTCGGAGCAAGATATTTCCTGCTCTCTGTGACCCGAGGAGATCGACACAAAATAAAGTGTGCACCTTCCTCTGCTGCCCCTTCACATGTAAGCTCTCAGGGCGCTTCTCAGAGCTCCGAAGCACCACGTGCATCCTGATAAATGACAGCCTGTTGCTCAGGGCCTTGCCTCTGCAGGTGAGAACAGGGGTAGAATCTGGCCTGGGATACTCCTTTATCAGACCCATGGCTCCCACACCATGCTGTGCCCTCAGTTGCTTGTATGTGAGCATCCATCTGCTTCGTCACCCGATGGCCTTCAGGACTGTCAAAGGCACTCCCAAGTGACCATACTATGGAAGTAGCACGTGGCAGGATGCGCTTCATGTACTGATCTTCATTTGTAGCACTAGCTTGCTATTAGTGATCATAGAGCTTAAAGGACATGTTGCAAGGATTTTTTTTTTCTTTTTTTTCTCCAGCTTTTCGCATAGGGTTATTAGTGCCAAATTGGGTAGAATTGGACTGAATTCCACTGCGAAAGGTGTGGTATTATCTTTAAAACACATAGGTAATAATACAGAAAAATGCAGTTTCTGAGGTGCTCTGCTTACCCTGGTGAGAGATGGAGATAAATAAAACAAAAAAGCATTCATGTGTTTCCTGAACAAACCTTGCTAGTCTTACCACAAGTGTGACTACAGGTGCTGCATGAAGCTGTGTGCATTGTGCAGTATGTGGTTGAGTGGCCAGTACAAGTCTTTCAAAAGTGTCCAATGAAATCTTTTGCTTTTTCAGGAAAGTAATGTAGTTAAAAATCAAGCTGAGGCAATGACCCTGTTGTAGAGAAGAATTGATGATACAGCAAAGTAGCTGGTTCAGTGAGCGCATAGAGTTGCATTGCTGGGAGCCCAGCTCAGCTTGCACAGTACTGCTGCAGCTTGGGAAATACTTAACTGCGGCAGCAGATGTCTATACTTAGCAGTTGTCTTTCAACTTTAACATTCATGTTTATGTTCAAACATCTTCATTTTTAACAGCAGGATTTGGGCATGATATGAGGAATATCAAAATGGGATTCTGACTGCTAAGCACAATGAATCTCAGCACGTATTGGATGCACTTACTTTGAGCTTCTTGACATACACAACACTGGACTGCTAATTCTGCATGCTCTGTGTTGTGCTTTTCTGCAGAGTGATTTCCTGCTTTGTTTCTCATGTGGTTAACTACTTGCTAGTAATTTGTATTTTCCTTTGTAACTTGTGTATTTTAGTCTTTTGCTTTTTCTTTACCTATGAGTTCATGTTCATCTGTGATACTGTTTTTCTCAATGAGACCTAATGTCTAAATTGCATTACCTATCGAAGGGCAAGTTGTAGGACATGTAGGGCATTGCAGAAAATAATCTGAAAAGGTTACAATCTCATTTATTTTAGCACTTGTTTTTGTAGTTGTAGTTAGATCTGTGTAAAAATCACCTGTTTACGGTGATACAGTTTAGGTCAGACCTTTAAACTTTAATTTTTTCAAAGATCATTTTAACTCGTCCATAAAAGTCCAGCTTCTGAGTGTCTGATTCCTATTGTGTTCTTGTGTAGTTGTTTCCAGGAGGGAAAAAAAAAAAAAAAGAAAAAAGTAGAAATCTGTTCTGAATACCTTCTGAATACAGCAGAATGCGTAGTTTCTCTTTGAAAACTTCTTGTGAAGTTCTTACAAATAGAACATGGTTGTCAAATAACTGGATCTGATTCAAATCTTTATGTCATGCAATATTTTGCTTATCTTTTTAATAACCAATCCTAATGGAATTTTACAGTTTTCTTGATAGAATCTTCCTTTGCCTCCTGCCAGGATTTCAGAGGGTGTAAGGCTTTCTGACTTATGGCTACAAATACAAAGAATTTATGTCCTTATGACCGTCTTGTTTTATCTTACACAAAGTTTTTCTTCATTTGGCTCTATTCTGTTTAAATCTTGGAATATCTTACACTACATTGTATCTGATTTGGAGATTCCAGGAATTTTCTGACATTGCAGGTTGACTCAGTAGACTCACATCTTTCAGAGGTCCCCAAAGCCTTACTTTTGAGTTCTCACAATGAACTGCTGTGAAACATATTTCAGTTCAGCTAGGAATATTGTATTCTTCCATACCACAGTTAATGCAGTCTGTATTCTTTTCCTTACTTAATTATAAGTCGTTAAACAAACTTAGTGTCTCTAGCCTGACTTCCTTTTCAGTGCCTCTACTTTTATTCCTGTAAAAGCATTCTTTTTTGAACACTTTTGAGTGCAAACTGTATATAGGGAGTTTCACAGTGCTGGAGTTTCAAAGTACTAGAATTTATAGCAGCTGCCCTGTCTAGATCTTCGCTCACAGTATTTTCATCTTTGATTCTAAGTGAAGAAGTAGTGTTCTGTTTGTGCCTCATCTTAAAAGCGTCTTCTCAGTGATAAAGATGAGCTTTTCTGACAGCAGAAAGGTAAGAGTAGCTTTCCAGTAAGCAAAGAAAGAAAGTAATACATAGGCTCGTAGTGAGTTTGTTCATTTTTTGAGTGTGGGTATTTTGTATTATGTGTAACTTCATATTAGGCCTTGGAAGTGCCCAATGTGTGATTTGTTGTTGAACAGTGTGTCTAATGTAAGACATTACAATGTAAATTGGAAAATATTTTGTTTATTATTTGCTACATTTTACCTCTTTTTCTCAGTGATGGTTCATACTCAAAGGCCCTTAAAGAATTTTAAACACATGGAATCAGTGATATTCCTACCAGCCAATCTTCTGATCGTCTAAGACTGCTAACTGAGTTATTATTTTTTCTTCCTTTTTCTCCACTGTCATTGTTGCCTCTTTTTCAGTTTTAGAGTTCTTGGTGGATAAGTGTGTTTTCCCTCTGCCAGCTAGCTTTATTTACAAGGAAGTGGTTATTGTCTTTTCATGAATAATTTCATTTCTTCATATATGCTGCTGCTTATATTATTAAGCAGTACCGATAAGCCCTTTATGGTAGTTGTACGGAATAAAGAAGGCTTCTGCTCTCTTTCATCTGCTTCTTTTTATTTTTGTTCTTTGCTTGTTTGTTTGTTTGTTTTCCTTTTTATTTGTGGAATCTGGAGCCCACTGCTAATGGAGCCTGGAGATTGAGTCGAAATGGAAGAAGGATTCTCTGTCCTCTGCTCTGATGTTCCTTGGAGCTGCAGTTCCAGGAGGGAGTACTGGCAGTGAGCTTGAGAATAGGGGCAGCTGGCCATCTAGGTGGCTTTTGGAGCTCTATGCTCAGAACTCAAGCTCAGCTATACTAAACAGAGATGTCTTACTTATGGGTTCCCGGCCTGCTGGTGTGAGAGAAAGCAGTTACATACTCTTCTATCTGGAAAGCCTTTCACCACAGCAAAACTGACAGAGTTCTGTTGTTTCTTGGCTGCCTCTCCTCTTCTGAATAGTTGGTAAAATATTTAAATAAGCACATGAATTGTCTTCAGTCTCCAAGCATTTATCTAGCAATTCTTGTTTAAAAGATGCCTTTGTGCCCACAAGGGATAGAAACTTTTATTTCTTAAAATGAAAATGTAGTTTAAACTCTCTCTGCTTTTCTGTATTCTCACTGCTTATCAATGAAAAATTCATGCTCTGCCTACATAAACCACCTCACTGATTTCAATAGGCTGGCCTATAAAGGAGGAGAAAGTAGTCTTTAGTGGGAGATGAAGAGACCTGGAAAGAGAAACTAACTGATCACTGCAAAACCTTCCACCCTTTCTACTTTGAAGTGGCAAATAGTTTGCACTAATTTATTCTGTTTATATGATCTGGACCTTATAGCTAGAGCAGCCCTGAATTTATTGGGTTTTGTATTCATTTTTTCTTTTATGTTAAACTTCAGAGTAAATGATGTTTTGCTCTACTGTTTGTTTTTGTCTGTTATATGTAGCAAAATCTAACATAATTTAACATTTGCTATGTTTTCAAAGGACTTAACCTCAAATGCGAGGGCTGACAATAAGAGATGAGAAAATGATTTTGGCTTATTATTTGAAAAGCAAATTTAACAGTATACAAACTTTCAGAAATGTAAAATAAAATTTTGCGTAATGAAAATATTCTTATAATGAAATTAAAAATCATAATATTCCCTTTGGACATAAATTCTTTGTATTTGTAGCCTTGGTATCAGATCTTGATCTGCTTGATGGTGTGGTATCAAGATCTTGGTCTTGATCCAGTGCACAGATATTACAGATGTCTACTCTTAAGATATTACAGTTTTGCTAAGATGAACCGAAGAGCAGTACAGGTTTTCTCTTTTCACTGTTGAAGCCTCAGAGGACTTGAAACTAGTTGGATTTGCTGTATCACATGAAAAACTGATTATGTTTCGGCTCTAAATAGGAAGGAAACTAATTCTCCTCTATAATAGAAATCAACATTTAACTCAGAAGAACTTTGTCATTATTCTTTAGATTAAAAGTAAGGTACACATTTAAAAATAGCTATTGATAGCAGTAAAAGCATTGAGAATGGGAAACACAGTTTTTATCAGATTTTGATTTCTCTGATTGCTATAGACAGCATTTAGAAGGAAAATTCTTACATTGGCACATGTAACTTCTAGACCTTCAGGATTTCTTTGAAAGAGATGGAAAGGATTTTTTGCAGAGTTGTTGTTGTTGCATGTTATTATTAACTAGAAAGTGGAAGACATGACTAAGAATGCCTCAGCGGTAAGTTTGAGGAAATACAATGTATTTTCTATTATTATTTGATACAAAATGATACATGTATCATTTCTGTTCTTTACAAGCCTTCCCACCTGAGATGTCCGTTCTAGTAAACGGCAAAATTATCTTAAAGCTTGGTCTTCAAATTTTGCTTGAAATGTGCAGCCAAAACTAAGGTTGTAGTTTCTGAATTCTTTAGTACTGATAAATATTTTCCTTTTCTCTTTACTTTTTCTCCCTGCAGTATCTGAAGGATTATTATATGAGTATACAGTTCCTTTCAAATAAAATAAAAATCACACAGAAGAGAAAGTGGGGAGAAAGTGAAAGAAAGAAGAGAGAGAAAATAAGAGAGGAGAGAAAAAAACTAAAAAAAAAAAAAAAAAAAAAGAGGAAAAGAAAATCCTTAGGAAAAGCAAGAAGAGGCAAGGACAAAAAGAGGGAGAAAAAAAAATCCTTTCTCATGTCAAAGCTGCAGGGCTTGTCTTGGTCATTATGTTACTGTGCTGCTTTATAAAGTTTAACTTGGTTGTGCTTTTTGCCACTTTACAAATTATATGGTAGTGATAATCACCAGTAGAGTAGGAATGTATATCCTGTAACACTCTTCCAAGTATTTCATTCTAAAATGATCTGGATGTCATCAGATAGACCAACAGATGTCTACAGATTTAAGGGCCAGATTACATTTGCTGTTAAGTAAGGATGAAGTGGAAGTTTTAACACTGACCATATGTGCATTTTAATTGACTTGTGGATTTTAGGGTGCCCTTGTACTCATGTTGCTTATTCTATGGACAGTGGTGGTAAAAATGGTAATTTTTGATTTTATTTAAGAAACAGTTCCTCACTGTGTCATTATTCTGAAGTCTGCAGATAAGTCTAGGATAGAGTTTTATGAGCAGAGGAGATTTTGTACATCAGATAGAAAAATATTTTATTCATGTGTTGGTTTTCAGACAATCATATTCTGGGCTATATTACAATAGCACAATAAATCGCTGAATACACTGTCTGCTGAATATGACCTCACCATGAAAAATTTGATGCATTAGAGTAGGAAAGGTTGGAATATATCAACCTTAGCTGACAAGGGACTTTGAATTTTGACCTAACACAGATGACCTTTGTGTGCAATAAAAGTGAGTTTAATCTCCAGGTCAAGGTTGAGGTGAATGGTAGGGCAGTGTGGATTGGTTTGTGCTGGATGTGGCTGGATCACACCTAGCAAGTAAGGAAAATCGAGGTCTCTGCATTTTAGAGCAACCAAATACTTACTGACATAAAGTTTTCTCCTATATGTTATACCACTGTAGAAAAAAGTGTGGTACGTTAAGACAACTAACTCTTCAGCAGGTGTAGGCTGATTCATTTGAAGTTCAATGCTTCAGAATAGAAAGTGTGAGTTGTAAATATCCTGTTCCTATAGATCACTAAATAGGTAAGCTAAATAGAATTTCTCCTCTAGCATGCAAAAGAAAGACTGTCAAGTGTATTGCCTTGCTATGAAAAGGGAGAAATCTGGAAGCTTTATGTCTTTGACAGCTAACCTGTCTTTGGAACATCGTAAGTTTATTCCTAAGTGGCTTATCCTTTAAAAAGGAACACAATTAAGAGTGCTCTGATCTTTTTCAGTAGGCAAATACAAAGAAAACCAGTCCTTTTGAGCACTCCCTTGGTGTAAAAGGTATTTGATTATAGAAGCTAAGTTACAAAATGTTTTGGAGGTTGTCTAGGCTACATAATAAAGATGTATAGGTTGTTTAAATAAAAGATTGTAGTGTTTTACAGTAATCGCAGACAAAATCTGTATTTTTAACTGGCTGGTGTTCCAGGAGTGCTTTTTTACTAACACACTAGTGGTACTTGCCCTGAATGCTTTACACAGATAAGAGTGGTAGTGGTGATGCTGGAGGAAGGAGGGTGCTCTCTTTAAATCTCTTTAAATCAGGCAGGGAAAAAAAAAAGTTTGAGACTAATGGAAAGAACCTCTACTCCTTTAATAGAGCCTGCAAAATATATTCTCCAGGACTGATCAGCTCTGAAGGCTCTGGAGGTTTGATGATTGGAATGGCAGGAAATCACGCTTTCAGGACATAACGAATTGACTAGGCCATCCATCATTTGTTAGCATGTGCTGAAACGCTGGGTTTGTGTGCACAGGTCTGTGATTTAGTAAATACTTGGGAGATGAATAGAGCTTACACACAAGGGGAGATATTGCTGTCCTTCAGCAGCCTTAGACACAGATCCCTGCTGAGAAGGCTGTCTGACAGCAGCTCATCAGTAACTGGCCTGTCACAGTCAGTGATGCCCACCAGCCATCCCCAGTATATTAAATGCATTTTTAATATCTGCTTCAGTAGACTTAATGAAGAAAATTTAGTTTCCGTACTCTGATCACTGCTTCCTCAAGTGTTTTAAAGCATTGACTGAAGCACTTCCAAGAAAGAAACTGTGCTGATACCTGGAGAAGTTGATTGAAAATGAACGTGAAACAGAATGCGAACAGGAATGTTATTATCCAGTTTCCTTAAAGCAAAACAAAAATGTCTGGGAGAAGCACTCACCTTCTTAGAAACAATTGACCCTCCTGCAGAGGGACCTTACGAAGCATGCTGTACTAGCAGTAGAGATGCAGTGCTGAGAAAGGTGTGTACATGGTGATTCTATTTGGTGTGACTGGGCTTGCCAAAAGGCATAATTGCATTTCTTAAGCTTTCATATGTCAGAACTTGGATCAGATCATAATTCTGTCAGGCTTTCAGAGTCCTGAGAAGGGGACGGGCATGAATGGGAGGAATTGAATTGATCATGTTTTCAATAATTTTTCTAACTACCATAGAGTTTTTGGTTTTGACATTTTTGCAAAGGATGTGGTGGATGAAAATCATTGTAGCATTTCATTATATTATTTAAATTGATGTAGAGAATAAATAATAAGATACATTGGAGAATGAAACTTCTGCTGTTCTTATAATTTCGCAGGCTCTTTGAGAGTTACACAATATCAACATTCTGAATTGTAAGGAATTTTTTCTGTAACTTTCTACCAAGTGATACGATGCTTTGTTACCTGTATATAGATAAATTTAGCAGTTTGAATTTCCTGGGAACTTTCAGGGAAAAAATTGTGTTTACATAAAGGCAAATATGTTGGTTTTCATTTTTTAATGATATTCAATGCTTATTATACTTACTTCAAGACAGCAAGACAAACAACTTGATTTTGTTGAAAACATCCATTTGATACATTCACTTCTTGAGGTTTTTTTCCCTCGGGAATCCATTCTGTGTTCACAGAAGAGAAAGCAAGTGCTGAATGAGACCTATAAATTTGATTCTTGTATGTGTCAAAACAGTAATGTATTAAATGCATATTATTATAAAAATTTAAGACGTGTCCTAAACACTTACATTTTTATAACACATGGCAATGTTAAATAATACATCTTCTTGTTAGCATCTGTTTGCTGTCATTGTTGGCAGAACCTATGATTTATTACTTAAATTAATGACTAAAACCATTTTGGTTCTGATATATGCCCCTGAGCTTATCATATCACTTAATAAAATAACATATATGCTTTGATGAGAATCATTTTTAATTGTTTACTTCTTTAAGTTTCTGGTGAAAATATCATATCTTTTCAAGGTGAATGTCTCAGAAGGTTGTACTGTATTTCAAACCAAGTGAAATAATGATAAGGATTGTTTTCAGTAAGAATATAGATTACAGTAACTAATCCTATTAAAACTGTCTTCTAAGACACATCTAATAGAGCATTGTTAAGGAAAAAAAGGAGAAAAAAAAAACAGCATTAGAAAATGTTTAGAAAAATACTGCTCTGTTTTCTTCAGTTCCGGTGATGGTTAAAAGCCTTGTTCATTTGTTTGGCTAATTGGTGGCATACAAGTAGATTTCAAGCTTCCATTGGCATGCTAAGATTTCATGTTTTATCATTAGTTTTCAGCTTGTATTTCATGGAGTTCTCGTCCCTGAACTTCAGAGAATTCAGAGTAAATGAACTTCTTGTCAGCAGGCTTAAATTTACCAAACAGGAGTCTGCACTTCTTGATGGAAAAGTGTTCTGGCTTGTAAACTCCTTAGGTTGGAAACTGTGTTTTGTCAGCAACTAAAGCATTTTATTGGTCTTTTCATTTCTTATGTGTTTCTTAAATTCTAGTGCCCATAACAGTTTTCATGTGGTAGTGCTTTGAATGGGATACATGATACAGTGCATGTCCTAAGCTACCCAGTAGCCCAATTGATAATGGCAGTCTTCCTGTTTTATGCTGGAGGTTTCTTGAACTTAAATCCTCTGCTTTATCTTTCTCATTTGAGTAGGATCTTCACGCCTTATTGTCTGTTGAAACTGGTATAATGGCTTCAGGTTGGAATGTCTGCTGAAGTGGACTCTATTTGGATGAATATTCTCTATTTGCATATCTGGATCTAGGCCTGAAATATATTCAGATTGTTTGGTATTGTTGATTCCCAGATAGCTTCATGTAGCTGTAACACTGAAGAAAAAGATCATAATACAGCACACATTCTTCTTCCACAGAAAGCAGTATGTTTTCATATTTTTCTCTGAGACCTACATGGTACCAAAGATAGTAGTTTCTGTAGTGTAGCCTGCTAGAAACTTTTCTGAAGACAACATAAAAACTATGACCATATAGAGATAATATTCACTTTTATGACTGAAGGGGTTTTTATCTGAATTAATATGAAGAGTCTTTTGGAGTTCCTCATCATTACCGAGGATTCGGATTATGATAATAATACCACGTCTCTCTTTCCATTTGTGATCTGCTAGGAGATGGCAGAACTTCCTTTCAATCCACTATTGATACTGGTGGTGTCCAATCCTTTTACATTTCTTTTGTGGAATGCTTACATATGTTCTGAGGCCAGAACTGGTACAGAGTACAAAAACTAATAGCCAGAGAATGAGCATAGATTCTTAATGGCAAAACAAAAATTGAACATTAGCCATTTCCAGCACTAATATAAATACATGTTCTCAATCCAGCTGGCCTTGAGTTTTCAGTACAGGTAAGCAACATGTTCTCCTGGACAAGCTCATTATTTTCAATTCACAAAATAGAAAAAGATCAAAAGAAGACATAAATTTCTGTTTCTTACAGAGTTTAAAAATGAAGTTTTGTTTTGAATATTTGGCAGGTACTCCAAAAAGGCTAAGCAAGTTCAGTTCCAAATACAGTGTTTAATGACTTCATTGCAGTGGGTTTTCTGACACAGAAATATGTTTTTCTTTATCCTATTATTAGAAACAGGAGAGTATAATTATTGACCAAAAAGTCAGACTACATTTTTATCTCATTTGTATTGTGTTCCTTTGACATCAGTGGTCTAAGAGAGAAAAAGAAAATGGTTGTTTACAGGATAAATGCATGGTTTCAGTCTGTTTTTTTTTGCTAGCCGTGTCTGTCTATTATTATGCTCTCTAAGTTTACTTTTTTCAAACAAATCCCACTGGCTACTCAATAACTACTATCCATTATCTTTCTGCTTATTTTTTTTATTTCAATTTGCTATTTATACATGGACCTCACTAGTGATGGGCGAAAATTTTTATATGTGATTGTTTTTGCTTTGAGGTTTCTGGATGAAAATTTTGCCCATTCATCTAGTCATATTAGCCTGCAGTTCTAACACTTTCAGTCTCAATAATTTAAAAATACTATTCAAATGTTTCATTTACTTTGAGAAATTAATCTATTTCTTTGTAGACTGTTCGGGGGGGGGGGGGGGGGAGGGGGGGGGGGGAGTGGTGGAATTAATTACATGACAGTCATTTGCTTTAATGTATTTTGTAATTCTTAGCATTTTAGTCTCTTCACCAAGGGTAATATATCAATGGAACTTTGCATTAGTGGATGTATACTGAAATAACCAGCAAAAATCATTAAAATATGCAGAGGAAAGCAACATGCTTAGTTTAATGTACTTCTGAATATTAAATGCAAGTAAAATGGTATATAGACATGGAGTCATCTGTTATATTTTAGTCTCTGAAGCTATAGCTGTGTAAACCTTAACCTCGTAATTTTTTAAGTTCCACTTTATCATGTAGCTGCAAAAGGTAATCAAAATAAATCATAGAAGATGAAGAAATATTTTCTAGGGCTTTCTGTAAGCTTTCAGAGGTGGAGCTTGATCCATGAAATTTTGGTAAGCATATTAAATAATACAACATGATGTGCAACGTGTCAGGTCTGATAAATTATTTTGTATAGGACATTTATACAACATATGGTGAGCTGATATGTGAACAGCTTAATGACTAAATTATGTTAATCTTTCTTGCCATATTTACTTTTCATTTTTAAAAAATGGTGTTTTCAATTTCTGATTTTACTTTTTTGATCATGGACAGATATAAGAAAGGTGTAGGTCATCTCCGAGAAGCTGTGACAGTGATCCAAGGTTCCTCAGCTGTGCAGTGTACATAACACAGATGTTGGGAGAGTCATCTGTCAGCTATGCCTCTCCTATGGAGTTAGAGTTCTAGAGGGAAAAGAATTCGACACAGTGCTGTCACTGTTACATTTTCACAATGGAAGAGCATGCAAATATTCAACCTCCTGCTTAGCAGTAGTGCCCTGTCTAATGTCTGTGCTGGTTAGAATAAAAAAATAGTGGGTGCATCTAGGGCTCATAGATCTGACAAAGGTCATGCTATGCTGGGCATTTGAATTGGAAATTGTCTGGACTTAGATTTTATAAAGCTCCCACTGTTGTCGGGGAAAATTTCAGCAGGGTTTTGTCCCTGGAGAGGCCTCTTAGGCCCTTTTCTGTCCTATGAATGAATTTAGATGTGAGGGTTTCTCTGCCTTAAAACTGTTAAGTTCATTTTGCATACATCCCCAGAGAGAAAAACTGGCAGATGCTTTTGTCTTGGAAGTGTTTAAAAGAAAACTGCAGAACAGGAACAAGGGAGAGAAGGGGCCCTGTGTGGAGTCCCAGAACATTTTGGAAATGGCCAATATGCAGTTTTCATCAGTACTAAGGCGGGGCACAATATGGTGCCTGTAGCTCACTGGGGAATATGAATGTTGATTAAGCATACTCCCAGGCTTTGAAATCCTGAAAGCAGTGTCAGAATAATGGATGTTGAGCAAATGTCAAGCATTTGTTAATTTCTCTGTTATTTGGAGTTTATCTACCATGATCAATCAAATAAACTAGTGCTTCTCTGTTGTGGCATGTGTCATTGATATGGTGATTAGGGGGCTAGAGAGGCCTTCTGCCTTTTTTTTTCCTTTTTTTTTCTGTTACAGGTAACAGATTACATATGAACAGTCATAACTTTAAGAATTGTTTGTGGTTGGTTTAATGGGAAGTGTTACAAAATACTTAACAAAATACTTTATAGTAGTGAAATAAAATTGTATGCATATCTGCCTTGCTAAACCTTGAATTCCATTGTTTCTGGTTTTGGCCTTAAAGCTTTATTGCTGTTGGGGGGAGGAGAAATTACTTGTAAGAGAAAGTTGATTGGAAGAAACCTACTTATAAGGAGAAGTTAGAAAACCAAAGGTATCCACCTCAAATTAGTGTTGTTCTATAAGTTAGCTTCCTTTTTGCCTCTCAATCTCTTGGTTTCAATAAAGGTGTCAACATCCTTATTTTTGACTGGAAAACATTCATGTACCCTTTAGTTAAAAGTGGGGAGGATTACTCACTTTTTTATAAGAATATGCAGTCTTTTTTAAGAGTATGTCAGATAAGTTGTTGGTTGTTGACTAACATGCAGAAATGTTAAGGGTCCCATCCAGAAAATTCTTTTTCTCTAAATTCTCAAATGCTTTTGTATTCTGGTATCCTAGTTGTGCTAATTTGCCATTCTTAGGAGTTACAAAGAACTGAGAGTTAAATGTAGAGAACAAATTAAAAATAAATCAGGAGAAGGAAAAGGTACTGTGGCATTTGTTGTTTTACTGTTACATACTAAGACTTCAAAGTAGTTGTAGATAAAGTAGGGATGTTTTGTTTGGGCTCTTTTTGAAAGCTACCCGAAGGATGTTAGTTGTCAGGTTCCTCTGAATTCTAGTGAAGTTTATTTACCCCCTTCTCATTTGCTTTTCTTCCTGTTTTTTTTTTTTGTTTGTTTGTTTGTTTGTTTGGCCAAGTCTAGTCTTTTAGTCTTTATGTGCAGTATATTTTTATTATGTTTTTCACAATCCAGAAATTTAAGAATTGTCAATGACTCATGCCATATGACTTGATGCATATTGAGGTCATATTCAGGTTTTGTTTAACAGAGAGCAAATGTTTGATGCTGAACTAGTTTTCCTTCTTCATTAGTTTTCACATTTATTTACTGGAGCATCTAAATCCATTTTACTGAGGCTGATCAAATTTTGGTGCTTAATGAAGGTGATGCTATGCGGTGAACGTATTGACTGTTTACATCAGAGATGACTGTTTAGCTAGGGCATGGAATCAGACTTCTCCCAGCCTTTACTGCAACAATACAGGAAACAAAGGTTGGTAATTGTGGCCATTTTCAGAGCAGTACAAAGAAAACAAAAATTTAAATCCTCAAGAAAGTGGATGAAGAGACGGGAAACTTCTATTGCTAGAAGTGGAAAACAAGGCTAAAGAAGTTTTAATATAGAGTAATATGAAATTGTGATCACCTCACTCAAACTTTCTCCTGTCGCCTGCCAGTGAGTGTGTTTGTCACAGTTCTAGATAGGAAGTTTAAAAAAAGAATTCTGGAAGACCACTTGTAAAAAGGAATGGCTGGATTTCCTTCTTAGTGCATTAAATCTGCCATATCTCCAATGTTGAAATTATTTTTTTCCCTCTATGTAAGCTACTTCCTTCCTGAGAAGTGCAGTCAACTTTACAATAAAGTGTAAGACTTCAATTTTAGAAAGATAGCATGCTGTCAGATAGGTAGAGTAACAACAATTATTCTCTGTTTTATTATATTATTATTACAAGTAACTTTTAAATTATAAACTTTAATAGACTTCATAGAGTTTAAGCTCGAAAACTCAAGTGGACTATCTGTAAATGGGTTTATTTCTTGCCTTAAATCAGTATCATTACTCAAACTGGAGTTTAAATTATACTTCTATACAATCCATGCTTGATACAGTTGAAATTCTTTAAATTATATCTTCAATATGATCCTCACTTGTTTAAGGGATTAACCATTTTGTATTGGTTTACTGGAAGATTTTTTTTACTTAGGGTGTTCAGTTTTACCCTGGAGATAGCTGTGCAACAGTGTATGTGCTTGACATGTGATGCATGCAAATGCTAAATACAGTAGCAGCATGAGGCAAGTGTCATTAACGGTAATTTATGTAATGAAAGCCACCTGGCTGTCTTCGTAATTAATTGCTTGTAAATAATAAATTTAAATATAATTTATAGTTTTCTAAATTTGATTATATATTTTTAGGAGCAAGTTGCTTAAGGGTGTTTGGGGATTTGTTTAGTTTCAAATTGGCACAGATATGCATGTTACATACAGGCTAATTTTTAACAAAATGAACAGTCTAATTAGCTTAAAATTGCCATTTACTAATAAAAATAGTTTTGTATTTGTAGACTTAAAAGGAGAATTTTAGAGAATGGCAGGAGAATGAAATTGGAAGAACATGTACTAAAATTATCAGGCTGATGGTGAGAGACAAACTCTATTTGACTCCTATCAGTTTCTTTTGTCAATGAATCCCCTGACGATATGATCAAAGGATACCAAAAAGGTTCTGGTATGCGTAAATTGAAAAGGTTTGAAAGTTATTCAAGTCCTATGTAAGAATATTTTTTTAATATTTGACTAAATTTTATTTTCATTTTTAGCATTGACATTGTACTTTCAAGGCTTGTATTGTGAATATTGTCTGTATTTGCTTACTGGGGTCTTTGTGTGGTTTTGGCATTTTGGTAGGTTTCAAACACAAAACAGTTTTTTTAATTCTGGAAGGAAAAAAAATAATAGTATTTCAGGGAAATTATTATCTACTTGCTTAATAAGATAAGACCAAGACCAAGAGGTAGTTTCTTTTCAGGTGGAAGTAACACTGTTCTATTCCTGTTTTGTCTGAGTTCCATCTTTTACCATGAAATCCACTGCTGTTTATCTACTCTGAAAGCGTCCTGCTGTTCTTCTCATCATCAAATTGAAGTACTGGGGAAACAGCAACTTTCTTCTAACTTCACTTTTGACTTTGCAGGGACTGGATCAAAAATACTTTGTAGCAATCAGAATATTGCTTATTTTGAGCTGTGCTTCTATTACTACTGTCAAAAGCTAGTTTTTGTATTGATGAAAGGAGACGATCATTGGCTGTGTTGATAATTTGTGTTTACCTTTGCATTTTATTTTTTTTTTACATCTGATACAAATTGTGTGTTGTCTGCAGTTGTTTTAAAATATATTGGCCACTACAACAGACACCAAAAAATGAGGTGTCTACAGGAGGAATTGGTGCCCTGTTCTTAAAGGAACTTCTAAGTCTTTCTAAATGAAAAATCATTCAAACAGTATCTAATACTAGCAATTTTCCTCTGTCTGCTGCTAGAACTTATTGGCCAACTAGGTCAGACATTATTAAAGTTCAAGTGGCCCAGTGGGAAAAGTAATGGCCTTATGCTACTATGAATTTTAAATGCTGCCATTTCTATGTATTGCACCATCATCTGTTCTTGCACATCACTAAATTGCATAGAAGTTGTGAGACCAACCAACATCAAGGTCATAGGAATGATGACTCTTCTCAAGTAGCCTTCTCAAAGCTTTGTCATAGTTATTCTCATAACCCTGTCTATAGGCAGCAAAGCTCTATGTATATGCCTGCATTTAACCTATTTTATTATTATTGCATAGGATGAACTTGCAGTGCAGGAAGTATTAAGGCTTAGAAGCCTTATTTTCAGCTTTTACTTTTAAATCTAACAAAGGTGCAAAATCAACTTTGATGCTAAGTCACTTTTTAGTAAGTGATTCATATTCATATCTTTTGACTTGAGCTGTTCTATAGTTTAATGAACTAGATGTTGCTGAATTTCAAAATTGATTAGTTCTATAGCTCTGCAAGTGAGCTTTAATCTTGTCTTGTTTTTAAATTGGTATCTTTAAGGCTGAAATGAACATGTCACCCCTTTCACAGGTACTTTTTATCTATATGTTTATTGTTATTTTATAGCATTAATACATTTGTAATGAGAGTATTTCACCAACAACACTGTAATGGTTTTGTGGTTCCCAAAGTACTGGAGTAGCAGTAAAGTTCTAACGTTAAAAGATATCTGCTTCACAGAAATAACATAACATCTCACAAAGAGATGTGACAAGCACATGACTCTCATACTGGAGAATGTGGAATAAAAAAGAATTTCTGCTGTACCTGAATTCCCATAAAAACTACAATTCATTGTTGGATATGCTTCCAAGATAAGCTTCGACAGTGCTACTTTGGGATTTCACCCATAACAGCTTCTGAATTTTGGAAATACAAATCCCTGTGCACAGTCTTTTAGCCATTATGTTTATCATCTTCATTAGGTGAAGAGTTCCACTTTATGAAAGGGTAGCACTGACTCAATGTTCTTTGTAGCTCATATTTATTCTTGTTTTTTGTTGCTTTTTTTTTTTTTTTTTTTTTTTTCTTATCACTCTTCCTTTGTTCCGTGTCAAAATATATGAAAGGTAAAACAGCATTTTTATTCTTTCCAGTTGGGTCAAAAAATGTGGAGATAAAGTTGAGCGAAAAGAATTGCATTTTAAAATGACGATATGAAACAAATGGAAGCTTATGTTTATACCTAGGATTTTACATTTCCATAAATCTCAGAAAGTGAAGTGGAAAGTTTACCTTATCTCTGAGCAATATCATTGGCCTTCTTGGCCACAAGGATTGCTGATAGTCACTCTGTTCTCCACAAGGACAACCAGATCCTTCTCCACAGAGCTCCTCTCCAGCAGGTCATCCTCTTACCTGTATTTGATACTTGCAGTTATTCCTCCTCAGATGTAGAACTCTGCACTTGCCCTTGTTGAACTCCATAAGGTTCTTTTCCACCCAGCTCAGCTTGTCTGGATCTTACTGAATGGCAGCACAGCCTTCTGGTTTGTCATCCATTCCTCCCAGCTTCATATCATCAGCAAACTTGCTAAGGGTGCATTCCATCCTTTCATCCAGGTCATTGATGAAGATGTCAAACAAGATCAGAACTTGGCTTGTCTTTCACTTTGCTCTTGCCATTGCTGAAACATACAACCTCTCCATAAATGTTCAGCAAGCAAGCTTCAATGAATGCTGGTGTGTGCAATTTTTTCTGCATGGAGAAATTCAGTTACAGCCTTTTGCTTTCTACAGTATTCCATGTCAGATGCCATTCTGTCAGACTGCCCCTCTGCTGCCAACTGTCACGAAGCAACAAAATTGTTGCAAAGTACTGTTGGGAAGATTCAGCCTCTACTGCCATACCACCAAGATGTGCTTCTAACATTCTGGGTCAATATAGTAAAATAGGAGGCATTACTTTCAGAGCAGCACTTTTATAATAATTGTAGAATTTCTTGGATTTCCTTCAGGTGTGGCTCTATTACATAGGAAATACTAAGTTGGACAGCTCCTGAAATCTTGGCTAGATATGGAGCATGTTTTGCTGAAAAGAGGAAGGCAAGACATTCCAATTAAAATCTTAGTCCTTACTGCCTCCTTCTTGGCCACAGTTTTACGCCAACTGTAATTATGAAGTGCTGATCTGTCTGTAAGTACTTATACTCACCGCAGGCCTGCAAACAGAACATTCTGGTGTATTCTCCAGGGATGATAGTACAAGCAGGAACACCCAGAGCAGGACCAGGCCCATCCCCAATCAACTTTTGATGATCTTCAAGGAAGAGATTCCACAGCGTGTGCCAGTCACTCTTGCACAATTTTCTGACATTGAGACAAAACCTCCAGGGTTTCAGTTTGTGCCCGTTTCACTGGGCAATGCTGTGAAGTACCTGTCTCTGTTTTCTTTATACCTTCCCTTTGTGTGTTTGTATACATTGATAAGATACCTCCTGAAATAAGTTACGTGGCAGTATCCTGAACTGTCACCATCAGCAGCTGTGATCTCTTTTGTGCTGTCTTGCAATGCAGATGCATGCTCATGACTCTGTTTCCTCTCTAGGTACACTGTACTGTCTTTTTAAGCACTTTTCAAAACCATGATGTTTTAGCTTGCTGTCAGTGGCGTGTTGCAATAGATATTCCAGCTATGTTTGAAGGAGCTGCTTCATTTTGCCTGACAGCTTTCATTTTGCTGGCTATTCATGTAATTTTGCCAGTAACAATAGAATAGTGGCCAAAAAAAGCAACCACAGAGTGGCAGACAAGTAGTTTTGGTGTTTAACAGGGGGGCCTATGTTAATTAGAAGGAACACAGAAGTAGCCATGTGAAAATATAAATCTGTTTCTCTTGGGGAGGAGAGTAAGGATTGAAATTCTTGGAATGGTTCTGTTGAAGTAATTCTCTGCTGCAGTCACAATATTTTTGTACTGCAATCCAGTACATATCGACCTTTTTAGGTTCTTGCCTGATTTTTATTTATTCGTTTATTTAGTATTTGGGGTGAGTCCTAAAAATGATCTGAACAGTTGAAGCATTGGAGAGGTCTGTCAGACTAAAATGAAGTAGAAAGATGAGATCAAGGGCACCAAAGGAACAAAATAGAATGGATAAGAGTAAAAATGGGAGAACGGAGAGATAATGGATATATTGGTCTTAACTCTTTTTGATACGTCACTGAATATGTTTGGATAATTGTGCAGTAAGTACAGTAATGTTACTGGGAATGGTTTTAAAATACAAAAAATTGTGTACCAGTTGGAGAGAACTCAAACCCAGGTAAATGTTGTGTTGTTTTGTGTTGTTCTGTTATTTAATTTCTGAATCTTTTCTTTACTTTTAGTTCTACCATTATGGCCATGTAAATCTGCCAGATAATAATAGTTACATGGAGAGCCATTAGGGGGCCATATGTATCTGGCTCATTTATAGCCTGCAGGGTTGTTTGTTTTGCTTTGTTTTCCAAATAAATCAACTTGAAAAACCATAGCTATGTATATGTATGTAGCCTGTTTAAGTGTATAATCTTAATTTCTTTCCTTTGTTCAGCTTTTAATGGCCACATCTACATGTTGAAGATTGTCGTAATTGGATAATACACCTTTTGGGGATGCATTGTGGTGAATATGTCTTGGCCTCTATGTTGAATGATGTATATTTAAGAATATTTAAAATCTTGACTGTATTGTCATTGAAAAACAAATACATATGATAGTTTATATTATTACAGTTTTTCTAGTTTTAATATTCAGACAATTAATATTCCATTTATAATGTATAAAATGTCAGAGAAGAAGGCTCAGCTTACTGCTGTCACACAGATGCGCTGGACAGACAAGCCCAAACTAGGTGTTAGGGCAAAGATGCCAGAAACATGAGATACAGATAACTCAAACTGATAAGCTCATTGCATAGGTTTAGTTACTTTGCACCTAATGCTTCAGCTGGTTTATTTAGAGGTAACTTTATACTGTGCTACATAGACATACCTTCTGTTTCAACTTGAACAAACCATTCAGTCATTCTATTTTTCAGTTTTGTCTTTTCAAAGTGGGCATAAGACTTGCTTATCCTAAGTTAATATCTCTGAGATGTGAATATTACAAGGAGGAAGGCCATTTAAGTGTGGAAAGAATATTTACATTTAATGTAAATATGATGTAATGCAGGTATTAAATCCCCATGCTGGAAATCTGTCAGAAGAACAAGACTTTAGACACCGCTGAATATTTGAACTACCTATGTTGTGCCTTAGTAGTTAAGCTCATGAAAGGGAAAATGTTAATTATTCATAGTGCTTTGCTGTACCATAAAACTCGATTTATTGAGACTATAATTTGTTCAAGTTGCATGTAGTAGGAAAATATATCAGAAGTAATTAATTGTATTCAGGATATGATGAGATAGATATATCCACAGAGGACAATTGGAAACAGTAGTTGCATGGTATTGATTGCTTTTTTGGGGGGGAAAAGAAATCTTGTCCCATTTCTAAACGTTAACAATTCAGAGAGAAAAATTCCCACTTGAGAAGAATGCTTTCCAGGTTGTTTCACTGCCAGGTGTTTGACATTGAGGGGAGCCTTAGATGAATGAAGCTTATGGCAGCTTTTGGAAATGACCGACTCCAGGGAATCTCTGCTTCCTGCTGTGAAAGTTTCTGTTTTCAAAGCACATCAGTTTCAGTGGGAATGTTCCAGTGGTCCCATATGCTACTTCTGACAGATAGGGAAGTTTTTAACCTGAATATGAGACAGCTACTGAAGAGTTTCCCTTGCTGCTAACAAAATGAATTTCAATATGTTGCCAATGAACAAGCTGTATGTTCCCAACTTCTGATGGAATTTAAGTCTATCAATTATTAAGGGAAATTTTGCTTTGTTTTTCTTTGTCTTTTCCCTTTTAACTCCAGTACCTGCTACTCATTGGGCTTTGTGGGTTCTGAGACTGAAAAAGAATCACCTAAACAATATGCTAGTTTGCTTTGAAACTCTTGCTATATTTTTCTCCCCTCCCTCGTATGCTCTCTCCTTGACCTAGCAGCAGGAAGCCTTTGTCTGAGGTGTTCATCTGGAACAACTTTTCCACACTTGTTTTCATGTTCTGTTAGATTACAGGGCAGCAGGCCTACCTTTGAAGCTCTCTTCTCTTTTGTTTCTTTGCAGTGCACTCCAGTAATTAACTTTGTCCTTCTTTTATTTGTTCCAGTCAATCGCAGTCCACTCTGCTGAGCATCTTCTCCCAGGAGTACCAGGTTAGAAGTTTTCTCCTTTGTGAGGGTTGACAGGTGCCTAATTGAATGATGAATGTCCCTTTATTTCTTTGTAATTGAACTGCCAGCTTTCTGATTGGTTTGGAGGATGTTCCCTTTTCCACATCAAGCACCGCCTGAGTCTCAGTGGATGGCTGCCAAGCCTACCCATCCATCTGTCTAATAACATCTAGCCTTTGCTTATTTGGTGGACCTGTAATAAATTATGCTAAACCATTATTATTCTGACAATAATAATTTCCCTGTGTTGCGTGGTTCCATGTGCTAAATGTTTGCTGACTTGCACTGTCAGTGCTGCTTTCCATTGCTGACAGAGATGATGATAAATGACCATTGCCGGAGTGGCAGAAGGCAAGAGAGGCAGAAAATGGAGTCATTTATCATGAGATGACAGGTGTCAGTCAAGTGGCAAGTCTCTGTGGAATTACTTTTTGTAGTTTTTCAAATAAGTTGTTTTTAAGCAATGTTCTTCCTGGTTAAAAATGCCAATTGAATTGTAAAACTAGCGTACACCAGACTTAGATGGAATTGAATTGAGGGAAAATTAATACAAAGATTGAAAGACAGAACAAGTTTTACTTTGCCCTCTGCAGCCTTCAGTAAACTTATTTAGATTCAATTATTGTGACCTTATTGGCTTTTACATATATGGTACATTGCAGTACACTATGAAGACATTCATTTCAATTGAACATCATTTCTATATAGAATCTCAAAACATAGTTCAGTTTGTATAACAAAGTGTAGCCTAGGCATGTGTTTGAACAGTCATGATTTTTGTCCTTTGATCTATGACACATTTGTAAGACTTTTTCTTTTGTTTTTCAAGAAACAAATAAAAAGAACACATGCCAAGCATCATACTGCAGAAGCAGTTGAATCTTACTACCAAAGGTATGACCTCCTTACCTTAGTTAAGAGTATCATCACTAATTTTTTATCATAATTATAAGTAAATTAGCTAATTAGCTTATGAAGATGATTTTCTATAAATATAAATTAACCATTTGGGATGAATGTTACAGAATGTTCACATAAACATGTTTATGAGTATACATACAGAATATTTGAGATTTTGGTCAGACTGATCAAGAAGAGTTTAACTTCCTTGGCTTTTAATCCAGATAAGCAAATATTACTTTTTACAGTGCATATGAGAGCATTCATTATGTACTGCCTGTAGTTCGTAATTATGTAATTTCAGTGTCAAGACTAATACTACTGATAAATTCCTTACAGCTAGTGAGCTTCTTCTGTTGCAGCTTCTTGTACTTTTAGAAAAAACAGCTGTTTTACATTGCAAAAGTTACATACTAAATTTCTACATTGCCAGCTTTAATTTTTAGATCACTCCTGTTTTATCAACAGAAATGTCAGAAATAGCTTTTAAGGGAGAATGTCATTTTATGATATTCTGTAATTATTTGTGTCTTAAGCTAATAAAATGTTTGCGACATCTTATAGTTTGTCTGTTACTTCTATACACTTTATTTAAAATGTCTCAATGACATAATTGGGGCATAATGATAACTGGTAAAAATGTGCAATTAAAGAATATTTTGCAGACTGACATATCTGAAGAGCTTACATGGCAAGCAAGTTCATATTTGTGATTATAGATGTATGATACCCATGCTTAATGTTAATCTGTATGAACCAGGAAAATAAACAAAAAGCTTCCATTTGTAAACAATTAAGTACTCTCTGTGCTTCTGCAGAATCATATGTTTAAACCAAAGCACAAACTGATTATATCAGAAAGAAAATTCTTGTGTGAATTGTACTCCTTGGGGGGCTTGGTTTTAAGTAGCTATATAGTTTTGTAAAAATTTGTACTGGATCACATCACACTTCTCCCAGTGTTGATGTTTGTTTAGGAAGAATATTGGTTTTAAATTTTGTCATTTTAATAACCATATATATGAGATACTTAATTTAATTACTTTTTACTAGTATAATTTTAGCAAAGTGCCCTATGTTAATTGTAACTGTAATAATTCTTTTCTTAGAACACATGCAAATAATTTAAACCTTTTTTATGATGATAACATTATTAGTCCCATTACACTGAACCTGACACACCAAATCAGATTTTGCTTTTTGCAAAGCAGCAGTGTTGTTGGTACCAGTGAGGTTACAGGTATGATTAAGTTTGGCTAACATCAGGTAGGAGTATTTGGTGTTCTGTCCCCTTCTGTACACTCTGAAGTATGTGGCAGTACATAACTAATGCATTATGTATGAAGCTATATGGTAGCTATGCTATTACTGGATATTGTATGTATTGCAAACTTTTAATATGGTTGAACAAAATGCACATATTTTAAAATCAGGTATCTTCTGGTTAATATATAGAAAACTCATCTCAATCCCATTTTTGATTTATGGTGTAATGTCTTGTAGTCTACAGGGGCAGACTGCTTGAGTCAGAAGCCAGTTTGAAATGCTGCAATTGTAAACATGACAAACATGTTGACTACTCTTCTGTAGCATCCATCTTACAACTGCACAGTCTGTGTGATATGCTCCTCTGACATATAAACAAATATTTGTGCAGTCCTCTATCTGAAACAACACAATTTTGAATGTAGTCATATCCAGTGGTCCTTGTTGGGAGAAAGCGTAAGTGTGATTTAGTGGAATAGTTCCTACTGTTTGACTGAGACTGGTATAGGCTTCGATTTGGACAACAGAAAGCGAAGTTATAAGAAGGATCAGCAAACTTTTCAGGACAGTATTACCATCAACAAGTGAAATCTGTTAGTCCATAATAGAATTGCCAGTAGCACTCCATTGTAAGCTATAGTTGTGATGTTTGATCATCTGGGTGCATGTTTTCGAACATTAATCTCAAGCAAATCTTCTTGGTTAAGTATTTGTTCTTTAACTGTCTTTTTTTCCCCCCACCTTTATAAATTTTCAAGTGTTCAGATTTACATGAGACATCTTATTTGGTATTTTTACACAGATTTGAAACAGTTACAGCAATAAGCTTTTATCTATGCCTTTATTCATTAAGCCTCAGAATAACTTGCAAACAAAAAGCCATTATTCTCTGTGAAGAGTTACATATAAAGATATTAAACCCATTTCACAAAAAGGTAAAATGATAATAATATCTGTAGCTAATGAGCAGAAGAAGGGCTTCTGATGAATAGATAATGACAGAACCAGAAAGGCTGTGGCCTTCTAATGATTTGCTCTATAAATAAAGATAGGATAAATGAGCAGGTTCAGATGTTGTTCTTTACCAGACTTGCAAAGCAGAGTGGTTTCCAAAAGTATTCTTCATTCCATCAACTCCTGAAAATAAGATCCTTTATAGATCCTAAATTCTTCTTTTAATATTTCTTTTAATATTCTTCACAATATTAATTTCATGTTAATACTCTGGTTTCACTGAAGTTAGTCTTTAGTATTTAAACTATTACCTACTATTACCTGTGTTGATAAAATCTGTGATTAAACTTCTGAATGTATTTTTGTGCATAGTAACAAATTAAATAAGTTGTACAGTGATTTGCACTATGTAGCTGAAAATCAAATGGAACTCAAAATCCTTTCAGTGAATAATAGAGATTTTTGTTTTGCATCTTTAAATAATAGAAGTATAATTTGTTTATATGGCTTTTTGAATCTTTTTGAAAGACCGTTGTCTTGATGTGTTGTCTGTTTTTTTTTACCAGTAACTTAAATCAGATTGTTGTATATTGGAAATGAATAGGAAGCATTGCTGGAGAGTTTGTGATTGTTTAAAATACGATTTATTAGAATACTTCTCATGAAATATGCTGTGCGGGGCTACACAGGAATTACCTTTGTCTTGTCTAGGTACCTGAATGGGGTGATGAAAAATGCCACTGCCCCTGTTTTACTGGAGCTGGCCAATGAGGTAATAATCTTCACTTTTTGTCTTTGATTTTCCAAATGTAGAACCTAAGGGGCATATCTACAGTGACATTACTGATAAATGTAATTAACCTAAAATAAATGGTTTCTAGTCACATTAGACATTTAAAATTGTTCCCCAGTCTGTTAGTACTTATAACAATTAGACAAAAAGCCTCATTTATTAATAAATCAGTTAACGTAATTAGTCTCCTAGCTTCAAGAAGAATTGTGAGAAGCTGGACTTTTTGTCTTGCTGGAAATTTCAAACTGTGCATAGGTCTTTAAAGCACAATTTTACTAAAAATTCCTACATTGATGAAGTGAAGTCGCATCTGTTAACAACTTTTAAATAACAAAACTAAGATTTTTGTTTTAATACAAACGGTTAAAACAGTTCATTTTCCTGACCCCTTTTAATTCTTTCATACGGATTAAAGGATGCCTAATGAAAACTCTTTAATAGAAGACAAGCAGAATAAATTCCTTGGTATAGCTGTTCCCTAGAAAAGCTGGTCTGTGAAAAGTTTCAAACGGTTGCCATTAAAAATGTTTATTAAATTTATTAAGTAAAATACAAATCTGGAGAATCAAGGTATTAAAACATACTCTCTAAAGCACTACCTTAAAGAAAACTTAAAAAGATTGAAAGAGTGGTGGCGAGCCTCCTAGATAAAAAATCAATCAACTTATCTACCCTTTAAGATCAAAGATATTTATTTACAATAATAATAGCAATATTCCATCGAATTGCTTACACAGCTCTCAAAGAGATAAAATGTCTTTTGTTGTTGTTGCATTTCAATAGAAGTTGTTAGGAGACAGAAAATGAGTGCTTGCATTAATACTGATACAGCAGTATGAACATTGTGTTGCAATAGCAGCAACTTCTACATATTCCATTAGTAAGAAAGAATGGTTTCTCTCTCACGTACATTGGTGAAGCTAACAAATGAGCGATTACCTATCAATTACTAGAAGATATTTATGGTCTTTGAAGTGTACATATGTCCTAATCATACCATTTACCAAAGAATAAAGGATTTATTTCACATTAGTAGTAATGTGTAGCTTTTTCTTTCATTTTTTAACTATTTCTGGAAGAAACAGGTCTTAAACTACATTCTGTTTTCAGAATATAAAGAAGTATGACCTTATTAAGAATTTAAGTAAACAACTTGTTTCATGATATATTGCACCTATATTATATGAGAACTGTCTTCAAAATATTTCAGGCACAAAGCAGTCTATGTTACTGGTTCATTGTATATTTTTTCCCATTGATTTAGAGATTATGCATATCATTTCTGACTCTAGAGAGCGTATCTTTGTTTATATTACACTAATATGCCTTTGCAATATAGATCAAAGTTTTCTGCAGTTCAGAAATAAATAAAAATTAGATCTAAGAGGAAAAGGAGATGTACAAAGAACTTACCTGCTTCTCATTTCATGGTAGCAGGTATATAAGAAAGGCAATGTATTTTGTGACTGCTGCCTAATGTGTTAGTGAAATGTGGCAATAACCAGCACCAGATTACTGCTTCCAAACAATCAAGCTGCCATTTTTATATGATAGTTAATATTTAAATGACATACTCTTGCATCTGCTGACAATTGATGTAACGGTAATACTTTATGAGACAATATATATTTAATCAGTGGAAACTGTAAAAATTGATGAGAAAAATGTTACATAGGTGCATTACAGTGTGTAGCAGCTCTG
>JAPSGF010000001.1:19142405-19152405 GCA_035772895.1 Perdix hodgsoniae
GGAACAAAATTTATCCTTTTTGTTTTTGTAGGTCTTTTGTGGTTTTGTTATATTATTATTATTATTTTTACTATTTTGAAACTAGTAGAGGAGCCATGCGTGTCAGTTTTCAGTCTGTCACAGGCTTCAGGTTCTACTAGGATGCTGAAGAATTTTAAGAATGTGCTCTATCTATGCTTTGACTTAACCAAGTTCAAAACCTGTTATTCAATCAAGCACTGTAATAATTCTTTTGCCTATTATATTATTAAATAGCTCAGATTATTCTATCAATGTATGGAAGATTAACTCCGAACAAAACTGTGGGGCCCAGGGAAAAGGGTACTTTCATAATGAAACTTTCTAAACCTAACATCATAGATTGCAGTTATCCCTGTAATCCTAAAAAGATAAGTAAAATTGGTGTTGTCTTTAAAATAGTTAACTTCTGCATTTGCAATCTTAGAATCTTTCTAAGGTGTTAAATTCCAATTGTAAAGTAAATTCCAGATTACAAAACAGTTTTTTAGGAGGGTTCTAATAAGTGGTGAATAAAGGGGGAGATAATCAGTTCCTTCAGTTTACTGACTCTCCTTTTGTTAATAAAGCCCAGGTGTCTGTTGGTCTTCTCCACTGCCATATTACAGTGGATTATTACAATAATACAGAACTGGCTCACATTCAGCTTGCTGCTCAGCCAGGGCCCCCAGGTTTTTTCTGCGGAGCTGTCTGGTCATGGGCCTGAGCAATGTGTTCTGGGTTTCCCTGCTGGATCAGAGACTGGATCAGATGACCTTCAGGTGTCCCTTGCAACCTCAAACATTCAGTGAAGTTGAGCGTTAGAGCAGAGCTGCACTATTATTCATTGAATTGATTGAAATACATCCACAATGTACTTGTCAATTGAAAGCAGTGAGATGGTAGACAAGAATTAGAAAACTTGTAAAACAAGCACTCTGCAGCATTACAAATTGCAGAGTGTAACTACAGTTATTAAATTTTAGACATTATGTGTAATAAAAAGTAATTTAAAACTGTGACTTCAAGAGTGTCTAGTGTTTTTATTTCAGCATACCTAAAAGTAATCTATTTGACCTGTGAATACTATGTAAATGTGAACTTGTTTGTCAACAATCCTTAATATAGATTAAATTCATTTAAAGTTGCCTTACCTCTGTTAGAAAATGTTTTGTTCTTCACATTTTTAAGTTATTTTCAGTCCTGGACAAACTCTTATCCAAGAATATCAAATTGCTTAAATATTCAGGAATTACAATATGCATTTGAATGTCTTATTTCATGTTTTTCCTTATTAAAATTTGTTAATACCTGATATACATACTGTAGGAATGTGCTTCACCTTTTAGAAGTGTATTACCATTGACTAATTATCAAAATGCTCTAACGCAGAATCCATAGAAGTGAGGATTTGGTTTCAGGCTGGTAGCCTGGAGTTAGTTCAAATACAGCACCTGTAAGTGTCTTTAGTATGCACTTGTCAAATCTAGACAAGAAAGAGGACCAATCAGTAATCTTTTAGGCTGTAAAAAAGCTAAATACAGTAAATTACTGCCTGTAGATACAATCCTGGTTACAACAGCACCTTCAGTTTTTGTCTACTGAATACGTGAAAGGTTAAATTGCATGAGGTAGCTTTTTCTAGTAAAAATTACAGGTGTATGGTAGGTATTGACAAGGTGCTGCTGTACATTTTGGTGTTTTTTCCTGTTAATGAAATTTCATTCTAGGTAATTAGAATAAGGAAACAAAGATTTGGGTTTTTTTTTTTCTGAAGAACTTTTTGCTTAGTAACTTCTGACTGTGGTCCATTAAGTTTGCATTCTATTGTCTGACAGTTGATTTCACTCTTGGAAGAAGATAAAATTGCATAAATTACAGTTCCTTTGCACTTACACACGCATTATTAAACACTGATTCTTGAGAAAGTGTCATTTTTAATACTGAATAATATTATTTCTTAACAAACATTTGAAGTTACTTTTAATTTTTCCATTTCTTCATCTCTTTATCTTTGGATTCACACTGATAAACGTGCTTTTTACAAAGATAGGGCAAGAAATATAGCAGATGTTTAAACTATGCACCTAGAAGTAGAAGTCTTCTGTTAGGAGAAGATAAAAAGTACATTTTTTATATTTCTCATTAGTCCTTCCTTTAGAAACCTTAGTGAAAATGAAAAGTCAGGAAGATATAAATGATTTAATAAATTCATAATCCTCAAAACAAAAACAGATGAGACTTCCCTGCCTGCATGTCTGGAATAGATTCTGCCTCAGAAGGCAGAGTATGGTCCATTTTTTTTATCTGCTGTCAGTATTTTATCTGTTCTTTTAGGAATGGGGAATTATTTTTCTTCCTGTTAACAGCCTGCTTTTTTAATTTGTCATGTAATGGCCTGATGATGTAGGCAAGAACAGGTTACAGAATAGGTTTCGAATGAATGTATTCAGAGCAAAGTTGTCTTTCTAATGAGAATTGGGCAACTAAATTAAAACTGAAGAGAATGGGGAGTGGTTCTGGATACACGCAAACAGATTATTTTCATACCATGAAGACTTGGGTGAAGAAAGTGCAGCAGAACAGGAGCAAGAGACTGAGGCTACGGTACAAATGAACCGTTTTTATTTAACTAGTTTTACTACATGCTTTCAACTTGAATGCTGATTTATTTTAGTAAATTTCTGGCCTTTCTTTTCTTGTTATATGAGAGAAAATGTTTGAGTTAATGTTTTTATTTCCAGTCATTCTGGACAGCATGCAATGCTGAATTGAAGTGAATGCTGCTGATATGATATAGCTTCTTACCACTACACATCACCATCTTGATGATCTTGAAATACTGGCTTATTCTCTAGCCATGCTTGGGTTTTAGTCCAGATATTATTCCCAGTTTACAAATGAAACAGTTGAACCATAAATAGGTTAATTTACTTGGCCGCAGTCCTGCCAAGAGCTTGTGTTGAAGCAAAGACAAGGATTCAATCTTACACTTGTCAGGCATGGATTTATGAGAGCTAGACTATTCCAAATCTACATGTACCCTTTCCCTGCTTCTTCTTTAAACTAGATAGGGAAAAATGAATGAACAAAGAGTGAAGGGCAATTTTTCTTTTTGGCTTATATAAGTCTGGTGTTCACTTTTTCTAAGGAAATTCAAGAGCTTTTCTTTAACACTGAGCAAGCCTCAGTCTTCCTATTGTTGTATAAACGTTTGATAAATGCAACTTCAGTAGTGCACTGATAAATTGGTGCTAGAGAAAATTTTTCTTGAGATAGTATTGCTGAGAAAAGCTATTTGCCTTCAAATCCTGAAAGTAACATTTCTTTGTACTATTATAACTTCTCTTTTTAGAGTGTGTTAGAGAAAGCCAGTGTCCTGAGTAGCACATTCTGTGTTAAAAACTGTAAATTGATGAGCTACCTGATCAGTGTTCTCTTGTATTTTAGATCATGGCAATCCAATACAGTAAGTTCTTTATAGAAATGACCTTTCTCAAACTAACATGAAGAAGATATCCTTTAGTGTGAGATTCATTCCTTCAAAAGCAGATACACTACTATATGGGTAAATATTGCTACTTTGGTATAATTTAACAGCAGCACTGGGAATGCTGTCTTCTAAAAATGGCTTTCACTGCAAATAACCTAATTTAAACTTCTCTTCAAGTTTTTTCCCTCACATGCATATAGTACAATGCTAAAATACAAGCATTAAGTGTCTAGAACATCTTTCCACCAGTTTTTCTCCAAAATAACTACAGCATCGATTGTACTGAAGGAACTGAAGAAGCAATTCTTGAAATAATTTTTCTGTATTTCAGAACGGCTGTGCTTGGGCAAACAGGGTAAAAGCTAAATGCATGCTGAATGCAGTGCCTGTAGGGTGCTACTGAGATATCTCAATTAAAAAGCTAATTATGCAACAGAATATCAGAAGAATCATCTGCAAGGGAAATCCAAATATTTGATGTCCTCAGAACTGTCTTAAGCAGCCAATGTAAAGCACTGAAGAAAGCAATGAAGAGCGGTCAGAAAAACACTGAAAAACAATTTGCTGAGAGCTGTGATTGTTTCTGTTTTCCAATGTAGATAAAATACATCCTCCCCCTTTATTCTTATTCTCCTTTCTCTGAAGATGATGGAGCCTTCAGGCAATGACTACCTGAGTTTAATCACTTCTTTGACTAAGGAGACTGGAACCTGCTATTTGAAAGTCACTAGAAAATAAGCAGGTCAGAGAAGTATAATGCTGCCAGCTAAAATCTATTCTGATTTTTAAATGAAGAACTAAACATTAGTTAGACCACATCATGATGAAATTTATTTAGAAACCTCAGCTAGGAGGGGAAAACATGCTTCCTGGTCTTAGGGCGATCCTGGTTTCGGGGGCACATGGCAATGCTTCATGATTTTATGGTACAGTACTGTACTATTTGGCACTCTTGAGGCTGTCAGAAAAATGTCATGATTATGCTCAGAACTCTGGTCCCCTATTGTATTAACTCCACTGTACAAGAAAGCCAGTGATCCACAGAAAGATCTGGAGGGCCACCAGGATGGTGAGGAGGCTGGAGCACTTGTCCTGTGAGGAGAGTTAGTCTGATGGGACTGGAGTTTTTCAGCTAGGAGAAGAGATAGGCTCAAGCTGCTGAACAGCAGCCAGGCTGGAGCCTGTGGAGAAAGAAGACAGCCAGGCTGCTGACAGCTGCTCGTGGCGGTAGTTTGAGAAACAACAGGTGTGAGATTAAACAAGACACAACTTAAACACTTTGAATAACTTGTTGACTGTAAATGTTAGCTATTCTGTTTTTTATTTTCCTAAAGTAGATGCTCGTTACTTATAAAAGTAATTTTGCAACAGAGGATTTCAGAAAGCACAGTTTTCTTGTGTAGTTAACTTTGAATTTGCTTTGGTAACCTTTAAAGTTGTGGTGTTGAAATAACTAGTGTTATTATCCAAAGTGTATTACATACATTTGACTAAAAAAAGAAACATCATCTAGGTGTGATTACGTAAGTCCTATGTAAATTTGAAATTGAATGTAGTAACTGTAATTATCTAAAAGGAAGTTTATTACTCTATGATAAAAACATCAAAATAATGATTGGGGCTCCTACAAATCATGTGGAAGATCAAAAAAAGTTAGTCCTACATCATAGCTTGAGAATTTAGAATTTGTATTTTGATCTTGATGCATTATTCAGATATACTAAACTTATCAGAAGTTTAATATATATTGCTCCCAAAAAAAGTCTTTGAGTTCAACTCTATTTGGGATGATAGAAAGAAAAAAAAAAAAAAAAAAAAAAAAAAAAAAGACCTTGACCTTTTTTCTCCTATGATTTCCTTTAACTCCATTCTGTATAGAAGCTTATCCTTCATTTATTCTACTATTTCTGAATTCCTTCCTGTACTGTGATAAGCCGTATGGCTGCATAACTCTCACGTGTTGTTCTTCCATTTTCTACTAAACGAAGTTTTTGGTGGATTTTGCTGTGTTTTGTTTGTTGTTAGTTTTTGTATTTTTTTTAAATACATATATTCATGTTCTGTACTTGTAAGAGAAGACAAAGTGAAAGAAACATGCCTTTCTCGGGGAGCAAATGGCAGCGAGGGCTGTGTGTGTTCATTGCACAGTCTCAGACAAGTTATTCAGAATAGTCTATTTCTTTTGTCACTTCTTGTGTAGATAAGAATTTCACTCTAATCTGCTGCTGTAGACAAGTACAACTTTAACCTTTCTTCTTATGCAGTTATTCCATTAAGATAGGCCAGGAGAGTATTGCAGAATTTTGATGAATTTATTCTTTTCAAATTATTATTCCCAATGTACTGTGTATTTCTAGCCTTTTAATCTTAAATTAATTGAAACTTTTTTAGTGTATGAAGTAGACTTTTTTAGTTTGACACTTGATCCTCAAGTAGGCACCAGAATAGATCTTTGGTAAAATGGTAGTTTTTACCATCATGCAATTACAACATTACGTGTCTAATTAATGTTTTTTTTGGCAGCATCACATTATGTATTAATGTGATAATTGTCATACCGGATCAATTAGTGATCTTTTCTCAATCACTAAATTGTTTAATTCGGATAACAGCTGTTGGAACAATGAATGCAGCCCTAGTCATAGTAGGTTTTGCAAAACTTCATTGGGAATATATTTCTCCCAACTCTGCCTCTGCAGTTACAATTTAGTGTTGCTTCTCTCCATCATACTACAAGATGGGAGAACAATAAAGATTACTATAAGCGTTGCCACCCTTCATAAAGAAACAAAATCAGCTACATATTGCTTCATTGTCTGGGATCCTGGTCTTGGCAGTAGGTTGTACTTGGTGTGTTGACAAACTGTATTTTTATGTACTAGGATGTGAGGATACAATGGTTCTCTGCAGTAGACTCTAACAGATAACCATTACTGCTTGTCTGTCAGCCAAAGAAGTTCTTAAAGCAAATACAGTTTTTTGTTCTGTATCTCTTCTAAAATTATTATTCTTTTTGAGAATTGCTACTTCTTCCATTTGCTTTTCTTTTTAATTTGAATGCTCAAATCCTAAATTCCAGCATTTTTAAGATCCAGTAATGTCTTTTGCTCCAGTGTTTTCTAACTACTAATTTTGTAAACATATATCTTTGCATAGACAAAAAAAGTTTAGGTCTAAGTGATTCTTTCAGTTGCTAGAATGTCCATTGGTGTTCTGACACTCAGCAGAAAGGGTAAGCAGGCTTCTAAATTATGTGTTTTTTCTTCTTTTTAAAATTTAAATTTAAAATAAAATATTTCAGTCCACCAATGAGTTTTTTCTATCTTTAAACCCCTGGTGCTTCCAGGGGACATTTTAGATAGGATGACAGAACTGGATCTGATTATTCTAGATGAGTCTATATCAGTAGGAGCTATCAGTTGTGAGGAATTTGGTGATATTTCCAAGTCTGTGGCTTCCTTATCCTGATTACAGTCAGTCACTAGGGAAAGCTCAAACTTGTTTCAGCAAATTTATAGACTAATGAAATGTGCAGATAACTGACCTGTTTCTTTCACTGTGCATTATTGGATACTAAGATTTGGGAATGTTTTGTATCTTTGCCTCTGCTCTCTGAAGTCTCCAAATACTTTCCCAAATTCTGCACTTTTTCAGCAAGGAAGTCCCATGCTTTAGATGATAGGAATTAGGACTAGGAATCTCTAAGTGTCTTTTGTTTTTTTCTTACCTATTCCCCTTACCTGTACCCCAGTCTATTCCCCGTTGTTATTTCTTTCAGTAATCCTAGGAAGAAGGAAAGTTCAAATAATGGAAATAACTTCTTAAAAATAATTTCAAATAAATATTTTGAATCCTCAGTGATACAACTGTTCCTCAAATTTTCTTCTAGAATGTAGACTTACTTGCCTGTCCCAAGTCCATTCCTGGTTTTGAAAATCAGATTTCCATCTGCTTTTCTGAAGAACTTCCGTCTTTTTCCCTCCTTCACAAGTGATTCTTGATTCTCCTTTTTTTTTTAAGCTTTCCACTCCTACATTATTCACTTCCAGGCAATATAAAAGATTGCTTTATTTACAGTTAATTTTTATTTCTTTTCAAATGGGTAGTAAATAAAAAAGCACAATGAATAAGCATACACGTAATTTAGAATTAATTTAGAAAATTTATAATTGTAATGTAATTTAGAAAATTCTTATTCTCTGTACACTATTAAAACATACATTCATTTAGCATTCTGCTTTATGCTTGCCTTTCTTTCACTAAACTAACCAAGAGCACAGCACTGAAAAGATGTGTGCAAGGCAGTTATGCACTTGACCTAAAACTTGCAGCTGTGTGGAGTTCGCAGCTTTTCAGTAGGTGCCAGTTTACTCTTTTTCATCTGCAGTATCATAACCACATTTTGGCACGTTTGAGTCCCTTATAACCTCATCTTCTTTTGTTATTGTCCTCACAAAAAAATGTAAACAGCCTGATTATTATGTTATTATTATTATAGGCTATGCTATACCATCATTAATTTCTTCTGAGAGAAGTTGGACATGTGTTTCTGCTCATTCTCAATCTAATTTCGATAGTGCTTTGGGATTATTTGTGTGTGTGACTAATTAGTTTTCTTAGCTACTACTGTTAGGTTTCAAATGTTCTCAGCAATCTTTCTTCTTTAATTTGCTTTATTATGATGATTCCAAAAATTGCAAGGAATTAGTGATGTTCAGCTTTCCTTTAAGCAGTAGTATTGGTCATTCCTGTACTTAATGCAGTCACTTAAGTGCTTGCTAGACTGACTGATCATTAAAAGTATGATACTGAATACAAAGTAGCAAGATTTTATTATGTAATTCCCTAATCCCTGCTAATTTATCTAAGCACATTGTTAGTATGAAAATTTACTGCCTTTCAAGTTTTTGCTTTTATTTGGTAGCATGTTGCTTCTTCCCAAAGCAGGTATATAGCATAAGTAAAAGATTAAAAACTTGCCTAAAGAACATATATTCCTATTAATGGAAAATCTTTATATTTTAGTGAAAGTCATGTCAAGGATGTCTAAGGATGTACACCTGATGCTATGTGAAAATGCAACAGAATGGTTAGAGGGTTTGCATTTTCAATGCCTTTTGTTTGTTACATTTGAGTAACATGTTAGTTTATAAACTGTGGTAAGATATTTAAGTCTTAAGAATTTTTTAAAAACTGGCTTTTTGGTGAACTGAACTTTTCACCTGCTCATCTAGTGAGTGGTATGTCACTACTGACTAATGTTGCTATTTAGCAGGTATTTGGTCTGTATTGTTGTGCAATAGGAAGGAACAATAAGAGGAAACTGGTTTCTGGGAAATTAATCATTTATTGTCTCATTCCAGGCCTAGTATTGGTTGGGAGGTATAACTCTTTTAACCTGGGTAAATATGCCTCTGCAACCACTTGAAGATGGCAGATCATGTTTAATGAATAAGATCAAAGAAATACTGGAGCAAAATACAGTTTCAGAATTCTTCAGATCTTATTTTTGGTGGCAGCTTTTGAAACTCCAGAAGATAAAATGCAAAGGATAAATACTTTTTATACCAAAATTAAAAGAGCCAAGAAATATGATAGGAAAATAAAGGAATATTACATGTACATGGGATGCTCTGAAAGTAATACTTCCTATTTTATTAAGGTAGTCTGCAATATATGAGGCAAATAGGGGTGGCAGTAAAAGCCACCTTCCTACCTTCCCACACGTTTTGTTACATTTTGTTGCCGTGAGACAGATGGCAGTAGAAGGGCAGTCTGACAAAATGGTGCCTGACATGGAAGTGTCAAAGGCGTGGAACTGAATTCCTCCATGTGGAAAAAATGGCACCTTTTGGCATTCACTGGTGCTTGCTGAAGACCTATGGAGACCAAACTAGGGATGTGAGTACAGTGAGGTGGTGGGTGGTGTGTTTCAGCAGTGGTGACAGTAGCAGTGGGTCACCTCTGCTAGTGCAGATTTTTATAAGTGTGTCATGCAGGCCCTTTTTCATCATTGGCAAAAATACATAGCTAATGGTGGTGACTATGTTGGAAAAGAATGCTTAGTGGCTGAGAATTTGTTCTATCAAATAGTGTCATTCTGCTTTTTGTATCTATTGTAGTGTCCATGAATAAATAGGAGGCATTATTTTCAGAGTCACCTACATATTTCTGCATCTATATAATAGTAGATTCATTTCATTTATTTAGTTTTCCTCTATCTGTATGGGTTATCTGAGTATATACCTTACCCAATTAACTCATACACTCTTAAGGCCTCCTAATTTTGTCAGAATTTCCAAAAAATGTATTCCTTGCTGTGAAATGTGATGAATTTAATTACAATACTTATATCACCAACAATAAGAAAAGAAGCAGTATTACTTTATGCAGATAGAAAGAATAAACACCAAGTAAGCTCAGTATGAAACGGACAGTTATTAAACACGAGCTTCACCTGACCCAGATATTTTAAAAGCTGATTGTTGTCAGTATAAAAAAATTAATTAT
>JAPSGF010000001.1:19157405-19259905 GCA_035772895.1 Perdix hodgsoniae
GCATCAAACAGTATCCTTTCCCATAAAATTTTAGGTGCACAATTGACGAGCTTAGACTGTGTGGAAGAGATGTGTCTAGCTTTAACCTGACATAAAGTTCTGCTTCACAAAACACATTTCATACTCCTCTGTTTTACATTCAATCAGCTAGAGGGTCACTGCAGAGCTTTCTCTTACACTGCTTTAAAAAAATCTGATGGAGTATGGGAAGTTGTCAGTTTGGTGGCTACACATTCATATACCTGATTGAACCTCTTTGGTTTTGATTAGTCAAAAGTCATACTTGGTTTTCTATTAAGACCAGTTTAATCTGCTTTAAGCAGTGAGGCTGAACTAGATGATCTCTTGAAGGACCTTCCAATCTCAACTGTTCTGCAATTAAATTAATAACTTGCATAGATAGTGTTGAATTTCATAGCATTTGTTTTGAATATGAATTTTAATTAGAATGTTTTCAAGTGCAATTCAAGTTGTGATAGGTTGTCTGACTAGCACTTTTTAAAATGTATCTAACCTTCTAGTGATATAGTAAAAGAGCATTATGTAGCTTGAATTTTATGAGATTTTTTTTTCTTTTTTATGGTAGTGTTGAAATGATTAGAGATCCTCAGAATCCAGTGAGGCTACTGAAGGAACTCCACACAGCACTGAGTTTTCAGGACTAAGTATTTATTTCAAATTTTGTAGTAATTATTTTTGTAACCTCAAGCTTATATTAATGAAGTCCTAAATAAGTAGCTCTACTATTTCAATCTGTTATTGAACAAACAATTTTAAATTCATAGTCTTTGTCCCAAGTCATAAAGAATCCTTCCATAAATCTCTGCATCCAGTTTGGAGTAAGATCTGGATTTCACTGTTCAGCAGTAGGGTAGGAAACCAGCAATATTTTTTAGTTGTGCATGAGGAGCACTTCCTGTAGTAATAATGCATGTGGTGGTTATCTCTTAAAATGTATTCTTTCCGCTGCAAATATTCTCATGGTATCTACTACAGTCCTGCTCCCATTAAGTTTAACAACAGCAGGATAGAGTTCTAATTATATTTGTGATTTGGGACTTTTTGGGTTTTTTTTTTTTGTTTTTCAGTGAGACTGTCTTCAACATTAAACAAAGTGGATTAATCTAACAAGTTCTACTTTTGAAACAGTTGTTCATTATTTTTTTAATCCAAAATTTGACATTGTTGTCAATGAACAATCTGGCAAAAGTCTTCTGAAAATGTCATGTTTAAAAATAATAATAGCAATTTTTAAGAATAACTTGTCTGCAGTCTAAATAATCTTCCATATCCTCTCCAGATTCTGGCTCAAGTTAAGTTATTGAATATGCAGTGACATCAGTGAGAATAATGAGGGAAATTTTCAATTCCGTTCTGGTACAGAAAAGCCTAATACTTGACTGTGTGAGTGCATTATCTTCAAGTATGTTGCTGAATTAGATGTTAATTTTGAGGTGCATAAAATAGTTAAAAATCAATTTAAAGTTAAGGTTTTAAAAGCATAATGTCTTCTGAAGGACTGCATATTGATTTTAAATATAACTATCTAATTGTATATGCATGGACTAAAGTATGAAGTCAACCTCTTTGTAAATGCCAAGAGGCTATTTTTCAGTAATAGTTCAGATGCTTACGGGAAACTAGGCTGCTAGATTGCATGAGCAGAAGTTGACTTGTGAGGTTATTTACAAGTTTTGCCTCATGGTCATTGCCATATATCAATAACAGGTATTATTATAGCCTAAGTGTTTCTGTTTATGGTGCATTATAAAATCTGTTTGCGATATTTTTCTTACATTTTTGCCATTCTTCATTTGCCCACATTTTTGTTCTGTGACTACTAGTACAGTGTAATGTAATATATATCTTCAATTGATTAAAACTTTGTATGCATGAAACAATTCCTTGTAATTAGATTTTTCTTCTTCAGCATAAAATGTTGATATAATTTAAGTAGTTGACTGTAATGGTAAGATGGTCTGTAGTTTTTTTGAAGAAGTTATTCCAAACAGAACCAAGAATTTAGTTGTTTTTAATGTAAGATTCTTTGTTGTCATATTTCATAAGATTCTTCTTAAGAGCTTCCAGAACAGAACTTTGACCTCTAGATGGATACGTTAAAAATATTTGAGCAGTGACTTTTTTGCATATTGCTAAGAATAGCACATTGGTTCAACAGGCTGTCAGTGAAGTGGAAAGGACTTCACTGTAAAATATTATTTCATCTTTCCCTGACATAAGTTCATGCTTCTGAAAAATCAATTAAGAAGATGTTTTGTACCAGTAAGACATTTCAGATGTATTAAGTACCTAACAATTTCAGAATATAAAGCAAAAAAGTTTATTTCATTGTTTACTGAATTAGAAAATTGATACATAAATCATTGAGTAACTTAAAAGCTATGTGACAGGTTTCAAGCTTTATTTTAAATCTTGAGAGAAAAAATAGTATGAATATAAATATCACTCTCATGTGTACAGAATAAATGTTATGTAATGGATCTTAATATTGTAAAATGTATGTTGATGCTGTGTACAGTAATCTGATTTTCACAAAGTGCTAAATAGCTCTGCAGATCCTGCAAGGAATCTGTAGACACTGTGTTCAAATCATTAATTACTCCAAAATGAGAGTGAAGGCCAATAAATTTTATCATGAATTACTTTACCTACAGTTTTTGTTGTGACATTGGTTATTTTCCAAAGTAATCCTCTGTTTCTTAACTTGAAGCTATCAGTGCTATTGGACATGAGCATGAAGTCTTGCTGCGAGAAATGCTTTTGGAAAAAAATCTCTCTTTTATAGGTAAGAATCAATGATAAAGGCTACCCAGTGAATCCTTAACTTTAAAGATGTGCGGGACTGTTTATTTAAGAGAAAAATAAGGCTCAGTGCTCTTTGTATTAGGTAGTAAAAGAAGAGTAAAAAATGATTGATGCTGTACATGTTATCTTTTATTGATTTAGAACTGAACAGGAACTCGGGTTACCTAATACCTTATATATACGGTACATGCAGAGGCTTGCAATTAATATTTAATAGAATAAGTAGCTGAAAAAAAAATGCTTTAATATCTGCTGCAGTATTACTTTTGGTGTCATGAGATATTAGCCGTAATCTATGAGACTTAGGAGGAAGCATAAGAAATATTAGCTTCCAAATGCTTTATGTATTAAAGAACTGCTAGAAGATTCACTCATTTGGCTTTCTGTGCAGTTTTTGCAGATTTTTCCCATTGCCTTCAAACGGTGCAAAGTCCCTGTATTTGAAGTTATTTTAAAGATTAATTGGTTAGGAGGTTGTTTTCTGTTGTTGTTTTCCTTTTAGCCTGCAGAACATATTTTTTATATTAGTACCATTAAAATAGTGATTATTATTTAAAGGGTCAGTTCTCCTACCGTGATTATAAACTTGACTTCTAAATCTTGATTTCCTTATGTGATTAGATAATATTAAAGTGAATTCCTGTTCTTTTTTTAAAGAAGTGTGTTGTACTAAGTTTGTATAAGTATAGATTCAGGATAAGATTTTGGAAACCTTAAACGAGTTGAAGAAATTAGGAAGAATACTGAGATTTTTAAAAGGTTGGTCCCTATGATTAAGGAACAATTTATTTTTCTGTTACATACAAACTTGCAAATGATACTACAAAAATGTAAGAAGATATTTTTTCCTACATGGCTCAATAATTAGAGAAAATAGACTTAAGCTGTAATTGGAAAGTTAAAAGAACTAAACTGTTCTAGGCAGAATGAGTATAAAACAAGCTGCCAAGGAAGGTTATGGAATCACCTTCAGTAAAAAATTCAAGGCTAGACTTGACATTCATCCATCAAAGCTGGAAATGAAATCAATCCTGTCATGATACAGGAGAATGGACTAGACTCACTAATGGATCCTCAACCCAATGATTATCATTTTTTTGGCTTGTGCAAGCTTGTGTAGTATACAAATCAGATTTAAATTTTATTGATTCATAACCTTGGGTAAACATCAATTTTGTCTTTAGAAATAAGCTCTAAGAAATTTGTACTGTCAAATCAAAATGTCTAGAATGGGTTAACTTGTCAGCATTAAAAGATATAAATGAGAGAGTTTAATTTATTGTTTAGAGTTTTTGCGTAGTGATGTATCATCTGTTCATGATTTAAGGTATGTTAACTGGTCTATTATTTCTTTCTGTGGGATGTGTCTCTGACGTTCTGAGTGTGATTTAAAAAAAAAAAAAGATATATTTTCCTACGTATTTGTAAGATGAACCTTACTGAAACCCTTGCAGTAAAATTTTTCTCAAAAATTAGATCCCAAACCACTTAATACTTGAAGAAGAACCTCTGGAAAACAGTAGAGATGGCAGTATTTTCTATAGGTTAGCAGCTTCAGGTTTGGCTATCACTAAGATGGAGTTCCAGTGTAGCTTGGGATTTAGCGTGCTGCATTTAAAATTCTTTTACTTTTTAACCCATGTATGAAAGAAACAAAATTCTTGCTGCAATTTCAAGTTAGTGTATTACTCTGGTATACTACTCTTCTAGGATAATAAGTTCTTCCTATCAGTTATTTTCACCTGGGAGACTATATTACAGAAGAAAAAAAGCCTGACAGCATTTTAAGGGCAGAGAGATGATTAATTTTTAGAGCAGATAGCTTTCAAAGCCTTCAGATCAGAAGTAACACCTCCAGAATCTCCCAGAAATTGACTGGGAACCTGCACAAACTGATGGGTTTTGCTTTCTAATAATGCGTAGTTCATGAGAAGCTCATAACTTCCTCTTTACGTCAGAAACAGTTCTCAGATCTTTAGTGCTTTGCTTGGGATTTATGTAATCAATGAAAACATTCTCTCAAAATAGGCTGACTGCCTTCCCTACCTTACTGATTCACTTGCCTTGCTTAATCGCCAGGAATTTCTAGATTTAACAAAGGGCCTGACTCAATCTTTTCATGTCTTTGCCTGCTCCAGAATATATTAATAAAGGTTTCAGCTATAATGGGAAGATATATAACTGACCTTTCTGGAATCTTAACCTTCTTTGCCTGACATCATGATGTCCCTTAGTAGCCTGGATATAAATCACGAAATCTGTTTGGTGTTTTTTGCTGTAACCAAATATGTGCAGTTGCTGCATATTGATACACCATCAGAAGAACGTTTGGTTTCTTTGTTATATCCAGAGGCTAGTATAAAAACAATGATGAGTTCATAGAATCACAGAATGGTTTGAGTTGGAAGGAACTTTAAAGATCATCTAATGCCAACCTCTGCCATCATGGAAAGATGGCATGGACATCTTTCAATAGACCAGGTTGTTCAACAGTGGTTAAGATTGAGCATAAAGTAAGGATAAAGCTCTGGATGCGTTGGAAATTGAAACAGATCAGCACCCTGTGGACAAATTTAGAGTTGTTTCAGTGTAACTTTCATATTTTAGGATGAACAGCTTTAACTGCCATCATCTGGCTTTCAAGTAGTTGTTAAGCCATTGTTTTGATGCATAGAAAAGCTAAAAAATCTTCAAAAGTGTGCAGAATGATACCTCTGCAGCTTCTGTACCAATCTAAAACATTTATGGGCTTTCCAAAGGGTGATTTGGGTGAATGGATAAAATATATTTAGATGTTTAGTATCAGAAATTTAAGGAAATTTACCTTGTGCAAACAAAAATCACTATACTGGAAACCAGGGCAGACAACATATCCTGACAGGTCAATTTGGAAGATGTTTGAGATGGTGTTTATACTCCTCACTGGACTCATTTTTAAGGATCTCTGAGTACTTTTGAAATTATTTGTCTCATGGTTTGGAACAGAATATGATTTGTGTTTCAGATTTTTTTCTGAATGTTTTCACTTGGCTTCCCCTAACAGTTTGAACTATGAGAAATGGTGAAAAATATATTAAAAAAACACCTTTATTATTGATGTAAGTTGACAATCACATGAAGCAAAATAATTATATTTTATTGTTTCTTCAATTATTTTGAACTTTATAACTTTGGCAAAGTTAGATATGATAGGAAAGTCTGAATTTTCTGTTACTGTTTGTGTATCCCCTACATGAAAATTTCAGTGGGGATATCTTGTTATCCTTTCTAGACTGCTTGCAACAGAGCTTAATGAAACTGTGTTTCTTTGTTTTTTCAAGATAAAGGAATTACGTTCATTTTTATATTGTGGCATACGGACCATAGATTCTGTTAAGCCAGCACCTTGCTGATCTAAACATATTTTATCCATATATCTAACAATCAAAGTTTGAAAGTAGCCAACAGTCAAATCTGGCTCCAAATGCTATGAAAATTTAGTAGCTGACCAGGTAATATAAATTAGTGTTGCATTCCAGAGACCTGCATTTACAGTGCAGTGTGTTTACTGTGAAGAAATGCTGTTCAAAAGAAATACTATAGCTGTCAAAAAGGATAATCCACCATTGTAGTTTACACTTAATTAAACGTACAACTTTTCAGAATTACTGCTGTCCTACTTGCAGTATTACTTAGTTCATTGTATTGAAAAAAAAAACCACATCAGACTTTTTTTCTTCAACAAGGAAAGGGAAGGAAGGCATTAAATATTTTAAAAATATATTAAAATATTTTTATTTCTATTTGTATATATTTTTCTTGTCATTAAAAGGTTGCTTGGATTCAAATTGCTGACCTTTCAGAATATGCACAAAATATTCTAAAACTGAGTTCTGAACATTGGCCATGAAACTACTGTCCTAACCTGATAAATGGGTTGGAAATAAGCTACCCAACACTGAGAATGGACCATTAATTTTAATCAAAGGTGGTGTAGAAAGGCGAATGGGATGCATGACAATGTCAACAGCCCAGTAGGTGTTAAGGGGCTACACAGCCTTACTTGTTACTAGGTTGTGCCATTAGTTGAGCTTCGGTGAAGACAGAAAGCCATGCCTGGAATTGAATGACCAGGTCACTCCAAAATCTAATGGAGAAATGGTGTTTCGGAAATATCAATGTAATGGTATTGGAAATCAAGGACAATAGTTTAAAAAATAGTGAGGGCTTGCTTTGTGCTTCTTTTCTTTTTTAACGGAAGCATCCTTTTTTTTGCTCTCTTCTTTCTTACTCATTTCTTAAAACATTCAGCTTTAATTCAGAAGCAGTAGTTATACAGCTTATGTTAAGAAAATATCTAAATTATTATGTGTTTAATTAATTTTACAGTAAGAGAAGCTAGAATTGTGACATCCCTCTTAATAGATTTCTGGAAGAGAAGAATTGTCATGTTGGTCGTTTGCTTTTTTTTTGTTTGTTTGTTTGTTTTAAACACCTTTGTGTTAACATTACGATAAAGTCATGAAGGCAGCCGCAATATATCTACGTTTGTGGTATTGGTAGGATTAATCTCAACAGCTCCCTAATGTGAGGGAACTCTTCTTTCAATCAGTGAATATATCTCTTTATTTTGAATATTTGGAGGTTATAAAATACTGTATGACAGCTTGAATTAATGATGTTTATAATGAAGACATAAAAATGCAGGGATGACAAAGAAGCATTTTTATATCCATGCTTCAGGTTTTCTACAAAGGTTCATTTAATCTGACACAGCATTGCATGCATAAGAAAGATATGTATGACTGCATTATTAATTCTTACATTCTTATTTAAAATAAAATTAATTGTACTGCTGTCTACTTAATAGAAGAGTTTTATAAACAGTAGGTCTTGTTCTCTCTGTGTAGCCGAAGATCAGCTTCGTGCAAAGGGTTATGACAAAACACCAGACTTTATTTTAGAAGTGCCAGTAGGTGAGTCTTTGAAAATAATTGTTATTATTTTGTATAGAAGTGTTTATCTTGAAATATTACAGATACTTGAGACACAAGAATATGAAGTATGTTACAGGATATTAAATATTTCTCAGGGTTTTTTTGTGTTTACTCAGTAATTTTAAGATCATCTACTTTGGGTCAGAATGGTATTACTCAAAATACAAGTAGATAATAGTATTAATGTTTCCTGTTCGGTCTCATTATCACAAAAATAAAAATAGAAAAAGCAATCAACTGTGGGAATCCACAAATCCCCACTCAGTCTAACTTGTTCTGACCACTGTCTTTGTATGCTGAACTGTGAAATACCTGTAATTGTCTTAAACTTTTAGACCAAATCAACTTCAAAGCAGTCTTAAAATAATAACATTATACCTCTAGGTCATTGTGTAAAGGTTTATCATGGAGTAGTTCTCTGTTTTTTTTAAAACCCTACATCACAGGAAGCAAGAAGGAATAAAAGTGGATATAAGGGTCATGCCAACGTTCATCTACATATTCTGGTCTTTCAGTTAAGTAAGGAGGTAATATGACCTATTGATTCAACCATGAAAGAAAAAGTATAAACATTATCCAAGTGTAAAGGATTCTTAATCACCTTTTGTAAAATTCCTTTCATACCAAAAGACTTCTGCTTTATCTGTTTACAACACAACTATGCAGATGTTTATAGGTATTAATGAAAATAAAAAGCCTTAAAGCCCTATATGAAAATCATGAATATTCATGACTATGTTTTTTGTTCTTCTTATTAACATGAGAAGGAACTCTTACATATAACTGATTCATTCATGATAGAAGGAATTGAGTGCATACTATTAAAAATTTTTATCCTCAGCAGTTCTTCAGATCTTTCAGCATAGTAGTCTTTTTTGTCTAGTAGATAAATAAATATACTTATGAGAGCCTTCTAAAAAGTTTTTTAAGACTTCCTTAACTCAGTACTGATATCCCACATTGTCCTTTTGGAGAATGGATGATCCTTTTGAGTGATTGTCATGATTTCTTATGCAAAATCAGTTTATCACTTTCAAACAGGGCTTTCGTTCACCAAAAAACAAACGAACAAAAAAGGGGATTTTATTAATATTGCAAATTCAGTCCTGCAAGAAATAAGGAAAGACATCAATCAGTGCAAATCTCAGAAACAGAAATTCCAAATCAGATCTTTCACATAGCCATTCTTATTCCTAAATTCTTCCTGCTGAAGCTTTACTCATTTTGAAAAAGTCAGGAGGCACATATATATCTATGATGACCTTTCTTGTTGTTCTCACACCTTCCACTAAGGGCTAAGAATTTTCTAGCTCTAGCAGCTTAATTAACTGTTCATGATAATCACCAGAAGTCTTCAGTTCCTTTCCACCAAAGAAGGGCTGAAAGTAGGATGCAGTTGCACCTTACTCTGGTCTGTAATTAAACTTAAATTGAAATAATTAACCATTAAAATATATGTTATTTATTAAAAAATGTCATCTATATACATATTTGAAAAATATATGTAATTCTATTGTAAGCATGAATTGTGTGGTAGATTGGGAGCAAAATAGGGTATTCCCAAACATATTCTTAATACTGCTCAGTCTGATTTTTGCAATTCACTTTTTTTGCTGTCACCCTAGCTGTTGAAGGACACATAATTCACTGGATTGAAAGCAAAGCCTCATTTGGTGATGAAAGTAGCCACCAAGCCTACTTGCAGGACCAGTTTTGGAGCTACTGGAATAGGTAAGTACTTTTCTGTTATTCTTTCATATAGATAAAAATAAGATAAGTTTTCTTTTAAAGAAGTTACCGAGGAAAACAAATAAGCACAAATGCCTTTTGTATTAAGCTGTGTGAATAAAATGTGTTATTAATTTGGCATTTTGAATTTTGTTAATTAGTATGTCAAATTTCAGTGCTGAGGTATTTGTGAAAAAATAATACCTTAAATGCTAACATGCAACAGATATATATGGTGTTTTTACAGTAATGCTAGTTAACAAAATAAGCAGCTGTGGTACCGAAGTTTTATTTCAATTTTTTTAGTACTTGAGTAAAGGAAGATTCTGTAATACTTGCAGGATGCCAAACTTGTTTTAAAATCTTCATAGTCTAAAAAGTAGGCCTTGTATGTAGAAAATATTGCTGACTGTCTGTGTGTCTAACACAATTCTGTTTTGCTTTTATTTGATAAAATGTTCTTCTGGTCTATTATCTGCATGTTACATAATAATAATGTATTCTTTTCAAGCTAATACATGTTAAGTGATTGCAGGAATATGAGGAGAGAAATAAGTCATGCTGGACATGAATTTTTGAGTGTTGATTTCATTTTCATAAAAATCATTTCTTTTAAAGACTGTTATAATTCAGTCTTTAAATTTCAGTAATTTCAGTACTGAAATTCAGTACTGAATATTGAAAGTTCAGCAATACAAAAGGAAGATTATTATTGTATATAGTTGTATATCTTTCCAAGGTAATAGCAGTTTTCTCACTAGACAATTTTTTTCCCAAACTAATATTAATAAGATACTCATCTTTAATTTCATGTTTGTATGTGGTGGAACACTTAGTAAGGCAGTTAGGTAAATGATAGTTTTAATAATGGATTTGTAGAAGTATAGATTAAGATATTTTCTCAGTGTTCAGACAGCTTCTGAGAAATCTAATGGAGGGTGGAGAAAATGGTACAAAAATGGATGTAACTAACAGCATATACCAATATCAGTGGCTAGTCTGTGGTGTCCATTGTTTTTCATCTAAGTATAAAAAATGTTATGATAAAAATTGCTAGCCTTATCTTAGGAAATAAAGCAACCTCTGTAGGAAGCAGCGGAGAGAAGCCATATCTCAAGAGTAATACTGTCAGAAAACATAACTGCATAATTATGCTCTGCAACAACATTTGTTGGTATGAGAAGGGCCTACTCTTGCTAGACAATCCCAAAGAGCAGTGAATTGGAGAGGTTGAACTGAGGTTATGGGAACCTCGGGAAGACTGTCTATTGTTGGGCAAAGATGCTGAACTAAAGAAAATTATAGAAAGGAATTTGTAAGATATATAACTAGAATGCAGGAGTTAGAAACAATTTTAAGTACATAAGAAATCATGAGAGTCATGGGAAATATGCTGGTGCAAGTGGTGCTGAATTTGCACAGCAGTGTTAATAAGATTGGATGGAGTATCTCAGGCCAGGAGGAGTCCATTAGATGTACTGGCTAGAATATTTTCTGAGGAAAAATGATATCTTTGAGGGGGTGCATGATGGCTCAAGAGGAAAAACAGCTCTAACAACTGAATTTTATATAGACAACATTAATATAGAAGTACAAAGTTGAGGTGAGGGGAAAGTTGAATAGACAAGTGGGATGAAGTCACTGATCCATTTCATGTTTGCAGTAAAATGGTTGTTGCAGAGCTGAACTCGTAGTCTCCTTCCATTTGCGCCAAAAAAATGACTATCTGCACGTTAGTTTGAACTACAAAACGTGTAAAATACCTGAAAATCATGTGTACCCTTTGAACCTGACATTTCTGAAAGAAATTTTGTATCAGGAAACCAGAACATATCTAAATTCATTTTAATTTTATCATTTTCATAATTGTTATTGCAAATTCAAACTTGGAATAACATCTCTCACTGAATTGTTAGTCAAGTACCTGTAATGTTGCAAAAGCTAGACTGAACTGACATGTGGATTATTAAAGATGATTTGTAAGTCGTTTTCAGAATTTGCCTAATTTTTTCTTAGAGCTTTCTTTATTGAAAATAATTATAAAAACTGGTGATTCTTACATATGTAATGACCTTACATTTGCATGAAGGAAACTAGAAATCTCTTTACTGAAATGTGTTACACCCAAAGTCAAGAATTTAATGTTAGGTCAACTATGGAAATTAGGTATAATTGTCTGGATTCTTTTTGTTTGTTGTTTGGGTGGTTTGTTGGTTGTTGTTTTGTAAATACGAATCCTGTTGGTACTGTTTGATCAAACTAACACTATCACAGTGTCTTCTAGATTGAGTAGTGTCTAATATAATGGCAGTTGGGTTAATCATGGAATCGTAAAACTCTTAGAGTTTGAAGGGACCTCTGAAGACCATCTAGCCCAACTCCCCTGCAATGAACAGGGACACCACAGCTAGACCAGGTTGCCCAGGGCTTTATCCAGCCTCACCTTGAAAGTCTCCTGGGACAAGGCATCCACCACATTACTAAGCAACCAGTTCCAGCATCTTCACTGTAAAAGATTTTTTCTTTATATCCAAACTAAATCTAACCTGCTTGAGCTTCAAGTGATTTCCCCTTGTTCTATCACCTTCTGAAGAGTTTGTCCCCTTCTTTCCTGTATCTTCCCCTTAGATACTGAAAAGTTAATGAACACTTGATGACAAATTAGTTTCCATGTTTGTTAGACATTCAACTTTTGTTGCTCTCTGAAACTGTTTAAGTAGAAAGACATAGGCATAGCTGGACAAACTGTGAATCAATTTTGAATGATGTAATAAATTAGTCTACCCGAGGATCTCTCAGCCCAGAGAATTCATCCTTTCCACTTGAAGGAGAAATCTTCTGGAGAAGATGCATCAGTTCGTAACAGATGTATTGTGTCACTCAGCCTGTACTTCAGGGTTTTGTAAACCTAATCTGGTGGGTGAAGTTAAAACTCAATTGAAATTGGAGAGAAAAGCTTTAAGCTTTTTATCCTGATAGATATGGATAGAAATACACGGCTTGATATTTTGAAGGGAACAAAGGTGATAGCTTTTAGACCTTTTTTATTGATCTCTTGTTTGTTTGTTTCTCTGAAAAGTAGGAGTGAGTCTGGAATACTTTCTGGGTCTTTTTCCACATTTGTAACAAATGTAAATTTAATTCTGCACAGAATATAACTGAAAGCCTTAAATGTAGCTGTGGTTTCTTTGCTGTAATGTGTATTTTTCAGTAAATCCTGTAGTCTGTGCTAACTAAATCTGTGAGAGTCTTAAATAGGTCTGTACTGACAGGAAAAAAATGGCACTTTCTCATTTAACAGAACAGCTCCCTAGATTCAGTCAACCATGTCTGTTCACCTCAGTGCAAAAGAACACCTTTTTATTACTCTGAGTTCTGCAGGGACAGCTTAGCAAGGTTTTTTATAGCTCATACATCAATGGTATTGTTAAGCAATTTTCAGTTGCAGTGCTACACTGCAACCTCATCTTCAAATTAAGCTTCATATTAAAAATGCACACAGTGTACCTTGTCAGTGGGTTTGCACAGTTGTAATTTAGAGTGCTCTTTAGATATTGAGAATTTTCACTGTTAAGTAGGAAAAAGAAACTTTATTCTTACATATTCCCAGACTGCTTTTGTGGACTGATGCCCAAGAAGAAGCTATTTTACATACTGAACAAACTTAGTATACTTACCAAATTCATATACTTACCAAATCCCTTCCTTCTATGTTCTTTTCCTCCAAAACAGTAGCATTCACTGATCAGTCTACAGCTTTCACTGCCACCATATAAACATGACAACTGCAGGTGCAGAATATAAGTGTTTAATGCACATGTAGGAGATGCCACATTTTTCCTTGTCCACTAGTCTGCCTTGGTGTATTTCATGTAACCCTAAGGATAAAAAATATTGAGTAGTCTGTGTAGCCAAAAATAATTTGATAATGTTATATCTTTTTTCTTTCCATATTGTTTAATTTTATAAGATTTTTCTAGGTTTAATTAAAAATTAAAGTCCAACTGTATGAGTTTTAATTGTAGCTGATAGGCATGGCTGCTGTTGTCTAAAACATTGATTATTAGAGATTGAGATTAGCAAATTTTTTCAGGTAAATGTGAAAAGAAAAAAATGTTTAAGATTTCATTTCAGTTACAAACATAGCTGATCTGGGTTCTTCTGAGAAGAGTGTTCTGATCAAACTCATTTATAGTTGACAATAAGAATGAACCATATGCGAGCAAAGACTGAATCAGAACATCAAATTGATGCATATGCATCAATATATGCAGTATATATCAATATATGCAGTATAGTTTAAAATTGCCTGATGTGTTACATGAAGACTGTTTGAGTAACATTTGACTGATTGTAGGTAGTGGAGCAAGAGGGAATTACGCTGTGGGTTTATGGCTGTCTGTTCTATAACAGGATCTATATTCATCAATTGAAAATTGTTTAAAAAGTTGTGCTGGTGAGTTGAAAGCCAGTAGTATAACAACTTGACTTAGAGGAAACCTTGGGAGTTGTATTTGTCAAGTGGCTAGGAAAACTGTTCATGCATACCCAGTATCCAAAGCTTCATTGGCAGCCCAAACATAAAGAACTGAAAGGTCATTCTTCTTCTTGCAGTATGATGGTTTGTTGACATATTTTGACACACTGGTACAATGCTGAAAGGTTTTGACCTTACTGCAACACTGAGGGAGTTAGGGTTTGTTTAGCTATTTAATGCTTGTAGATTTTCACACATGCTTAGTTTTGCTTTGCTTCTTCTTCTCTCCTTTTTGACTCTACTTAAATTAGTGAATTCAACAAATATGGATGTAGAAAGAGGGAATTTATGATGATTTTTACAACCTAGGACTGTGGAAAGATATTTCTTTAAAACATTTTTTTTCTTAGAATGTACCATGCCAGCTTGCTCACCTTAATAACATAAAGTAAGATGTTTGTTTCTAGACAACGAATACAAGATTCAAAAGCAGTAATATTTTCTACTAGATTACCATTTTCAGTATTTAATTTATAAATATAATAAAATTATGTGTTCTTTCTGTACACACACACAGCATACCTCTGCATTTCACAAATGTTCTCCAAATGCTTAGCTTATTTCTGGAAGTGTTTGACATGAATCATTGTTTTATTTATTTAATGATATGAAAAGATAAAAATTGTAAAAAATCATTTTGTATCAAAACTCATTTTCTTAAAACAAAGAACAAACAGACCATGCTGTGTACAGATTTCTGTTTGTATGTGAATGATTGATGTTAGTTAAATACAGATTTTCCTGTTTTATTGCATTTAAGTATTGTATTTAATATGAATATCAAAATGGGATTTTCATTAAAACTGCTATCATGAAAGATTGTTATGTGCTCAACTTAAAGAGTAGCAAATGAGGCACTATACGGCTTTATTGAAATTATTTCTCCCTTACATAATTCTGGACTGCCTTAAATATTATCATGTCACAAGAGACTCACGTAGTGCAGATAGAGTATTTTCAGCCTCCATCCACATTACTGCAAGGCTTCAACTCCAATTTTCGTGGTATCTCTCATTCAGATTAGACAAGCATCTATGTTTCTGTACAATAAGAGCTGACAGCATAGATCCTGCTATGCTTGCCAAAGGCCTGGTTGCAGACACTCCACTATGTCAAAGAATGTCAACCCCCCACAGACCTTACCTTTCAGAATTCCTTGTAATTTTTAATTGACATTTACATCTGACATTTTCAATGTATTTCTTAGTGTTGAATCTTTATCTACATAGTAATAGTTAAAACCAAAGCAAAGCAAAAAGAATCTCTTCCTATAAACTATGGTATCACATATTTTTCATTTAACAAGGCCAGGTTGCTGAGCTGAAACTCAAGAATGACCAACTCCTCCTTGCTTCATGTAACTGAGTAACTATATTTGCTAGTCTAATCTATTTCAAATGGCAATTGAGAAGTAGGAGTATAAAGAGGAATTTAACTTTTAGTACTAGTGAACAAAGCACAGATTTATTATTATTACTCTACCTCTTGCACATAAAAGATATAGGGATTTCTAGTAATGTTTTAATTTTTCCTTTTGAATCTGTTACTTGAATACTGAAAGTGGTATCTTCCTACCTATGTTCATGCTACATGTACATGCAAACAGCATAATGTTGAAAATGAAAGTAAGCTGGCAGGCATCTAATTTAGCTGCATGTTGCAAAATCTGTTGTGCTTTATTCCTTTTGGAAATCTCAAGTTTTCACTTGGTTTAAAATAACAGGAACCTAATAAATTAGTGTGAGTATTATTATCTATCTCTAAGTTAGAATGAAAAACTACAGCTGATCATAAATGTCACAAAGCAAAGAAATAGAAGAAGCATTTTGTCACAAATAATGGTGCTTTTCTTCTAATTAGTTAATTTACATTTTACAAATTAAGGACAAGATTCGGGCAGAAGATAATCTAGTAGCATATCATACTTTACTGACCTGTATTTGTATATGCCAAATTTAAGTTAATTAGAAATGTAGATGCTGTTTGTTTTATCTGTCAAAAAACTCATCTTAAAAGAAAATTCTAGACACAATTTTCCCCCCAACATTTATCATCTAAATAATAGTCTTGCCAAGATGGCAGCCTCATAATAAACTCTTTTCAGTGAAGTGATGAGTAATGAAGCTTGCTTGTGAAGGCAGCGAAAAATGTTGTCTAGCCAAATGTGTGAATATGATGGCTAGAGAATCAGTGGACTTTCTCAGTCATCAATCTTTTTAGTAGCCTCTTATACATCTGAATATTTTGATAGATGATCTAATAATTGAGTTATCTATCTTTCTAACTATCAGAGTTGCATAAAAATTATTCTCACATGCTATTGAATATTAAATATATTGGGTATCCAGTAAATTTTTCAGAAAAGGTTCAAGAGGTGGAGGAATTTAGTTATGTCTTAAGCACACTTTATTATATTGAATGATAAACTACTATATCTTGATATAAAACCATTTGTACTAGTATAGGAAAAAGTAAACATTGTCAATAGCCAATTAAGTGTAGGATTTGCAGTAAATAAACCATGTAAAAACAGGAGACTGGTAGAGAGTAGTACACAATCTAAGACAAATCTGAGGTATAAAATGAGTAGGTTCAATAGTCCCTGACTGGTTAATGGCAACACTCACATTTATACAGTTGCACAAATTCCTTATTTCTAGTAAATCTTGGCTTAGAGGAGGAGAAATACAGTTGTACTGTGGAGTCCCAGATTACCTTTCAGCCTCTGTGAAAGTAGTTTCTCCTGGTTAAAGATGCACCTAAGAAGTACATAATGAAACTGCTCATATCCTGTTTATGCTGGGAGATTCTAATGTAGATTCAGGTATCTGCTTTCCCAAGGGAGTAATCTTGCATTATAAGAAGCACACAGGGTATATGGATAAGTTGCATTAAATACATCATCAGATGTGTCTTACTAGGGTTTCTGAGCAGCAGAGCGAAACAATTGTTGGTGCCAATGTATTTTTTTTACACACTACAGTTCAAACAGACATTTATATCACTCTTGACTTCAAATGCATTTCCACTCAAAGGTTTAGGTAAAAATCACTTCAACAATTAAAAAAAAAATAAAAATCATGCAAAATATTTTAATTTAAAGAAAACCAACAATTAGTATGGATTGTAGATGTTTCGGGTTTGGTGGTTTTTTTTTTTCATTTACATGTATTTTATTTGTAAGTTTCATAATTACAGCAGAAAAGGTAAAAACAAGTATGTTTATCAATAGTTCTCCAGTTAGCAAGGTGAGTTTTCATTTTCAAAACTAGAGTGACTAGAGTATTTTTCTGAGGAGTTACTCACTCATTGTGAAATTATAATGGAAAAGGAGAAGAGAGAGATTGATCTCAAGGAGCAGGATGTCACCATCATTTGACAGGTACTTTTGTGAAAGTATCATTGGGCCTCACTGGACCTTGCCACTGCATGCAGATCTACAAATTGAACAAAGTCTTGCCTGTCTTACTAACAGCAGCTGTGATTCTCATACTTAGTAAGTAAAGTTGTTCATGCTTGAAAGTTCTTATTAAGCAGGTGGAAAAGTGATTTGATACTTTTTGGGTAAAAATAAAGCTAGGCAATGACATAAGATGACTGGAGTATCAAAAATATGAAAGCTAGAAATAAAAATCGGATCTGAAGCTCAAAACTCATCTTTTAATATTTCATCTCACATCTCCACATCTTTGTTTTCAGTGATGCTTACATTAATTTTATGCAACTTTAAATGACACAATCATAATTTCATTTAAGCATAATTTAAACCTAGAAATAGGAAGTAAGAAACAAATTAGAAGAAAAGGTTAAATGTTTCACTCTTGTTACATGGGAAGTCTGAATACAAAAAGAAGCTAAAATTGTTCCTGAGTATATAAATTAATAAGCAGTTGATTGCATATTTGATTAAAGCTAGTATTTGATTTTGTGACTTCTTCTCGCATAAAGTAAATTGGCTTTATTTTAGTTAGTGTTTGTAGTATGTCTACTTAAGAACATACCTACCAATCTCCTGAGTATACATAGTGCATTATACAGACTTATACTTATGTGTGTAATTTTATAATGTATGTATGTCAATTAGGAAAAGAGATCTTCATTTCCATTCATTAATCAAAATAGCAAGAACCTGTATTCCTTCTGGTTTGTCATTTGTTTAGTGCTCTCTCATCAATCACAAGACTTTGGTATGAACATCAAGTAATCATGTCCTTTTATTTCAAATGATAAATATGCTTTTGTCATGAGTACTTACAGATATCCCAAGATTTACATCTAAATTGTCAAAAGTCTAACTTCATAGTGTCTCCGATGTGTGACATTTTTAATGAAATAAATAACTTATTTTTAACTTGTCATGAATAGGACTTACATATTAAAGTTACAAGGCTATGTTAGCTGTGATGCTGAAAAAAAATTCTCCCTCCTCCAGTGTTTTTCTAGGGTTTGTTGTTTATCATCAAGATACAATCAGTTGCACAAGAGCCTCTACGGACATTCTTACTTGCTGGGTCCAAGCCTGTCTGTTCAGGTTTCATTATTTAGGTCTGATGTCTAGTTAGCTCGTATCAAAACTAATACCATCTGAAGTACCAGGCTTCCAGTGGTCACATAGCTAACATGAAAATTTCTTCAATCTAACTAATATTATTAAAGACAGTATCTCTTTAAACTTGAGCTTTGTTTCATTGTCTATATCAATTACATCTTGCAAGTGCATTTCCTTGAATGTTTCACTGCTTGTTTCTGTAGATTAAAAACATCTGAATTAAATGATATTCTGCACATTTTTAAATTAAAAAGTGAAAATGTAGATGTTTATTTTACTACCATTCTTACTTTGTACTGATACTACTGAGATAGAAAGCAATGCTATATTCCTGGCTTCTTCTCATTGTTAATATAATATAGTTCAGTTGAAATGTTTTTGAAAGTAGACATCTAGACTGATTTTATCAGCTATTTTATCGCTTGATCGTGTGTGTCATGTAAATATGTAATTTAATTTTAGTTCCTAAAGAAAGCAGGCTTTCCTTAAGGTATTTGGGTTCACTAGTGCATGATAAAACATTATTTCTTGCATTTCTTTTTTACTTTTGCTTTTTTTTTTGTCCTGAGTGTATCATGGCTACACTCATTTTGTGGTATAGTACTGAAATTGAATCTTTGATATTTGCAGTTTTAAGATACTTTGATTTATAGTCTTTGAAATTTACTAGATAGTTCAGATAAGAGTTTAGTGAGGAATTCCACAGCATGATTTAAGGAACCATGGTCGTGATCAGCTTACAAGTGCAATACGTTGTAATAGAGTACATATAGTATACACTAATATTAGTTTATCATTTTTTTATTATTATTCCTACCTCAAAGATGTTGATCACAGTGTTTTTCATTTATTCAAGAGAATTGATTTGAACCCAACTTCATTTAAATAATAAAATAATGCAAAATAGATCATTCTATTTTACTAATGTCTGACTTCTGAATATTTCTCTTTATCTGGAATGCACTAGTTACTAGATTTTAAAATAATTAATATGATGCATGTTTCAGGCTCAGTTTTTGAAACTACTAATTTTGAAAGTACGTTCTCATTTATTTGTTTCAAAAGCAGATATACATCCTTCACAACATAGCTCAGTACCTTAAGTGAGATTTTGTGACATGCAAAGGTTGCATGTGGGTTTTTGAGGCACTGAAACTGTAACCCAACTTGAAGAAGACAATAGTGGCAGTGAGCTTCTGTCCAGAGTTAATCAGCTGCAGAATTTGTAAACTGCGTATGTGTCAAAGTTGAAAATGTTAGCACTCTGATAGAAGCTTGAAAAGGTTAGACCTGATAAAAGCCATCAGCAGTTAAAGAATGTGATTTATGGGAATGTAATGACACAAAATGCCTCATTTATCACTCATATATAGATAGGTTAAGGTTTCTGTGTCATACTTTAAAAACTTGACCACTTAGAATTGTCAAAATAGGTACTTAATTGCCCATCATACATTTCATTTTAAATTTCCTCTGCCTGAATTTTCTTGTTTTTACTGTTGTTCTTCTCATATGGTTCTTTTTAAAGTCATTAATATTTCATATTTATTTTGTATTTGTTTCAAATTGTATGCTCAGTGATCTGTTAGAACTTTTCTTAAGGTAAAGCTGTTTACTTGGACACTATCCAAATCCTCGTTGATTTACAATGTAATTCAGCCTAACTGTAAGGAAAATAACTGAAGGTTTCAATTTCTTTTGTTTTATACCACTAATTCTCATCAAGAGTTTACAGCTTTCTAATTCAATCCGTACATTTCCTCTCCAAATTGAAATCCGAGATTTAAAAGTGAGATCCGTCAGTTGGTTTCCAGTTGCAGTCACTTCAGTTACTGTTTAACTCCATACAAATTAAATTTAATCCAAAACTATCAGTACTGTTAAATGACCCTAAAGCAAAATAAAAATGGTAGGAGAAATGCACAGTAGTATGTTGTACTTTTCCTGATTTCATTTGAGGATAACAACTAGCAAGTCCCTTAGATTTGAGGCTGTTTCTTTTTTTAACTGTCCACATCATAAAGCCAAACAAAATAAATGCAAATATGGGTAAACTGTCATTAAGAAATTATCTTTAAGAATATTTATAAAACAAAGCAATTACTTTAAAGATATGACATAAGTATTAAAATATATTCAACTGCAGAAAGAAAAAGTGTGTTAATAAAGTTTGAAAGATTTCTTTTTCTTTAGAAGCTTATCTTTTTTAAACTACTTAATCCTCTTAGTTCTTGATTTTATACAGAGAATTCTGAACAAAATAATTTTAATTTTTAACATCAAAAAACCTTACCTTATTGTTAGCTTTCACAATTTATGGGCACAGTTGTAGAGCATTCTGTTTGTTCAGCGATGACCTTCCAGGTTCGATTTAAAAAGAAGTCAGAAGCATTTGTCATGTGTGCTCGATCTTGTCCAGAGGTACCTATTGTAATTATAAAGGACTAATAAGGTTGTTTATAATATAACATTCTGACAACTCTGGAAAATCTTCTGGTGAGCAACTTTTTTTTTCATGTCGATCTTAAAAAAAAAAAAAAATCCTGTAATCTTGCTTTATGCTTCACTATGGTTTTAAATATGTAGTTAAGAAGGCATAGAAAACTTCTACCTCAAAAAACTTGACTTAGTTTTAAAAGATGAGCTGTATGATTTGCTCATTAGTAACACCTTTTGGAAAAATCTCTGTAAGCTATAACAGCAATACATCCTATATTTAATTGGTGTATATAAAATTGATGTACTTAGAAAGAATAAATTCCTTTCACAGTGTTAAAACAATACTTAACATGTCTGTTGCAAAAATGTGTGACACATGAACATAAGAAAATTCTGTTTCTTAGAAAAAATCCTAAGAAAATCTTTATTCTAAGCTTGAGTACTGCTGTAAGTGGATGCTATTACAGTGGTATTTTACATTATAAATCAAGATTTTTACAATCATCTTATGATTATTTTTCCCTTCAGATACCTGTCTCACTTCTTTCCTTCCCTTTTTTCATCTATTTTGTGTCATCCAGCAATACTACTTTTTTATAGGCATATATATATGGTAAACAAAAACATACTAAAACAGTGGAATCTGATTGTTTGACAGAAATGTTTACCTCTCTTGTAGGGTATGTAACAACACTATAGTATTGTCAGGTTGCCATACATCACTTAAATACCCTTAGACAGCAAAAGCAAAATCCTGACGATTCGGTAATCTCATCATGTAATTTCAATAAGACTTTTCTCATATCTACAATTGAAACAAATTTATGTTGTATGTATTTATGGTTGTTAAACTTAAAATTGTCTCATTGCATTAATTTTTAACATTGTGCTCTCCTAATGACTATGAAGAAATGTATTAAAATGCCTTAATTATAAGGCTAGAAGAAGAGAAAGCACAAGTCTTTTTAGCATATGATCTTTCAATTGTTCACTAAAGGATAAAGAGGGCATTCGAGCGTGGTTTAGATAACTGTCAGCAATAATAAAATGCAAGGTACTTTGTAGACCCTTCAAAGACCTTTCAGGGAAATACATTTAATTAAAAAACAATAAAATGGACGTCTCATCTGAAAGAAATTCAAAATGTTATAAAATTTCAGGATGTAACTGTGTTATGAGTAATGTATGCTTCCAAGCATGAAGAAAAATAGCTGTGAAAATATTCTGCTGTCCTAACAGCAGTGATAGCATTTTTTTGTGTGTATATATATGTGTCCTTTAGCTTTTAACTTACTACCATATTAAAGCATATTTCAGGTTCTCTTAAATGAGTGATTTTGCCTTTTCTTCTGTTGCTTGGGGTTTTTTGCTCTGGTTTTTGTTGTTGTTTGTTTTGCTTTGTTTTTAAAAAGATATTTATTGTTTAGTGTTTTGTTTTTTTGTTTTTTGTTGTTTTTGAAAAGGTGAATGGCTTCTTAATGTAAAACTATTTATCAGTTACCCACAGAATAATATAAATAACATACCAGTCAAAATTGTCTGTTATATACTATGATAATATGTTTCAGAGTATATTTCTAATCTCTTTTTTGTTTTGTTTTCTTTTCATTCCACTTGCCATTGGTGTTCTTGTTTGTGGGGTATGTTGAAAAGGTTAGTTAAGCATTTGTTCTGCGCTATTGAATTATGCCATTATTGGTAAACTGAAGGCAACTTAAGTTATGCATAATAATGGTTTATAAACAGCATTGGCTGTGTCTTTTGAGTACTTTTGCTCCCTTGCTTAGCCTTGTGCTTTCCTGAGAAGATTTCTGTAACTTGTTTTCTTCCACCCTGCTGCACATACATCAAGAGCATTGACTAATTAGTTTTTCATAGCCAAGTATCAAATGAGTCTGCATGCAACTTGCCTTTGCATAGTAGATTATTAGACAACTTCACTAAAGTGCTTTTTCAGGAAATATTAAAACGATCAGTTTTATAGTTGTAATTGCTGACCCAAGAACATTATGAAATATGTTTGCAACAAGAACATACCTACAATATTTCTTCAGTATCTTCTGGAAAACTGTTTGCCTCATTAATTCAAATCAGTGTTGTCTTTGTCATTGACTAGCAGATCATAGAGAAGGAAATTCATTCCTTTTCTTGGAGCTGGAGATTTGTCTTTTAAAAAAAGCGAGATTTGTTTTCTGCTTGCACACATGAACTTGCAGAAGGAGGAAGCCGTAGGAATACCTTTAGGAATAACCTAAAGGAATACCTTTAAATGCTGCCTTAGAATATATACCTTGAGCTGGAGCATTAATGAATAGCACAGCCTCTGTTTCATACAGTGGGTGATCACCTTATGAGAAGAACACTGGAAAACATATTGATATGTGGAATTGTTCTGCATAAAATACCTCATTATCTTCTTTGCTTAGCTTTCTGAGACTTGAGGACTCCAAACTCCAGCTATGAGAGCATTACAGAGTACCTGCACAATTCAGTTTGGCAAGTTTTTTGAATATGGTGTGCAGTTTTTGGGAAAGAAGTGTCTCACATCATGCTGTCACCAAAATCTCTTAAGTTTTTACCTGGTTGTGACCTTTTTTTCTCACTCACCCCTCATCATATGGCAGCACTACTAGGTGTGATAATGTTTCTTTAGCAAGTACAATCTAATATTCCTGAACCTTCAGCTCATGAGTTCCTGCAGAATCATTACATTTTCAATCACTACTATTGGATAGCAATAGAAGAAGCTCGAGTCAAAATTTTGAGTCTGGTTGCTTTTCCTTTGTACTAGTGGACTGTCCTCTGCTCACCAGCCGTTTGTGTAAATGGACTTTTATGACTTTGTTTGCTATTAGAGTTGTTATGTGTCATACAGAGATGACTGATTTTCAACAGTGATTTCTGTAAACCTTGGTGAACACACTAAGCTCTCATTGAGTACAAATGACTACAGTACAGTATATTATTTTTAGCACAATAATTTTTACCTTATTTTCAATGAAGTTATTGTCAAAATGTTTTCTCTGTTGTTAAAAGTCAGGATTCATGACTTTAAAAAATTGTCATTACTGATTATAATTCTGTATTAATTCCTTTATTAAAGGGATTTTCATCATCAGTATACATCCACTGCCACTACAAAAGGCAACGTTCATGAGAGAAATGTGCAAATGCATTATCACAGGACTGAAGACTCAATCTGAATTCCTGCAGACAGACCTTAGATCCTTGCATATATGCCCAGGACTTAGTATATCAAATTGAAAAGGCGTTTTCTTAAAACTAAGGGTAAAAGACACTAGAGATATGAATGTATCCATTCATACATAAAACTGTATTCTTTCATGAAAATCTTTCATGAAAAACCTATCTATTTTATGCAGAATCTCTTTTATGAAAAATCTATCTTTCTCTAGCAGAAGTGTTAACCTAAGCACAGATATTCTTCTAACCTTCATTTTCTTATCACTGTTTATAGTATGTCAGGGAAGGAAAAAAAGAAGCCAGAAATACTGCCTGTTCTTTGGCATAAAACGTTACAAAAATAACATAAAGTTCCAAATGTTTTTTCTCCCATGTTATGAAGATCAAGGATAGGTTTCTAGGAAAAATACAAATCATGTCAAACTACTTCTTAAATCTTTCTGCTCTGCAAAATGTCCAGGGGAACAAGTTCAGAGAGAACAGCCTGTGTTCCACTACTGTGGAAAAGAGTTTTCCATTTCTAAATGCACACCACACTGTCTTTTGTGTCCTGCTTTCTGGGCCTTTCCCTGTAAAATCATCGTGTGGAGCTCTGAATATTAATACCCTTATCTGTTGGTTTATTTTAAATAAAGCTTAATTTCCACAAGTCTCTGTCCCTCTCCCTGTTTTGAACAGTTCACCAAGTTAGGTGTGTAATGGGCACAGTGGAAAATCCCCTTCATGTGCACAACTCTGGGAAACATGGATCACAATGTAGAGTCTCTCAAAATGTATATATGTGTATCTGAGCATACATATATATGTCTGAATTACATAATGGTAATTAAAATATGATATTTACATACATAATTCTGTGAAGTCATCACAGCCATTTTGGAGCATACCAGTATTATATATATACTTCCCCTGATTTTCCTCATACACGCTAATGAGTGTACTTGAACTGAAACTAGTAGAAAACAAACTTCTTAACAATGGAATGTGTTAAGATTTTTTTGGTTAAACGCAGACAAGATGAAAAAAGCTGTTGGCATCATTGAATATTGTTGTACCTATGGAGAAATACAACATGCTACATGAGTCTTTTCCGTGACATGAGGGAATTCATGCGTAGAGTGTTCCTTTCAGTATCTTACAGTGTATGTTTTAGAGTATTAATTACCTAGTCAGATTTTATTAGAGCCCATTGAGTTTTGCACAATTAAAATTGTAGCAACGGCAAAATGGTACATAATGTAAAACACAGAATCGTTGCTTTTGCCAAAGGTACTTTCCTGGATTTTCAAAGAGAGAGAGTAGAAGTGGGAAGATAATACTTTGTGTAGAATTTCTAGAGTTGTTACTTATTTTAAAATGCAAAGCTGAGGAATTACATTAACTGTAAACTGGTTACAGATAACTAGAAAATATTATTCATTTTATATTGCAATATTCTTGTGGCTGTCATGGGACAAAGACAGTAAAAATACATTATCACCTTTTACACAGAATCCGTCTGTCTAGTAGAGGTCTTGTTCTGCCTGAAGTCACTGAAAGAAACTTCCCCTGTCCTAAGAGCAAATAAAAGTAAAGCTGCCATCAATACAAATGAGACCTGTGTAATAATATACTCCTTTACATTAAATGATAAGTTACAGCATAAAATCCACAATCCAAGACACTAACTTGCAGTGAGTCCAATGAGGGGCCTCAAATATGATGAGTAGACAGGAGCATCTGTTGTTGGAGGAGAGTCAGAGAGAGTTTGCACTGTGTAGTCAAGAAGAGCAAGGGAATCTTATCAATGTGTATAAATAGCTGCTGAGAGGGAATAAAAAACACGGAATCAGACTCTTCCTAGTGGTGTCCTGTGACAGATCAAATGATATAATATACAGGAAATTCTATTTAATCATCTTGTGAGAGCGATCAAACACTGGAACAGGTTGTTCAGAGAGACTGTAAAGTCTTTGTCCTTGAAGATTCTCATAACATGGCTGGACAAAGCCCTGAGCAACTTGCTGTAGTTCACTGAGCTTTGAATAGGATGAGACACACTCCAGAGGTCCCTTTTAACCTCAGCTATGCAGTGATTCTGTGTGATTTCATTTATTGTTATCTGTATAACTTAAAAATGAGTCACAGAGGAAGCAGTGTCAAACTAAGTTGACGAAAGGGAAATCTGAAGAGCTTCAGTCCAGTAGACTTTGCTGCTATTACATTTAACATATGATTTCCTAGACTCGAAAATCCTTCCTTCGGTTCTCAGGGTGAGACAGACTATTAGGCTGGAGAAGGCCAGGAAAGAAATTTTATCTAGCCGTTAACCTTTTTCTGAAAACTAATGATAAGTGCTAATCTTCAATACAATATCAAAAACTGAAATTATAGCTTAAAAAGGAAGAAAATTAGGGAGGAATGATTGAAGGAAAGTAGTAAGAATCAGATTTCTTGATTCTGTTGATCTGGAGTTTGGGGATCAGTTCACAGAAGAGTACACAAATGTAGACATACCAAGTTAGCAGTAACTGCTGACAGATCCTAATATGTTAAAGGTTGTAATCTTTTGAAAGAAGTTGGTTAGCTTTCCTGTTGGCCCTCCTATCAACTTTAACCTCCAACCTTCCCCGGCATGTATCACTACAAATAAAACTGCTGAGGTTTGACAAGAGGATATAAAGTCAGTAGGCCATCGCACAGAGATCTCTACATGATTTTCTTTAACCTTAAGCTTAAATGAACATTGCTTTAAGTCGGGGTTTTTAATAAGAAGTCATAAACACTCACCCATATCACTTTAGTTTAATAATTACTGTTTTAACAAAGAAGAGGAGAAATATACATAGTAAATTATGTTTGACAACTGGAATTTGGTGTTTTTGTAACTGGTTGTCTTTGCCCATTATATGAATTGCTGTTCTCAATTTTAACGTATACTTTTTAATTCAAGCGGCATATGATATTGATATAAACATGGCATTTGTCTGCAGTCTTATGAGTGAATTTTTAGTTCTTGATTAAGACAAACCAGATGACAAAAATAACTTCTGTGTTTGTATTTACTAAAGTCAGAATAATAAATCCTTGAATCTGTAGTCACCTGTGATGATTTTAGGTTTTCCTTTCTCTGTAATGTTTTATGTGACTTTACATGATATCTTTTAACAAACTATGTAAGCCATACTTACTGAAGGGTTTTTTTGTTGTTGTTTATTACTCCACTCCAAAAAGATGCCTGAATAGTGTTTTCTTTTTGCCATGGAGTGATCATCCATGGTATTAACTCTTACAAAATCCGTGTGCTTACAAACAACTTACTAACATTGGCTATATAACTTAAAACTGTAGTGCTATCCTAAAATTAAATTCCTTTCTAGTTTGAAACCATACCAATTTAAAATCAGGACTCCTATTCTGCAGTCTGGTATGTCTGTGAAAAATATTGTGGCGTTGTAAGAATTCTTTTTATGCTTTTTGTTTCTCTCATGTTGCCTTCTTTTACACTTGTCCCTATTTTTCAAAAGCAGTTATTTTGGGGGCTGGGTAAGCAATCTTTTCTTTCAAACAAGTCCTTTGTTTCCTGGCCTACATTCTAATCTTTGTATGAGCCCTTCATCTCCTGAAAAAGTGTACTTCTTGTGCCTTACAAGTCCTCTTTCAATTATTAGAAAAGTACCTCTCTGCAGCTGATGAGATACATAGATCTTCCCGTTAGTGATGCTTTCTATGCATTTTCAAGTTTTCTTCAGAACTGCAACTACCAGAGACTAGGGATCGCCTTTTTTTTCCCTAAATATTTTGCAGTACACTCGTCAAATCTCAATAAGCTACACGTCTTTATTTTCTGCTTTTTTATCCATTTTTCCATAGCACTTTAAATTGTCTTAATTTATCCTTAATTTATTAAAAATATGATTATTACAGACAAGCCTTACAGTTGTAGATGCAATATGTTATTGTCTGTAATCTCAGCCTATGTTTTTCATCTGTGCTTGGTCTGTACTTAAGTGGTCCATAGAAAGTAGTTAAGGGTAGCGAGCCTTTTTTGTGTCAGTTTATTTGCATTACATATCCTGGAAAACTACTAAGCATTTGCAAGTTGTATGAGCTAAATACTGATTTATGCACCTATAAAGAGGAGGAATGCATAGCAGACGCCTCTTGGATTTCTGATTTTACGTATGTAAAACAGTGGATGTTGCTGTTTGTCAAACCAGAATTGTATGTTAATTTTGAAAGTTAGTCTCCCACCAGGTCCATGGACTGCATAATTTAATATTATATCACTGATTTAACTGAAAATGTCTTCTGAAAGAATTTAGTCACACCATGCCTTTTAACCACTAAGAATATCTTTTGAATATAAACAGAATACTAATTCAGGTGAGATTACTTCTGATTTCCTCTACGAGGATAATCAGAAACATATATGTCACCTTAACATTTACCCCCACCATCTTCTAAGAGTGCATAGGAAGTCACACATTCCTTCTACTGGAGGAAAAAGGTAAGATGATTTGACAAATGACTTCAAACATTAGTATGTTAAAGTGAAGGTAAATGAAAATAGCTGACTTCTTTCTTTCCTCTTTGAGACCACCTATATTATTTTCAGAAGAATGTAATGCAGTGCACCAGCAAAACCCAGAGTATAAAGAACTTTATAGTATTAAAGCTTATTCTAGCAGAGATTTCCTGTATTTTTAATGTAAATAGTAATGGCTACCTCATTACTTATCAAAGCACCTCAGAAAATGGCTTGTGCTTCTCAAAGTTACAGGCTTATTACAAGAGACATGGGCATGAATATGTGTCATGGTACTAGGAGAGGATTACCAGTTGTATTAAGCTGTTATTCAGTGGAAACTGCTGTTTGGACTCTTTCAGTGTAAGAATGTATCAATGGTGGTGAAATTCCTATAAAATCACAATATTCTGTTATGGCTTTGGTATCATTCTGAAGTAGCAGTAATTGTATGTAGAAGTAGCAGAACTAAAATATGAGTATGAAACTATTAATTGAGGGGTGATTAAGATAGTGTGTGATATCCATAGGAGATGTTCAGAAAGCTTTGTAATGGGTACAATAGCAATGATTAGAAGAAGGAATGCTGATCCCTTCATGCATGAAATAGTTTATCCTGCTATGGAGCCCAGGAAACTAATAAAGCTTCTGTGGAACAAAGACATAGAGGCTTACTTTGACCAGATTAAGACATTTTCTAGAAATGCTTTTCTTTTTTCCTTTTTGTTTTGCATGAATCAGGAAACAAGGTAATGAAATGTTACATCAGAAATAGTAAATAGAATTATTTTAAGGTTACTCTCATCAAAACAGATCAGTGATTATTCTTGCCTTTAAAAATGCACATTTTAACTATTTAAAATTATGAATAGTTAAATCAACATTTTTCATTTTTTAAAATGTATTTTAATGACTTAAAAATGCTTGTGAATCAGGAAATTTGAACACAAATTAATCTGATATTGATTAGAGGCATGGAAATAGATCAGCAAAACGTAGGGTAGCTGTTGCACATATATCTTTATAACACTTAAAAATACCTATATGCACAAGAGAATTGTAAAGATTCTTACTTTTCAAAATGTTTATACTGTTTCAATATACTCTTTTATGGAAATACTTCTTTATATTTCACTATCAAAAGAGTTTTTAATAAAAGAAAATGCCATGAATATACCTTGGGATAATAAACAATTTCTCATCAGTTTTTGCATTTCTTGAATGGGTTTTGTGTGGTTTTTTTTCTTTAAAACACTTTTTGCTAGAAATTCTTTTTGTAAATCTCATTATATTTTGTTTATATCAGACTGAAAAAAATTGAATATACTGTGTAATTGAAAATGTTATCATTCTGACTGGCTGATGTTTTCCACTGGCTGTGAATAGCAAGTTGAATGTTCATCTGTTATCCATGTGTGACAATGAATAGTTGCGTACTTTTAACTTAGAACTTAATACTAGTATTATTTTGTCTTGAATTATTTTATGCAAAAAAAAAAATCACATATTAGCATTTACTTACTGATAACTATTGAAATTTTAATTGTCTTCTGAACTGAAGCCTATGGGTCAAGGGAGCAGAAACAGTGGGTGGTGAAAAAGCGTTCATACTTTAGTAGGCCTATATTTTTCCCATTTCTTTTTTATATTTTTTTCCTATAGTTAATGGAAGAAAGAGTAGTTTAACTGAGGTTTTAAAGCTGTTTCTTAGGTAAAGAAACTCCACTTTTAAATATTATCCTTAATCCCAGGTAATATCATTTCTTAAAGAGTAAGTCTTCAGAGAAATAGAAATAATTGTGAAGACAAGCCTTTATAAACTGATTTTTAAAAATAATCCTTTTCATACTCTTCTTTTATAATTACTTTTGAAAATGCAGAATGTTCACATTGGTTTTACATGGTGCATAATTACACTTTAACTATTATTATCCAAAATTTGTAGAAAAACATAAAGAGTATTTGAGTGTAATTTATTATTTTATTTTTGTTTATATTATACTATATAATACAAAAAAAAATTATTATACTATATATATATATATACACTATATATACTTATTTATAAGTTATGAAAAAGATTGTTTGCTCTTATTTATGAGATATAAATACATATACTTAGAAATATAAATAATTATTCTATACAAATACTTATATTATACAAATACTTGTACTTGAAATGCTTGTCAAAGAAATCACTAATTCCTTTAAACAGACATTGAAAAGATATATGAAGGGCTTTATTCTGTTGTCGTTTTGGTTTGCCGTTTCTTTTGTGTTTTTTTTAGTGTTGTTGTTTTTTTGTTTTTTTTTAATGCGGAGTAATTAATCCAGCATGAAAGACAAAACTAAGAACAGTTAATTTAATTATTTTATATCACTGTTCTTTAATTTTATGATATAATCATTTTTATGATGTGAATATATTTTTTAAAATTTGTTTTTCTTCTAAGGAATATGAATTCAAAGCAATATCTATACTTTGCTTTTATTTTTGTAAAGTTTGAAAGTTAGATATTCCTGTAAGTTTAAGGGCTGACTGGTTTTTCTTCTTGTCCCCATTTCCACAATGGTAGTATTACCAGATAAAATTGCTTACAATGATAGGGAGACTCTAATTGCCCCATATGATGGGGTTCTAGGGATTTTGGTTTTCTTCAAGTACTTTTCATACAAGTCATGATACATTTTAACTCTCAGACCTGAAGATATTTTCTGTAAATATATCCAGTAGGGAAAAAACACTTTTTAAGAGGAAAAAATACCTTCTGCTTTTATGACATACTTCATCTGGTCATGACTTACAATCTGATAAGCTCATGCTGTTAATGAATTGGAAGAGCAAAGAAACCTGTAAAAAAGTATACAGCAGTGTTTAAATACAGACTGATACAACATGCAAGGCTGTATTTGCAAGTAATGAAATAAGGACAGAAATTGGGGAGAGAAGAGGAGGAAGAGGGGAAAAATGAAAGCAGTAAATATATGCATTTTCATTTCTATTACCAGCATGAATTTCCACTTATTCTATTACAAAACTTGCAATGAGTATATGTGTTTTGAAATAATACTCCCCTTAAATTCAAGGTAATTTACTCCTGTGATCAGTATTTACTGCAATCTAGGTATTTTATGTGAATTAATACCTGCACAAGAGAAATTTTGTGGTTCTATTCCACAGTTACCCATCTATTCATGATTTGAAATTAAACTTTCCAAAGTTCAAGGTTTGTTTGTTTGTTTTCCTTTTTAAATACCACCAGTAATAGAATTTCATTTGAATATAGTTGGAACAAGATACGTATTTTTCAGATGAAAATCATGTTTTTCTCCACTTTCAAAATAAAATATAAACAGGGCAAAGACATACATAGCTTTTACTTGCTCTGTGGCCTGCACAGATTGTCAGGGGTAGAGGAATAAAGAGTATGGAAACGACAATTTTTATGTCATCCTCTAAATGAATGTCATTGTTTTGCTAGAGACAATGAATAGTTAGTCACTAACTACACTGGACTCTGATTTCTTGTGTCAGTGAATCCTAAAGTAATCTTTCCTGCTTTGTGGCATCGTATTTGCCAGCCTTGGCTTTATAAGTGTGAAATATTACTTAAAGATAATTTGAATTACAAGTTCACAAGAAACCTTTCAACATACGGAAAAAGCATTATAGGCAACAGTGTATGGGACTGACTGTTTTTTGTAGTCAGAGCTTTGTTACATATTAAATCTTTTGTTGCATTCACAAATTGCAGACTTATTAAAAAACGTGTCTCTGGAACGTTTTCACTGTAAATACACTGTTGTAATTCAACTGACAGCATATGATTTCATCAGTCCAAATCTTGGGGACATCAAAACTATAACTGAAGGAAAGATACTTGTGCAAACTGAATTCAAGGCCTTGAAGTGACTGTCTGTTCCTTTGTTTCATTTGTCCTTTGCAAAAAAAACCTAGATATTCAAATGCAAAATATTACATCTGCAAATTTTAAACTTAATAGGTTACTGTGGAAGCGCTAACTCAAGTATTTTTCAGATGTTTCTGGAAATAGTTATGTCATGTCTTGACTAATCATTCAAGTACTGTATGCAGTGGAGGCAAATTAATATTCTGACAACTCATGGATCCAGTTCAACATGGAGAGACTGGATTAAGTTCAAAACTGAAAGTGTTTGACTAGGATTGTTGTACTTAAGACATTTATATACACATTGTGGAATTTCTGCACTTAGCTAACAGAAGTGCTAATGGCAATAATGTTCTAATCGTGTCTTTTAATCCTGCAGATAAAAAGACACAGTATCCCTGTTGTCATTGCCTTTACTATATTGCCTAGTAGATGTAGCTCTTGAGGATGCATGTTTTAATGTGTCTAGAGATTTTGAAAGTGTAGATGAGATGGATGTTTAATTATGAAGATACTGAGCAAACAGAATAGATTATGGAACAGGAAATTGTAAAAAATGGTAAGTTCTATTTTTTCTCTTTTCCAGGGTGCAACTAGTGCAAGTTAGCAGTGGAGGAAGGGGTTCCTTCTCAAGACATGTGAATATTCCATATGCAGTTTTTAACCTCAATGGCTGAACTGATTTTCTGTTTTAAAATTTGAAGTTACAGGAGATATAACTTCAAAGTGAATCAAAGCTATGTTTATCCCTCTTATATGTCAGAGTTTAAGTGCAATGTTTTATGTATACAGTCATCGTGACAGTTAAAAAGGCTATAAAGAAAAGCAATTATATAATTGCTTTAAAGAATTAAGTAGCACGGATAAAGGCTTTTAGAAACTACAGAGCAGTTTTAATAATTATATCACCTGAAGTCAAGCTGCAAAATTATGTCCTAATTATTTGCAATGAGCAATTATCTATAAAGTTATAAGCTCTGAAAGATTTTATGGGAGAGTGGGGGAATTCTTTGATTATTTTTTTCTTGCATACACACTAAAACAACACCCCATCATTTTCTATTTTAGCAGTTTCCACAACTTAAACATTAAATTCTTATTGTTGCTTTCTGTTATATTAGTAGTGTGTGTTTTGCAATTCTAATCTTCACGTTTTTCTTTCTTTATCACCGAAGTAGGCCTTTTGAAGCCAGGGAATTTTTCATAGCAATATTGACAGTGTTCGCATTTGCATGATGACAGCCAAGGAATGGAGCAGTAATTTTTGAAATTGCAGAAGTATTTAGAACACTGATAAAAGCTGAAATATATTTTTGATGGATTGAAGTTAAGCATACATGATTTTTCCTGCTGTCAAAAGGCTCTGAATTTAGTGAATATTTGCCTGCTGTGAGAATGCAAGATTAACATCACAACCATCACCCGGGCACCCAAACCCTGCAATTTAATAGCTTTTTAGGTTCTTTCCTTTTTCTAAACAGCAATTAATCTCATTTTAGTACAATTTTCTCGTTTCTGAAGTCGCTCATTGAATCGCTGTTTTGTTCATATTTGGCTTCAGCTCCTCTGCATAGTCATTAAAGTCCCAATTAATGTCACCTTTAGCTGAAGAGTACTCATTTTTATTGAGAAAATGACAGTTGCTGCCATGAGTAGTGCAGTGTAATATACATTAATTGCCCTGTAACACTGGTAATTACGAGTTTTTCAAGCCTCTCAGTAAACTGTCATGCCTAGACAAGACTGTGCTAAAATAGATTACTCATTAGGGAGACCTGTCCTGTTTTCTGGTGGGTTCTTAGTGTTGGTTTAAAAAAAATCTTGAGTTTGAACAAATAGTTGCCAAAAGCAATTTCCTACAACAACATGTCTGTGTTCAGTTTTCCAGCCATCACTTAAGTCTGCGGTCAGCAAACAGACAGGGTGCTGAGGACTCTAGAGATGTCAAGATTTCAGTGTTTATTTACATGGATCACAAAGATAAGCTTAGCAATTCATAATTCAGTGTTTAATATGGATATTATTAAAGCCACCCCTTTCAGTGTTGTGTTTATAACAAGTCTACCTGATGTTTTAGAACAGCAGTCAATATTATCAATATTCCATGCCTAGAAAGACTTCAATACAGTGCTACCAGCTATGCAGTGAGTTTAAATTACTAAATCCGTTATCAAATAATTCTTACATAGCAAGAGCAGGGATTATGCTGTACGTTATATGGAATATTTAGCAGCTATTTTAGGAACTGTATAGAGTGGCAAGGTCTATCTGAAAAAAGAAAAAAAAAAGAAAAAAATTAGAAACCATCAGTGGGAAGACTGGTTAATACTATGATCTCCTCTGAAAATCAGACTTTTATTATGTATATTGTTAGAAGACCCACCTGCTGATGGACTTGGAATATGGTGCGAGGCAAGTATTTTTAATTTCAGAAGGAATACATTTCATTGCTTTCTCTTCTGTCTCTCCCACGCTGTATGTTTGTTTTTAAGGACAAAATAGTCTTCTTTACAGCTCATTGCAGCACTGAACTGAAAAAAGAAAACCTTTGTTTTATCTCTGTTATAACACCCGCTTTAGGCAATCTGCTCTTTCGCGCACTCTCTAAATGAATTTTGTCACAGCCTTTCATATTCTCTTGCTGTGATGAGCTAATGAAAGTAGATAGTACAATTTGTGCTGACCAGGTAGCAACTGCCAGCTTGCAGCTGAGGATAGTTTAAAGAAATAAATAAAATATAGCATTATATCACTGATTTATCCATTACATGACATTAATAGTGAGAAACCTTGGTGTGTTTATCTGTTTGTATTGGTGTGCATTTATCGAATTGTTTATGACAAGACTAATTGGGGTAATTGTAGACACTGAAATTACCTGTCAGCTATATGTAACCACACTCCCTTTCTTTCTGACAAATGATGACAACTGAGGGACCCCGTAGCATTACTCATGATGGCTTTTCGAGTGGTAATAAGGACAATAGGGGCCCTGGCTAATTTGACATGGACAGCCTTCACAACAAGAAGCCAGCTAAATGACTTGTCAGTAGGGGAAAGAAGTCAGAAAAGTAATGGAGTCCCCCATGGCGCTCTGACAGGGAGATGAGGCAATTTCAACGGAAAGTGAAAAGGCTTCAGTTTGTCAAGTATTTAGAACAATCAGAGAACAGCTAGAGGCTGGAACCTGACAATAAATTTGTGAACCATGGTAGCAGTTTCATATAGGTCAGTTATTTCATAATGGCTGTGAAGCTTTCAGAGGTTTCCGCTTTCGTAGCATACTTCACATCAGCCAACTGGTGCTTTGTCACCTTAAATTTGTGCTTCACTTTACACAGTAGGAATAATGGGTAAGGTTACAGAGGAGCGGCAGTGTAATACAGCATGATGTGCAGACACCAATCTATTGAAAAATAAACAAAAATTTAGATAGTAATAGTGTGATTGCATCCATTACAAGCTAGCAGTGTTAACAAGTTCTTTATGATTTTGGCCTGCACCTTTTATATGTGTAAATAATGTACTGTATCTGTCCTGAACAAAACTAATAGAACTTAACTTCCCATTCCTATCCTTTCACCGTACCATACATAGTTAGAATTTCCTTTTCCTTCTGCTTGCTTATGAAATATATTCCAATCCTACAGTTATGACACCTATTGAGACACTCTTAATGCTTTACACAAAAAGAGAATCTGTGATGTTTTTGAGTGCTCAGCTGAAGATGTTCTTAAGATGATGTACTTTTTTCAAAGAAAAAAAAAAAAAAAAGAAAACCTTCCAGAATTAAATACCAGCTCTGTATCCCACTGATAATTCTTTTTATCTGTGGCTTCAAGAGTCTGCTGGGTTTTTTTTGTTTTGTTTTGATTTAATCTAGTTCTTACCTGTTTATTTGCACTGAGATAAAAAGTCAACATATGATTAAAGCATCAGTTCAGTATTGCACTCTGCCTTCTGAATTCCTGACGCAGACTCCTGAATTCCTTAAAATTGTTTATAGATGAGCACACATTTAGTTAGAAGTATCAGCTTGTTGTTTTTGGCAGTGATTGTTTTGAATCCTTAGGAAGTAGGATTGAATATTTTCATTTTAATGTTTTACTGATGGTCTGATTCCTTCATTTTACCAAATTTTAAAGCTAATGCAGCAGCTGTTTGTTTGTGTACCATGTGGATTCTAGCTTTTTTGTATAAGCACTTCAAGATGTCTCACTGCGTGACCAACACATTTCTTGGCCTGATCGTACTAAATTTAGTTACATAAGCATTTTTTCTTCTTCTTCTCAGTCATCTGGACAGTTTTTTCTTACATAGAGGTCATAGAATAGAAGCTTTCTTGTGCCATATTTAAAAAGTAATACTGCTTTGTTTATATGAATCCTGCTCCCCCACACCACTCCTATCAATTACCCTTTCCCCATTTATATTTTTTTTAGAGTTATGCTCTTGCTTTGTGAGTCACATCAGTCAGATTTGAAGGAATCTTAATTTAGGCCAGCCAAGATCTCATCGCTGATTCCCAATACGGGAAAAATTCAGTGTAGTGTTTTTTTCAGGGAAATACTTTGGTAAATTGAAGGAACTTCTCTTTCTGCAAGATGAGCCATTGAGTCAGGTGTTATAAATGTAGTGTTCCTTCTCCGAAAAAAACAAGCAAACAAAACAAAAACAAACAAAAAACATGTGAAGTTATTATTTAAATACGTATATCTGTACCTGAATCTCCTTTATTGTTTGCACATCTTGCACATGTTCATCTAACACCTAAGTTTGCCAATTACTCTACTGATTGTTTTCTAATATGTTTCTCCAGCAGAATTAAAGGCCTTATCAGCACATGGTGAAGTGGCACCAAGGTCTCTTCTCCTTGAATAATGTATAAGCTTCCTCTTTTTTGCCTTAAAGAGGGCTTTTGAGATATTCACATTCAAGTCTCTTCAGAGCATTACAAGATCAGGGTCGATACCAAGAATTGCTGTTATGTGCTATCTTGTCTGTACTCTTCCTTCATTACTGGTGGAATGATGAGGGTGTGAGTGGGGCAGAATCTGCTCCTTCAGGCTTTTTGGTGCGACTGTCATAGTAGTTTGCTTCACCACTGTTCCTTCATATAATAGTTCATTGCTAGCAATTGCCTTTAATACTTCCACTGACCTTATTAGCTCATCTTATCTCATCTCAACTTTCCAAGAAATCTGAGAGTGACAGTTGGTTCTTTATCACCTCCTTTTTCTCCCTCCCTACTTCCATATACCCCAGTGTGCTTTGGTGCTTAAATATTATTATCCAGACTTTGATCAAATCAAGAAGCTGATATAGTCAATTTTCACTCCTTGCTATGTGTGCTCCAGCTGTATGACTCCTAATGAAGTCAACAGTGGCATCTGAGTGGTTGAAATTCCAACTATATTTATTCCTTCCTTTATCAAAATATTTAAATTTAAAATTTTGATTAACTACTAATTACAAAATTACTCATAAAGAGCAAATGTAAATATGGCAGACCTGTAATAAGCTTATAGCAAAGTATGGACGAATTCATACCTGGCAGCAGAAAGACAGATATAGCCCACAATCATTCTAATGCATGTTGTACAAATGCCAGATTTTATCTTAAATCTTAGTATTCTGTTTGAAATCTGTATTTTTCCAGTGGTTAAAAGATAATTTCTTGCTATAACCTTTTCCATTTTGTGACCATTTCCATTTTGTTTGAGAATCAATAACTTAATTTAAAAAAAAAATGACACCGTAAAGGAAGATGAAGAAATCAAAACAAACTGTTCAATGTTTAGGAAAATGGCTTTCTTTGAAAAAAAAAAAAAAATGTGGTTAAAGTATGTTATTTTTAAAGTATCTTTATATAGGTAGTATTTCAATGACATTGAGTTTGAGAAGTTGCTTCACAATGTAGGAGAGATACCTCAGTCTCTTAGTTACGCTGGTTGGAAACAGACCTTCATAAGAACTCTAACATCTTTCTTTCATTAAGAGATTTTGTTATCAAGTTTGATCTAGGAGGTATTTGAGGTCTTTTTATCACACACAGTACAGGTCTTCAAGAAGATTTTTTGTTTCCAAGGCAAATGTCTATTTTATTTATTGCAGAAGATATCAGAGCTTTGACAGAAGTTGTGCCTTGTGGCAAGAAGTCTGTTTTGGGAGGAATGAGGACAATCTAGTTCTGCTTGAGGAAATGGAAGTATATTTCCTTCTACATGGGATTAATTCTGCTGTTTATTTATTAAAAACAAAAAAAAAAGACTTAAAAACAAGTCTAAAAAAAAGTTAAGAGAGTCTTTATAATTGTATCTAGACTAAATTGAATAATTTTTTGTAGCAAGTTAAATTCAATAATTTTATTCATCAATAAAATTGAATCTATGTACATTTGTAAAAAGGAAAAAGCTGAGTAAAGTCTGAGAAGTATTAAATAGATACGTCAAAATTTGGCATCTAATGTGGCTGTTTTCTATTACTAGACCTTTGAATACTTGCCATGTTTCTCTATTGCTGTGTAGTTATATCTTTTTCATAAATGTTGTCACAATGTGATGTCTGTTCCCATTCCTGGATGTAGGGATAAACTGTCATTCCAGCAGCTGGCAAAGCTTTGTATTCGAATTGGAAATAATCAATATATGACATACTGGAAATAATCAATTGCATAAGGAATATTATTGATGAGCAAAATGCCATTGGCTGGTTTTATTCATTTTATTGTATTTAGATTGTATTTTAACTACCTTCTAATTAGTTTTAACTTAGCTCAATTAGAAGCAGTAAAACCTACTTATCTAATAAGTGGCACACGTCATAAAGAAACATACAACCTGCTTATTTGCCCTAAGTCAGTCATCCATGCAGTAATTAACTGATTTTTTTGTTTTCCCCACATTTTTGAAGAAAAACAATACAATTGAATTTATCCTTTCCCCCCTCCCCAAACAAAACACAGAAACAACTTTTTTTTTTTTCCTAGCTGCATTCTTAGCTGTTAAAATATCCAAAGGCACTCAATCATGTTTCATTTTAATTTCCAGGCCATGTGTTATATTAGTGAAGCGCACATGTTACTGATTTGAGCTGAAAGTTCTCAGTCTGTTTAGCAGAACACCGGGCTGGCATGAACAAGGTCCATACTAGGTCAGAGGCCTGGTGTTGACATCTTCCTTAAATCTTATGTTTGTAAAAACTAGAAGCACAGGTCAGGGCAGCCAGCTGATGGCACTGCTTCTTAAAACAATTGATTAGTTTAGCTCAACATTTATCAACTACACAGGGACTAACACTTAACCTTTTAACTTGAGAGTTTTGATGTACCTTATTTTTTAATGAGGATGTTATTGTCCCAAGGTGTTGGCTCCATACCCTTATAGCTTTAGTGCATGCATTTTCTACCTTTTAGCTGGCTAACAGGATAAAAAATGCAGTGTTTACATGACTTGTGGTTTGTTCTGAGTTTGTAACAACTGTGGGCATTACAAAAAGAGTGTAGGAAGTACTGTCACCAGAGAGCTAAAATAATACTGAATTTGCAGATTAATTGCAAGAGTTGCAGATCTTGCTATAAGAAAACAGTAGACAGAGAATGAAATACAAGGACCATGGCAAACCCAAGACAGTACAGTTTCTACACAAGCAACACAGATCCCCCAGTGATATATCATGTGAGAGACAAGCAACGGGGATGTAGTCACAGCAGGTCTCAATCAAGTTCTTCTGAACCCAGAGGGGCTGAAACAGATCGCAATAGTGACAAGGCATGACCTAACAACACAGTCTAATACAAAGAAAAGTAAAATATCATTTTCTGGTTTAAGAATAGGGTGTACAGTGTCAATAAGAGGAAATAGGAGTATTAAGTCCCAAATCAAAAAGGCTTTCCATACTGCTTTTACTTGAAAGTGCTTCTATTTGGCGGCAGCAGTAACTAACTTTTATGTACTCTGGCTTAGCTTTGTAACTCCTGGCAGCCAGTTACTTCACTCAAGCAGCTGGGGACACAGCACCTAATTACTGCCCTTTGACTCCATGTGTGTTACTTTTTATTGCAAAGGCCTATGTTAGATACAGATTTCCTTAGGACCCTAGCATCAAGAGCTCTGTCCTGCTTAGAAATCAAGAAGCACAGCAGCAGCAGTTCAAGAATAAAAGGCTCATTGGCTGGTATGAGAGGTTTGATTAGCATGTGTGTGTGTGTGTGACCTGGTTTATACTTGATCTGTTGAAACTGCACTGTCAGCAGCAGAGGGTGCCTTCACTGGCCTAGAATAATCTCTGCTGCTCCTCTTACTTAGAAAGAAGTATAAAAAATTCAGTATGAATGCTTACTGCTTTTTATTACCTTATGGATATCTAGAGTAGGAATTTCTACAAGGGCAGGAGGGCCAAATAAAACAGAAAGTTAGTTTGGGAATAGATTTGCTTTTTGAATACTGGCAACATTCTTACCTCCTTTCTGTGTTGATGTGCTGTCTCTAAATAATGACTCAAATGTGTGAAAGTGAAGTAGAAAATTTACTGTATAGTTTCTAGTTTGTAATTCCAGTTTGTTAACAAGTCAGAAAATACTGATGTTTCCTAGAAAAAAAGAAAGGTAGTGGCAGTTTCCTCTTTATGCTCTTACAATGTCATAAAACCAAAATTTGAGAAGAAGCAATATTTTCAGGCTGTTTTCATCTGACTTCAGTCTGGGCCAGTCTGGGCACTGCAACTCTGTGCCCAAACTCCAGCCCAGATGTTCTGTGGCAGACTCTATTCCATCCTAATATAAGCACACTAGGATTTTTCCTCTAGGAAAAAAAAAAAAAAACCTTTTGAGCTGAATTCTGACATCTGGGAGTGGATGGGGTAGCCTGACATCAGTAACTGCACAGATCAAGACACAACTTAATACCAACATAAAAGTTTCATTAATCTGGAAGAGGAACAGCTAAAGAGAGACTTGCATTTTTTATTATTAAGTCTTGTGTTATCTAGTCATACGTCAACAATTTATTTTCCTGCTTAACTTAACCCTTTGATGTAACCACATGACTCCAAAAAAGATTACTTCTATTTTGGATCTGTTGTGTTACTTGAAGTAAATACTGTTTCTTAAAATTTAGTTATATGTCCTTACAAAATGTTTGGACTGGTCCACTTTTTTCTCCCTCACTGCAGACTACAGAATCAATTTGAACACCTTTCACTTGAAAGTGTTTATTTTATTGTTAACGAGTGTAGTGGAAATGCTAAGTCGTGGCCTGAAACAGTGATTGAGCACTTGGTAGGAAGGCAGGGCCAATCCAGGGGACATCGGGTGCATGCAGTGTACCTGAGTGATCAGAAGGGCTGGATCCACCCCTTCCCAGACTCATTTAAGTGTTGGCAGGGGAAATGAGGGTATTTTGCTGGAGATCTCTGTGTACCTTAGGTAGGTACTTTCCCTGTTAACTTTTTTGTTTTTGTTTCTTTGTCAGATGTTATGTATCTTATACTACAGAGGATCTGGTCCACGGGGGGGGGGGGAAGAAAAAAAAAAAACTGTAAGGCTAAATCTGCAATTTTATGATACTGTAATACATCAGTGTTTTAAAGTTGTATTCATTTTGTGGGAATAAGGGAGTGTGCGCACTCCTACTTCCAGCTGAAGATATCTGTTGATTCTGAAACATTCATGTTCTAAAAGCCATATCAGAGTATAAGAAGTAATGATATTGTGGAATGTATCAGAAAAATGTTGTGGAATTTTTAGAAATAGTGTTGTGGAATATTTCATATATCAACTATTTCAATTGTTAAGGATAGTAACAGCACCTGAAAGATGTCTATACTCATTGATAAAGTCAAACTAACAAATTAGGAGCTAGCGTGTTCAAATTCTTTTTCAAAATAAGTGAAAGCAAAAAAGCTAACAACTTTGGTGTGAACTTCAGTCTGTATATGAAAAGTATAAAGCTTACTTTTTTCAAAAAATATACATTTATTATTAAAATATACACTTTAATAGTGCTTTCCTTATTTCTTCTTAAAATTATTTAAGGTTACAGAAAATATACAGCTTTCTCTTTTTTGAGAGCAATGTCTTGCTAAATGTGGTCTGACTTGCAATAAAAGTTGTACTAAGATATTTGTGTTGATTTTGTACATGTGGAATTGACTATGATGCAGAGAAGTTGTGCAGTCCTTTTGGTTTACAAAATGAAAATTGAAATAAAAAAAATACTCCAAAACAAATATGTTTTTTTTTTTTAATGTATTGTATTGATATCCAAAGGAAATTAATTCTAAAAAGAAAGGATTTGCTCACAAAGAATTCAAATAAATATCATGAAAATGTAATTTTAAAACAGTGATACTTTGCTATGAGAAAGGCAGATTCCTATCTATCCTATACCTTACCTTATTAATTAAGGTAATCAATTTAATAAATGTTAATAATAATAAAAATAAATAGAAATAATAAATTTAATAAATACTGTTTATTTCAGGGGAAAAAAAAACAAAACATGTTTCTTCTGGTTAAGGAACTAGAGGTGTTGCACAGATGGTTGCAGAGTTACTTAAATCTTTCTGCATTCTCCTCATCATAAAGGGGGAGAAAAATGACCAAGATAAATTTAGAATAGGGAAACCAACCTCCTATACATACATACACATGAATATATATATTTGTATGTCTATAACTATGTCCCTTTTTTATGTTTCTGCAGCAATAGTATAAATCATCAGGTTAGCTTTATCTCTGAGCTTATTCCCGAGGAATCTTTTCACATAAAATTTATAAACAATTTTTAACGCTGTCCACAGGACAGTGGAGTACAAAATAAATATTAGGTTAAAGTTGTCTGGCTAAAAGTCTTTAATGTGTGGTTGATAATATGAAGCTTACATCCACTTATGTGGAGCTCTTGGTTTTGGGTTGGTTTTTCCACATTTGGGCTTTTTGGTTTTGGCTTTGGCTTTTTTCCACATTTGTGCTTTGGGTTTTTGTACTGTATTTCTTACATTTCTTCTAGCCTTGAATTTCTAGTGATCTTAAAAACATATTAGCAGTTTCTCTTCTGCAAACAAGGCTATATTACGGTTTTGGGGTTTTTTTTCAGTTTAACATTTCCTGTTGGCAAGACAAACGTTAAGCCATTAAAGCAGATCCCAGTAGATATGCGTGTACCTCACTGTATTAACAAAGATAAGCAAGTACTTAAAAATCTGAAAAGCTTCATCAGAATGCACTGGAGAAAAATCCATTTGTGCCAAAACATTTCTTTGGGAACTACTGGGAGAGTAATTTCCTGGGAACAACTCAGTTCCTAGAGCATTTCACTTAGAGCAAGGTCTTCAAAGAAGAATCATGGTTCACTAGAAATCCACCTGAGATCATCAAATCACTGACAGTAGTAACTATAAAGAGTTAACTGATTTCTATCCATGACTTCTTAGTAAGAAAGATCAATAATCCTTAGATGTGATTAGCAACTTGTAATTGTGGTTAGTTTTGTTTTGTTTTTGTTTTTACTCTGGAAGCTGCTTTCTTTTTGCTTTCATTGAATTTCTGGAAGTGCAGTTCAAAGAGGCACTCATTGCCTACTGTTCAATCTGGAATTGACAATACACACTTTGCAAATGTAATTCATGATCAACTATTATTTAGTAATTCTATGTCATTTTGTTTGCATCTCATCCTGTTTCTTGTATTGATGTCAAATTGTGATATGAAAGACAAATGGAGTTGCTGATCAATGACTAAAATACATTCTGATTATAACAAAATGGCATAAGAACAGAGGATCCATTTAGCACAAATCATAATGTGTGCCAGAAATTAAAATATACCACTGTGAGATGCTGAAGTGTCAGGAGAGATTCCAGCACATCTGTTTACCTTCTGTTCATGTAAGAGAAACATGAATAGGTTGGAATGCTTAAAAGCCAGGGCAAAAATTTTACAGAAATATTAAATGAGATAATATACAGGGGGTATTCTGAAAGTTGTGCCTCCTATTTTATTATGTTAGCCCATAACATCAGAGGCAGATGTTGATGGGATGGAAGTAGAGACTGAACTTCCCAACAATATTGTTACATTTTGTTGCCATGTGACAGATGGGAGCAGAGGAGCAGTCTGACAAGATGGTGTCTGACATGGAAATGTGAAATAAGCAAAGGTATGGAATTGAATTCCTCCACGCAGGAAAAAAAAGACACCTTGGAATTCATTGATGTTTGCTGAATGTTTATGGAGACCAAACAGTGGATGTGAGCACAGTTAGGTGGTGAGTGGTGTCTTTCAGCAGTAGTGACAGCGATGTGGAAGACGAGCCATGTTCCAGAACTGCCATGCAGAGCAGTCACACCATGAAATGAAGAGTGTCTCAATCAACTCAACCACGTGGATCAGTGGATTATGACCAGGGACCTGTGTATGCAGATGAATATCAGCTTCAATTCAATGGACACGATGGAAAGATCGGATTATCACAAAGTCTGTGCAAGGTGGGTGCCATGAATTCTCACACAGGGACACGAAGAAGAACATATGCAAATTTGTCTTCTTGAACAAATACAAGGCTGAAGGTGACAGTTCCCAAGATGGTATCATCATTACTGGTGACAAGATGTGGTGTCACCACTGTGAGCCCTAGTCTACAGGCAATCCTGGAGGGACACTATGTGAATTCCCCATGGAAGAAAAAGTTCAAGATGCAGCATTCAATGGGTAAAATGATATGAATTGTCTTTTAGGATGGGATGATCCTTCTGGATGTCCTGGAACCCAAACAGACCATCAGCTCTGACTGCTACATTGTGATGCTGGCTAAACTGAAGGCTCAAACTTCAGTAGTCAGGTCAGAAAAGAAAGCTACCTTTCTCTTCCAACATGATAACACCAGGCACCTTACCAGTCTCAAGACTATTAAGCATGTAGCCAAACTTGGCTGGTCTGTCCTACCACACTCACTGCATAGTCCAGATTTGGCACCTTCTGACTGTTCAGACTAATTAAAGATGAACTGTGTGGGCAACGTTTTTCTAGTAATGATGCTGTCTAGCAACAGCAGCTGTGAAACAGTGGTCATCTCCACCAATGCAGATTTTTACAAGCACAGCAAACAGGTTCTTGTTTGTAGCTAATGAAAATGCACAGCTAATGATAGTGACTGTCAGAAAATGGTGTTTTGTAGCTGGGAACTTGTTTTATCAAATAGTGTTATTGTGCTCTTTGCTTCAGATGTAGTTTCCATGAAAAATAGTATGAGGTGTTACTTTTGGAGTGGCCTGTGATCAAAATAAGTATAATTTTATGTTCATTTAATTTTTTCTACATTTTGAACTTTTTTTTCTGCATTTCTTTGTGATTCTGCTGACCAACTTATTTTTTCATATTGCATTCTGTGGTTGACTTGCTTTGTTTTAATGAGCAAAACATTATTTATGAGACGGCAGATTTTTTCATGTGTATTTGGAAGAACCCTACCATGCAGTCCACTGTCTGCAACTCATGCTTCAATATTTCTTTATATTTTAAGAAAATAATCAAACCCATTTTGGCCCCATATTTTGGAGGGGGAAAAAAAAGTCCACGTATGTAAACAATGTCTTATAGTCTATGGGTAGGTTTGCATGTCCTTAACATTAGGCGGTATTTTAAAAAAATTTTAGGGAATTCTGAATTACTATTTTTTCTTTAATGCATAGAGTAAAATATGATACCTAGACAAAAAGTGGGAAGTGAGGATTTTTATTCCAATCTCTGAATTTCCTTGTAATTGTGGGTTATTCAGAAGTACGCTAAAGCAAGGGGCTAGGGGACTGTGGTTTATAGGGACTATGCACATGGCAGGGCTTTTACATTAGTGCTATTTCTTTCAGTGCATTATAGTGAAACTGTATTTTAAAACCAGGCAATCTATTGATGCCTTTATTGAATGGAATAATTTATTATAGAAATATTTCAGTCTGTTGACATTTCATCATCAAATAACAGTAAACACAATACACATTTCCCATAAGATTGTTCTTGAAATCCAGATACTTACCATTTGCTTATTCTAAAGGTAGCACTGTAATAAGTGCTCTTCAAGTAAGACCAAAAAAAAGAAAAAGTGTTTTAAGGTGACCCTTTTAACATAAAATAAAAAGTCAGAAATATCACAAAATAATCAAGTTTACTTTCTACTTCTAATTAATATTAAAAATTTGCCATTCTATTTTACAATTCATGGACTGTTTTCTTTTCTAGTCATTAGAAAAGCTAAACTGCCAATGTTACTTTTCTGGCAGTATCTTAACATTATTAACTCTTAAACTTATTCATCTAGATTGACAATAATATGTAAATGGTTAAAGCTTTCTATTTCATTTACCTGAAAGTACTACTAATTGCTGAATTTTTCAGATTCATCTGAAAGCACTGTACTTTGCAAATGATAAACAGATTTCGGGAGTACTGTAAGGTTAAAACTAAAATATTTATTGTAAATTAAGTGCTTTGTATTTAAATACACCTATGTTGAATTTGTTTTATGGAAAAATTCTAAGCATAGATAACATTCCACTTAATCCTGTGTACAAAATAAGAAAAGATGGTGGCTTCCTCCTCTTATAACTTTATGCAATTTATATTTTTGCAAACACTTAGGTGCTGTTGCTCAGCATCTGCTTCTTTATTGATAGCCTTCATTAACAGTTAGTAAGTGCCAGTCAGTGCTGAATGAGATCTGTGACTTAATTATTTTTCTAACATAATGCTTAGGGGGGGGGTTATTTTAACTATTCATAGAATCATAGAAGGCTTGGGTTGAAAGGGACCTCAAGAACCATCAAGTTCCAAGTCCCCTGCTCCAGGCAGGGTTGCTGGCATACTAGTTCAGATTGCCCAAGGCCCTATCCAACCTGGCCTTGAATGCTGCCAGGGATGTTGCATCCATAGCCTCTCTGAGCAAGCTGTTCCAGCACCTCACACAGTGGGGAAAAAACTCCCCTGACATCTAGTCTAGATCTCCCTTCCTTTAGTTTAAATCCATTCACCTTTATCCTAACTACTATATAATGTTCCACACCACTTCTCTGCTTCGTGTATCTCTATTTTTTTCTTCACAAATTTCCCTGTCTGTATATTCTCTATTTCTTTTTTTCCTCTCCTGTTTCTTGGTTTGTTTTTTTGTTTTTGTTTGTTTTTTTTTGTTGCTGCTTAAATATCCTGAAAGCACTTTATATGAAAAGGATTCTTGTTAGATGCAGAACCTGGAAGTAGATGGAGGTGGTTCTTTCTTCAGAGTTTGAATTTTGGAAGTTTTAGGGTGCAGTAAACATTTGTTGTGTATGAGACTAGTCAGGTAACACTAAAGAGCTGAATGTATGCTACTTGTTTTCTGAATAGTCACCCTCTCTTTACTCATCCAGTTGGTATATCACTAAAGAAAATTACTATTGCATGTGTCTCTGTAACTCAGTTTTAGACACACTAAAGCATAAATTCACTAGCTATGCAAACATGAACGGTAATAAAGTGTGTGCATAAAATGTTTTGTGGCTGTCACATTTGATTCAGTTGTTATTACTTTGTTCAGTTTTACTGTTAAATTAATCTCTATTTATAAGCAAAAACATTCATCCTGATTCAGCCATTTTTACTGTAGGCAGGTTTGTTGGCTGTGACAGGTCCTGCATGACTAGGCAGGTTGCCTGTCACAGTTACTTTTGGCAAGAGGTTGTTTCGCAGGTAAAAATTCCCCACTGAGAACTTTGTGCCTTCACATCCCAGTAGCTGTGTGCTTTGTGAAGTACTATATTGACATGAAGTTCAGTTCTTCAGGCAGGTCAGGGCAAGGAGATGTCCACCTGCACCTAGGAACTGTGTACATCAGAACCAGAACTTTTAGAGGAATCCTGAAATGAATTTTTTAAATGGCAGAGTGTATGATTGGTGTGGGTTTTGCTTATTCCTTCCTTGAAAACTAGTGCAAGGAACTACTGAAGTAGCCGTTGCTAAAATCTCTGAGTTCTGGTGGTTGCTTCTATTTCTATGTGTCTTTGGTCACTGTGTTGTAGGCTTGAGGATTGGACAGGAGTGACCTGGATAACACTGAGGCAGAAGAGCTTAATGTGTTTGTGAAAGCAAAAAGAGAAATTACTGTAGTCTGTATGTATTTTCCTTCCAAGCCTCAAGAACCTTTGCAAGTTGAAGCTGTTACCTTAGATAAAAATCAGACAGTGCATTATTATTTATGAAAGCTAAATTATTAAGCTGTGTCTGTAGGCTGGTATTTCACTGCAACTAAACAATGGTTCAAGTTCATACAGCTCATTTGAAAGGAAGATTCTTTTTAATCTTACTTTGTTTAAATTTCCTAGCCTCCTCCATATGGAATACCTGGTATCCCATTTTATAAATACACATAGTCTTCTACAGGTATTTGTCTTTGTTCCTTAGGTAGAGAAAACATATTTGGTTCTGTATTCATTTTTTTTTTAGTTATGGCAATACCAATTCTAATTGCTCAGGTTTATTTTGTGTGTTAGTTTAATGCTCTTCCTTTAGATGCGTAAGATTTTTGTCACTCTGTCTAGTCAAATGCCATGTCTTACAACCCTTTTGTAACACTTACTGAGCTTTTGTTTGTTTTTTCTTTTGAAAGCATTTGAAGCATTTCAGTCCTACTGCCCTATCTGTAAGACTGACCTGCTCTGGATGTGTTAGTGAACAATTGCACTGCTTTTCCTCTTGGCTCTCTTACTCTGCAAAGGCAGTATTCCTCTTATCTTTCCTATGGCCGGCTGTTCATTTCCTGGGCGTTGCAGTAACCTTGATCTGTGTGTGGCACTTGCAGTATATCTTTCTTGAATGCCCTGACTGCAGATTCCAGGTGGGCACTGAGCAAATATTTAAGCAAATTCCATATTTGTAGAATTTTCCTGAAAGTATCTCTCCCCACTCTTCATAGGATTGTTTTGTATTTTCCATAGCTGCATCACTTTGTTTCCTTTTAGTGATCAAGTGTTACACAGATTGATTCCTTCTTCCTGTGAGGAATGCAAACGCAAATACCTTTTTATTGTGGCCCATATATCTGTGCATAGGTTCGAAAAGTACTGTAGCAATCTTTTTGGCATGTTACTGTTAAATTGCAGACAATGTATAAAAATCAGAATTGTTATCTGCAGTAAAAATGCAGTTAACTGAAAAACTGGCTAATAGTGTTTGGTTTGATTTCTGGGTCTTTCTATTTAAAACAACAAGCATTCTGTGATTGGTCATAGCTGCCAGACACAGTGTTATCAGCAAGTCAAAAGTTTTCCTTTACTGTAACTACTACATCTGCTGTTTTATTAAATTTTATTTATTATGTATTTATACAGTAGCAATCAAAATATAGCATCTGGTTTGAATGTTGGTTTTTTTTCCTAAAAATTGGAATGCAGTTTGACTTCCTCTAACATAAATGTTATACAGTCTCCCAACTCCTGCAAGGTACATTGCAGATGTACAGTTGAACTTAAATGCCTGTGGAAAAAGTTTACAAATCTATCAGAATGTATCCATCCTCATTTACAGGCATGGGATGGACACTTGTGCAAAGCAAGCTGCGATAAAACCAATTCATTTGCTTTACTGTCAGTGATGATATGTTAATGCCAGACAGGACTTCACAATACAGCACAAGAAAGTGTAGTGGTTCCTCCATTATTTCATTCATTTCAGAAAGTCATCAAATCACTTCAGTATAAGTATATATTAAAAAAAAAAAAAAAAAAAATCAGTACCACAAAGCTCTTTAAAGTCAGATTTCCATAAATTTGCACAGCACTAAATACTGGCAGTGTTAAGCAAATGAGAGCAAATAAGTACATTAAAGTGGAAACATTACTTAAGCAAATAGAATATGTTCTGTACTGTTCAATACCATTTCTATCATTTCATATGTGGCCTGACTTTTTAATTAAAGAATGGTTCGAAAGTGCCCATAAGTAATCAAGGAATTACAAATGAATTTTGAATAGTTATTTTTGCTAGTGCAGCTGGAATTATAGCACTTTTAATCTCCTGAATTTACCGTTATTCTGCTGTTGCCATAGTGAAATCAGGTAGGACAGGCAGAGCTGTATTCTCTCTTCTCTTTGAACTTCAGTAAAAATAATGCATAATCTATTGGTGTGGCTTTAGAAATAGCTTCTAAAAAATGTTAAATGGGGATTTAGCAGTTGTGGAAAGAGAGAGATGTGGTTGTCTAAGCAGAAGTCGTATTTACCCCTGGCAAAAACACAGTATTGGTGTGAGAATGTAAGTTCTCCTTTCTCAGGAGAGAGGCTTCATGAAATAAATGTGTCTGCATCCATTTATACATCTCGCTGCCAGATACTTCCTAGTGAGAGCTTTTATGGGGAAGGAAAGTATATGGGGCAGCTGGTTTTTTTGTTTGTTTTGTTTTGTTTGACTATATTAGCTGTATTTTGTAACTATAGTAGTACTATAGCAATACTACCAGTACCATACTATTTCAAGTGATAATTGGTCAGCATGCCAATTAGTAACCTAATGGAAATAACTTCATCATAAAGAAATTCCATGTGGCACAGGCTTAGTGCTGAGAAGCTCTGAACCCCGTTTTCTATTCATCTGATTGTTGAAGATGATGATACCATGCTTACTGAGTGCATTCATATCAGCTTATACATGTGTACTGGTCTGTTGAGCACAGGCCAGGTAAATTCAGTTGTTTAAAACAATGTATGAAAGTTATCTTGAGTGTAGAAATGCTACTTTTATAAAGAATAATGTGCCTTGAAGTTATAGTAAGAAATTTTCAGACCCCTGGTAAAAGTTAGGGGTTGATATGTAGAGATCCTAGAAGTAGAAGGAAAGCTACAAATGAAATTCCATACATGTTCATTGACTGTCTAATTAAATGAGGTATTACAGTTGTTCTTCCTTTTCACTTATCTATAGACTACCTTTCTAGGGACTTTGGGGAGAAGAGTTGCCTCATAGCTAACAACAGTCTGGCTTAACCTCTTGCAAGAGCACTATAAAGTGAGGGAGCAGGCAGGGAAAATATCTGAAGTGTCTTTCATTGTCCATATTGGACATCTGTTATTCAGTTCAAGTTGAAGGTGTCATCTTCAGCACGCACAGTGATCTGTGCTCAGGTTGGACTAGATGAAAACCTTATGTCAGCATCTCTTCTAATGCTGCATTATGGCTGTATGTGGCACTGGGTGTGTGAGGGAGACAGCTTTCTCAGAAGGTTCCTATAAGAAAATGGCAACAATGGAATATAGGTTCCATTTTTAACCTCTGTCCTGCATTGTGGTTTGAATGCTTTGACATGATAATCACATGCATGGAGAGAACAACAGAAAATAGGCACTTTAAAAAGTAAACAAGAAACCAAAAATTCTCAACATTTTTGACTAGCAAGGGAGTGGGAAATATGTCTGCCTACAATAGATAAAAATCTTACCATTTAATGTACTTACTCTGAGTTTTTAGGCAATGTAAGAACCAAAAACCGGAAGTTAGCCAAGTCTCAGAGTGCTTAGTAATGCTGGTTGATCTCAGCTGTTCTTTGTGTTCCAAGCTGCTGATTTGCAATCTCAATTTACTTTGGAGAGGAAAGCTGTATTTCATTATTTTTTCTTGTTGTTGCTTTTCTTTTCTATTAGTTTTGCTTTTGTCTTATTGGGAGGACTAGCAGCTCAATCATTTGTATTTATTGTACTTATTTTATTTGAAGAGAATGCTAGTGCAATTTTGATAGCCTTAAATGACTGCTAACCAATAATTTTCCCTAATATAGTACACTTAAAGTAAAACAAAAAGGTGTAAGAGAAATAGTTACAGTGAAAATATTATTCTGTACTAGAATTTTTCAATGCTTAATGGATTTTTATGCATGTGTTTTATTAAAATGTTAAAAATATGTAATAGTGATGGTTACCAGACACCTAACCCAGTAATAACTGAGAAGTTTTTCTATTGTACATAACATGAATATTGCAGCATTTCACTAAGTTTTATGTATATCTTACCTGCCAGACATTAAACTCACTTTTCAATATGACCAGTTTTACAATATCTTCCAACTGACTAGCGTGGGCGTGTATATTATAATAACTTTTGAGGAGAAAAAATGTAGTCACTCATTTTGTTTTTAACTTGTCTAAAAGGATTTTGCCATATTTAACACAGTGACCTTGTGGCTATTGGGATTCAGACCATCTTTAGGAAAAACTAACATACAAATGTCATATAAAGTAAATGACTTGACACAAGATCAATCTAGTAGTTACATGGCAAAGATAAATAAAACACAGGAATACAGAGTCTGACTTTTTTTCCACTATTTTCAACACACAATTTTGAGGGAAAATAATACACTAATGTGTTTTTATTGTGTTACAGACTTCCAGCTGAATTCTCATTAGACATAGTAATATGTCACTGGCTATCTTGACAAATCTGCTATTGCTTTTAAACCTGCACAAGTTATAGCATTTTTTCTTGAATTCTTCCTCTTCCTCCTTCTGGTCTATCTTGCATGGTAACCTGCATTTGTGTATCTTACTTGTGAACAGAATTTCTTATTCTGATGTTAAGCTAAAAAGGTTCAGTGTGTAGTAAGCAAAGTTGAAATGAAACTGTTTATAGTGTTGGTATCTACTAAGAAAAAAATAACTTGTATATAAATCTGAACTTTTTCAGAAGGTGCACATAGTGGAGTTGTGTTTGGTTGACAGATACATATAGTGTATGTGTATGTCTATGTATAAAGAGAAGACAACAAAAAATGTTCCTTATGGGGAAAGTCAGGAGGCCTTCTTTTCACATCCCCACTTATGCACCATTTTGAGCTAATAATGCATGTCATAGTTCTAAAAAAGTCATGTGGCCTTTAGTCTCTAGAATACTCTCAATCTAAATCTTTGTTAATTTTTTTTATAGTTTTGTTTTTTTGAGAGAGACTGGACGTTTTGCAGATTATGCAAGATGTTACTGAAGACTTAACTGTCTCAGGATATATTTTTTACCAACTAACAACTAAAAATTATTTTCAAATATGAGGTGGGGCAAAGCCAACTGGGGTTGTACATACACTGAGTTTAATGCATCAACTCAGATACAAGCTGAAGGGCCTCAGGTGTTAAAAGCGAGAAATGCATAGAAGAGAATTGATGCCAGGCACAATTGAAGTTTGCCAGTGGATTCTGAAGACATTAAAAAATATCTTCTGTATTAGAAGAGGTGTTTGCTTTCCTTTTGGGTGGGCATGAGGTACCGTAATAATGGGTACTAGATATAGCATTTTCTTTTTCATCTGTCCCCTGCTTAATACAAATAGGTCCCCCCTGCTTAATGCAAATACGCTTTCAAAGGCAGTAAATTTATGTATAGCATCACACATTAAAATATTTTTGCCTGTTGATTATGCACAATGGTGTGTTTGCCAGTTAAACTGCTTAAAAACATTGTGTGAAGATACTCAGTGCAATTTACTATCCATTCCTGGACTAATTCTCTGATCTGGGAAGTTGGAAGTGCAAACTAGCAATCCTGCATTTCTTCATTCATCTGTTACATTGTTTTATTGAATATATTTATTGTATATTATTGTCTAATAATTCATTTGCAATATCTTGAGATAACTTTAATACTAGTGCCAGTATACATATTCACCGAATGCTAAACACAGATATGTAGTGCATTTGTTTACCAACATTTTTGCTATCAAAATGTGCTAAGCTACTTTTCCTATTAGTTTTTCCCATTTTACGGTAAAAAAATGCTGTGAGAGCACTTGCATGTCCCCTCTTAGGTGCACTTTTGGCATATCCTGTTGCTCTGGTTAGCACTGTCACAGATAAACAATGGCACAAAGAGAGAGGATTTCTGCAAGCTCTAAGGCACTCACAGATTGTTCAGATATCATCTTGCACTGGCTTTAAGATGGCCTGTTACTTCAAGCCCTGAAAATAACTATTAATTTCCTAATGGCATCATGAGTTGACCAGCACTTGACCGGCTGCCTGGACCTCAATCTAACTCTACTCAAAAGCTTTTCTCATGTTTTCTGTCACCCAGGATAAGAGGTGGTTTGCAGCCAAACATTTCTTTGAGAGGGCTGCTATGAATTTAACAAAATGAGCTTAAGATGTATAGAGTCAAACCAACTGCAACCTTGAATCAACAGTTTCTGGAGAGAGAATTAGTAGGGATAAGTTGTGGGGTTTTTGGTTTTGTTTTCTGTCTTTCAGGGAAACAGAGTAACAAGCAAGTACCTCAGAAAATGCTTGAAGTGTTGTTTACAAAGACAATGTATGGAAAAATTCTGTAATCCAAACAACTTCCTTTTCTCCACACCTTTTCAAAGTATGCCTTGCAATAATTTTGCAGTGCCTTAACTGGTATATACAAGTGATACTACAAATAGAAGCAGAATGGGAAGATAGTGCTGCTTGAGGCATGGACGTAATAACTCACTTGTAGAAGAATGGTAAAATAGTGTGCTAACCCTGAATTTCTTCTTCAACCCTTCAAATTTCTTGCAAAAGATAAATATGTAGGTGCAACGGTTAGCTGGTATAGAACATTGGATGCTCTCCATCAGAAAGGAATTTATGAAATTTCTGAGGAAAATGTGGAAATGCTTTTCATATTGTTCATTTTAGAATGCAATTATTCTTTCACTTCTACCCATCATCCAGGGTGCGTTAACTCACTCTCTCCTGTATTGATGTGGCTATACAATATAAGATATTTCAGAGAAATTTGAACTTATCTTCAAGTTACCACTAAGGTAGCTGAAATGTTATCTATTAGCTGGATAGTGGAACTAACTTATCAGACAGCTAAAATGTATTGTTTCCTTTCCAAAAGGCATACCCAAGTGATCTCCATTAATACTAGAGACAACTTTGACCATAATTTCTTTGAAACAGTTAAGCAGTATAAGGATTAATGGTTTCTTTTCAATGTGTTGATGTGAGTAACATGTTAGTGTTCACTACAGCAGACTATTCCCACAGTGCAGACGTAAGGAGTACCTTACAGTCTCTCGTTATATCACAAACTGACTGGTGAGTGTCTACCTGATTTTGAAGATGCTGAGACTGAAAAAGATGCTTTATCTGAAGTATACACAGCCATTGTCAGATGTAAGCAACTCAGGGCCTAACAAACAACAAAATGTGTTTCATTACAAGTTAGGATATAAACCAACAAAATTTGAAAAATTCAAAGTTCAGTCAAATTTTAAGCTAGTGTGTGTTTTCTTTCTTATTCAGTGCATTAGTCTTCACTTAGAAAGCCTTGATCCTTGTAAATCACTGTAACCTTAATGTTATTTAATCATAGCTTTTAAAAGTTAATTTCCATAAGAACTATATTTAAAAAAAAAAAAAAAACCCTAACTTGTCATTGAGGATTATAGAAATCCTTTATTTGCCTGGAGAACAGTACTTGAATCAGAACGAGTAAGTGAATAATGTGTTTCGACAGTTTATTATTAAAAAATTATTAGCTAGATAAAATGTATATTATATTTATGATATTTTAATGATAGTTAAACCTTGCATGGTTTTTGATGCATTCTATTAATATGTATTTAAAAGTTGTGATATGCAAAATTCTAAAACATTTTAAACAGTATGTTGCAACCACATAAATATCACTTTGTTTCTATTTCTCCAAATGCTGAGAGCAATTAAGTCATATGACAAGCCTGATGAAATACAGCTCTTTGATGCCTTAACAGCAGAAAGAAAAAGACTCTAGTGTAAGCTAGAGTTAACCAGTGTAAAAAAAAGCTCATTACAATTTAATTGTATCCAAGAGAGGTGTGACCATAGAGGCAGAGTCCTGATATTGGTTTCTGTCCACCTTTTTTGATAGCTCCAGCATTCTAAATCAACTGAGTATCACATCAATTTCTGGCAGTCAAGGAAATGCCTGCCTTTCTCAGTCCAAAAGAAGGTTTTTATTTTTTGAGTCAAAACCTGGTTGGAAGTGGAAGTCTCATAAAATATTAATAAAATTTATTTTTTTCCTTGTCTTCAGTAAAAATAAGACTTCACCCAACTGCTCAGTAACATCAAAGCTTAAAGCAGATTAGGTTTTACTTTCTTAATTTTACCTTAAGCAGAATAAACTGGATGCCTGTATCCTTGAGACATAATACTCTGCTATCTTCTGTGTGGGGTTTGACATATTGCTTGCTAGAGCCATGGACAAGTTTCCTATTATTTTTAAAAGTATGTGATCAGAACTTGTTAAATCTCCACTTGAGTTGTATTTGACAGTTAAGTATATTTTTGTGCAGATACTACTGCAGGTAGACAACGTTAAGTACCTTAGGAGAGCTTGGGTTCAACAATACTGTGTCATTCTGTGATTAAGGATCAGATTTTTAAAGAAAGAAAAAAAAATTTCAGGTACTTGATTTTCTTTTTTTTTTCCCTACAGCTTTGGAGTTGTTTTTTTTTTTGTTGTTGTTGTTTTGACCCAATTTGGTAAAATTAAAGAAGTAAGGATTTGTGTAATACCTTGAAGGCATGTTTTATTTAAATCTTAGTGTGTGTGTGTCGTTGGCTCACAGGAGTGTGAAGGATTTTAAGAAGTGAAGGGGATAATAAAAAAGTTATCTTTGAATTGTATTCAGAGGTTTTAAGATACACTTCCTTTATGCACAAGTGTCTTAATTTGATTTTAAAACTCTATAAATGAACAACAGTAAAAATACTTTATTACAAATTATTCTGAACTAAGCTTGTGGTAGCTGTTTAAGTGGAAAATTTCTTGCTAATCAAAGTCAGTTTCTGAGCAGTGGCTACTAAATGTTTGTCAAGATATATAATGCTGTGTTATCAGGAGTAGTAAAGTGGTCTAGACATAAGGAAGTTGGCTGACTGATGCCAATTGACTTTCCTTGAAAATGTGGTCTGCAGTTGTTGCCTACTAGCCTAGCTCTGCCAATATCCAGTTCCTTCTACTGACACAAATGGGACTTCTACAAATTCCCTGAAGCTCGAGTCTTTAAACTTACTAGATACTGTAGTTTTCAATTACCTTTTAGAATTTATTAGTACTACTAGTAAAACCAGTTTACTCAAAACTGTGATTCTTGAGAATCACACTAAATTGACTTAGAATGGAATCATTATTTGTGAATCATTACAATTCTCGTTTTTCCAGGAGATAAGTAATGATATGAAAGTTGTAATGCTCTAATTTTCTTGATACTTATAAAGTGAAACAAAGAAATAATTTCAGCTTTATTGGTTGTGCCCCATTTTCAGGTGAGGGGCTGAAATGCAATACTTCAAAGATTAAGTTTAAATGTGACCTTCATAATTAAAATCACCAATCAAATATACTGCTGTGCTTGTGTGTAACATATGTTCAGCTGAATCTGTTTGATAAAATGTCTGCTAAATACATGCGTATTAGAAATAATTCATACAACTGCTTTTAATTATGAGAGTCTCTCATAATTAAAATTATTTACATTACACTGAGATGTATAGACTCATCTATAACAAATAGACTAAGAATAAATAAATAGAACATATATTTAAAAGATGTTTTACATTTCTGGTCAGTGTTGAGCAGTATGTTGAAGATGCATTTTTCATAAAACCATATGCACGGAGTTTTGGTTTTAAAAAATAAATAAAATAAAATAACTGTGAACAGCCACATGTCTAGGCAAGTCCTTAGAAGCTAGTATGGATCTCATGCAGACGTTCTAGAATAAAAGACTTTACTAGAAAGCAGTTTTTATTGAAGTAGATTTGTCCATATTCCACAAGACCACTTCGATAAAGTTTGCTTTCCTGCACAAAACTGATTCAGCTGGAGGGCAGGTTAAAGCCAGGTTTTTACTTATTTTTTTTCTCTTCCTTTTTTTCTTGGCTCCTACAGAGATATGTATGTTTGCTTTAAGAACAACAGCCATTTAGCTTTTTGTGCTCCAAACTTATTTCACGTTTCTCTGTGAAACTCTTTCTTTTCAAGAACAAAGGGCAGTGTCCTGGGATTATCAATGCACAAATCTATACTCCTTTAACTATAAGAAGTTTATTTCAAAATCACTGTAATTAAACTAGTACAAAAGATTCTCTGAAGACTCTCAAATTAGTGCAAGGCTGACTTATTTAGAGTAACATGATCGGATGTAAATTTTATCTTAAGTACTGAGCTTGTAGTTACATTCAAGCTATATTTTACTATCTCCTGCATCTAACTTAAATCCTTCAGTTTATTCTTTGAGAAACATGGTCTCTTCCCTTAGTCTAAGTTTAATCTTCTGTATCAAGCCTAAATTAGACTGTGGTTCCCTAGCAGCCTAAACTAATCCATGTGCTTTTGTGATCTTGCTTTCTTCTTGCCAAGCATTGGGGTCAGAAGTCTGTATGCTTTGGCACTTTGGGAGCTCTGACCCTGCACTGAAGTGCATATAGCTTTGCTTTGGTTGCCTTGGACTCATAGCTTCTAATGTAAAAACAAAACAATAACTGAAATAGAATTTCTATAATGCCAGCTATGTATGCCTGCCTTTGTACTACTTGTCGATTCTATTTTTACTGCACAAAACATGGAATTAACCAAACCTTAATTACTTTAATCACTTTTCAGCTGAGAGAAAAACCTGTGTAGTTCAAAAAGCAGTCGCTTCCCCAGAATTAGTAGAACTACAGTTTTGTGTAACTTTTGGCCATGCTCATTTGCCCTTAAGCTTTTCAGGACAAGAACTGAAGACAGAGGGAGTCAAAACACAGCTTACATATAAGTAGGATATTATACAAATTATCTGAGGAAGAGCAAAATCCATAGGAGTCTATAGTTAGTTAAATGTAAGTTTACTTTTTCTTTCAAAGGTTAAGCCTTCTTCGAACAGCATGTCCTGCCCATGAAATGAGATAACGTGGTCTGTATCAGATATGGTAGTAATGCAGTGTTAGAATCATTTGGTAGGCGCAAAGCTTTTTTTCTCCTCTTTGCTACTAAATAAGTTGTTTTTGCATAGCAATATAGAATATTGCTGTCGTTGCAGTTTATTTTCCTTTGTAAACAGAAGTTAGTCAACAATTTGTTAAATGTTATGATCAATACAGACATAAGTTTTCATCTTTACCCTGCAATTTACAACATTGAGTTTCACTCTTCATGGTGTCATATGAGCACTTTGGGAAGGAATAAACCTGAGAAGAATAGTTCTTACTTATAGGTTAAACTTCCCTACCTCATCTCCTTACACAAAAAGGTTAAGTGCCTTTTCAAATTAGGGCAGCAGTAATTAACCAGTGGCATTGTTTCTGATTTGCCAACTCAGGGTGTTAATGAGGGAGAAATTAGCACTTAGCAGCAGGAGTTCCTGGTCATCAGAGGCAAATGCTTAATGTGACAACAAGTTAATTTCAGTCTTAAGTACTCCACTTAAGCGTTTTTAAACAAAAGCATGGTATGTTTTTTGTGTGATCGCACATATGGCAATAACAGAAGATATGATACAGTATAGTAGAAAACTAAGTGTGCAACTTAGGCAGCAAAGGGTAGACACTAACAGCCAAAAGCAGGACTGATGTATTTTTTTCGTGCCAAACATGTAATTGCTCTTGCAACTAGCAATAGGAGGCTGTTCCTGTATATAAAGTTCATAATCAAATTTGGCATTTAAAATAACTTTGCTTGGTACATAAGTGCATATCTGCTTGCTCTTTGCTCCTTGCTATGGGTGGGACCTCACTTGTTGCAGTGAGGTTCCACATGAGTCTCAGAAAGCTGGAATAGAGATAAATCCTCAGGCAGTTGATGCTGAAGCTGTTGGCCAGCCAGAGAAAACTTAGTTATCTTCCTCTTTTGTGTGTGATTTTTTTTTTTTTTTTTTAGTCTGTGCTTGATTCAGTACTAAGCATGTTGTAGTACACTAGATAGTGTGACTGAATTTGACACAATTTTAGCCTTTCCAGTTTCAAATGGCATCTTGTAGTTGCAGAAATCCCATTTGTCAGTGTGGCCTTAGCTATGCAGAGGGGTAATTTACTTTGCCATTGAACTGCAGCCACTCCTAAGTTGGAGAGCAGTAGCCATAAACCAAAATGTTACAACACTATGCAGCAGTTTTGGGTAAAAGACTACCATATCTAATTGAAAAGGCAGGAGGAAGCCACAGGGGTTTCTTCTTTCTTTGATGCCTGTTCCATTACATGAGCACATCAAATAGAGTTTTCCCTCCATCATTGAAAAGAAACCATCCTAATGAAGCCAGTCTGGCACTACCCGCATCTCTAAGTGCCTGGGTTGTCTGCTGAATGGACATTTAGGTTACTGCGCATCCCCCTAGCAAATTTTATTGTATTTAACAAAAACTGGCAACCATATTGGTTGAGTACTAAGCGTAGCTCTGAATATAAACCATTACATGACATTCTATTGAACTTTTTCTTGTACAGACGGTATCTAACAGCTCATCCTGCTCTGTTGTTTTTGGCAAGTCCACCACGGCATATAATAAATCAAGGAAAGAAAAAGCTTTTTGGCCTAATGTTGTACAGACTGCTGTAATGCTAGACTACAGAAAGCAGTTCTGTTTTTAGACATCCTTTTACTAACCCAACATTCATAATTTATGATTTCACTGTAAAATTCCTGCAACACTACACCGAAAGTAGTGCTGCCCTTTAATTAAGTGCTCTCAGTAGGAAAAACGTGAAACTGATGTGCAAAACATATCGCAGTACACAGTGATTGATAGTGATTACTTCTTTATGAACCCAGCCTGAAGGTCTGAACTTCCTGATGGGTAAAATAGTCCACAGGGCTACTTCCTGAGATTGCCTGGTGGGGATCAGTCAGAGCTAGTAATATTGGAGGAATTCTTCAGGCACATTTCAGAGATTACAGCAGAAACCTTCTGCTTCTTTATGAATTCTGTTTTACTCTAATAATTACCTTACTAGTAATTCACTGTAGAAATTCTTTTTAAGGATTCATTGTTGATCTTCATGGTATTGTAATTCACATGAACAGGGATTTGCATCAGCCCCTATGTTTCTAATGCCTTTATGTCCAAACCTGAAAAAGCTGAGTCCAAGGCAAGAGAAACTTCTTGTATAAAAGTTACTAAATGTAAGTAGGATTCAAGTCTGTTTTTACTGTTTTGGGCAGAGTATGCAAGGAAGGAAGAAAAAAAAAAAAAAAGAACTATTGTAGATTGAGTCTCTAAATATCATTTGTATTCATGAAATCTGGCATTAATGATATATATCAACACTGATTAAAATTTGAAAACTAAATGGAGGTCAAATACTGTCTCCAACTCTGTAGTGATATTAACAGAAGATTTACTTGTGTTGGAATTGCAGAAGTGGGGAAATTAAAGTTCAGCTAACACAATCACATAAATTCTTTTTGCTTGATAGATTTGGCCCTGGATTAGTCATCTACTGGTATGGATTTATTGAAGAGCTGGACTGCCATCGTGAACGTGGCATCCTGCTAAAAGACTGCTTTCCTACTGACATCGTGACTCTGCGACACAGCATGGCTCAGCGCTGACGGTGGGAGGAAGAGGTAAATCCGGAAGCAATTTTACTTTCCTGCAGTGTAAACTAATAGCAGCATCTGCCCTGAACTTCAGTTGAACTCCTGCTGCCCGTGCTTATGCTACTGCCTCCTTACACAAATATATCAAGAGTTTCTGTTTTGCTTCAGACCTCTGTTGTGATCAGCCAAAAAAAGACAGATACAACCCACTCATTATCAGCATTTCTGTCTCTGTCAAACAGCTTGTTTCTAGATACTCATAATCTTTCTTCCTTCCGGCTGGCTTCTTCTAGCATTTTAAACAAAGACAAAAATACAGAGGCTAAAAGGTGCAAATTCCAGTACTTATTTCTGTTACAGTTGCTTTTGAAAACACAAAAGTTTTTTAAGGTTTCACTCACAAGTTTATTTGATACTAGTGATCTAGCTGAAACACCTACCCTAACATGGAAAATTGATAAAGGCTGTTATTCTGGGGCTTAAAACAATACAGTGCATAGCTCATCAATACAGTGCATAGCTCATAAAGCCCAATTCGTAAAATGGAATCATATAATTTCTAGCTGTTACAGTAAACGGCCAGATTTTGAGAGAATATTTGGTGTATGTTTTTCTTTGCTGTCTGATTGCTTTAAAAAAAAAAAATCAATAATTATAAAAAAGGGGGTTTTTTAGGGGGTGGAGGTGAAAAGCAAGGATTTATCTGAAGTACATTAGTCTGTGAACTGTGTAGCATGTATCATTGTCTTTTATAAAAGCTGAATGATGCCAAAATAACTTCTGTTTTCTCTTCCCTCCAGGAATCCATACCTTGTAGCTTTTCCCTTAACCGACTTTAAGCAAGGTATCTCTTCATAACCCCTGTAGGTACCGTAACATGCAATTTTCTGGCATACTAAAATCTAAAAGAGTAACATAAAGAGGCTCTCTACATGGATTATTTCTGAAGATTGTCTTTCTGGAGTTCAAGAAAGGAAGTTCAAAAAGATAAGACAGCACTGGACAGATAAAGCATACACATGGATGCAAGTTTCCTGAGTATTCATGTATTCATGTAAAAGCATTGATTTTTCTCCTCCTGGAACCAACAAGACTGGAGGTACAGTGAGGTGGATGTTAGCCTTCCTTCAAATCTTAGGAAGTTCAATCTCATTCTCTTTGTACGCTCAGCACCACCCAGGCAGCATTATTTAGTCTCAGTTTTCTTCTCTGTACTGAAGATTGCTTAATGGAAAAAAAAGTTAATTGGGCTTCTTGCTACTTATTACTCTCTTGAATTTACGTTCGTAAAGAAAAGACAAAGTATTTGAAAGGGTCAAACAAGAGTTCATAAGTATGTTCACCACGTTCAGATTTTCACAGAAGTTAGCAGAGAGTGCAAAATCAGGATAATTAAAAAAGAATTAACATTATTATAGTGGAAAACTTAGAAGTAATGTGAAATAAGTTTTTGGGGCAATTTGGATTTGTTTTAGCTTGTGCATATGCTTTATATTGTATGAAATCACTTAAATCAGCTCTTACATGATACACTAATGCTGTTTTCTTCTTTTTGAATAAATTAAATTTATCTGCACAGATGTTGAAAATTCTGCTCAACCTCCATCAAAGCTTTGCTTTATTTGTTTTTATATTAACTAAATTTATGTGGGGACACACAAATCAGGTTACCTTTGTATTTGTTTATTTATTCCTCTACCTAATGCTGTAGCATAGCAGGTTGGAAAGCAGTACAGCTGCCCTTAATCAAAATTTTGACCTAATCTTTATATATATTGCCCACTTTAGGAAGCCGTGTATTAGGATGAAGTTGAAATAAACCACAAAAATACTGCACTCATTTAATCACAAGCAAGCTCTGCCACCACAAAAATTATACTGTTGTTATTTTAAATGCTGAAAACAAGATTAAAAAAAATTAAAACTTCATTATGTCTACCTGTATAACGTCCTTTGTGTATTTCCTGTTTTTCAGATGTAAACTTCAACTTAAATATTAAAGAAGAGAATACTGTTCCTCTATTAGGTGTTGGGTTTTTTGTTCTGTTTGTTAAATGTTGCTGTAATCATTAGAACTCTAACATTAAAGCCAAATCCAGTTTTATGGAGTATTCTGTGGAGTGTGCTAATGAATTATGCCATGCCAGAAAACAGAAGTGTGCATAAAACTAAATGATATTCTCACTAGCCTATATAGACTTGCCAAGCATCTGCACTTACAAATGCTGTCGCGGGGCTTGTTCGGAGCTTTAGAGATTGGTGCAAATTGTGTGGAACATGGAACTAAAATTCCCTCATATCGGAGTAACACTATAATTGTTGCAGGGCACATTGAGTAGTCCAAATTAGAAAGAAAACACTTTCAGCATTTCTGTATTCTGGGAGATCATTATTAGCATGAGTTTAATAATCCTTTCCTAGAGCTAGATCCAAGCAGAAAAGGGATCATATGATTTCCTGTGCTTACCTCACTACTTTTTTTTTTTAATCAAAATAATAGTATAGATAGATAGTACAGGAATAATTTCTATCCTGTTTTGTTGTATTTGCTCATTCAAAAAACCTCACTGTTTCCTAGTATTTGCTTTCAAGTTTTTTTCCCCACCACATCTTGAATTTACCATGCAGGCTGTAAGAGAAGACTATCCACGGCCCTTACCATTTTCCTTTACTTCTTGCCGTTTTCATTTTCTACCTTATTTAACAGTTTCTCATTTACTCATTTCATTCAGTATTCTTCCATTCACCCTCATTCCCCTTTTGAACAATGTATAGTTTCTACATCTGATGAGTGCTGGTTCCAGTTCTGCATGCAGTCACTCTCATCCACCATCTCAAGCAATTTTGGGTTGACTCTAACTTAAATAGCAGTTTTAGATACCTGACAAAGCATCTCAGATTTCCTTCTATTGCACTGTTGTAATGCAGGAGTGCAGTGCTGTTCTTCATTCTCTTGGTATGCAGCATAGGTCATTTTCACAGGCTGTACAGTAGACACAGCATAGCTCTAGTGCAGTTTAATCAATGGCAAGAAGGTCTACAGAAGTGAAAGGTTTAGCTTCCTTTCCCTACCAAACTCTCCTTGGCTTAGAAGAGAAAACATGGTAGCTCCCTGTTTCCAAGTCACAATTGTTCTGGCAAAATCTTGTGCATCATACAGGTTATCATTTACCAGAGCTGCTTATAACTACTCCAGGGTCAAGAAAAAAAATAACAATTGAACTCAATTCCTTCTTTTACTTCAGCTGAAGTAGTCAAACGTGCTTCTAATGGAATCTTCTGAATGCTGAGGGAGAAGAGATCACAGACCCATTACAGACACATACTTGTTATTTCAGAGATGAGGTTTATCTAAGTTAAGACCTATGCTGCTCAGGTATTAATGTAATATTACAAAATTAAAGAGCTGGCTCCCTGCAAAAACTAACAAAAAAGTTACACCTATTGTGTTATTCGAAGTCACAGAGGGCCAGTTGTTTCAGGCTTGCAGGTTATTCAGAAATAACTGTTTTATTACATTGACAAAAGAAGAAACCTCAAGGGCTTGCTCTTTACAGTTGTCTGATAGGAACTTAAAGTGTGCCTGCTGAAAAATGAGCTAGCTAACAATGGGAGCTTGGCAGCAACCTCACCATTTATAGAGAAACCGTCTATCTAGTACGATCTGTATAAAATAGACCTTGCTTAGGTTAGTGAAAGGTCAAAACTTAGACAAAGTTTGGATAGTCTAAATGTGTTACTCAAAACTAACTCTCCTGTGTATAGTAAATATTATTTGAAGCTGTATTATTAAGAACATGCCAGGATTCAAAAGATTAAATAAGGAAGATGTAATTATGAGCTAAATAATAAACAGAGCAGTTTTAGTCCCCCTTGTGTTTTTCACTTTCCTGCTATTGTTTCATACATGGCTGTTATACAAAGAGTAGCTTAGGTCAGCTACTATAAATTATGGTTTTTGTACAATAGTAATCTACTAAAATTATTTCAAAGCTGGATCAAAGAGCTTCAAAAGACTTTGTGAAAACTTTTCCACATAATAAAAAGACTTCATTTTGATGTCCTATTTTTATCACAACCCCTTTCTTGATTTAGAGTGTATCTTACAGTACTCAGCTAGCTGTGTTGATATGCTATTTGAACACAAGGTCTGCGTAATTTATTTGCAGCCTAAAATAAAATGTGGAATGGTAATATCAAAGAACCTCTTTTTAAATGCATTACCTGTTATGTTTTTCAGGTCAACTTAAAAAAAAACATAGCCTAAGTGAAAAGACTTTCAATAATAAATAAAAAACAAGACTTCAAGTGAAATTTTACCTTTCTTGCTTTCACAATATAAAAATCATTCCCAAAATTATAGCAATTATTTGCAATAATAGCAGTAATTCTTCTCAGCAGCTTTTAGCTGACATCATGTCCTTTAAAGATATCGGGCTCTCCTCCTGGACTTTCTCCCTCACTCCTGGCTTTCACTGAATGTGAACAATCACATGTCATCTGCACAGATCCATAGATGTGGCTTTCTGATGTCAAAACAAAATGAAATGTCAATGCAAGTGCATGGAGACAAAGTAACAATATTGAAACCATGTCAGTGCACATCTATAGAGGCCGTGTTACTCTGTCAGGGTGATTTTAGGGAGATCACTTTGAAATGTTAAAATGAAATGAAACTAAGTCAATTAGGTAAAAACAATTGAGGTTCAGGGATTAATTGAGGGCCTAGAATGAAGCCAGTGACCATTAACCCCAACTGGTTATTAATTCTTGGAGAAATATCCTTTCCTAAGGTTTTCCTCCTAGAAAGCTAAGGTTGTCCTCCTAGAAATGAGGAGGGCTTTTTTGCCTATATTGTGTACTTTCAACCATTGCCTCTAACACCAATATCACACAGGGCATAAGGCATATTAGTACTAACTTAGTTTTTCATAGACAGTGAATACACCCAGTACCAGCAAGTATTTTTTTCTAAATAGGTATAAATTTGACTTCATGTCCTGAACCATGTTTACCTCTAAGGACTTTCTAATTTAAATAATGTAAACAAGGAGATGCATTCTGACATTTACACAGCATCTGTCACGTGCATTGCACAAGTACTCATCATAAAGCAGGCATGTGAAGCAAACAAGAATTACAGGACTTTCCCCAAGAGTAATGGCATTAAGTAATTAAGAAATGCAAAATTATCAGCAAGACAGGACTTTCTACAAGTTCAGGCTTCCAAACTATACGAATGTAGCATAAAGACATAGATGTGACTTATGATACATAACATTCATTCAATACTATCAATGAGCAATTCTTACCTGGATCAATGTTTGTTTGGTCCAATGGGCTACACAATATAATATCTGCAAAGCGTCCCTGAGTCCCTGCCCTTAGGAGAAATGACATTGAAATAAAATTGCTTTTTATATTTATTGATTTATTTATAAGCATACTTACTACATATAATAATTATTACTACTAATACAAGTCAGCTACCCTTTCTTTTACAGAAGTCATAGTTATTTGCTTGCTGTTTATAAGCTATCTTGGTAGAGGTCTTCAGCAAAGGGCAACAACTGTGCACGTATCCCTATCTAACAGGGTGGTATTCCATGTTTAAGTGGTGAGGTGTGTACAAAGACATTTCTGTGAATTGACAAGTAACAGTGACATTAACAGGCATGGCAGGGACAAGTGGATGAGCTGCACACTGAGAAGCCTGCACAGGGCCCTGCATAGAGCCAGGTTTTAGAGCTTGAACTGTTCTTTTCTGGGCTCTATCTTCAGTGTGAAGCTAGAAGTGCTTCAGAGGTGTTACAAGCATTTCTAAAGCACTTTGAAATTTTCAGCAGAAGACTACTGTGGGAACTGCAAGATTTGTTGTAATCAGAAAACAAAAATTATATAGAAATAGTCCTCCCCCCCTCCAAAAAAAAATCCATTTAGCTTTTCCATAAAAGGTATTCACATCACACTCTCTATTTTGTACTCTGCCTCCGCAAGATAAGTCCATAACAAGCAGAAAAAAAATGAGTCTAATCATCTTGTTTCCATATGCACTTTGAGTATCATCAATGTGTTTGGCATTGTATTACACAGAAATGAATAAACACTTTTAGGAAAAAAAAAAGGTGGTCTGGCTATACATCTTCAAAATAAGATGCAAGTGGATCTGCACCTTATCCTTCCTGAGACAAGTCCAGCTATATAGATCAGCCTAAAGATCTGTCCAACTTATTCTTTAAAAAAAAAAACAAACAAAATCCCGTGATAGAGATGCTTAGAAAAATTAATAATCCATCCTTATTTGGTTAGTAAAAACAAAAATCTATTGTCTTAACTATTTTTTGCTATACAATAAGCCTGTTAGATCTCATCCAATTCTAAATGAATAGAGACTCTGACACCTGCATTTTTTCCTCTAACCTTCACTACATTTGAGTATTTTTCTCTCAGCTCAAGCTCTTCCAATATTTTTGTGAAAAGCTTTGAGATTTATAATCATAGTTGTTGCTCTGCAGCAGTTCCTGACAATTGGTCTATTACTTTGTTCTGCTTTTAGAAATACAGTGCCTTATTTACAAGATCCCTGCAAATATATTTCCATAATGATAAGTTGATGACTTATATTTAGGCTGGGGTTCTTTATATTGCCCACATGCAGTTTATCCTCAAGTCATTGTTTCTTCACCCAACTCTTTTCCTTCTCAAAGACTATTGTTAATACATGTAATGCTATAATGTAATGGAAAGTTCTGCAATAGTAGCACGGTGGCACAATCCTAGGCTGCAGCAAATGAAGACACAAGCCCAAATGCAGCAGCTGTGGACACAAAAACAAAGGAAGAAGAACTGCTTACCTTTGAAAGGCCTCAGGTATACAGGGATCTCCAGAGAGACACCCTCACCTCTGCTGCCACCACTTAAATGAGATCTGAGAAGGAGTGGATCCTGACTGCTGCCCTTCTGGTCATCACTCAGGTACACTGCATGCAACTGAGCTCCCCTGGGTTGGGCCTGCCTTCCCACCAGGTGCTCAATCACTGTTTCAGGCCATGACTTAGCATTTCCACTACAATACATTTTTTGGAGTTCTATCTTCATAGAATCCTCAGAGTTGAAAGGGACTTTTAAAGTCATAATGCCAATACCAGACATCAGAGACACGTGAGTCACAGCCTAGTTTGGGAAATAAACATTTACTTAAAACACATAAATAGAAAGACATCTGCTAAATGGAGCCCAAAGCAGCAACAAGTTCTTTTAGTTAGGTGCATATTTGCCACAAAACTTCAGGCTCTGAGTTCCTGTAGTTGGTTTGACTGTTTTCATGAACATATTACTGCTGATCCAAGTTCTCAGCTATACTGATGAGCTGATGTCAACCTTGCAAAATGTAGGAGTCTTCCAATAAAATAAGTTTTCCCGTGCTTTCCTTTCACACTGACCTTTCTGTAAGTTTTGCAGTAGGAAGCCAAAGAGGTAAAGAATAGTAAGAGTGGGTTGTGCTTCAGCAAACCACAGCCCTGGGAAACTCAGTGTTTTCTCATCTGACAAGCAAACGTGTCAGACAAATGTGAGATAGTAAGTGTCACAAACGGATTTGTCTCCTATCTACCTAATCCACACTGTCCTAAGACTTAAACAGCCCTGTCCATGAACACTTTGTAAAGCAGTTTTTTTGTTCCTTGACCAGAGACAGATACTTACTCAAATAAAGCTAGTAATAACTACAGACAGGTTAAAATAAAGTCTCTCAGATTTACGCAACGGGGAGTTTTAATTTTGTCTGAGATGAGGTATGTCTTAAACTGCAAGAAATAACACTGAAGAGTCTATTTGGAGTTTTATTTACTCCTTTTAGGCAGTCTTTAGCATGGCATTTGCAGTCTTCCTGTCCCCACTTTACAAGCTGTGCATCTCTGTCTTCATTGTTAGTCAGGCGCACCAACTTATTTATACATAGCACTCAGTCTGTAAGAGCTCCGTCAGGAGTGCTCAACAGACTGCAAGTTGAATTTCTCATCCTTCCTCTCTGCCTCAGATGATGTGAAAGGGGCTACAAGTGTTTCTGGTTTCTTTCTTATCCTACCCTGCACTGCTAGATTAATCTGAGAGAACTGGTGCAGCTCTGCTGGCATCTGTGTTCAGGAGATCATGCTGATTTATGGTAGCTGAAAATTACCCCCATTATTCTTACATAGGGACTGTACTTCATTCAGCCTTAGGTCTTCTGCTGAGGTTCTGGCATGTTAACAAGCTACCTTTTCCAAATTAATTAGGTCCCACCCTACTTTCTCGGGCATCCTCTAAAGGTTACAGCAACTTTTACTAACAGTGACAGTCTGTTTTGCTATCCTTGTGCTACAGCAAGTGCAGCAGTAAGCATCAGCACAATAAGCACCAAGTATAAGCTTAATTTCTTGTACTTAAACAATGAGCTCAGAATTGGTGCGTTCCCCAGTGCTCTTTCACCAATGAAACTGCTTCATACTTCCCCATAGCCTTGTTTTACTCAGTATTTTTTCCCCCATGTATTAATAATAAAATTAGGACTGAAAAAAAATGTATCATGCATCTTGTTACCTGCTTCCCCATCCTTCCCTACTATACTATTTCAATCCAATTCCTATTTCAGAATCAGCTACCCAACACAGCTCTGCTTGTTTCACACAGAGGAAACAGCAGCCTCCCTCTCCCCTACGCTCACCCTGACCAAAGGCTTTCTTGCAGTGCAGGGACTGCCCCAAGGAGCTCCTCCACATGCATGGCAGGACTCCCAGGAGCATTCTAGAGTAGCCAACCGTGACACCTCACAACATTCATGTATGCAAGTTATGTTTTGAAATGCTAGCCGGGCAAATGTATTGACACCTACCCACTAATGGTGTTAAGGCAAAATGTTACAACGGACTTCCTCTGTCTATGCAGCCTTTACCCAGTAAGGCCATAAGTGATGGCTTCCTGTTTTTATAAATAACAGCAGCTACACTGCGAAGTGTTTTCTGATTTCTTGGCCTCATATTTCCTCAAATATATCAAAAAGTATTTTCCTGAATTCTTTGGCAAGGTGTGTTTGATGTGAATCAAAAAGGAACAAAGGGCCCATCATAGGGATGAAATCTTAGGTTTGAGCCCAACTAGATACTTCCCATTTGCCAATGTGTGAAAAATTGAGATATTTTAAAATAATCATTTCAACATCTAGGTTGCTTTCTCTAAAGTGAGAAGTATGTATAGAGAAATTTCCATTGACCACAAGATTGGACTGTTTTCTTCTGAAATATCCTTGATATCTGCTTAAGCTGTGGAACCAGGTCTTCTCTGCTGTATATCAGTACTCCTGTAGCAACTTCAACACACATACATATTTGCTGATTTACAATTACTGAAGTTCTGGTGATGTAATTTAAAAGTCCGTGCTTGGAGAAGGAACACAGAACTGATACAGTCTCTGCCAAAACACCCTGAAATATGTATTTCAGGGTACTGACAAGCTTTAGGTATGTCCAAGTGGCATAAAGCATGCTGTATGGTAGATGATCACACTGAAAGTGTTGAGATTTGTCATGTGATAAAAGTTATCTTTGTGCTGATAAAGTTACCTGTGTGCCATTGTTTGTCTAGTCAGAAGTACATAAAAACTATTATTTGAATTAAGTTTAAAAAAAAAAAAGCTTGCATCTTTCAGAGACGAAACCGATTTGTTCCAGAATTGTTCTCTGGCTGATACAACGTGCTTTAAGATTCCATTCATCTTTTAAAACATATTTCTTGAGTCACTGAACTGAACAATTTTCAGATTACAGTGCATGCTGATGTTGAGTTGCTTGCAAGACACAGATCCATACTTCCATATTCCTAGACATATGAATGCTAAACAAAATGTGTGTCTGAGGAGGCTAAGATATGGCTGACATGAACCAAGGACTGAAGGTACATTCAACTGTCCTTTAATGCACTTTTTCCACTTCTTTCCATATTCCGCTCATCCTTACAATAAACCAACCACTTGAAGTTTGTAAGACAAAGGTTAAGGAAAACACTAAGTGGCCAAGATCAACACAGACATAGACCTGAAAACACAACCAGAAAGACCTTTCACAAAATGTCTCCAGATTCAGAAGACTCTTATTGATGGTACAGACTGAATGTAATGGAGTTACAAGGATGCAGTTAATACCAATGATAGTCAGGAGGACTTCCACTTCTAGCTTAATGTGTAAAGTGAGAAGATGAAAACTGAGCTATCAGGTATCAGGTCCTGCAGCAAATTATTAGATATGCACTAGAAAAATATCCTACTTGCAAAACTAGCAGGTTTGTTACATAAATAGCTCAGGCAGAACGAATTCAGGGACCTCTCAATTGCAAGAAGAAATGATTTTAAAGGAGTCTCTTATCTCTGGCTAATTAGATATCAAGATAAAAAGCCCAACAAGCATGACAGTAATAAAAATAAAAAGCAGACACTGCTTATTTCAGGTTCTAGATTGATTGAGACTGGGATTTATACAGTTGATTTGTGCTAAACAAGTTTTACTCCTCCAAGTGAAGCAAAGTCATACTTAATACAGCTGAAGCTGCATGGATTCAGGATGCTTTCCTGGACACACCATCTGGAACACATTACTGATGTAGTCCACGACTACTGTATGATGCTGTCCTTCAGCTGTGCTGTTGTCAGTACACAGGCAGGCTTCAACCCTAATAGTGATTCCATCTGGGACCGACTTCTAGAAATTTTCAAAGGCTTGTAGCTTGAAGCATAAAATCACTGTGTGAAACTACACATCCTGTTCCCTTATCTAAGACCAAACAATTCAGCTATACAGAGCAATCTAAGAGAACAGTTTTCACCATGAAGTGTGTACAAAGCCATAAACTTTGTGACGCTGCCTGTCTTGGACAGCCCATGTGCTGAAGCTGAGAATAGTAAAGTTAATAATAGCTATATGACCCCAGTGTGCTTCTTACCTTGTTACACACTTTGGAAGGTATTTAACTTCACAGCTAGTGGAGCAGATGGACTATGGTAACCAGGCTGAAGGGGATCACAGCTAACAGCCTTCAAGTACAATTCTAATAATAGGCCTGTTACAGCAGTAACAGATTAAATATCTGCTTGTCTTCAAGGTGTACCTGTGTTGTTTAGATCTCATGCTGAGAAGTCTTAGTGAATAACGTGTCCTGCTACTATTATTTAAGGATTGGCAAATTATTCATGTGACATAAATAATTTTGCAACATTTAAGGCATTCGTTTTCTTTCTGTTACTGACACAGGTAAACCCAGAAATTAAAATAAAATTTATCACCAAAGACTGCCCTGAAGCAAAGCACAAAGGGCAGTGCCACAGTTTCTAGATTCCATGTGTAGCTGTGCTTCGAAACGTCAGTGTTTTGCTTTCTTGGTTTATCACTTGTTGGATTTATTTTTTTGTTTCCCAAAACACTCAAAGGCAATGTTATGCAGAAGAAACCAAAATACTTGCATTCTATTTTTATACTTACTTGTGTACTGTGACACAACTTTCTCCAAGGCAGAGTCAGGTTGCCACATAATGGATCTGAAAGCTGCAAATAACCAGCATACAGGTTTGTGTCTTAGATTGCCCAGTGAAATTCACTACTGTTAACAAAATTTAGCACTTTAAATATTTTAGCCTTCTCTCAGCTCTAAAAAGTCTTATACAAAACTCTCTAAATTGATTCAGTGCTACCACTAATGTTCAGTGGTGAATGTTGCACACTTAATTTAGAAAGTCAGGGGCTGTAGTTTCTAAGTACTACATAACAATATGTAACAAGGTATCTGTTGCAGTATATAAATTCCAAGAAATTATTTGAAGAATAATGAGTCGGGCTTTTCTAGTGCAGTCAACAACAGCTTAAACTTATCTCTTCTGAACATCATTTAACTAAAATTCCTGTGGAATAATTGTTAAGCCAATTAACACAGCCTGAGTGCCTACTAGTTTTTCACTAGTAAACAAACACAAGACTATTGAAATATAGAGAACAGAGCCCTCTCTCAGTATACTTGCATGCAAAGGGAAGTGGCTACAGAACCTTCTTGGGATCAAAAAGATGCAAGTAGGACTTCAATCCCATGGGCACATTTAACAGTCTTCATAGATTCATAGAACCATTAAGGTTGGTAAAGATCACTATAATCATATAGTCCATCTGTTGACTGATCACCCCTATATGCCCCTTAAACCAGGTCCCTCAGTGCCACTTCTACCCTTTTCTTGAAAACAAAGAAAAAGGTCAGTCTGCCACAGTCATTTCTACACAGAAAACCCAAGCTCCATGGGCCAGGAAGTGAGAAAGAGAATGAGAATCACAATCCTATGTCAGGTATGTCTTCAGTCAAACCTAACCTTATCCTTCACATCAAGAAAATCAAATACATATTAATGCACTTACCAAAATGCCACTGTAGAAGAGAAGAAACAGCAAGTCACTCTGCTCCCATATGTTTTCTATAAGGAAGAAGTTGCCATCACTGTACTTCAAGTAAAGATTGATTGACTCACCATATGTAAGTCTGCTTTTTGAGTCACATATAGACAAAGCCCAGCAGGAAAGTTTCTGTAACTTCAAGATTCTAGTCATCAAAGAAGCCTGAATGAGATGGGGCAAGGTAATTGTACAGTCAAGATTCTTTGACTTGTTGGGAATTCTGATGTCAAAAGCCAAGGTGTTGTTTGCATTGAACACCTGGAAAAATGAGCTTCTGGAACCAGAATAGGACAGAATGGTGTTCTTAGTTTAAGGCATCTAGATCAATTCCTTTTAGATCTGACCTTTAAGGGAACTAAAACAAGAGCTACCAAAAGAAAAAACAAATAGACTGACTTTTCATCTCACTAGCAATATACTTGATGTTTCTGATTAAATGGGAGATGTCTCCATAAGCAGTGAATATTTTTCACATTATAAAAAATTAAGTAGAAATACTCTAAGTAGAAATACTATAAGTTCTGGGGATCTCATTCTCTACCTTTCCCTGACACTCAACAGAATATCCAATTTCTGCAGGCTTCTTCAATGCCTTAAACCAACTAGACTGATTTAAAAACAAACCAGCCTGATTCCTGCAATATTCAAAGATTCACAAGCCTCAGTTCCTGTACATTTGTTTGCCTTTCAACCTTTCTACTCTATGCTGAAATGCAGTCAGAACACCCCTAGTTTCTCCATTTACCATAGCTCATTACTTGAGGAGGCCCTGCTGGTTTAACAGGCAGACATCAAAATCACAATGGATCTTAAATGGCATTTTCTGAGTATGCCTTCTGTTCAGCCCTTCTGAGTTCACCCAGACATGTGCAGTTCTTGCATGATTCAACAGTATTAGCAGTAAGGAGACATGCACCACATAGGCAAAACACTGTAAGCTTGAAAACACTCGCTTCACTCTTCTGTAGTTTGGGAAGTGAAGTCTAGCACAGCAAAACAAAAAAAAAAGGAATCAGATCTACTCTTAATCTGTGAACAGCTCTCTTGATGAAATCTGTCAGGTTTCTGGCTTCTTTTGTTCCTCGTGAAAAGAGCAAAACTGTTATTTTTTCAGAAAGAATTTCCAAATGTTTTGTCTTTCTTAATGTTTCTTTATGATACGGTTCATCACTGCAGGCAAATCTGTCTCATTCATTAATTTTTCTATTGTCAAAACAACGTAACCAATAGTTTATAACATCACAAGTCTTGGACATCAATCATAATATAGAGACTCCCCATTATGTACAGAATTGTCTGTTCCAGTATGTTTGAAAGCCCAGACATGACTGGTTATACATTAATCTGCTGCTACAAAGAGCACAATGTTTTGTATTGAGGTAGTCTATTAATGGCATATGAATTTCTGCATTACTTTTTCACTACTTGTAGTTTTCCAGCTGGCACAAAATTAATCACCAAGATCACATATTTTAATGCTCTTTCTGTGAATTTCATATTTGATGCAGGACTCGGCAAGTCCTCTCAAGTGTGGGGTTTTTTTGTTTTGTTTTTTCCAGTGCAAGCACCTCACAGCAATAACCAGCAAGCCACACAGACAGAAAACACAGGACTGGTCCAACACACTGGGCAGAATATTCCAGTTTTGTCACAAGGAGTACAGCACTCACAAACCTCACTGCTCTAGGCATTTCTTAATCTTTCAGCTGTCATCTTCTTTGTCTGGCAGGGTCTTCTTAGATGCCTAGTCAGAAATACAAGATGGATCTTCTCTTGAAACTATCATCCCTGATATCCTGTACAAAGCCACTATCCTGGCTTAGCTGAAGAAAGCAAGTAATAAGAGTAAGAGAAACACTGATTTGTTTTTTTCCTGTTGACGAAGTGTCACAACTATTCAAAATCTCTTCCTTGTAACCAGTCCTGAATGAGACAGCATATTGAATTAAATACTACAGGATAAATTCAGAAGTGTTAACTGAGTTCTGTTAGATTAACTTTGACGATTAGCTTTGTGCTTTTGTGCTGCTCTTTTGCTTTGGAAAATGTGTAAGCCATGATCTTAAATCATTTATAAACTTCCTTTAACTTATTAACATACACTGACCGCATGAGAGCGCCACTTTAACCGTAAACTGAAACACTAATAAAATCCCTACTTGATACCAGATATGTTCAATTTCTAATTTTATTGCATTATTATTCCAGTGGATCCCAAGCACATCTGATTGAACTTATCATTAAAGTTCCAAATTCAAATTGGATAAGCAATCAAATAAACCCCATTGATTACAACAGCCTTGAATTCTGGGAAATTCAGATCTAGATCCAGACTTTGCAGCTGGACTCCATCCCTGCCTTAAATACAAATCAGAATCAAAGTGCATTGCAACTGCACACATCATTTACAGGAAACATTCAATTCAACATACTTTAAGTATTCCATCCTTTAATTATTCCCAAATTCTGACCCGACTGTTCACAATGATACCTAAATTCAGACTTTTGCTGCCTTTCTGAACCAACCGTAACTTCAGCATGCACGCATCACTTCTCTACAGAATAAACAATGCGGCAGTGATCTGAATCCCAAGTTCTCCGAACAACTGCTTTGCATCTGAGTAATTGCACCAGCAGTAGTGGGGTTGCTTCCTTGTTTATATGGGGGAGTGATGCCGTTGCAATTGTAGACCATGACTCTATCATACAACATGAAAAGCCTTTGGGCTATCCTCTCAGCTGGTATAAATAAGCAGAGCTCTATTGGTTTCTGGGTGAATGATATTATAATTCAAATCAGAACCATGGTGTTTGTTTATAGCATAACAAAGTATCACAGAAGTGTGTATCCTAAGCCTCAAAGCACTGCAAAACTTAAGAATCTGAGCTTGGATTTCAGTGACTCCAGTGAAGCTATGCCTATTTATTTCAGGACAGCTGTGCTGATATGCACCAGCTGAGAATCTGCCTCTAACTCCAAGATGACAGCAGAACCCAGCTACAGGAGAAGAGGGCAGGGGTAGGAATCCACCAGAGTACAAACCTCTACTGCTGATAAATAGGTATCAGCCATCTCTTAAACACACAAGCATCTCTCTCTCAAAAGGAAGACGAGAGGATTAACAAGCACAAGAAAAAAATAATACAAAGACTCTTTCCTTAAGGAATTTCAGATGCATGCTTTGTTTGGCATTATAATACAAAGCATTTTCACCCTGAATAACACCTCACCAGTTACTCATTGTAGGCTCTCACACATCCAGTCCTCACAATTTAGAGGAAACTCTCACCTAAAATGCCTTTCAGGACAATCCATGCATTTAGTTACCTTGCCATCCTATGCTCAGTTAGCAGAAGAAATCACTCTCTATTCAGCACACCCAAAAAATCCCAAAGCAGTCAGTAGGAATAAGCTCAAAAGACAGTTTCTTCCAGAACTTCCATGCCGTTCATCCCCATAGGACACAATGCAGTACGTAGAATCACTCTGCTTCACAACAATTATGTAAGAGAAATCATATGTGCTATGAACAGAGCATATAATGAAGAGCAGCAGTATTATATTCAAATAAACCACTGGTTATGTCAAAACTAATAATTTATTTACTGTAGTGGACTCAATAAGTTAACAGGTCCAATGAACCTAATGATTTTATTATCCACTTCCTTTTTTTCCTCCTGCTCTTCATTGAGACTAGAGCTGATTTTTTCCAGGGTTCATGTTTATGCAATCTGAGCATATTGTTATTTGCTACTTTCTGCATCATCATTTTGGCATTCTTAGGAGAGAAGATGATGACGGTTCTGTCTAAATGTTAAGGGAGAGGTTATCACTGACTTGGAAGATTATTAGGCTTGATGCAATATAGAGAGCATTCACAGTCAGAAAACAGCATCTTTCATTTTTAGGAATGGAGGTAATTGTGCTTTGTGACAGCGCACATCCTTAAGATGTTATGTATCATCGCGTACTTAAAAAAGCAGTACACTTTTCATTGATCTTTCAGTTTCATTTTGATTTAAAATGCAGATCTTTCCCTCCATTGAAATCTTACCATTTTTATTTTAAAATGTATTGGAAAAAAATCCATTTCAGACACATGCAGTGCCATAAATTATTTTTTGTGGTTGAAACAGTATTTGCTTATGAGCATCCTCCTTTATAGAATGCTATTTATTGCCACCAGCTGCAGTGCTTAGCTAAGAAAGTTCTTGACACTGGCAATTGCTTTTTCAGCACCAATGCTTCCAGCTGCTAATGGGGGCTTCTCTCTCCAAATGCAGCCACCCTCTAAAACTGTTTCTTCTGGTGCACAGACAGCTCTTGTCATTGTTACCTGGCACAGGAGCTGGGGAAAGGGATCCAACCTGAACTCATGACTGAATGAGCTCTTAAGACATTGATCTCCTACATATTTAAGAGGCCTTGGCAAATACCACTGACTTGAAAGCTGTCAAATGCATTCAGGAACTTTACCCATCAGTAAGGAGGAGGTTCCAAAATTAAGATGCACTTTCAGCTTGTGGGCAAAGGATGCTTTACATAACTAGCCTCAGATTTAGTGAAAGCAAAAGTAGGCACCAATTTTCTTCAGTAGGCATCAGCCACGTATTCACCGGTCTCCATTTCTTTAGGCTCCAGAACAGAGGAAGCTAGACAAAGGCAATTACTCTTCCTCTCATGGACTGCTACTATTTCTCCACAAACAGAGCACCGCCATTTTCTTCTGCCTGTGTCAGTCAGGAGCACTGAGGAGGAGAGAAGTGGCAGTGGCACCAGGTGTCCCACAGGGCAACAAAGGTACCACGCAAGATACTTCTGTGAAATGCCAGCACTCACGCAGCTCCTGTGTACACTATCAGTACAATACCAGGGCTTGCATTTGTATAAATGCCTTGCTCACAGCTGCACTCCCAAGAAGTCATTGCATGCAATTGGTCTCCACTAAGCAGCAGTCAGTGGCTGGAGGAGGCACAACTATTTAGCATGGAAAGAATTCTTCTCCTCCCTCAGAAAAGAAACATCCAGTAGGTCAAAGAGGAAGCCTTCTTTCCAGTATAGCAGGGGTGCCTGTTATACAGATGCCTGAACGATTGCAATCTAGAATATTTGGGGGAGGAAGGGTGGGAGGAGCAGGCCCTGAGCTTTCAGTTCTTCTTTGCTCAGATCAAATATACATATTACGTACAAGTATACTTGAAAAAACCTAGAACATTTCAACTCTGCAGTGACTCTAGTTTGATTCTGCCACATAGTTAACTGGCAAACATTTTCAATCTTCTTATTCTCTAAGAAAACTAATACATGTAGGTTCTATTTCTTTTTGAGACAGATTACAAAAAATTTAATCTATCCATTAGGCAATTCCTTTACATATTCAGAGGATATAAGAGACCCAAATGCTGGAGTATAGATCAGTGTACAGTTAGTCTTTATTACTTACCTTACCCCTACAGAAAACCTAAAACAGCTGTTAGCAAGTTACTTTTCCACTTCATGTCTTCAGGCTAGAGACATATACGTGTTTTCTTACAAATGAGTAAGAAAAAAAAAACCCATACAGCAATTTGACTATAAGCATTAACTGTAACTTCACAGATTTCATAAAGCATTTCATGAAAAATACTCTTTTCTCTGCATCTGTATTCTCTTTGGGATGTAATCCGGACCTTACTCTGCCCCATATCCTGATGCAATGCCAGTATCCACTTCTCCATCGCTGGAGGAGGTTTGTTCAACCACACTGACCCTATTCTAGCCTCTTCTTAGCTGGAAGTGCAAGACCAGAGATGCGATAACAAAGTCATAAAGAACAGGGCCCTTAAACAGTTCTTCTCCTCTGTTCCAGCTGGACTTCTGCCAACTCAAATGGATGAGTGAGGGCCAAAAGGCATTTTTAGTGCAACTCTGTATTTAAGGCTAAATTATCCCCTGGATGACCCTAGAGTCAATTTACGGGTGCAGAAACTAATGCACAATAGAGTTCAGAAAGACTCTACAGCCCGGTTTTGGAAATGCCTAGACACGGCCACTGATGAAATAACATGGGGGAAGAGAAGGGAACATGTATGGAACTTTTTTTAAACATACATATTTATTGTTTTGTAACAAAACCAAATAGAAAGCTGCTCTGATTTCCCTTTATACCAAAGAAAGTTTGGTCTACTGATTTTTATACATACTATTACAGCTTAGAAGTGTAATTTAACTCTGCAGACAAGTTGTCCCCTGAGGAGTTTAGCAGTTCAGCAGTGTAACTCTTCTTGTCCCTACAAGATACAAGAAGTATTTGGTTGTACTGTGCATACATACATACCATGATAGCGGTGGTGAACAGGAGCCCCCTTATCTCCCCTTCTCCTAAGGGTCATATTCCAGCTTTCCACAAACAATGCTCTGCACTGGGGAATAAGCAAACCAACAGAAAGCAAGCCTGTACTAGCATACATTCCCTGTTCCTTTCACATGTCAAGAATCTTAAATAAGGGGCAGAAAAGCTGTCCAAAATGCAAAGCACCTACCTACGTTTAGTTAGCTGCCATGTTACATGGCAAACTCAATAGGAAACTTAATTTTACTTTCCATGCAAGTCGCTCTGCTATAAGTTCAGGGACATTTTTTTGTAACCCTTCCCTGGTAGAGAGCAACCCTCTTTAGTATTTACTTGGGATTAGCTCCCTTGAGGTTCCTTGAGTAGCAGCGAGTTCTTTTGTTGTTGCTTGGTTGTTTTTTTTATTCTCAATACTCTAACTTTTAACTATTATTGTCAGTTGATTTAAGCTGCCACAAAAAACGGTTAAGCTTTATTCAGTTCTGAAATCATACTTTGAGGAGGACAACAGAAAAGATTCGGATTTTCAGATCAAGTCAATTGTAAATCAAATGCATAAAGATCTTTTGAATAATAATTATGCAGGTGCAGTAACATTCTCATTTTATGGTAATAGTGTCTTTCCTCCTGCACATCAGAATTTGCAAGCATAAATTTCTTAAATGCATCTTGAAAAAAAGTTTTTCTAAATCAACAACAACAAAAAAAAAGCATAGCCCAGAGGTTGAGAGCAGCTAACAAAACAAGTTAATGTTGTAGCTGAACGTAGGAGTGAAGTGAAGAATTGTTAAAGTGAGTTTAGTATATTTTACTGCTATTTCAATAAAAGTTATAGTTATGACCATAAAAAAATATAGCTAAGACAACCACATAGAGCTATATTTGTCTGGCTGTTAATCCTACTTGCTTTCTTGTAGATTTCACAACTACCCACAGCTCTCCTTTCCACAAAACACAATTTCTCATATAAACATGATGCTTTAGTGTTTTATCACTTAAGGCTGCAACTTGGCATCACAGCGGGTGCCTGTATCTGCTCCATAGGAGCATGAACAGTACTCAGGATTCTAGTGAGGCAAAACAAACAGGCAGGAAATGACTTATGTCACTAACTAAAGGAGAACAATGTCTCAGCCACAGCCCACACAGCAGTTGTGACTTGCATCCCAAGCTCCTCCAGCATCTCAGTAAGTGTAGGTACAAGAGCTGAAAGAATGTTGGAGGTGTTTCCCTGCATACAGCTGGTCAGCACGGCAAACAGAACTTGATTTGTTCCCTGGAACACAGTTCCCACCAGCAGATAGAATCAACCACAGCACTCAAACACTGCATAAGACAACTTCTGTCCTGTTCACATCACTAAATGTGAAGAGAGTGCTAGGAAGACCTTATTGCTCTCTTTCAATACCTGAAAGGTGCTTACAGCAAGAGCAGGGTTGGTCTCTTCTCACTGGTGACAGGATGAGGGAACATGACCTCAAGTTGCACAAGGATAAGTTTAGGTTGGATATCAGGAAACACTTCTTTACATAAAGGTTGTTAAGCACTGGCTCCCCAGGAAGATGGCTGAGTCACCATCCCTGAACGTGTTTAAAAACCATTTGGATGTGGTGCTCAGGGACATGATTTAACAGAGGGTTCTTAAGGTAATATGGTTAGGTTCTGGTTGGACTCAATGATCTTGAAGGTCTTTTCCAACCTGAGCAATTCTATGATTCTAATAAAACAATTGTGCCTGATATTTAAATTAAATCCTTATAGCAACCCCAACACCAGTTTGCCTGTTGAGCAGCTACAAAGAGGTAGCATGTTCAGCTACCTTATAGAGGTCATTTTTATGCTGGTGATTCCAAAAGCAGAGAAGTAGGACAAGCTTTCTTTTTTTTTTCTGCCTGAGGCAATCTAACCATCTATTCAAGAAGCTTAACTGAGCAGCCTAATTTCTAGATACAGCATTCAAACTTCCCATTAAGTTACTGGCAGAGACTTTCCAGAATCTTTTGAACTGACCTATATTTAGCACATTTATAACTAGGCCTAAAAATGAAACACCGGTACAATTTTAAACCCAAAGCCAAGCTTCCAGCAGTAATCCAAAATGGATGCGCTTTATGCCTGAGTTGCCTAACTTGAAATAGAGAATGGGCCAAGCTTTCAGAAATTCTCAGGATACACCTTGAAAAAATTTGAACATTATCTGAGTGCTTCAACAACAGAAGCAGTGAAGCAAAAAATGTTCCTGCTTACAGTAAGTGCTTTTGATCAGTTCACTTGGGAATGGCAAGCTTGTTCTATCGCTTTATGACAAGAACACGAACATGGCAGACGTGAGTAGCCATACGTTGAGACCTCAAAGTTACAAAAATATTATTAAATAGCAAGAGCATCCCAAAATTAACATAGTCCAGACCAAATAAAAGCATATATCATGCAGGTAGGATCCCACAATACACAAGTTCACACAAGGGAAGAAAGCTCCAAGTTATGTAAGGGTAAACAAAAATTCTCTCTTGAAGACTTGATGCAGTTGGATAGGCATCTCTGAACTGAAAGTAAAGAATGATGGGCAAATAAATAAATGAATTACTCTATCGAGAATAAAACTAGGTTTTTATAGGTTAATGAAAGTTAGGAGTTTCAAACGCACTTTTTCTTCTGATCCTTGTATATTTTATACAGTTTTGCTATATTTTGGATGACCTGAATAAGCTCATCTATGTAATATATACATCAAGGCACTATTCAGGAATTGCAAGATGGTTTTGCTAAATAGTTCTACAAAGGTTTTACTTTGATGCAGGTGGAAACTCACAGGTAAATGCATGTAATACAACAGAATATTTGAGTATTTTTTTGGATGGTAAACTTACCTATTCCAAAATGCCTGTTCCAAAAATATTCCCTGGAAAATCAACTACAGCATCAAAGCGTAGAGAAAGAAGTGAAAACACCACATAGAATTTAACGTGAAGAGTAATAAATCGGTGTTAATGAGAAAAGAGAGTCCATACTATAGATAGTCATAGCCAAAACCAACAAACTTACTTCCACTAGGACTCAAAGAATAAATTTTAATTTATGAAGTTCTGGCATTACCAAATGTCACAAAAAGGAGGCTGCTAGGGTTGGAAATGAGAAGACACTTCATCTTCAGCCAGAATATTAAGTCTATTCCAAAGCTCACTTGAGTTACTGGAAGCCTTTCCACTGTCATCAGTGACAATATTTTTCTCCCCCCATTTTATTTCCTTCCTGCTTTCAATACAGAAGGGCAGGTATCTTCCATATAACTCCAAGAATTAGAAATATACTCTATATTATACTTCTGAATTAATTTCATAATTATAAACATCAGTATTTTCTACAGCATTATATGTAATCCAAACCATACTTCTGAATTAAATAAAATAGAAGCAATAAAAACTGTGCCTTAATTCTACCTCCCCAATATTCCAATACTCTTCTGGGAAAGAAAAGGAAGAGAAAAATGCTTCCATAGTTACTCTAAATGCCACACTGATATTCTAGTACTCAAGTAACATAATTTGTTTGAGAATAATATTGTATGGCAAAAAAAGTACAGCAGATACTAAGAAATAACAGTGATGAACCAATATTCTATTAGCTAAACCAGAAATGTTGTTAGATGCAGTACTTTAGTAATATGAATAGTATTGCATGCCACGTAACAGTTCTGATGGAGCTTTACCTAAAAGAAAGGATATGTTGATCATTCTGGGAACACAAGAGGTTCTTTAGGATGCAAAGCACTATTGGTATCATACTGATATCATAATTTGAAAGTAGTCACCAATTAACCCTGGCCACAGAAGAAAATTTAATCAGTACCCACCAGTCTTTTTTAGAGGTGCAAATCACAAGTCACAGGATGATTCTCAGATTACTATTTCTAAACTTCAGGAAAAACAAAGATCAGAATGCATCAATAAACCACAGCAACACAGTCTGCAAGAAGCCCTTTCCACACATGCTAACAGCAAAAGAGTTCATTCTCAGCATGAAATTTTATAACTTTAACCCAGATAAGAAAGGGAAAAACCTTTATGATTTGGCTCACAGATATCATTTCTCATGTTTGCTGATCAGGTGAATGCTTTAAGTGCAGCATCACGGAGAGTACGTGTCTCCATTTCCATGAGTACTGCAATAGTAAAAAGACTGCCTTCAGGCTTGCCCACACAACATCTGTAGAATTGTAGGACCATAGAAATCCCAAGCTGGAAGGGGAGTTCAATTCCTGGCTCCCCACAAGACCACTACAAAAAACAAACAGCCACAACCAAAATTTCTGAGGGAGCTGTTGTAACACTTCTAGAACTCCTGTAGCTCAATCCACCATGCTCACTTCTCTTATACCCATATGGCCCTGTTGTACTGTGGTGCCCAAAACTGCGCACAAAGCACGAGGTGAGTGCACACCAGCGTAGAGAAGACAATAGTCCCTCCCTTTGGCCAACTGGCAATGCTAGCCTACCACTTAGAGATTTCACACCTACCTTACCCAAATCCTAACCAAGAGCACCACTTCAGATGCATTGTAGAAGCATGAGCAGTTCAGGGAAACCTCAATTAAGGTGTGCATACCACAGCCAAACCACAGAACTCACCTGAGAAGGCCAGTACTGACCACATTAGTCCCTACAGGCTATGCTTATCTCAGAGCAAAAGTCAAATAGAAGCTACTCAGCAGCAGGAAGCCTAGGGAGGATTTCCTCTTGACCTTTAAAGCCAATTACCTGCTGAGCTTCCAGGCTGTTTACTAGCACTGCAGGGAGAAAGAAGTCTTCCTTGTAAAAGTCCTTCTCCTTAAGAACCATGGCCTGCTTTAGTATCAACCACGTGCTGAGAGCTGCAAACAATCATGTGTTAATTGCTTAATTGCCTACCCTGGTATTATTACTGGGGGGAGGTTTCCCTGAGTTAGCTTTTTATGGAGTCAGATTTAAGGCTACTACAAATAAACTATGAATAAAGGAATTCCATGAGAAAAGCCTTCTTTATCCAGATGTAAGAACTCCCTTGTTCAGCCTTTCTCTCTGAGTGGCTAATAGAGTACGTATGGGGAAAAATATAAAAATAGGACTAGGATTCGGTAATACTTCTGGTAGTATAACTTCTCAGGCTTTCTGCAGTATAGGAGCTTCATTAACCACAACAGATTTCTCTCTATGCTTAAGTCATTGAGGTTTAAAAACAGCCAATAGCAACCCTACTTTCAAAAATACCAGTGCACAAAGGCTTGTATCTAGCGTATGCAGGGAGGGAACCTGACAGCTATTTACAGCCATTTAGAAGGATGAGAGAGCCTATTGCCAATATGTACTAGAAGACTAATAAATGTGGAGTAAAAGTTAGCATTTCTATCTAGATTATTAGAGAAAACAGCACTTCATCCATCAAATTTACATCTGTCCTATCTGAGTCTTTATCAACATAGTTCTGTGCTATGTAAGCAGAACAACAAAGGCAATGGTATTAGCTCCAGGAGCTGAGATAAGCTTCTACTGTGCCTATATATGCATGTGTGTGCTTAGCATAGAAGAGATTTTATGGCCATGTAGTTCCTGCTAGTGCTAAGCATCAATCAAGCATGACGGGTTACTGCATAAGATCAGGTTGTTCTCGCAAGTGGCCTGTTTCCATGAGCATAAGAACTTCACCATCTCTGAAAGAATAAAATGATTGGAGATGGGGCTTCGGTGGGTGACAGTGCAGCCTGCTGTCCTCTCCAATATAATCTGTGATGTATGCTTGGTTCCCTGCAGTGCTCTGATATGAGTATCGAGTTCACTGTTTTCTTAGTGAGAATCAGTTAGCAACACTGTGTTATATCCTACTAGAATACAAAACCATTGTGTTTAACCATGAATATGCTAGGGAGTTCATTTAAAATTCCCTTACAGTACACATCATGTTTTATTTTTTCAATTAAACTGATTCAGTACAGAATACAGCATACCTATGTTTCCTTGAGTACTCTCATAGGTAATTGAACATCTGGAGGTAAAAAAGCAACAATAGAAAAGAAGAGATAACATAGAGGTTCTTCATATTACGCTGAACAAAATTCCATACTCCCTACATGCTGCTTGAAAGGGAATATATAGAGCAAGGGGTTATGAAAATGTATAAATATATTCAAGGGGAATTCTAGGGTGCCATTGCTACCATCTGCAAGACATGCTTCTCTTCTGGGTTCTAACTTCTGTTGCTTAAATAACTATAATATAAAGTGAATGTTACATTTTTCCTGCTACTTACACCATATACCTCTCAAAGCTTTGCTAATTCTTAATTCTTAATGAAAATTAGATTAAAGAATTTCTTTTCCCAAATTTTTAGCATCTTCAGAAACTGTTTTCAGGAAAAGAGTATAGGGAATGTAGGAGATAGGGAGAAAGAAAATAATAGAAAAGTCCTGCCTGCTGAAAGGCAGTAAAGAATATGTCAGTGATCTCTGTGGTCTGCAGTCACTCCCCAAAGCTGAGTCTTACTTTTTTAGATACTTTACATGTAAAAGTAAAGCTGCCTCCACTGATGATGGCTTGATTGTGTTGGTCTTGCTCAGTGCACCACTGAGAACCTCAGTGACCTTGCTTAATTTGCAAGTGTTTGCACTAACGAACTGTTCTTGAAGAAAATAAAAGTCTTGAGTGAGCATTTCTCCATTGCCAAACACCATTTTATCCCTTTTCATCTTCCTCTCTTAATGGGGAGAGTTAGCACAATCAGACTTATGGCTGTTACTTCCTGTGCACATATCTATCTGTAGGTGCCTTTGTATAAATGTAAATAAATCTGAGATCTGCTTTTACCTCAGTTGGCCGTAGGAGTGTTTTAGGAACAAAAGTATTATGTGAAATACAAGAGTTTGTTTCCTTTTTTTAAAAAAAAAAATCCCTGTAGAATTGCTATGTTGTAGCAGCCCTTATAATTTTCATGTACCTAATACATTTTATCTGTCTCGTATTTCATGAACATTAATGAATTAAGTTTCAGGAAGAAACTATGTAAAGACTGTAATGATTGGCATTATTTAAGAGATGATTTGTGTAAAAGGTGTTTATTCAGGTGTCAGTCATAAAATGAAGCACAAAACCTGTAAGCCTTAACTCACAGGTGATCGTTTAGATCGCTGCTGCTTCAGAAATATCACCTCCTTACCTATTTGCTGTAATATATTTAGGCATACGAAATTGAACACTTTCCTGTTGTTTTCAGTCTTGATACTTCATTTTCAAGATTCAAACAAAGCAGTTAGCCCATCTCTCCTGAACACATACATCAGCATCAGTATCTGAAGACATGTTAGTAGAAAATCGTTAACTCAAGTAGCAGCAGAAAAATATGACTGCCAAAAGAAAATAATGTTCTGAATTTGTTCCCATATATCCAGATGTTTTCTGTGCTTCACACAACAAGACTAGTTGTAACAAACTGCTGAGAAGATCTGGCCAAATTCTGCCGTGAGTTTAATTGTAATAGGTTGCACATCTGCCTTAAAACTAAACTTCCGATTGAGGAATGACACTGTGCCATTGTATCATTAACAGCTGGGACCTTCCCACAGCCTATTATATCACACTACAGAAATGGCAAACACTCCCCATTTATAAAGAGGGAAAGTATAAAATAAGTTTGGATAACACCTTTTCACCTTGGTACCAGCCTTCAGGAATGCAAAGAACACCTGGTGAAAGAAGCAAGTGCTCTAACCGAGGTGTGTCTAGGGAGCAGTATAATGTTATGGGCAGTTCCTCTGGTGACCATTGCCCAATAAATACCTTGTTTGCACTGCTGCATCCGTGAAAAAAAGTTGTTGGTTCAACTAGCTGTGTAACTCTGCTACAGCTCCTAACATTCTGTAGCCTTGAAAGGCAGTTGGTCCTCTGTGAATAAAAATACAGTGCTTGGTTCAGTTCATTGTTTTAATTTAAATGGACTTGTGAGGTGCATTATATCCTTAGGAATAGGCACAATGTCCAATGAGAGAGTCGAATGATGGCTTGACTTCATTACAGTCCTTCTGCAGCTGGGATATAGTTGCCATTTTTTAACTGCCAGGAAAGAAATTAGAGCTTTAGTTTCTAGAACTGGGGCAAAGCTCACATATGTAAGGATAAAGGAAGGATTTGATGAGATCTGTTTCATACCAACTCCTGAGAATTTTTTCTCAGTTTACATGCAGTTTTCAGCAGTGTTATCCTTAGTTCCCAAGACTAGAAGCATGTGGGAGTGTGGGGAAAATATGTACGTTCTTCCTAGTGTTCCACTGGACAGAGCCCAAATTCCTTGGTGTGGAAGGGATGAAAGGTTCAGAATCGGAAGAAAGGCTTCTGGAAGACACAGCCAACTGGAAGAGAGATTAGCGTGTGGAATCCTTTCCAAAGATGAATCAGGGTGAAATGATTTTACATGTTCTTTCATTGTCTTTCCCACCTTGTTAACATTCCTAAAGCCTGTCTGTAAGCCATGCATAAAGGAGTGCTAATATCCATATGTCAGTACTGGAAACGGTTTCTCCCACACCTAAAGAGTTCATTCCGTATGTAACTCTGATCGCTTGAATAGCTCTGCAGAAGAAAGGATACTGGCTCAGTAAGTCCACCCAAAAGCTGTAGATTCTGCTGAAAACAGCTGCTTTCTTTGCGGGTTGGATGAATCACCACAGGCCTCAGTTGCTTGGGCCTTTGCAGTGGATTCCTCCACACTTCTCTATGCAGTTCTGCCAGGAAATACCTAAATTATCTGGACACCAGCTGTTTGGAAGTCCTGAAAGCCCCATTGTAGGAGTTCAGGACAGCAGAGCAGCTCTTATATCCATCAAATGTATATTTATGCTGTGTATGGATTGTATTTATCCTATTAGAAGAGATTTTTTTATTAGCTGAAATAGTCAGGAAGGATTTTTATTCTTTCTGATACATTTATTGATGCTCAGAGAGTGGAGAATGACTATTCATCTTTCTTTTCTCAGTCAGTCAACAGCTGACTGAACCAAGATGTAGGTCAGGGTGAACTGATGCACCTATAGGTATTAAATTGCTTTGGTGTCTGGTTAGTATCTCTTGATCATACAGTCAGAAAATGCTGGGTGCCAGCTTTGCAGTAAAAATGGAATTTTACCCTATCATCAGACCAGCAGAGAGTTTCAGGGAAGCTAACGGAGGAAAAAATTGTAGGATCATATGGGAATGTTGTTTAACAAATTCTCTTCACAAATCTGTGACACTGGTTGTGCCTTCCAGTCTTACATTCTTATGTTCTTAAGCCTTGCTTACGAACTAATTCCTCTTGACAATTTGATGGAGCTTAGTTCACGATAGAGCATGTCACCAGTTAGTTTGTCTTATGTCTAACTACAGCACTCAATTTTTTCTGTTACTGTGTTATTGTAGACAGCAGGATACTTTTTTCAGAATTACCTGTTGAGATTTTTTTGTTAATGAGCAAATAAACTTTTATCTCCTTCAACAACAGATGCTCTAAATTCAAAGGTCTGAAAACAACATTCATATTCTTTAAGCAAATGATGCAATGTAGGATGCTGAGTTACAAATGTAATTGTGAGTGTGTACAAACGTCCAGTTAGAATAATCTGCCAAGGTCTAAAGCTCTCTTCTAATAAGTATGACATCATACTATACAATTAGTTTAAGTAACAGAGGAAAGAAATTTAGTGTGAAAGAAGGTTAGTTACATTAATTAAACTAGACCTTTTTTTAAATATGCTTTCACAATAGAGTAAAACATGATACTACATAGTTGTACGCAAAGAAGTTTCCATTAGCTGTCCTGAGCAAGAGGGGAACAAGATAAACCTGACATACTCTTGGACATTGAAATGTATATACAAAACTGCCTCCATTTTTTGTGTGCATGTATGTGACAGAAAGAAAGAGGGAAGCTCTGTTGAAAGTGGAAATATCTATTTCCAGTTTCCCTCTGCCCAGATATGGGCATGAGGAAAACTCATTTTTATAGCCAGCCTTTCTCACAGTAGTTTAGGAATAGCATCTTTTTTTCCTTCCACAGTCTGTTGCACAATACTGTGTATAGTGTAAGATTAAGGCTTCTTGAAGATGTTCTTTATTCTTCTCATTTTACCTAATGCAATAAGGCAGGAGGTGGTCTTTTTTTTTACCAGGCAAGAGTGGAACTACTTTTTTGCCCTAAATCCGCAAATGCCTTTGTCTCTGCACGTTTTTACACAAATCCTTTAGCAAATATTTGATTTCTTTCCCTTTTCTTTCACTGTCTAAAAAGTGACCTTGACACCTAACATGCTAATCAGAAGGTCACCTTTCCTAATTTAGGTATCTAAATTTATTCTGTAATGACTGTGTCCCCACCTGTCAATTTATCTCCCACTTTTGTCTTCCTCCTCATTTTGTCCCTTCTCCTCATGTTACATCATCTAATTCTAAGATAAATTAGTTGAATGAGTAGATTTTGGAGTAAAACAGGATGGCCAGTGCGGACTGGATATCTGACTTCTTGACAGCTAAAGTCAAAGTTTTCTTCTGTGAAAAACTTCACACACTATTATTTCTGTGAAGCGTTCAGATCCTAAACTGAAAGATCTTGTTCAGCTCAGGACATGCAGGTGATGGCAGCAGATACAGCAGTGTGACTGCGCATTCCTGCCTGGATTCCTTGCAGTCCACATCAGTCATTTATTCTAAATTAGGAATGTATTTGCTCTGGGCTTGCTCTATAGTCAGTGAAGAAAGGCAAGTACCTTCAGAGAAGCATGTCCCTGGGCATGCCATTGACAACCATTTCTTTCTCCACTGACAACCAAGGAAGTCTCAAGCTGCTACAGTCTCGTACTTCAGATACAGGATTTGGGGAATCCATGTATCTAGCTGCAGTTGCAAGTATGATATAAATCACATGTCAAATTACTTATATTGGCAGTGATGTGTTTGTGTGGTGGAATGCACATACACATGCATGCATGTGTGTTTTTTGTGTGCTTATACTACAAAAACAACAACAGAAATAGCATGGTAACATAGCCTGTGAAATAATGAAACCAGTTTTTAGAAAGATGCAGAAAATATTTACTTGCAGATCTCAGCATAAATTTTTCAGTTTGTACAGAGTGAAATACGACTTCCAAAACCAATCAAATTCAATATAGCATTTGTTCTAGTTGAATATGAATCTGTGGCGAGACCATTTTGACTTGACAGAATAAGAATTTAAAATAAAATTAAATTAAAATACCTAGTGGTAATAAGAGAAACTTTACTACTGACCTCTGTAATGATTTATTGCCAAGACTCATATTGTCAGTGACATCCAGGATCAACAGTGCTCGCAAGCAGTGGACTCAAAATGAAATTGTCTGTTTTTGGCAACAAAATATTCTGCATTTAGCAAAGGCATATGTTTCAAACTCAAATGACTTCATTTCAAATTAAAGCAAAAAAATGTTTTGAAGTCTAGTCATTTGATAATCATTTGCTTTAAAATAAGCAACATATTTCTATCTAATGGGATCCACATCTCTAACAAGTGAACCAACAGTGTGACAAACAAAAAACAACCTGCTCTTAAATATAATTCCAAAATAAATTACATCTAGTACTTTTCTGTTGTTGTTGTACTCTGTTTTCCTCTTTCGGCCACCTGTAGAACTCCCACAATTTTTTCATTACTACAATGACAAATGCTATGAGAAAAGACCTGGTCCATTGCCAGAAATCTACTCTAGACTTCAGTATATGTTTCTGCTTTCAAGAGTCAATTGTTTTCCTTCTCTCCCAGGGGCCACTAGCTACCTTATTACCAGAAAGAATGACCCCTTGACAGCGCAATTGAGATCCAGAAACTCAACAAAATCATAACCCCTCCAGTGGCATCAGAATTCTAATCAACAGCAGAGGGTCTGGAAGACAAATGTACTTGTGTATAAGGACACCATATTAGAAAGAGGCCTCTCTACTTGCAAAGAAACCTATTTCTATTTCTTTTCTCTTGATATTTTTATTACCCCCTTTCTTGTAACCTTTTCATTGCTAGTGTTCTTAAGGTAGAAGGGTTTTCACAGCATGGGAGTTATCTGTACTCAGTTTACACAGTTTGCTGCCTTTTCCTTCTCTTGCAATCTGTTTTGTGAAGTATACAACTGGACACGGGAGCCCCCTAGTTATTACTCTATTAGTTATTTTTTCTCCTATTCAGCTTAACCCACTAGCAGAACAATTGTTCCATCACTGTGCTTATTGCTATGTAGAAAACGCAGGTAAGGAATCCCCAGCCTTGAAATGGAAGTGAAAATTAACTTGGTATCTTAAGGTGAACATGATAAAGAACATACTTTGCACTTGTAGGGGTACCCAAGTGGTGTCATACGATAATATTTCTCAAGTGTAATTACTACTAAAACCACTCAGCTTCTCTGCTGGATCCTTTTCTGTTCCCAAATTTGAGAATCTATTATTGTTTTAGATAAATGCATTGAGACAAATACATGCAAATTGGTTTTGGAGCAGAAGTCCCCAGTCTAGTTTTTATACCCTCATGGAAAGCCTTGCCCCAGAGCCTCAAAGGCAGCAGAAGGCATGCCACCAAACTGCCCAAAAGAATTTTGAAAATATTAGCAAACTTTATGAAAATCTCAAGTTGACTTAAAAGCTTTAACTCTGTCTTTTCTTGTGTAGTGTAGTGTAGTACAAGGATTAGCTAACGTCTATTAATAGAAATTTTTTTAAGATTAGCCTGCCAGATCTGATTCCTTTTAAGCAGAAATTTTGAGATACTTCAGAAAATTGTGGGGAAAAAAGATTCTCAAGATAAAAGGGCAAAAACAACTAAAAAAACCAGTCAGAAACAGTCAGCATGGCAGAACATAAACACATCAAACCGCGCAGCCTTTAAGATATATTTGGGTGAGCAGAGGAATTTGCAGAGACTTATAACAGGATCCTGGCCTTAGACACAGTGTTCCACTGAACACGCACAGGAGAGCAGGGCATGAGAAGGACAAGAAAGCATAAGGGGAAAAACAAAAAAAGAAACTATGTTTTTTACCTTTCTCAGATAAAAGTTCTCCCATGGTGCAAGCAACAAAATAAAAAGTATCTGGCCCCCTGAGCGATCTCTGGACAGAGCAGCAATTTGCCAGCCTGGCAAGGAACAGCACAAACAGCAGTCAAGTGATTTTCCTGCGCCATCTCACCAAGAGAAACCCTGTGTGCCTGGCCTGTTTTCCCTGCCAGGCCACAGTGTTTGTGCTACAGGCAGGCAGCAGGGAGGCTGCTGTACAAAAGGCTCTTCCACCCCATGAGTCAGAGCAAGATAGCCCAGAGAAGCTAAAGCAATTTTGGGGTCAGAGCGACTGAGCCTTCTCTTTGCAAGCAACAACAGTACAGGGAAAGTTTCTCAGCATCAAGGCCATAAGTAAAAATCAAAAGGGGAAAACTGAAATTTACATCATTTGGCACTTTTACCCAAAAGTGTATTGACCCTTACTACATGTTAGGGTCATATCTTTTTAATTTTCATACAGAAACGCAGAAGCAAGTTATACAGATTGTTACACGTGTATATGTTATTCATTAAAAATAGTATACCAAAATAATGCTATTGAAGTCCAAGATCCACCTGACTGGTGGAATATTCTTCTAAAAAAGCAGCTATGAGCTTAAACAGAATGAAGAAAAATCTAAAGATAATAGCAAATGAGAAAGTGGCTGCTTCTGCCAGACCCATCAAGTTAAATGGCTCTTTGCATTGTTCGAAGCTGTGTACATTGTCGTCTGTGGCAGAGGGTAAAGAGGGAAGTTTCACAGATGTTCTGATGAGACAATAAATATAAATAATATTTTGACAGAGAGTTCATCATATTAAAAAAAAAAAAACAACGCATTTCTCCAACTCCAACAGAAATCTCCTTAAAATGAAAAATATTGAGGGCGTATGTGGAGCCATCCAGTAACACTCAAAGGAAATGTGCCATTCAGAACAGAACACACAGAGTGACCAAAGGCTCTAAATGCATAGCACCACTTAAACCTAGTATTAAATACCTATGATAGACACTTTTGGAACACATTTCTCGAAAGTAGTGTCAAGGATCTCCTTCAGCGTAAGCTCATAGGCTGAACTGGTGTTCCCATACCTTACAAGTATAAAAAGGATTCATTTCCACGTATATGCATAGTTGTTGGGTTTTTTTGTTTTTTTTTTTCTTTTTCTTTTTCTGTGCCGGCATTGGGATTTATTCCTCCCCCTGATGAAACATTTACCTCGCACTGCCTCATCAATATTAACCTCACAGATCAACAGATCTTCATATCGACAGAGTAGGGAAGTCGATATCTCCTTATTATTATTTAATAAGTATTTCATTGTCAGTAACCGAGTGAGAACAAACATCTGTGCTGTGTAATGGCACACACTTTAATTTTGCAAGGTTACTCTCTTGCACGTGTTTGACAGTATGAAGTAACCTATAGTGAAAATCTCCCAGTAATATCAGAGTACAAAATCACAACATGTTGAAGGACAGTTAAATTGAACAAAACGGGGTGTTTCTTTAGTCCTACTTTTGATATACAAATGTTGGATGCGTTTTACTGTGGCTTCTGACTATGATTGATAGGAGATGCATCAATTTCAAGGTTTGTGAATTTAAGTAAATTGTTGTCAGTGGTATAGCTTATTCTTTTTTGTATTATTTTTTTTCAAATTATCTCCTTACAGAGAATAGTGCATTACAAATTGAGACAGGATATATGTAAAGCATCAATTTAGCTTGACTATCCACTTTCAACAGTAAAAAGGAAATAGTTGTGATAGGGATGTGAATACATCAGAGTTCAGAAAACTCCAGAGTATTTCAAAAACAGCACTGACAGTGGTGGGTTGGGGTTTTTTTGTTGTTGTTGTTTATTTTGGGGGGTTTTATTTTTGCATTTTCCTAAATAATCTTCAATATTTCTGTTTGGAAAATACTTTGCTCACCTTTCCATTAAGAGGACAAATAGAAAATTAAAACAACAGCAACAACAACCAGCAGATCTTAGGGACATCCTTTTATCTTTGCCCTCAGAATATAATTTTGTTAGCAAAAAAACAACAACAGCAATAACAAACCAACAGAACAAACCAATCAACCCAACTGTATGAACTGCTCGCAACTTGTGGCAGTTCGTTAACCCTTCGTGGCTCAGAGGTAAGACTTTGTTTGACTCAAACCCCAGAGAGCTCCCTTTAAAACTGACAGTGATTAAATATCCTAGGGCAAAGCTCGCTAAGGTTCCAGTACCTGCAGAAATTAGCTGTGTCTGATTTTAAACTAATTTTCCCTCAGCCGCTTCTTATCTGATGGTGTCTGACTTACGGTCTGGTTAGCTGCACAGATACTTTCTATTACGTTTTCCAACACATGGCCAGGACTTGTTTCCATGTATGTGTGTTTTGTCTATGTATCTACATGCCTGTCTGTGTGCATAAAGCAATGTATATGCTAGTTGTGTGTGGTTTTGGTTTTACCATCAGATTCTGTAAATGAATGCAGATACTATCTTCATGTTACTGTTATCCAAAAGAGGCAGTGGGGAAGGGATTCTGTAAATGTAACGATACATGTTGCTGATTAAAAGCGGATGGTAACAGCTAATATATAAGGGGACAGATGAGTTTTTCTTCTAACTTTTTTTCAGAGGAAAAAAAAAAAGAAAGAAAATTAGGCAGAAAAGAACATTTCCAGATGTGACTGTACAGGGCTTGATTTGAAGCGATTTTGTTATCTCTTTAATAATGCATGTAAGAATGCTCATGTGAAACGTTACGTTAAAACTTGGTCCTAGCAGATATTTGTGCTTATGAATTGGTTTCTTATCTATATTTTATGGAGAAATAGCTCAGCACCAGATTAAGGTGCATTATTTCCCAGATTCTCCTTATTAGACGCTGCGTATCTCTCTGCTGTGCCTCCAGGCTTAAATTAAAAACAAAACTTAAGTAAAATTTAAAGAGACAACATTCAGAAACTTATTTTTTTACAAAGCTTCTGAAAGTTCATAATTATTTTTGCCCCTAATAGGCTTTGCCTTTGAAATAATTTGATGGCTAGGTTTGTAAATCCACTCGGAAAGATCTGGCATCCCAGAACCATTAACAGGAGCATATATCACAAAAATCATTTTGCATATAAATAATGGTGCACGGGATTTGGCTTAAATTGTCTGTTTTCATTTGTTTTTGTTTTGTTTTGTTTTTTCCCTCCTCTAAGATAATTTGGAGGGAGGCAGGAAAATCAAACCGAACAATATTTGGAAATGAAACTTGGGTAATTGAGCTAAGTATGTTGAACTTGTCCATCACCTGTGACCTCCCCCTGGTTACACAGCACTTCAAATACTCAAAATGAGGTGGCCTGTGGGATGTAAAAGGAGCAAGTGGGGTTCAACTGTGACCACATTACCCTCTAATCTGCTAACCTTGCTGTTACTGAAGACAGAGGGAGCCCAGCCCTCAGTGCTTGGCCTCTCATAGCCTCGGGAGTTGGGCAGGCATCCAGATCCTGCAGTGAGGGATAGAATGAAGCCCCACGGGTACACTAGAGCCCACTGGTGTAGGGTGTCCCTCAGAAAACCCTACACCTGGAAGTGTGCAGCCATCCCTGTGTGTGAACCTGATGTTGTGCTGTTCATTCCAAAGCGATTATTCAAAACACCTTGGCAGCTGAGCCCTTCCTGCTTTCTGGATAATTATTTCTAATTGTGATTGGCAATAATAGTAATCGCCATATTCCGCCAGCACACAGCTGTAACGATTTCTTTTTATTATTATTATTATTTGGGTTAACAATCAGCACTGACAACAGCAGTTTCCAGTCCTGCTCCCCCCACCGGGCAGATCGGAGGTGCTGGGGGGTAACCGTGGATGTGAGAGGCTGTGCCCCCCCTCCCCCGGGCCGTGCAGGGGCTGGAGCGGCCACTGTAACGATGCCCTTAATAAACCTGCAGGTCGATGCCAGTGAATCTTTGTGGGTTTATTTATATTAACTAAATCGGCCGCATGAATCGCGGCTCCGCGACTCTAGCGGGGAGGGGGTCGGGGCTGGAAGGGAGGGGGCTGCGGTCTCCGTACTGGCGGCAGCTCTCGGGCATCACACGAAGCCGGGAGAGGGCCCCTGGCTCGGTGGTCTCCCTCTCCCCTCCTTCCTCCTCCCCCCCCCGCCCTTCTCTGTGCTCGCCGCCTCGCAGGGCAATGCCACGGGCGAGCACCCCTGGTCAGGCAGCTCCGTACCCGTACCTCACCGCCCCCCGGGGATTACAGCGACGGGGGGAACGGGGCTGGGTTCGGGGCCCGCAGCCCGCAGCCCCGCTCTGCCCCCCCCCCAGAGCTGCCGCCCGCACCGTCCCGTCCCGTCCCGCCCCGTCCCGTCCCGTCCCGTCCTGTCGTCGTACCCCCACTCCCCCCCGGCCCGGGAAGCTGCTCCCTGACGTCAGCTGTTTGCTCCGTCTTTTGTTCGGTTAAAAATAGCTTGACGCGGCAGCTTACCTGCGTCGGGAGCTGCTCTGGGCTGCGTAAGGGAAGGGGGTTCTGGCGGCATCAATCATTTCCTTCTCCCTCGGATCTGGGGTGGCCACACCTAAATTAATTATAGCGGCAGCCCGGAAAGCAGCTCGCGGTCTCCTCAAACAGCGTTTTGCTGCCTGGAGCTCATGGGAAAGAAAAGTTTCTCTGTAATCTGGGTAAAACAGAGCGCTGTTATCAGAGCTCGGCGCTCCTCAGCACAATCCATTGAAGCATCTATGTCGCCAAATACTAATATTCCTCCCTCAGGCTTTATTTTTTATTTTTCCCTTTGCATCTCATTCGTGGCCGTGTTGCACTGCCACTGCACGTTAACCCAGAGAAATAATTGCATTACAGCAGATTACTCGCAGCAGACATTTATTCCTCTTCTCCTGACTCTGCACAGTTATTAACAAGTACGGGGTGCCAGGACAATGGGGAACTTTCCTAATTGAAGAGGAGCAGTTGACGTCTCCCCGTTCCCCGCAATCTGGGGGCCACCCGGTTCGCTCGCTCCTCGCTCGTGTGCGCGCACAAGGACGCACCCGCACTCACGTACGCACCGTTCAGCAGCGATCCCTTATTTCTCAGAGAGATTAAAGAGAAACTTGAAACTGAGGACAAATTAATTGACGGGAAAATTGATCACTTGTTCCACTTTACTTTCTCCCCGTGCTGTAACGCAGCGCCGAGCCTTCGGCTGGGTGGCAGCCCGGCGTCCCGGGACCCCCCATCCCGCCGTGCGGTTTGTGGGGCTGAAGTTTCCCAACAACCCAAGACCGCGTTTTATTGGGCAGTGCGCGTTGCACCCCGCACCGTGCGGACCCGCCGCGGCTGTACGACGCTCACTGTTTTTCTCACACCATCTCAGCGCAGCCGCTTCCCGGCCACAAACCCCTCCGCCGCGGACAGCAGCGTAATCCCCTCGGTGCTCTTTCGTTCCCGGTGCGCGCCCCGTAATTCTTTACAACGAAATTGCTTCCCCTCCGGTTCCTAGATTTTAATTTACTGAAGGACTGATTAGCTGTGGCTTTAAAAGGGCCAGGTCTGCGCCGGCTCGAGGCGTCACCTCTCACCTCCCGCAGCCCCGGGCCGGGGTCACTGCGGGGCCACGGCGGGGGCTGAGCGGGCAGCGCCGCTCCGGCTGCGGCTCCTGCCGCGCTACCTGCGCACCGCGCAGTGCTCTGCGGAGGGGAGCGAAAGCCCCGAGCGGGGATGCTGGAATGAGGCGCCGCGGAAGATGCGGTTCTGTCGGGAGAAAATAATGGTGGGGTTGATTTTAGCTCTCGTCGCCCTGTCCTGATGCCGCCCCTTCTTTTTATTGCCAGGGAGGAGGGAAGGAGGAGGGCCGGCCGGGTTGCACCGCTCTGCTTAAAGGCTTCGTGTAAACTTTGGCATTTCGAGGAATACCTTCAAAAAACCCGAGTCTGATTGGATTCAGGCGTGTGCCCGGCTCACATCGATTTGTGGAGTCATTGGAGGTGTAAAGCTCCGTCGATAGCTTTTCAGGTCCAGTGCCCCTAAAGCAGCAGATTCTGCCTTCTCTGCCGCCAAATCCTGGAATTAGTTTAACAGAAATACATATAATATTTTTCTGCTGTAAAAAAATCATTTCAAAGAGAAGCGATGCTGTAAGAGAAAACACTGCAATAAAATACACAGATCTCTTCTGAAAAGATTTCACCTTGAGCCAATGTTTTGAGTGTGTCAGAGCCTTATTAAAATCACACCGCTGACTTTATTCTGACTATTGTGGCAACGACACGGAGTGCACATAGAAATCTCAAGGAAAAAAATAAGGAAAAGGCTAGAAATGAATTTCTTTTCGGATATGGACGGTGAAAGGTGTGAGCACTCTTTTAATAGTTTCGATCTCTGTCAAATGATCGATGTAGGCAAAGGCAAACACTGAATATTCAGGAAAATGCAATGAATGTTATGGAGTTACCTTTCACTGCATGTACCGCTGGTGCGGAGCCATCGGTGTGTTTATTTTCCTAATGTCTCCCCAAATTCCAGCAATCCGCAGAGCAGTCACAGCCTTTTCCATGTGTTTATCATCGAGATTGCAACAGGATTCGCCTCAATTGTTCTGCCTCTCAGTGTTTGCCTTTCTTCCCTTTTCTGCATTTCCTAGTTACATTTGCTTTGGTTGCAAAAATAAACAGCGGAGTTTTTAACAGCAATTGGAGATGATAATGGTTACTGATCCCATTCTTTCCATCATAATCTTCAAGTGGTTTAAGATTAATGATAGGAGGTGTTTTAGCGAGGAGTGTGGGTTCTCTTCTCCAAAGACCATCGCTATGATAATTTACTTAAGATGTTGACAAGACTGTCAGTGAGGCTAATTTTTTATTAAGCTGCTCTGTAGCAACTGCAGATAGCGTTCGCTGCTGTTATTTAAGCGCACGGTATTTTTGAACGCCTTCCTATAAATATTGTTATTTGCTCTCTGCCTGATGGATTTGCAATTGAGATGATTCCCCTTTGCCTTTGTTTCAAGGAAGGTATCTCCCGGTGTTCTGAGAAATATTCTCTGCCACCCTCCCCCTTTCCCTACACCTTTTAAAAAGAAAATATATTCGAGCACCTCCTGCCTCAATGCTTAGGCGTTGCCTTGTCCGAACCCGGCACAGACCTGAACCAGGTTTGATGGTGATGCTTTGATTTTATTTCTATATTTTAACGGGTAAAACAATCCTGACAGATAGAAATGTTTACCTGTAGCACCTCAAAGCACAAAGAGGCTCTGCTGCCTCTTTAATCGCGCCCGATTTTATGGTTCTTTTTTTTGTTTGTTTGTTTGTTGGGTTTTTTTTCGTCTCTTGACCCATCCCCTCCAACCGATAGGTGAAGTCCTCCTGGTCCGGCCGGAGGCGTCGGGCCTGGCTTCCCCGAGCTGCCACGAGATGATGAAATCTCGCAGCGGATCGGATCAGCTGCTTTCACTCCTTCTGTTGTGTTTTCAATAAACAGAAAATCACAGGCTTTCCCCATAAATTGCCGGCACCGTGTCACGCTCTTTTTAGAGCCATTGATAAGGGCCGTTTTTGTTCTCCACGCGGGATAGGACGTCCTGGGGAAGTTTGTGGTTGCTGAGCCCCGCAGAATGAGTGGAAGGACTCGCGGAAGCTATTTTGTCCCCGTTCTCGGAGGGTTTGGGCTGTCTAAAACATAAATAGTGGCGATAATTGGGAAGGAAAAAAAAAAAAAAAGTCGAAAGAAAATACAATAACTTAATAATAAAATAATTAAAATAAGAGGGAAAAAAAAAAGAAAAAGGAAGAAAAACAAAACAAAACAAAAACAAAACAAACAAAAAAAGGACTTGTGGGTTAGCAGTCTGCGCACAACCTTCCCGTCCCGCAGCAGCCGACCGCGGCTTCGCTCCTCTCGGCGCGGCGCGGCGCAGCGGCCAAGTGGCCAGCAGGGGGCGCTCCAACGTTGCGCCTGGCAGCCTGCGCCCTGCCCGCCGCCTCCGCGCTCCCGCATGTGCGCAAGCACCGCGCAAGCACCGCACACGTTCTCAAGCATCCCGGCTCCGAGTCGCAGCCCGGGGTCGGTTCACCCCCCCGGGTTCCCGGTGCTCGCAGCCCGCCCCGAGCGTCTCTCGCCGATGTGGTGCTTGCCCCGCGGGTGCCTTTTGCGCGCAGTTGGCTGCGCGGAGAGTCCTTCGCCTCCCTCTCTGTGTACTGTACATTATGCAACTTATTAAATACAACGATGAATTGTCAACATTTTTTTCGCCTGTTAGTTCCGCTGATCCGGGCAGGATTTATTTTCGGATCTCAGGTCCTGGAGCTATAATGCGCGATTTCTTTGCCTTAAATAAAATTGGTCAAATGTTGACAACCTTTAAGCCAATCTAACACTCAAGATTACTGATGGGAAACTAATGAGAAAATATCAGATCGTCCGGCCCGGGGGCTCCT
>JAPSGF010000001.1:19265246-19267746 GCA_035772895.1 Perdix hodgsoniae
GATTCTATTGGTCGCATTTGTTTCCTAGAAAGTTAGGAGAACTTTCATCTCTTCCCCACTCTCCTTCTCCTCGAAATAAAGCAGAACTCTTCCCCGATCTTTGGGCCCCACTGCCATAAAACATGACATCAGAGATATGTTTCTAACAATGATTTCATCGCATTTCAAACTCTGCTTCAGATGCTTCAAAATGCCACAAGCTTTTGTTTAAGTGAAACCACCCCTCACACTCCGTGGATTTGCACTAGCTATTTATATTTAAAATACTAAATCAGCATTTTCCTTCATTAGTAGATAGTTTTTGTGTTTTTTTTCTTCTGAAAGCAAATGAAGAAACCCCCCAAAAAAGCCATCCCCACACCTAGCTATGCAACCCTCACACAGGTATAACTCTCATTAAATCAAAGCTGTTTTTCCCATCCCCAAACTTGTGAACATATGCCTGGATTACAGCCATTCCTCATTGCTGAGCTTAACAGCAGTGATTGTGCATGCACATACACATACATATACACGGACACATACACTTAACACGCATGAGCTTACTGGTCTTGTACAGGGCCTTCACAACTCAAACAGAGCTTCTATGTTATTAGCAGACAGTACAGATATTAGACAGCTCTCTGGAATACAAGCTGGTGAGAGATTAGTTTTGTTTAATCTGGTATGAATATAATATTGATAATCAGCAGAAAAATATTATCACAGATGTTCTTTCACCCAATTATTCTCTTAGTGCTGATGACAGGTTTGTTTCTGATTTTTCAACCTTTCTTCTTAACATTTGCGAAGACATATATTTGAGGTCTCTCTCATGTTACTCCAGTCTCTTCTAAGCATAATTAAAAACACAAAAGCCTAACAAAAAATCAAAAATGAAATATTTATTACCGCATTTTGTGACTTAACACCTTTTTTTTTTTTTTTAAACATAACGTCACAGTCCTCATACAAGTATTTTAATGTAAATTTTGACAAAGCTTAAAGGTAACAGCATTTTCTTCTAGTGAGGAACACGTGCTGAGAAAGGAAGAATTCATGGACATACAATACCAATTCCACAGCAGATCTGATACTAGCAAAAACATTCTTTTTTTTTTTTTTTTTTCAATTGAGGTAAACACATAGAATATCTAACATGAAACAATTAATAGACCGAACTCTGTACGAAGTTTGTTACAGTATTCTCTTGCTTTTTTTTTTTCTTTTTTTTTTCTTTTTTTTTTTCCCAAGCTTTGAGTTCATGATAAAGTTCTAGGTTTGGTGCAAACACCGTTAGTAACTTCTTTCATTGAGGAAAGCTGCCCAACTTTTAGTTTCGTTTTGTCCAAAGCCAAGGCTCAGAACTACTGGAAGAAGCTCCTGCTCTGTCTTTTCTGTCTTTTAAATCTTCACCTGCAAGCTCTTTGAAGAAGAGTCAAAAAAAAAAAAAAAAAAAAAAAAAAAAAGACTGAGGAGGAATGGGGAGAGACTTAATGAAGCACAAACTATAAAGATCTGTTTGAAACTAAAGGACACAGTTTATGAAGGAACAAAACGAGGGAATGGCAAGGCCTTCTTGGAATAGTCTTCTGAGTGATGAGAGACCCAGCAAGACTTTTCATCTTCATCTCCAGGGTAGTTCTTTTCTCACTGGCCAAAACAGGTCTTTCATGGATAGTGACTTCACTGCTGAACCAAAACAGTCATTCTTTTGGGAACAACACACATAGTGTGGAAAACAAGGATTTTTTTTTTTTCTTCTAAAACTATTTGAGGCAACGTAACGGAGTGATCAACAGAAATGTACAAGTTAACTTAGTTCCTATGTTTATACTACAGTAGTTATAACTCTTGGAGTCTTTTTTTTTGTTTTTTTTTTGTTTTTTTTTGTTTTTTTTTCCCAGAGGATCTGTACATGGACATAATCATTTCAGCGAGCCCATGATTTCACATTTGTGTTCTTGTTTCGTTGGTCCTCTGTTGTTGATGAAAAATGACAAAAAGTAAAAAATAATCACAGCTGTCTGGAATTTCGTATTAAGTGTCAACATCTGGTCAAAGTTCAAAAGTCTTAAAATAGTTTTTGTTTTTGTTTTGTTTTTGTTTTTCCCTTGAGTTCCCTTATACTATTGGGCATGAATGTCCATAACCTGTCCACCAACACTGGGGTCTACAGAATTTAACATTGTAGGGCTCTGTGCTGACATGGTCATTCCAGAGTGGGTAGGGGGTCCTCCGTGCATCATCATGGCTGGGTGATGGGGGTGACTTGGCAAATATGAGTGGACTGGGGGTCCATGTCTTAATTGAGTAGGGTGTGGGGTCATCTGGGGAGGAGAGTAACTTGGCTGTGCCATACTCATACCCATAGGACCACCCTGAGATACGTAGTCCCCTGGCATGCCTGGCAAACCTAGACAAAAGGGAGGAAAAAAAAAAAGCAGGTCAGATTCCTCAACATTTTTACAATTTACCCATCTAAAATGAACAGGAAAAACAACAGACACTGCAAATCTTC
>JAPSGF010000001.1:19272746-19325246 GCA_035772895.1 Perdix hodgsoniae
CTTGAATACAGATAGTACTTAGAACTTGCCTGCTCGATTTGACTGGTCAATCATAGGCTGTACTATTCTTCTTCTGGCATTAATAAACCTGAAACAGAATACAAAGAATAGCAGTCCTTTCATCAGCTCGCTCTGCGTTCTGGGAGCACCTCTGCTTGAAAACCGACGAGATCTCAGCGCGGCGCGGCAATGCGTTTTGTTTTGCTTCTCTTTCTTAAAGAGCAGAATTTTCACTTTAAGGGATTTTCCTCCGAGTGCTCAGGAATGGTGCACGGTAATGTGCTTATCTGACCGGCCGGCTTAGCGCTGGGTTTGCCAGCGGGCGTGGAACAAGTAAACGTGAAGGAAAACTTGTGTTAAAAGACAATTGTTTCTTTAACTTCTCAGGGTAGCTCGGAACCTGGTTAAAGTTCACAGGCTGCGAGAGTATTTGTTTTGTTTTGTTTTGTTTTTTGGTTGTTTTTTTTTTTTTTTTCCTCCATCACAGGGATTCAGCTCCCCTTGCAGCTGGCCATAAATGAGGACCAGGCTTTGCCACACCGTGCTTTCACAAGGTATTGTTAGGTCAGCAGAGCCATCAATTAGGCTGTCTGAAGTTTTATCACCAGCGCAGCAGCAATAAGGGCCGGCCCAGAAAGGCTCCTGCTCCTCCGCAGCTCCTGCCGCCGCCGCCCGTAAAGCACGGGGTCGCCGCGAGGTCAGTGCCGGCCGGGGGCGACCTCTGCGGCCGCGTGGGGCAGCCCGCGCCCGGCCGTAAAGCCAGGCACCTCGCGCTCGTTAGCGGCCGCGGCCGCAGGTACATGTGGTTGGGATTAGGCCCAAAATAACTTCTCTCTTTCTCTCCCTCTCTTTTTTTTTTTTTTTTTTTTTCTTTTTTTTTTCTCCCCCCTCCCTCCTTCTCGCTCCAACCAGGCCCTGCGCTGGGTGCTGAGGCTTCCGAGCGCTGGGGACGGCGGTTAGCGAGCTGCGGAGCCTGGCTTTAATTTTACGGGTAATCCAAAAATAAGTACTTGCATATTTCTTGTTAGCTTAATGCGCAGCTACACACAGCAGCGCAAACCCAGGCACATTAATTTCACCGAAATAATTTCCAAGCTCGGTTCTTCGCACCGTTTCTCTCACAACGGAGCAATTCTCCATCACTCACGGCCACGCTTGTTTTTGTCCCCCCTTTGTGCTGGAGAACACTCTGAGCTCCGCACTGGTTTTGTGTGCTGTTCCACAGCCGGGGCTTTGGGCCCGTGACCCTTAAGGAGCGCTAATGAAGGCGAGTACTGGTGTTTAATCCTCTTCAGAAATACTAACATGCCCATCATCCAAAACAGCCTCCAATAATTGCCGTTGGGCCCGATCCAAGGCCCCGCGAAGTCTTTCAGTTAGGAGCTGAAAACTAAGTTCATCTGCTCATTTAGCAAATTGCTGGCCTTTCTATAGCATCAACTCCGTGAGCCCTTTTGTTGCGTTCCCTCCCGCCTCCCCCGCGAAATTCCCTCGCAGATAATAAAGGATGGAACACCTTCGATTGCAGCTCCTGTAATCACAGTTGTGGAAATTTCATTAGACAGATGCATAAATGCTACAAGTAACACTAAAGGGCTCTTTTGCATCTCTCTGTTTACATCCTGAAGACATTCTTTATTCTTTAAGAAAAGTATAATTCAGTTGTCAGAAATGTCATCCTGCCTCAGAATTACTCATGACTTCAGGTATTAAAATAAAAACTCAGACACAGTCGACGCACTTGTTTATTCCCTTCTGACTGCAGTGCAGAGAAGGCATTTCTTGCCTTGGCGCTGTGATTTCTAGTTGCGTTTCTGTCCTCAAAGACAAAGGTCTCCAACAGAACTTAATTTGCTTAGCTGCTTTCCAGTAATGTTACGTGCTGACCAAATGGAGGCTGACCTGAACCCTCTCTAGCCAGCATGCCTTTTATCAGCTAAAGTTAAGGCCAATAGAGATTAACAGGAAAGCCTGATAAGACTGTTTTCTCTTCTCCTATGAGCTTCTAATGGTGTATACAGATGGCAAGGTTTTAAAGAATGGAATGAACGCTTATTTAGGCCTGTAAAAAATCACAGACAACAGGCATCCCCCCTCCCCCCTGCCTTTCGTCTTACTAACCCGTGTTCTTCAATCAGGCCACTCTTCAGGGAAACCAAATTGCTTTTTTTTTTCCTTCTTCTTCTTTTTTTTTTTTTTTTTTATTTAAACCCCAACTACTTTTATTGTTTACATCTGGTGGTCCCCTTATTTATGTCCCTTTCCACTTCCCTGCAAGCACACCCTTACTCACAGGGCTGCGAAGCATTATGGGCCTTGGCTCTCAGCAGGAGAACTCGACACTGTCTTCAAACAAATAATTAAGGGGAAGGTTAAAGGTTCACCCAGAGGTCACATCTTTGGATACTCCTCAGAAAGTTTACATTAGTAAGAAATGGGTGCCCTCTGAAGTGTTTTTTCAATAGGTTTGCACAACAAAGCAGAACATTAAGAAAATTCTAAGTCCTGAAAGGTTTCAGGTGACAACTGCGTTTGTGAGAGTACAGATTTGGATACTCCGCTCTGGTCTTGCCTATTTTACAGCCACCAGAGCTTAAGCCTCTAGGATATTGAAAATATTGGCTATTGAAAAATTCTGTCCAACCATTTACTCGCAATAGAACTTCTCCCTTCTTTATTCCACTGATATGAATAATGACAACGTTTCTGTGTGAACTCTATAGACAGTTCACTAAGTGTTTTGGAAAGGCAAATTAAAGCCCCAGTAGTAGTGAGTTTGCTGATCACCCAAAAAAAGAAGAAAAAAAAAAGTGATAAAAATTGTCGCATTGGTCCAGCTTCTCTTTTTTTTTCCCTCAAAAAAAAAACCATATTTTTTTTCAATTTCTGATTTAATTGTAACTCTGTTTTTTTTCTTCTGTGCATGCTTATAACTGCAGGTTATGACATCTTCTAGATCAACAACATGTGAAGAGAAGACACTTTGTCATATTCTCAGATATAGGAGAACTTTAGGCATTCAGTTCATTTTGAAGTTCCTTTCTTATGATTCCTTTGAAAAATCCTGGCTAGTGATGGCATCAGTTATACCCACCCATGGTTATGTCTAAAAAACTGCACTTGAAATTATTTAGATTGGCAAAATTGTGGGTGGAAAACAAACATACATTTTGGGTCAAACTAAAAATTGCATCCAGTGTCGTAGCAGTAGCTACATCAGGTAGCACATCAGCACAATTGGCAGACAAGGGCACAGAATGCAGTGTTTGTGGATTATTATGTGTCCTTTATACTGCCCTATAAATATGCACAGTGCATAATAGAGACATAAAAGCCACAGTCACTGCCCTAGTCTTTACTTTTTTCCTTTCTTTCTTTCTTTTTTCTTTTTTTTCTTTTTCTTTTCTTTTTTTTTTCTTTTTTTTTTTTTTTCTGAGGGCTTTTTGTACCTCTCGGGGAGCAATCTCTAGAGCCAAAGTAAAGCAAAATACAGCTTTCTGCACAGCACTTCAATTTGTGCATTGCAGAAATACTGTGATGTTATTTTGGCACAAGTATCTTCCAAAGGCACTAAAAGACAGGTGAAAAAAAAAATAAAGAGAACACCAATGCCACTATTTCCAGCATTACTTGGAACCCTATAAAAGAAGAATTCACAGCTCTGCTCCTGACACTAATTGTCTGCCTTGTTCATACCCTTCACCCAGAGGCCAAAGACTGAATGGCCCAAAAAGATGAGTAAAATCTATCAACAAGACATAGATTTCTTTGTTACACTTCTGTTAATAGTAATTCCTATTACTTGGATGATAGCAGCAGTTAGAGAACCCAATAAAGCTCAGTCGTACTTCACCCCACACTGTACACACTGTCCAAGAGAACTCACAGTCTGAACAGATTTCTAGGCAAAGCCTGGGGGAGAGGAGACGCCTTCTCCCTGTTTGCAAAGGGGAACTGAGACAGACGGAGATTAAGTGACAAGGCCAAAGTCATACAAGAGATCTTTGGCAGAGCCACACTCCCAACATAGATTTCCTCAGTCCTCTTTCAGCACTCAGTACAATCTGCTATCCATATGCTATCTTTCCTTTGTTCCTCCAGATTAGCAGTCAGGCACACTGGCAGGGGAGTGCAGAGAGCTCACATTGCCACCGTTTGTGCCTTACCTGCTGTGTAGATAAAGAGGGGTCATCAGCCTCCAGGGCTGTGAGTTGATACCTTCACAAACTCTACATTCATGTGGTACTTGGTCCTCATTCCAGAATGATAAATGAGGTGTGTAATGTTGAGAAATACATGTCATTGTCATAGTATGTTTAATGAAAATCTCACTTCCAGCATTTTGCAAGTAACAGATTACAAACCCTACTTATTCAAACAACAGAAATAAGTTGTTTGTTTTGTTTTTTTTTTCATCTTGTATTTTTTTTAATTGCTACCGAAAGCAGCCACATATATTTTCTAAAATATACTTTTCCAAAATCTAAAAAATAAATCTATATCAAGATAAAAAATCTAAAAAATACTTTTCCAAAGTCTGTCTTTCTCACACAAGGAGTTACGGTAACTTCAGTGGGACAATTTATGAAAGTGCAGCCAACAAGGTTTGGCTCAAAATGCTCAACAATGTGGAATTTTTAAAAGAAGTTACTTCAGTTTTATCTAATTCTAGCAAAAAACAAAACAAAACGGAAAAACAAAAAACCCCACAAAACAAAACCCCACAGTAGAACAGTAAAGGTACACTAGTGAATATGCAGTGTAGTCTGGTGATTTGGTAGCCCTAGTCCTAATTGGTTCCTACCACTGCTAATTAGCATGACAATATAACCTAAATACATGCATTTAATTGCATCTTCTCAAATTGAGGTTTGCTTTTCTTTATCCAAAATATACATGCATTTTTTACTTTATAGGAAGTTCCATAATTAATCTTCTTTATATATTTATCGTATTTATCTCCAGACATATAAAATGATGTTAAATTCACATTTACATAACATGTTTCATATTTACAATAAGCAAGATCCAGATAAAATTGCGGAGAAATATGTCTGCAAGTGCAAAAGAGAATAAACAGCAAGTAGAGATCTCTTAGTCTGCTTTTTCATGTCTGGCACATTCAAAAACAATTTTGTCATTGTTTCCACTGTCATTTTTTGTACATACTGTGTGTTTCAAGATACAAGGACCTCCCCATAAATGAATCTATTTAAGATTAGTTCTTAAAGTGAACTATTGGTGGCTGTACTGATTGGTAATCAGAATTAGAAATGACTCTACTGTATGTCTATCATGAAAAATACATCTTAAGGATGTAGGCTCACAGTAATTTAGTTTCAGGAGGACAAATAGCATGAAAGCTTGGAAATTATAATACACCTCCAAGTTGAGGTCTAACGGGAACTCAAGCAGAGAGTAGTATCGAATTCCATTTGCTTGTCTACACATCTCATAGATTCTGTGAGATGAACTGGTACAAAACATAACTAGTCTTCCACAGCAGAGTATATTGTTCTGTATAAGAAACAGAAGTACAGCATGGACTACAAAGTACAACTCAAAACTTTTCAGTATCAGTCTTCAATGTGAATTTTCACTTAACATATCCATCCAAGAAAATAAGGTGTTAAAATACTGCACTTATTTAACAGATCAGCTACCACAAAAAAAAAAAAAAAAAAAAAGGTTGTCTACTCTTTATGTGAAAAATAGATAAAGAAACAAATTTGTGAGATGGATTCAGCACTAGTTCTCTAGAGGGATTATTGACAAGGAGAGTTTTGCTCGAATTTAGGTTTTAGCCCAAGAAGACAATTCTGCCCATTCTCTTGAAAAGAATACAAGTACTGAAGGAACGCTGTCACAGGCTTATGCATAACTATAATAACAATAACAACAGTAATGTAGGGTCAAAATTGTTTCTTTTTTCCAATCATCTGAAAATATACTCTAATTTTCAAAATTTTGGGGTTCCCAGAGGAACAGCCTAATGAGATTTTTCAAAAACCTGACAAATCTAGATGCAAAGCTACTCTGTCATTAAACTTAGGTAAATGGAAGTCAGGCTTCATGGGGCTTATGCACCTGCTTCAATGTTTTGCTGACTAAGCGCTTAAAAACACATTGTAAGAAATAATCCAAATGGTTTTACCTTGGCCGGGAAAATAAATCTTTGCCATAAATGATATTTAAGTACTTGGAGTGTGAACACATCAGTGTTTAGCCCAAGAGCATGCTACAGTGATCTCTTGTTGTCCAAGCCTGCCCTAATTTGGAAGGGAAAATAAGTGCTGAAATATAATATTTAAGTCACAAAAATGCTTTGATAAATAACCTAGAAAATAATTTCCCAATCTAAAAGAAAAACTTCTTAAGTTTTGAGGAGTTCGCAGCAGACTGAAAGAATGCATTAGAAAAAAAACTAATTTGCAGAAACACTTTTATCAATATATCAGCCTTTGTAGCAATCTCTGTCACCTAAACTTTTATTTGAGCAAGTAAAATCTAGTTATCTTAGTTTATTTAACTTCTCCCTCCAATGTGTATTCTAAACTGACAGAATTAGGTTTAGGTGTCCTTTTGTATGTGTGCGTATAAAAATGGTTGAAAAAGCCCTTGTTTATGCTTCACTGAATCTATGCCGCACCTGGTTACCAACGCTTACTTGTAGCATTCCTTACAGGAGAGTTAAAAAAGCTGACTTAGTCACCTGGAAATGAGCCACCTAAATGAGGCTTCCTTAAGTCCCAAATCTTGAGGAACAGAGCCACTTCCATGACTGGTTTCAGGGAAGAGAGTGGAACAGGCAGTTTCACATTGTTTTGAGTAGCCTTGTTAGAGAAGGGGGGTTGTAGGCTGCTTAAACTGACTTTCTTAAGCTAATTTTGGTATCTCACATCTCTCTTAGGTGTGATTCAGCAGACCTAAGTCAGTATCCACATTTGGTGAAAGGAGGGCTCTAGAAAATGACAGCAAGTGTCTAAGCTGGGTGCCAACAGCCCAAGGCAGGCACTAACAGCCCCAGAGACCTATGCCACATCTTGTATGTTTGTGTTGGATCTTCTAAAAATACGTTATGGCACCAGGAACTGCCAATTGTTGAAAACCATGAATTTGCCCATCCTGTACCTGTGAGACTGTCTAAAAAAATCAGAAGTTTAAACAGTGCCTTTTGTATTTACATTCCATGTTTTTGAGTCATTGTGTCACATTTTTAAACTGCTTTCCTCAGCAACAAAATCTAGAAACTTACTTGGAAAGTCAGGGCCTTGAGTTAACATGAAATAACTTGGGCCTTGTGATAAAATCATGAGAATTGGCAACCAGGCTCCTATTCACCTCAGAGAAAATATGTATCTTAAAACACGTAACTCTTGGTTACCAGGCTACCTTTTCGAAGCACAGGAAAACGATTTGGCTTCTGCCAAAGCCCTAGTACATTTCACACTGAAACACACACCCTGAGCAGCCATGCTCGCATACGGCCTTGGCCAGGGGCCTGCTTACAGGGCCATGCTGGTCTCTGCCCCAGGATGCCCTGATAGGGATGCATCACCTCATTGTACCTATTGCGTTCCCATCGTGGGGTACAGCCAGCACTCCCCAGTGCACCTTGAGAGGGCTAACACCTGCCTGCACTCCACAGTCTTGCCACTGCCCCAGGGATGCTTCCAGGGTGGGCAGGGGCACCAGGGCTACTGGCTTCTCCAAAGTCCCAGGGGTAAGGTGGCCATGCTGGGCTTTCACTTGGTGTGAGTGAATGAGGTGAGGGGGATTGTGCTGCCCTGGTCAGGTGGACTGTGCTGCCCTGGTCAGTGAATATGTCAAGGTGGGAGGTGAGTCTACTAGGTGAGGGTAATGAAGAACTATGCCATACATGCATATAGAATCATAGAATGGCTTGGGTTGGAAGGGACCCTGAGGATCATCAAGTTCCAACCCCCCTGCTTCAGGCAGGGTCACCAAACTCCAGAAAATGCCAAAGGAAAGGCATGTATATCCTTACAAGCTTTCATAAAACCTCAACTTAGGAAGAAAAGTACCCTCTTTTATGCCCCTTGGATTTCTGACTGGTAACAAGGGACAGTCAGTGAGTGTGGCCACAACCAAAGTCATGAAGCAGCCTGGCAGGCTCTCATTTCCCAAGCAATGCTGACTGCTCTTCCAGAGTACCATCAAATTATTCATCTGTAGTTATTTATCATGCACCATAAAAATGATCTTTTAAAGATACTTGAAAGGAAGGGAGGAGACAAGCAGACATACTTCCTTCGCTATTCATATCTTACAGATAAAATGCAAAGTCAATAGACATAAGCTGTAGTATGTAACCTCATCCCGTACTTGATTTATTGCAGATGGGAATCAACTAGAAACTGAATTGCTTTGAAATTTTTACTACTGACATTAAAATTCCAGGTTTGTATACATACATCTCATGGAGATGCTAAATACAATTTTAGTTAATTTGATATGTGCTTTGATTTGCTGGTAGGTGTCCATATTATAGGTAGATAACAGACCTCCTATAAAATCTTAAATAACTCATATATTTAAAGATATGTTAGTTCATCACATTAAACTCACAGGATAAGATTTTCAAAACAGATGATGATCCAGCAGGCTTGAAAACATAATCAGATTGTCCAGCTCCTTAAACAGGAGTTGAGTTCTCTCATTTTCAGCAACTCACTCAAAAAAAAATGTGTAACTTTGAAAGACCACATTGAAGTAACTTATACGTATTTTTAACTATTTCATACTGAGCTTTTCAGCTTTTTAGACAATTCTAAATTGACACGAAAAGGAGGATTGTCAACAAATTTAACTTCTGTTTAACTTCCCTGATGAAATTAGATTAAGGCATTAATTCTGCTTCTTTTCAGTGGAAACTACCTAAGTAGCAACTTGCCAAAAATGCATAAAGGTGTTTAGCAATTACATACTGGGTATGTTTGAAGAGATCAAGGTGCACTCACATGTCCTGTGCTATGGATATTTCTGATTAGCTTGTCACCTACTCTAAAGAAGATGTAGCCCAACTCTCCTATACTATATAACAGGCCAGCTGTTAGCTGTCTGTCAAGCACCTAAAGTGGACAAGTAGTCCAGGAGCAAAAATGTCACTCCTTTGATCTGGCAAGGAGCAGCTGCTGATTTATAGAGTAGGACTTTGTTCTTCCGTTCTATTTTACTTTCTTTCCTAAGGCAGAACCACAAAATCCAGCAGAAAAAAAAAGTGCCGTTCTCTGCAACATCAACAAGCTCTGACAACTGCAACAGGGTTTTTCTTGGCCCTAACAAAGCTCTCAGGCATCTCCTTTGACGCTCACCTTTTTTTTCTCCTTCTTTTTGCAATGCAGTAGTTATTGTTTAATTCAGCTTCTGTAAATGGAATGGACTGTGGCCAGCAAGCCTGGGGCATAAACACACCTGTATGAAAGAAGCCTTATTGTAGCAACCATCTACAACCAACCTGCACATGCACTACCAGATCGTGAGTTCAGAAGGAATGTTCCATTTTCCCTGACAGTAAACTTTGCTTTAAGATAACATTTTTTTTGTTTGTACCCACTGTCCTGTCTTGACCGTGAAACTTCTACACTTTTTCATTGTTATTAAAATCCGATGGAATAAAAATGAGATGGAATAAAAATGAGTATTTTTCTACCTGTCAACCAGTGGACCTAAGGAAATTTTATCCAGAGAGCCCATTTAACAACAACAACAAAAACAAAAACAAAAACAAAAACAAAAAACACACAGCCAAAATAGATTTATAGAAAAGCAATACTGAATGTTTGAGAACTACTGATCCTGAAGATGCCTGTTCTGTTTCAGAGGCAATGATGCAGTTCTTGTCACCTCTGGCTTACACTGTTAAGGATTTTCCTCCAAAAACATTTCAGAAAACAAGTAAAGAGTAAGAAATAGGATTCAATACAACTAATGTGACTGTGACACCACGGGCCAGATTAAATGCTCTCTGCAGTTATTTTAGACTCAGAAGGTGCAGAACAGATTTATCACATGATTAGTAACTATAAGGGGCACTGTACCCTTGCCTCACCTATTGGAAGTAAGGCAGTTTCCTCTGTTATAGCTGCCCTTTTATTTTCTTTCAGATCCGCTTTCAACTTTATTAACTGAAAAAGAGATTTACAGACAAGAAAAGGTGCAGTACAACACTGTTGAGGAGTATCGTGTGCTTATGGATCAGGAAGTAAACAACACAGCCAGCTGTGTATTTGACCCGTGTATGTATCTGCATGCATGTTATACTTAAGCTTTTTCATAATGTAACTTTAAAAACAAGCACAAAAGGTCTTAACAAAAAAGATGGGAAGAGTCGAGGGAGGTGGGGGTGACATCATGACTACAAGATCTTTTGCATATATGTTAGCTTGTGGAAATAAATAAGAACTATTGCAGCCAAGCCCCTAAGGGGGGCAGGAAAATTATGATGTACAGGATAGTATAAAATGATATATTAAAAACTGAGTTGTCAGTGGAACAATAGAATATTAAGCAAAAGTCCATAATAATTGGCAGATATTTAGCTGTAGACATCTTTCTCTGGTTGGTGGGTACTAAAGTATACGTGAGAGGAAAGGGAACTAGTTAGGTAATTAGAAGTCATGGGCATAAATAATACACTATGTATAAACAACCCCCCTTCCCCTCATGTTATAGCTCTTCTTCAGATACACATAATCATCTCTCAGTAAGCCATACTTGCTGATACCACTTGTGTTTTGGTCTTCACACTGTTTGGTTTCAGGAGATTCTGCTTATGTTCATTTTCCTTTTCTCTCTAAACACCGAGTCATGTTCATTTTTTCCCCTTTGATTATTCCAATATTGGTGGCAAGACTTTTAACAAACCAGAGTCTGATTGCTCAGCAGCTAAAGCTGCATCAGCACCACAAACACTGCAGTCTGCCGTGTTATGGAATACTTGCTCCATAATGACTGAAGATTCTAACAGCATAAGTATGGGATGGCTATATTCTTTAAGTGTGCTAAAACAAAGAGGCAATCGTGCAGATGCTCCCACTGTCATTCTGGTGAAGAATTTACTCTGTCTCATCCCCCCCCTTGTGTTCTCTAAACTACACAGGAATCGTGTGAAAATGCTTTAAACATTTTTGAGAGTTCGTTAGTATACTAATGTGCGTCACATACTTCTGTGTCTCTGTTACTGTAAGCCAAACTGGTTTGAATTATGGAATCTAAAAATTAAATAACCTCTCTGGAGCTGTTTCCTCTTCCTGTCACTCTGTATCCCAGGCTCCTGTACTTTTAGGCCAGTGCTTCATCTCCCCCAGGGCTTAGCTCTTGCTCCCCAGACTACCTTGCTGGCTTACCAGAGATAATTGCGAAGTACAGCTGGCAAGTCAGTGATAAAGCTTGCTGGTGCTCTGCAGGGGTCCTAGATGAACAGATATGCTGTGGTTGAGGGCATATATATGAATATAGCACCACCTCTCTTCCCTATTCAGTTTTCATTCTTCTGAACAAGCTAAAGACTAAAACCAGGAAGATTTGTGCTTTCTGAAGCACTTGGAAGGTTTGCTTCCTTTGATTTCAGTACTTGGTTTATGGGAAGAGCAAAGCGTAGGAGGTGCCTGTGCCTGAGTGCACCATATTTAGGTTGTTGAGTTCCCAAGCTATTCTTAAAGGATGGGTAGATAGAGAAGTACCTCTTAATGAAATCGAATTACCTCTTAATGTGTCACTTCTTCATGTGAAAACTAAACGATACCAGAAAAATAAACTTCAGACGAGCACATATTTCTTCAATGAAAACGAGCCAGATCAGTAAAGTACTCTACTATCCCATATTTTGCATACAATATCTATTATGAAATGAAGCCCAATCTATACAATCTCTCTAATATTTATCTTTCTTTATGAGAACAGTTTGGAAACTGTGTGCGATCTTTCATAATGTTAATAACTGGTTGCTGATGGATTTCACCATTAACTCTGACTGTTCTGACTGGTTGGGTGTTGAGGATTAATTTTCAGTAGAATTTCACTAATCGTTCCTGCACTGCGTAGGGGTGAAGGCATCTAAGAATATGTGTATAAACCTGCATTTGAGCCCATAAAATCGGTAATTGCAGGGCTGTATCCAACTGTGCTGATCACTGTGGCCCAACCTATTAAAGCACTCAGATGTATAAGGAAAATCTTCAAATTAACCAAGTTCTGTTATAAAAATCATAATACCCCCCGTAAAGACCATCTTAAAGTTTAAGTTTAGAATTAGATGGCATTATTGGCAAAAGGATATCGATACTTTGGTACCTCAGTTGTAGGTGATCTGTTATCAAGAAAATTCATCATCTTTGGTTAGATGTTCTGGGAATCACCAGAAGATGGACTTATATACCTAACTACCATTTAAAACAAAATAAAACAAACCAAAACAAATGAAACCAAACAAAACAATCAAAAAATGCTTCACTTAATGGAGAAACTACCTAAAATCTTTTGCATGTACATTTCTACTCTTCTAACACCATATCCCATCAACATTTTTTTTAGGGTATATATTCAATATTCATATATATTTAGGGTATATATTCATCAACATTTTAGGGTATATATTTATATATACCCTAACAGCGAGTTACTTTTGTGCTGTAAGCAAGCTCTTCCTCTGCGTTAGAGGGAGACATGTATAACCAATAATGTTTCCTATAGATCATTTTAGTGAGAGAGACATTTAAAACGGGCCTATTCATTCTTACAACAACACGGATAAAGATCTCTTTCCTTTTTAGCTGACACCAGAATTATTTGAATATTTATCTGGAAAGAAGGAGATCGAGTTTTGTCTCCCCTTCCTCCTTAATATGGAACAAAGACTTGAGCACAGGACCTTCACATACCCTTAAATAATATCTGAATCACCAGACAGTTCAGTACAGTGAACAAAGCCTTTTCAGTTCTCATTCTGAGATGTTCCACCACCTGAAATAATTATAAAGTCTTCGTAATTAACCAGAAATTAACTCTCATACCTCTTAAGTTGGAGCCCTAACCAAGAGGTTGTACAGTCAAATTCTTGTTCTTATTATTTTTGTTCTACTGACTAGCCATTACATACACAACAGAATTGGTAGTCAGAAGAACAAGAAAGGCATGATAGTGAAAAAGAGTAAAGATGGAACATTATGTTCAATAGCCCATTGATTGGGAAACTCAGTTCACTTGGAACAGCTAAGACAATGATTTAAATCGAGATGAAGAGAAGACTTGTGAACATATATCCTATTTAACAAGTGAATTTTCTAGCCAATGAGCCATTGAGTACAGCACTCTCTCTACCTCATTTGCCTGTTTCACATAAAGCTAGGTATGACCAATACATGAGAAGACTTTGTCTGGACTGGGTCCCTGGTAAGATACACTGAGACCAGGTTGATTTTGTGTTGAGAGCTGTCTCACTCTAGAGCATGTTACTGTCTATTTATCACTGTACATGTATTTCTCCTCCTATGCCCTGGAGGTGCTGTTTACATAAACTAACTATGGTCAGGGTAGTACTTTGCTTGTCAGTACTGCTACTGCTACTGCTACAGTCATACGTTTCTCAGTAATAGCACATTCTAAGCAGTTTTGTGCATGCTCACCAATGAAAACAAGTCCATGGGGACCAAAAGATTTCAGGCACCTACAGTCTGTACAGATGAGGAAACTGGAAAATTCAGTGATACCTAAGAATAAAGATTAGCTTAAAGACTGCTGAATTTTTTTTACTGAATACTCATATACAACTCAATTAATGCATATCTAATGGACACATATTCATGAGAAAATATTTTGCAAAGTGTGCTACACAGATCTTTCATCTTTACTTATACAATTTATAAGACAGCAATGTAATACTTTCCTAAGAATTTTCAACAAAATTGGAATACTTTTAAAGAAGATTTAAGGTCAGCATCAACATTATGTAAAAAAAAAAAAAGCCTGTGAAAAGAAAACACCTCAAATTCTCATGTGGCATCTTCAAGCAAGAAAGGTCAGGATTGTGCTTAAAAATAAATTTGATATGAAACCTAGCTGAATAAAATAAAAACAATGTTTTCTTTCTAATTCAGTGTCCAAACTGAGGTGAACATAGATAAATCAGTAGTTAGAAGAAAGTTACTCTTTGTTTTTCACTTTGAATTACAAAAGTATCAATAGCATATGTACATATCAAGGAATAACACACCTTTTAAATCTGATAGTAAAAATCTTGTAATGTTTAACTACTTTAGAAATCAACTATGTCGTATTTACAATGTGTCAACTTTTAGCATGATGAAGTGTAAAATAGAATAACAACAAGAAATGCAAATACTCATTTTCCTAGGAGACAGGTGAACTAGTAAGGGTTAGTTTCCATTTCTATTTCTGTGATTTTTCTGCAGCTGTTACATTCCATCTTTCCAATGTGACTATATTATTATCCACAAAATTTTTAGCATCATCATAATCATAAAATATATATTTTATATCTTTATAAATCACACGAGGCTTAGCAGTCCCATGTGATGCCACATCTGCTTTAATCCTAGTAAATTCTAGCCTCAGACAGCATAGCCTGTGGTGTCTCACCTGAGTTCACAGAAACATTTCAGGGAATGCATTAGCTTTGTGAATCAGTCAAATAAATGAAAACAAATATAGTGGTAAATAGCCAAATTAAAACTTATCATTTTAAATTGGTTTTGACAAGTAGCCCAAGTTGAAAAATCTAAATCTACTTTATGTATGTCCCTTAACCACTAATCAGTTCTTCTAAGTCATCCAGCTAGTGGCCCAAGTTTTGATACCTGATACAAGTATTCAGAATTTTTAATAAGTGTCCAAAAATCAAATATGAAAAGATCTTAATGTCAAATTCCACATCCTAATTTAAAATAAAAATTATATTGAAAAAAAAAACAAAACAAAAAACAAGTACCTAATTGCTAAGACAAATGTGATGTGAAGATGTGCAGTTAAGACTGGTGCCTACGCTTTTCAGGTGCAGTAAATTCAGGTTAAAAAAAAATGGAAAGTAAAATGTTTTGTGGCATGCTTTACATCCAGAGTGAAAAAAATCCATTTCATCCTTCTGCCAGAGTCATCCCAAGAGCTACCTAGAACACGCACTAGTTTTCCAATAAAGCATAGGCCTATAATAAGTACTTAAGCATGCAATTTAGTATTAATCTTTCCCATGAACTTGATCTCAAAGCAGTTTCTATGAAGAGAAATTGAGAAGTGTATACAGGCAAAAGAGAAAATATAAAGCAAGCCAATGACACAGAAAGGCTCTTTAGATTGGATCTGTGGTAGAGAGGATAGATTTTTCAATGAGATTGCAGAACACAGGGGAGGACAATACTAGATGAACAGAGAGTAGAGAGGACAAAATGAAAAAAAGAGACATAGATGGTAAAGTAGGTTTTGACATTGTAGAAGAAATATTGACATTGATCCGTAAAGTATGGTGGAAGGCTGCTGAAGTGCATAAAGCAGGAGGTGTTTTTGATGCATGCGTGAGAAGGAAGCATCAGCATGTGGCACCTTAGGGGGGAGGTGAAGAACTGGGACTTAGAGTCCTGAGGGAAGGGAACTACAATAGTCAAGGTGAGAAAAGATGAAGGCAGAAGCAAACGTGACATACTGTCAGAATGGAAACAGGAAGAAGGGCAGACATTGGAGATGTGAGGGAAAGTGCAATACAAAGAATTATTTGTAGATATTTGGCAGTGGGAATAAATGTGTGAAGTGGTCTAGAGGAGTATAAAGGAGTAAGACCTGAATATCCAGGAGAATAATGTTGCTCTAAGTTCACTGTCAGTTTTGTTTGCCAGGTTAAATATTCATCTATATAAAAAATAATGCTATCTAAAACACAAACTTCTTTTAAACAATACTCTATTTATTGTGAGAGCTTGTTAGTCAAGCAATTTCTGCAATAGATGCAGCTGTGGCTTTTTCTATCTCATTGGTAATTTTAACTCTCTTATAACTATGAAGCTTTTCAAAGTATTTACAAATGATAAATATGCTATAAATATACTTTCCATCAATTCTTGAGTTCTGTTTTGTTTGAATGTACTATGCATTCTTTAACATCTAAATAGTTTGCCCCAAAATCATCACAACATAGCAACACTTTGGAACAGAAGATGCGAATATGATTCTGATAAAGCTTTGCAATTTTTTATTTTTTTTTAAATATGAGCTTTGAACAGTTTATGTTTACAATCGATATCTTTTCTTCATAATGTAGTCCAAAGATCCAAGTTCAGAAATGATATGCATCTGTGTGAGAGGGGGCATATTATATCTCTTAAGCTGTTGAATCCTCACTGTTTGTTGTGTGCAGAGAACACAACAGACTTTATCTTGTAACTGTTTTAAACTGCTCTATGCCTGCTGTATGGCTTTCCAAAAGACCTCAAGATGAGGTTAGCATGATAAAGAGCTTGATTTCTCTAAGCAACTGTCATCTGTCTGACTGACAATATGTATTCTTTCACTGTAGAGGAAACAAAATATATAAAAAATGAAGAAAAAAAAAAAACACAAAAAAAGCCAAAACAATGTACTCAACTGTTGAGCTTACTGACTTCTTCAAGGAAAGTGATACTATCATTACCACCAAGTACGTACAACCTGGGCTTGATGTTGGCCTACTTAAAATTACTATTTGTTATGAAAGATTGGCAAAGTAATTCATAAAATTATGGGGCAAAAGTAAGAGAAATCCCATTAAAAACTTTTCTCTTAAAAGAGAGCAGAGTAGCACTCTCTGAGTTTGACCCATTTATTACTTCTATACACTAGTCCTTATTAATGTCTATAAACTGATTCGATTTCTCTTATAAGTAATCGTGCATTATTAGATAATTCTATTCTTATTAGGAAAAGGCATTACATCCAAACACTTAAGACACATAAATCTAGATGAATGTGTCTGTCTGTCCATCCGTCTGTCCATTCAAGAAGACTTTGGACACTTTTAGAGAATATAAAGCAGTTGTGCAACTCATTAACAAGAGGTGAGATCTTAAGAAGGAAAATACACGTATTTAAATAGGTGTCAAAATTATTTTCTTGTCAGCATCACAATGTCCATGACACGGTAATGGTATGTAATTTGTCTGATGAAATGCTAGTTCTCAGATCCATAATGACTTGCTATTAGTAAAAGCAGGGACATATTGTTAGTATCCCCACAGAGTTATCTCTTAAATTATTTATACTTGCAACACTACCATGTAATGGTAGTTTTAAACTCAAGCAAACAAAGCAAACCACAAAATAAAGAGAGAGGAAGAGAACTGTGCTGAAACCCTTTCTGAATGCGTGTAGGGAGAAAGGCGAGTCAAACAAACTAATCAGATTTTGTTTCCTACTCAAATCCTCATGAGCTTTGCAACACAACATCAAAGCTTTTTGGGGTTGTGTCACTGAATGGCAATGCATCTTTATCTCTCACATCTAAAATGTAAAGGAATGCAACTTTATTTGTCTGGTGCAAGTTTGCTCACTGTCTTTGAAATTCCACGGTGGACCCTTTACAAAAAGTGTAGCTATTAGAAGGATGGGGATGAGACCAGAGCCCTGTGTTACTCCTAAATTCATCCCTTAGGCTATGGTGTCAAGTTTGTACAGGAGCTGGGGGGCAGAAGGGAGGATTGTTGTTTTTATACAAACTTTGCATTGTGAATTACTTATTCTGTGTTCCACTGTTGCTTTACTAATACACAGTGTAATGATTAACATTTTAAGGGGTCAACACTTTTTGAGAAAAACAGATGTCAGTCAAACTCAAGTCTGCTCAGAGCACAGGATGTGGGCGAAACCGAAAACAGGTCTGACCGAAGGCTTCAGCAGGCTTCTCCTGGTCTTCAAACTGTACATTTTTGAACATATGAAGACCATCCTATTCTCTTCCTATTACCTTACCTATTAAATTTTGTCTTGACCATCAAAACTCCATCTGAAACCACTGTCTTACTATTGAGAAGCTAAATCCAGTTACTTTAAAAACAAATTTCTACTCCACAAAAAAAGGAAAAAATGTGTATGGATTTTTTTTTTTTTCTATTTATTTTCCCCTGCAAAAAGAGTGTGTATCTAAGTATTCTCATCTTTTTGTCAGTCACGCTGCAAATAGCTTTTAAAAGTATCCAGTTATTTCGACTCTCTTTCTGGGCACTTAGATTAAGGAACCCAAAATAAGCACACAATGAAAATGATAGCCTTCCTTTTAAGCAAAGTGACCCTTACATGTATGAAAAATCTGATTTGTCTTATCCTACCTCAATTGCATGTCAGCAACCTTCTTGATAATTGTGGATTTGCATTAGTTTAAAATTGGAGTAACCAAGTAGTGGATCAGGCCCTATAGGCAGACATATGTTTCCACTAGATAATGGCTACTTATATATTTATGAATTTTAAAATGCTTTTCAATCCAACTATCATTGTTACTATGTGCAGGAAGTAAAGAAGTAAATTGCAACCAAGCTTTCAGGGGTTTATTCCCTCATGAAGCACTTGTACTGCAAGTGTCAGGGGAGGGAAACTGTATAGTGTCCTCTACATAATAAATGACACTGTTGAATATTCTTAACGTCTGTGTATGTGTGTTTTTTGGGGGGAAGAACTATTATCTGTTGGGTTTTACATACCTAGTTACTATGCCATCATTTTTTTTTTACCCCAGCTTCATAGAAAGTTTAAAGGAGGTTTAAAATAATTGGCACTCAGATCTCTTCCTTCCCAATCACCCACAGAAACAGTGAGTACTCAGAGGGCCATAAACAGCTTTCAAGTAAATGTATAACTCCAGTGTCAACTGGAGTTATGTGCAGAGATTCAGAGCAGAAATAGTATATAGCTCTGCACTCCTGAACATGACAGTCATAATAAACCTTAACCTTGACATTCCCTGCTTTCCTCAACCACAGCTAAAAAATGCTATAGACTTTTTTATACTGTCTAATGAACCAGACATTAAAAGAAAACCACAGATCTATACCAGTAATTATCAGGAAGAGAAGTGTGAAGTGGATACATGCTCATTGTAGTATCATGGTAGTTACAAAGATGAAAGACCTAATACACCACCATCTTCATCCTGCAAGATCAGGGAATAATCTACCTACTGAGGTACTAAAATAACAGTTTGTAAACTGTAGTGCAAAACATACTGTGCAAAACTTTGGGGATAGAAACTCAGACTCACTGTGGTGAACCTGGAAAGAAAATTATGGATACTTATTTTACTCTTCTTTGGTGCAAGGAAGGATAGACTACTGATGGAGTGCTGAATTCAAGTGAATTTTATCTGGTTTCTGAATTTGATACATATTCTCCTTGTATAAATCAGTTAATTGCAGGTGTCATCTCCAGTTATGAAAATAAGTTAGAGGGTATAAGATTTCCCTTTCATAAACAACAGGCAAAGAAAAAGCAGGAGCAAGTGAAATTTAGATTTACCACCCCCATCTCCTTCAAGCCAGGGAAACAACCAGGACTGAAATGATTGCAACCTGTACCAGTGGTCAGTAATGAATACATATCACTGTAATTAGCATGGGCAAAGTAGGAAACTATGCTTTTGTTATGCCTTACAGACAAATTCTACATGATTCTTACAGTTCTACTAATAATCACCCCTTACTCCATGTGAAACTCAGTTTCCTATCAGTTTATCATATCAGTAACTATTGCTTCCCCATCTAATTTCTCATTTTCCCTACGTTGTCATGATTCACTTTCTGTTGTTTTTGAGACAATCTGACAATGAAGGGCATAAAAATATCTGGATGCTAATGTATCTGTGCCTCTACACTGCAGAGGATTTTCCTACCTCTGATTGAAATTCTGCTGATGGCTGAGGAACTGGTTACACTAGCTACAATTGCTAAAGTCTGGTTGACAATTTGTTCTGCAACTGTTATTGACATGAAACTTTTCAGAAGTCTTTCTAAGATTATTTTTTTTTAATGTGGATAATTAGCTTGATATTTAAGAATTCTAATCTCATATAAATGCTCAATCAAAACCCATATTTTCCTGTGAGAAAAAAATGCCTGTATTTCACTTTTCATTCTCAAAAGAATGTTATTGTTCCTGCAGGACGTGCAATGGAACATAAAAGAGCATTTTACCTCACCACTGGAATTAGATGATGACTTTTTTCCTCTTCTCTTTTTTTTTTTTTTTTTTTTTGAGTTTTTAATTGATTATTGTTGTCTATTGTTGTTTTTTGTTGTTGTTGCTGTTTTCTCATTGTCTTTATCTTCTCCTATAGTGTGAATTTACTGCTTTTGGACAACCTGTAAAAAGAGTGTTTTCCTTATACCGTGTTTCTTATTTCACATATTTCATTTCCAAATAAAAAAGAGTGGTTTTCAATTTCAGGACTCATTCAGTTAGCATAGCATTTTCTCTTCAGGGACTACCAAAGGAGGTTGCCAGTTAATTCTGACTGTATGATGTTTACTCTAAACCCCACCAATTCACTTCTCACAAGCCACAAAACAAATGCCGGTAATTGACTTTCAGCAGCTACTGATAGGAACTGGACTCAAACTCATGGCTGAAATTTCAAATGTTTTGTTATATGAAATACTTCTTTATCCATAAGATAAACACTGTAACAAAGTGGTAGGCAGATAAATGACAATGTCCTCGTGAATTGCCAGGTCAATGCCTCCCTCAGAAAACAAGGAGGAAAGAAAAGGATAAAAAAAATCCCAGTAAATAATCTCTTACCTGTGCAGACAGAAAGAAGGAGAAATCCAACTTAGCAATGAGAAAGAAGAAGAAAAGTCAATGACTGAAATTGGAAGACACAGCTAAAGATGAAGGAGGATCCTACTGTACTTTTACACAATGAATGCCAAAGTGGGACCCCTGATATCTATAGCTGTTCTTTAAATAAGTTTGTGGGTAAATCTGCATACTGTGTTGATGAAGTAGAGCTTGCACCAGAGCAAAGTAAAACATGCTGCTATCATGTTTGAATATGAAACCCTAGTTTGAAAACCAAAAGAAAAATGCTGATGTAGCCTTTAAAAACTGAGGCAGAAAACAATACAACTATATACATCTGATTAAGATGAGGAAATATGTAAACTTAGGTGCATTTGGGTTCACTTCAGCTCTATTTAGTTTTGATTCAGGACTATTTTCATGGATTTCTTTTAAATACATTTCCTATTAAGTAAGTAAACTTGAAACTCTTTATAATGTGTGGCTTATATGAAAACACATTCCATCAGCTGTCTGATGAAGCATATACTGTGGAGGGGAATGACAAAGTCAATCCATTCTTGCTTTTAGGGAAAGAAGCCACTTGCGAGAGACCAACATAGGAACAAGAGGTGGAAGTGAGCTGAAAGATCGAGCTGTCTTCAGGGATTAGTCCTTGGCCCATCACAAGAACTAATACAATTTATTTTCCCTGGATTTGGGCTATCTACAGTTTCTCATCATTTACTTCAGGGGAAGCAGGACCGCTGCCAGATCCAATATCACCTGAAATTTGGAATCAAGAAGAAAGGAAGAGACGAGCAGAAATTGCTACAGTTCTTCAACTTTGCAAAAAAGATCCATTCCTTGCCAGTTTTCAGGAAACTCCACTCTATCTATGTATACAGTTCTGCAAATGTTGTTTGAATGACTTATTCCAACTGCTGTTTGAGGACTGATTCAAGATCAAAATAGAAATCTTTGGAAGAGCTCCAATTCAGGTCAACAGACTTTGATACAGCACCATGGGCAATCATAGAGAAGCTAAAGGAATGAAATCACTTTGATAACATGATTTTAGTCTGCCATCCAATCACCACATCACTTACATTAGCTATATAATGCCCCAGTGTGACTTATCAGAAAAGTCAGAGAATGAAGCATCAAAGCACATTTGTATTTAGCAGAAAATATTTTTAAAATATTTTATGTTGTTTTTACGTTTTTACACCTCATATATTTTAATTCGTATGTATTTTTATCTTGTTGTATAATATATTGTAAAACAGGAAAATATATTAGCATGAGATTACAATAAATAGCTTTTGCATTTTTTTTTCACCAGCCTACATTTATTATTTCAGCATTTAATTATTTAATGTTTTAACACATCTGTGGAAGCACAGAGATGTAGCTCAGTGTTACAGTCTGGTAACTGTCCACTGTCCACATAGTGAATCCACCTGCTGACTTCACTGCTTTTCTTACTGTCAGAAAGGCTGTGCAGGCTGTTATAACTTTGTCAGGTGATTGAATAATTTAGGAGACAGATTTCTAAAACTATCCATGTACCAAAACTGACATGTGCTTTGTGGTATTTATAAAAGCATGTGAGGGCCATTTGAAACTGACCCACAATTACATGGATGCTGTTGACAGTGAACTTCAGACATCAGCTGCAGCTTCTAGGATCTGATGAATTATTACTAGATGAATAAGGAAAACCTGAGGTTTCTGAGTAAAGCTGCAGGAAATATTTGCAGTAAACAGAAAACATAAAACTAATGGAATTCTGGGCTTCAGTAGAAAAAATAAACCTCAGTCCAGACATTCCTACAAGTGATTCTGGATTCATCCTTAGTTTTACATTACCATCATGTTGTATTTCAGAAGTAAATGAAATATTTTAGCCAAACTAATGCTTAAACCACAGTCCTGATCTTAGCAAAATTCTGTATTTAATGGGAGTTTTTACATATAAAAATAATCACTAAGAAGTCACATGGCTGAAGGACTAAAGCTTCTCCTCAGAGCAGCTTTTATGCAAGCAGGACCTCAGCATGCCACAGACTGTTGAGATTTGCACTCCCTGATTTAGCAGCTTACTTAAGCATGTGTCTGTGCATAAGCACATTGATAACTTCATTAACATGATTGAGGGTTAGACAGGTGCTATGACAGCCTAGTGGACTTAGACCTCATCTGAAGAACAAGTTCTGAGAATGTCTGTTCCTGAACAAGTCAGCCAACAGTCTCTTGTTTTTACTGATCAAAACTATTTGTTCATTTGTATCAGTGGCCTTTGATTAAAGTGACAAACAGGATACTGAGCAAAAGTGAAAAATAAAATTATTTTAGCACATTATAATGAAGGCCACAGACATTCATCATGAATTTAAAAAAATATATTAAACTAATGATTTACCTGAAGAAAAATGTTCATGATATTGGTATGCAAGGAACATGTCATCTACTGTCTATCCAGAAAGAGGGAAGGCTGAGAAATGAGATCAGAAATAAAGCTGAACATGCAAGAAGAAGCTGAGAAAAGATCCTGTCTGGAGCCAAATGACTGTTCCTGAGTTCCTCCAGAAAGCAATATTGCTGTGTTGATATGAGCTCTAAACTACCATGCCTTAGTTTCTCTCTTCCTTTCACAGCGCCCATTGTATAAACTACTGGGCTTTAGTAGGTGCTGAAAAGTTAAATCTGGGAGAAAGAGCACCAAGAAAATATAAGTGGAGAGACCTCAACACATTCAAGACCTTCACAAATGACTACAGTGTTAAGGAAGTTCCATATGGTTGTAAAGTTAATAGAAAAGCCCTGATTTCTTTTTGAAAATATAAAACAAATATCCCCAGTGCCTTCCAGAGTACTTATTATCTGGCTTACAGGACATTGTGCTCATGAACAAAAAAATACACATTTATGAAATGTAATACTGCTTTTAAAATATTTTGGTTTTGTTTTTTTTTTTTCCTCTGTGTAAAAAGGCATACTCTTCCTACAGAGAGAAAATAGCCTTTATCAGACTTTTCTTTGAAGGCTCACAAACTAGCAAGGCTAGACAATAAGAAAAGCTTTAGAAGTTTCTGGGCGAGTTGCTTTACACCGAAAAACATCAAGTGAAATACACCACAATTTATATAGTCTGATAAACAGCGTGTATAAGAAAACCCTCATAATTAAAGTTTTTGAGAACTGCAATGGGAAATGATATTATTATAATAATAATTTTTTTTTTTTTTTAGTAGGTGCTGCCTTCATGACGATCTTGGTCAAGAAGAGATTTCTACAGCTCAGGTGCCACATGGCTGATAGGTCAGGTTCAAAGGGTTATAATAGATGGGCTTACATCAGGCTGCTGGCCAGTCTCCAGTGGGTTTTCACAGGGCTCCATTTTAGGGTCAATTCTCATGCATGTTTCCATCAGTTACTTGGATTCATGACATGAAGGCGTACTGTTTGCAGATGACACTAAACTGGGAGGAGCTGTTGACTCCCCTGAGGATGAAGAGGCCTTTCAGAGAGATCTCAACAAATTGGAGGGCTGAGAAATCACCAGCTTCATGAAGTTTAAGATCAAGTTCTGGATTCTGCATCTGGAATGGATACTCTGGATATATGTACAGAATGGGAGATGAAAGGCTGGGAAGCAGCCCCACAGAAAAGAATCTAAGAGTTCTAGGCAAATTCAATCTGAATAGATAGCTTACCCAAGGCAGCGCAGAGGGCCAACTGTACCCTAAGGTTCAGCACTGACATCTGGGAAAGGGGATCGTCCTGTTCTGCTCTGTGAGGTCTCAACTTGAATACTGTGTGCAGTTTTGGCAGCACAACATAAGAAGGACATTAAAGTACTAGAGAATATCTAAAGGAGGCTTTGAAGAGGGTGAAGGGTCCAGAGGGCGAGATGTATGAGGATCAGCTGAAATCCCTTGGTTTGTTCAGCCCAGAGAAGAGCAGACTGAGGAGACCTACAGCTCTTCACATGGGGGTGGAGGGGCAGTGCTGATCTCTGCTCTCTAGTGACAGCAACAGTACCAAAGGGAATGGCATGGAACTGCATTAGGGGAGAGGCAGGTTGGGGGTTAGAAGAAGGTTCCTCACCAGGGGGTGGCCAGTCACTGGAACAGCCTCCTCAGGAGAGTCCCAAGCTGCCATAGCTCAAGAAGCATCTGTACAATGCTGTCAGGATTTGAATTTTGGGTGGTCCAGGTATTGGACTTGATTATCCTTGAGGGTTCCTTCCAACTTAGGATATTCTATGATTCTAATGCGGAAGTTTGATTTGAGAAACTCTGTATGGACTGTGAATTACACCAGACACTGAATTTAAGTAAGAAATAAAGAAGAGAAAGAAAGAAGTGATACGTTCTAGTAGAAAACAAAGAACAATTGCAATCTATTTAAGGCACCAAGTACATTCTAGACTATAATTTTCTTTATTCTACATAAATGCCCTTCTATGATGATTCAAATTTTTATACCTTGTAAATGAAACATAGAATTTTCTTGTCTCTGCCATCTTTAAACTAACTCATACTCAGCAGAAGGTTAACATCAATCTCTTCTGATTTTATTTAAGTGGATAAGAACAAAAGCACATAAAAGTACCATCTAAATCTTCAGATTTTTCCTAGTGCTCAGTTTCACCTGGAAATTGTTCTTTTATCATTGGTAACATCAAACTAATAAGCTGAGCATTCCCATTTTACCTTTTTTTTTTTTTTTAAAAAAAAAAAAAAAGCAGCTGAATTTTCAAACAACTGTAGAAAAGTTCTGGATTATTCAATTTTGTACAGTAGTCCAGTAGTCTCTGGTCACAACTATCTCTTTAAAAATTCTAACTTGAGAAGTTTTTTGCCAAGACAATGTTCCTAATTCTTCACTGATCTATGTCTTGAGCTCAAATATTACTTAGTACAAAGGGAGTATTTAAAAAAAAAATTTTTTTTTAAAGTACGGTCTTTGTTTAATAGGTATTGTAGCTTTTTGTGTGCACTGAGTAGAGAAGTGACCACATCATTCTCAAATCAGCTTTAGCCATATCTTTCTGAGCAGAAAAAAATTGATTAGAACATGAGTTCTATGGGAATCTTTTTCTTCAAGCACTTCCATTCTTCCCCCTTCACTTATTTTTGATGCTAAATGATAGGCAGAACTAATTCTAACTTTATTTTTCCATTAGGTCAGATTTGTAAGTCCGTTTGCTTTAGTTACGTTGGTTACCATTTTACTGTGGATTCTTTTTGCTAATTGCTCATTTATTTCAGTGTCTTAAAAATGTCTAACATCTCAGTTTAAGCCCCTGAGTGGTAGTCAGGGAATTGGGGCTATAAGGAAGGCTGCTTTACTGTACTTGTTGCTAAATGGAAAAGGAACAACATATAATGGAAAGTGGACAGTATATTCTTTACTGACATTATCTTCCCCCACATCCCCTCCAAATAAGAATATCAGCTAAATAATAGTTTACAAAAGCAAGTTATTGGATTTTCTTGTTATATGACATTTCTCCAACCAGAAACACACCATGTATTCATGCAGTTCAGTGTGAGCACGTTTGGACACAGAAAGTTCACATGCTGCTGTAGGCTTGAACTTTAATTCATTTCAGAAAAGTGCAAGTGTGTTTGCCATCTTACTGTGAACTCTTCGGGGAAATAATGTACAGTACAATAAGCATAAACATTGTTACCTCACAGCAACTTGTGGTAAGTCTAGTAGCAGTGATAAGCTAAAGATGTTTAAATCATGCAGACCTGCTTATTTTGCTGTGTTTATACCAGGAATTAATTTGGCCAGTAGGTTTGGATTATATCATGAGTTAAAAAATTGAGTAGATCTCTGTTGTTTAGGAACTGGGGCCTTATGTTTGACCTGACCTTTCCTATCCTGGCTCAGAAATGTCAGTAACTGAAGCAATTAATACTGTAACTAGTATTTTAGCAGCTACAAGAGTCCAGTAAATATGTGGTATTTTCACACAAACTTTCAAATAATCTGCCTTTCCCTACAGTTTATTAAATTACTGTTATTCTGACTTCTACTAAAACATAATCTGGATTAATGGTGTTATTTTTTGTTCTTACCAATCCAATGCTAGATCTTTTTGAAAAGTGTAAATGAAAGGTAGAATTATAGTTCTTCAATAATAAATAATACTAGATAAATCTCTCTTCCTACATGTTTTCCTTAGAAGCTTATGGGAGAAGGGAAACATAAGCAGCAAGTAAACCATTCTAACCTCTTCAATTACACAAAAATAGGAAGGGAACATCATTTTCAAAGAAACAAATGTTACACAAGACATGCCCTTTAAATCCTTTTTAAGGCTCTGTGACCTGTAAAACTATCTGCAATATCAGCAACAGAAAGCCTTCTACAGAACAAATGCTTATGTTTTATGTGTACTGTATTTGCTAATCATTAGTTCATAAGCAAGAGCAGATATACAGTGTGCTATAAATAATGGCGGGAATGTAAAAGTGAATTGATCTGTCTGGCTATCTAGTAATACTGCTGGCAGAGAACCAGTTTTGAATGGCTGCCAACTACCACAGACCCAGCCAGTGATTTGTCTAGGGGTCTTGCCCTGTCAGGCAGAAAACAGTCTTAAGCTGAGCTCCCAGAACTGTGAGCACCGCCTACTGCTCAACAATGAGCATTTCCTGCAGCGTCCCCTCTACCCACCTAGTTAAATAGCAGAAAACATGCACGAGTTACCAAGCTATGAAACCAAGCATCTAAAAATATTAATCACTGGATAGAGAGGTCAGCGTGCTTGTGAAGTGAAGTGAAATACATTGTTCAAATTGACTGCACACACAGAGTGAGAAACCGAGAGTGAGATACACACACATAACACACAAATATGCTAAATTTATTCTTTCACGCTATCCCTTCAAGCATTCCAGAAACGTATGGTAGTCACTGTGCTGCAATCCTCATGGGTGGGGTAGCAAACAGCCAAAAGAACGGAAGCATTTATAGTGATCTAGATATTTTTAAGAGGATAATTATGCTAAATAATGTGATTGTAATAGAAACAAATGGGGTGGGGCTTTATTACAGGAAAGAAAGGAGGTGGCTCAGAAGCAAGTCCTGACAGCAAAACTATTTCCCCATCTCTAGTGCAAACGGATCAAAATGGTGGGCTAATTTTCCCCTCTTCCTTTAAGTCAGTCATGCTGATCCACTTATTGCATTGCTTGAACTAGTCTTCCCTGTGTATAAACATGGAAAGACAGCTCAGGCAGCAAACTCACCTCGGGATGCCTTGCAGGGATTCAGTAATGTGCCTGCTTGGCACTGTTTCTTGTATCCCTCAAGGCTGTCTCCCAATCTCTTTGTAAGATCAACTCTGGCTCAAAAAAAAAAACAAGGAAGACTAGTTCAAGCAATGCAAAAAAGGCCCGTCAAATGATGCCGTTCAGCTTCATGTAATCTATCTTTGCTAGGTGATTCTGATTCACTCTTTTAGTACAGAATCGGAGTGCATCTGTGCATGCGTGTGAGTATGCGTGCAAGTGTGCAGGCAGACTGATTATGCCTGATCAGTATTTATATTCCTATATAAAACTATATATTATCTTTGCTCATAAAGAGAGGGCAAGCTGCTAATTAAGTACTACTAAGTTGAATTTCTTCAAAGTGAACCTTATACATCTGAGACTACAGGACTGAGGCTGCTGCTTTGGGTTTGAATTTGGCATTCCTTTATTGAATTTTATAAATACCAACTAAATTCAAACAAAACTGATTTAGATTTCACCTCATCACTTAAAATATATTTTGTAGAGTACAGTCTGTGCAGTAATCCTCTGCTATACTTTAATTTGGTTTTAATTTTATTGGCCCTGTTTTAACTGCATATTTCCAGACCTTTATTTCTCTCACAGCTCTTAGCAAAATGGTAGCTCATAAACACAAGCTCTGCTGTATAGACTTTGCATTTCATCCCAAAGTATTTCCTTTTTTATAGCCATGGTCTTTCCATCTTAGTGCTCTGAGCTTGGGTCACAAATCTCACTGCTATTCCAGTGTGTGACATCTTCGCTCGTTTGCCGCTGCTCATTAACAAACAATACTGCTGTGAAATTGGTTTAATGACAAAGTAATAAAATTGCTATTCTGCTCACAGATTGCCTGAGGCACTTTGAGCTCCTACAAGGCTTACTGTGGGTGCCAAGATACATTAAGCTGCTTATTCGTAAAAACTGCATCATCCGTTTTTTTCACAGGTTTTTTCCTTTCCCTATCTAGCCCCTGCTTCTTTTTATCTTCAAATAAAAAGATATATTTGCTTATGTTCTTCCATGCTGTCAAATTTTTACTTTCATGCATATTTCTGGAAAATGAAAGTGTATTTCATTTCATTTTTCTTTTTAAAAGGTCACTCTGTCCCTATTGCAAGGTTGTTCCTGGACTCCAACCCACCAGAAACGTAACATTAAGGGAGACTTAGTTTAATATACTGTATTATGTAATTGGGATAGTTAGTCCTATTTTAGGCATAGGTGGATAAGAGAACTATTTATAGAATGAGTTTCCTTTTATAAAGAACTCATTTGTGCAACTCAGCTATCTTCTGATGTGATTTTAAGACTAAAGCATTTCTGTTGAATTTTTTTTAGAACATTAAAAAAAATTGTATTGTACCTGGTTACTTTTCATACCCAAACACTAGAAATAATAAAATATGGCAGAGTAGTGACAACTAAAAAGCTCTAGGAAGCACGTGGTTTTCATAATGAACTGCACATTTTAGAAAGTATTCTTTTTTCATTTGTGTGAGGCCCGTACGGACCTGGATATTTACTGCTGGCAGACAATTGTGAAACAACCCAGTTGCTCTTTGACAGGTGGACAGGACCTGGTAACTATAGCCAGACATCTTGACACTACCGAAACGGTGTAAATAAACACACAGCACTAATCAACGTTATTATTTTTTTTTTCACATTTTAGGCAAACACATTAAGCATATTTATCCTCTTTCATTCAGTGAATGACTGCAATCTCTAAATGCATTGCTACATTTACACATGCACATACATCTGTGCACACCTTTATAAATTACTTCTGAGGGAAAACAACGGAAAAAAAAAACTATTTCTCATTTCCAGCACCATTGCAAGTAATTTGACCTGCTGAATAGCTTAGGAAATGTGGTTTGGGTACCTGTGATGGTTAGCTAGCAGTGGAAAAACTGGTTTAGAAACAATAAGACCTGGTCTGAACATGAATCTCACCACCCCCCGCACCCCTCCTTCTCTGCTTCAAACCTCAGACTGATCCTCCTTTCAAATATCTTGTGCTTCAGGGCTTCCCCAGGTCAGATTCATTGCAGAATGTGTCTGACCTGAGGAAGCCTTAGAGCATGAGATTTGAATGTAGCAGGCTGATGCAAGCCCAGGAGAGGCTCCCAGAGTAGCTAGCACCCCTCAGTGGGATTATCCAAGGTAGGAAGGACTGCTGGAGGTCAGGAAAGGATTTAGAAACACACAGAGGGAAGTGAGGGATAATAGGAGTCACTGTGACTGAGCTGGGCTGCTGATTCACTCATAGGTGGTCATGAATCAGATTGGGAGTTCTGAGAGAAAAAGGGAAATAAAATGGAGGAAAGAGGAAACTGTGAGTCAGAGGGAAAGGGTAAGCCAATGTCTAAGGGAATTTAACTGGCTGCCAAGAGATGGACGGGACCTCCAGAAGTCTGGGAGTGGAAAAGCTGAGAAATGCTGATGGTTATCCTGTTGGTTGAGTGGCTGATGAGGAGTTAAAAATGGGATTAAAAACCACATAGTAAATCCAAATCAGAAGTAGATCCTTTTGGTAGCTTTCATAAGTATTTTCAACTGCTCTGCTTCCCTGTGGTCCACGTCTGTGTCCACTGAAAGCATTTCAGAAGGTAAGCAAAAGCAGATTATGGCCCCATGATCTTTAGGTCTGGTCTTTCTTCCCTTCACATCATCTTTAAAACTTCCTACTGCCTCTTCCAAACTTTGCTATCTGATCTTTGTTGCTACACCCACAAAGTCAAAGTGCAATGGTTGGATGTGGGTGCGGTGGTATGACGCTTGGATTCGCCAAGTTGGCACTTACAGGGGATTTCTCTACTTCAGAGGAAGCTCAAGCTGCTAGTTTGTGCTCCTTTTGTGTTGCTGAAATGTTGCAAAGGTACTCATCATCTTGGTCATGAAAATCAGTGGGAGCTAAACCCTAAGCAGGGGTTAGGAGTACATATATGAAGATATTCAAATTGACAGGAAAAACGGCAACACTCCCGCTGGAAATATTAATACAAGATTATTAAACTTCTCCTTATTTGGGAGATTTGGGCTGAACTTCGGTTCCAAAAAATATATATATTCAACTATCTGCATATCCTAGCATGTACTGATGATTCTTGTACCAAGGCCTCAAGAATACTATTCAGAAGCTTCCAAACTACTTTCTTATCCAGTATGAGAGTACACTCAAAGTTGCCTATTTTTTATTCTTTTTATGGATCAAGTCTAGGCCCAAAGTTTGTGTTGCAGAGAGCATATGCATATCTTTTCTTGGACCCCCACGTAGAGCTCAAACACAATCTGAGAAAAGAATTTGGCCCATATGAAGGGATTGTCAGGTTTTAAAGATGTGGTAATTACAAGCACACAAGGAAGCCATGAAAGTCTGGATGAAAAATTCAAATGAGACTGCAAAGACACAAATTTGGCTTTGAACTAGGAAAGCACTTGCTTTGATCCTGATCCTTTTGGGCTGCATTTACAAGTACTGACAACAAGCCACGTGTATATTGAAGGAGCTGGTGGGGCTGGCTGAGAGATGTGTCCACTGCATGCTCTTGTCACCCTGCATGCTTATGTCTAATGGATAGTTTGATTTTTTTTTAATTTTGTTTTCAACTGTTGTCTTAAGATATTGGGAGCAATAAGGACTGTAAAATGGAAAGGTTAAGGTATAAGAGAAAGATGGTGAACACGACACTGAAATTTTGAAAGGAAAATTACTGAGTCTGGGAACTATTCTATAGGAAGCATCTCAATCCTTCTTATCTCTTTATTTCCTCAAATGGATAAAAAAAATTGCCTCTGGCCCTCTATATGTTCTCAGGTTTAGTATATCTGTGCTTCTCCAGACAGACTCAGTGCACCTGATAATGCTGCTATAGAATCTAGGAATTTTCAGTAGACTTATTTGGAAAGTTTCTTAGTTATTTATAAAGTGATAAAAACGGAATTTATTTATTTATGAATCATTAGTGTAGTACTACCATGGCAGATAATGCGGGGCACATTTACAGATTCAAAACTGCTAGAATGTGTGCTTTTATTAAAACAAGCTGACCAGAAAAAAAATTGTATCACCAAATAAGAATACTTGTGGTATGATTTTGATAGGCTAGAGACAGGATGATGTGTGTTTGTAGCAGCTATGTGCAGTGGGAAGGGAAGGTATTGGTACAGAAAAAATACTAGCTAGGACAATGTCAGACCACTACCAACAGGCACAGAGTCCAGTGTGACACACACAGCATGACTTTTTTCAGTGCAGCTTTGTGAAGGCTCACAGCCCTCAAGTCTGATGACTACAGCTGTATCAAAACCCAAACCTCAGAAAAAATGAACAATTCAAAATTAGGGTAAGCACTAGATGTAATTTTTATGAATTGTTTTTGAGAACACTGGACATGACCAATATATTCTTTCTGAAGCTCTGCTCATTCAGCAATTCATATAGGACAAGGAGAATTGATTCTGACTTCACACACCTGCATCGGGCCAGGAACAGTCCCACAGGATGTTGTGCCCTGATATTCCTGTCTGAAGCACGGCTCTCTCCCTGCCTCCCCACTACTCTAAGGGAGCAGCAACTTACTGCTAACCCACAGATTGTTCCAACATCTTCACTCCTCCCCCCAATCCGTTCATAGCAGCTTGTATTTTGAGAGTAGAGGGAAAGAATCTCCTCAAAAGATAACACATTGAAAATAAATGCTAGCTTCTATAAAAGGTGCAAGCTTAAGTATGCCATGCCCACTGTATTTATTTAAGGATACAAGCTCCTTCAAGCAAAATGTCAATATTTTATTTCCCTCCAACTCTGAAATAGTGTTATTTTAGCTGAGGATTAAATCAACTTTCTGGTTTGTTAATTGCAATAAACCTTCTCAAAAGAATGTAATTCAAAGGTTGCCTTAAATGTACTGCATTTTAGTCTACAGAGTAAACCAGAAAATTGTTCACTAATATTCACTAGATTTACTTTCCCAAACTCTTCAAGTATTATGTTTTATGAATAACTGTGTCATTCAGTTATACTTGTACCATGACAATAAGTAGCATGGTGCCACGGAAACCAGAAAAATGCATTTAGGGTTGGGCCTATGCATCAGAGAACAGAATCAATCTTCCTAATTAACTGCAAATTAGCAAACCCAAAATGAGTGGGATCAACCTGTCTTCACTGGCCAAGAATCATGTTAAGTATATAGCTTCCTCTAAGTGCCTCTAAATTACATTTACGCCTGTATAAAGTAACATTCTCTTAATCTGATGCTGCATTAGTGTCACTGTTCTCAAAATTATTGCACTGTTTTAAATTTCAACAGATAGGTAGACAGATAGAAAGGTAAACAAATTAATAGACTGTTATGGAGATAGCCTGATATTTTGTTATTCAGGACTCAGAGTAGCTCATAAATCACACTGGAGCCACAAACAAGGTACTAATTAGCATAAGTCTCTGGAAAGAAAAGTTTCTGTTGAATGGTGAAATTCTTTAAGGCCACTGAGCACTAGCTATTAATAAAGATAAAAATAGTAAATGCAGAACAGAAGATAAAATGCAAAAATGGGACACAGTAGATATTTGATTAATTCCATGCCTAATGATCAAAATTGCCAAATAACACTAGGCTAAAACTAACATTACTGATGTACTGTTTTTACTCTTTAGGGTGTATGATCAAAAAGATCTTGGGTATTGTGAGAGTACAAAAGACTGACCTTAGGTGAATTAGCTTAATTAGTTAATGCTTGTAAAGCACTAGATGGGTGTTAAGTATTAATTAATTATGAATTATTATTGGGTAAAGATGGGATTTGGAATCCCATCGCTCATACATGTGCCCCATCTTTCATGCAAGAGTTTGTCTGAGGCCCCACTGGTCTTTGCTCACCTGCTGGTTTCACCAGGTTCAGCATGGCCTTGGCAGCCCCATTTGCAAAAAGAGGGGTAGTAGAGAGACTTCAGGCAGCTTGTCCCGGTGGCTGAGTGATAAGTTGGGCACAGAGACCTTATTTTGAAGTCTGCCATGCCTTGCTTTGTGATTTGGTGAGAGAATTTGCATTCTGAGAAAAAGTTTCACAATGAACTAAGGCTTAAATGTGTGTCCAAGTTTATCTATGGGTAATGTAAGGCTAAAAATGCTTGTCTCACAGTGCTATTGTGAAAGCACCTTTTTTTTCTTCTCTTTTGTCATCAACTAATAAAGGCCACTTTATGCATCTTATGTTATTGTGATTGATACTGGTTAATACTCAAAATGAATAGTTTGCTTTTGAATTTCAGAACATCCCTGAAGAGATTACAAAAAAAACAACCTTCTCAAAATTGTTCTGAGGTATCCTTCCTAGTCACCTTTGCCCAGAGCCATTCTTGACAGAATGTTAGTAATACTCATTTCTGTTGGTTTTTTTTTTCTTTCCTTTTTTATTTTTATTTTTTCATCTCCCCAGGGTTATTCAAATATTAGTTATTGTAAATCCCACTAATACATTGACTCCAAGGCTAATATTTTCCTTTAATTTTAGTATGATACATAACTATTGGTAAATGACATTGAAAAGAATGTTAACGTTGAAATACATTTTACTTCACATTAGCATTGTCCAATTTCTCATGTTTTAAATTTTTCTGCCTGGCTGCAGCCTAGAAGAAAATACATGCTGGAATAATTATATGAACAATTTAGATTTAAACATACTGAATAGCAGAAGAGATCATGCCCGCCCATTTGTATTTTTTTCTCCCTTTCTCCTTGCTACTCTCAAAGATGAGTAATTTCTCTCCTTAGAAGCATACCTAATAGACAAAGCTCTAATGCTTGGAAGAGGGTGAGGGGAGGGAAGCGCTTTATTACAACTGTTCAGATCAATACACAAAAATCTCAGGATGATAGGGTAATTAAAACATGCACAAAGTAATTCATCAACAGCCTTTCACTCCAAAATGCACTTGCCTTTGGAACATGCTTTCTGATCCCTGATGTTTTTACTTGCAGGGATTTGAGGCAGCTCCCAGCCAGCATTTCCCACTTAGCTTTACAGCCCTTGTTTTCATTCACAAACAAGAAATTGTGTTGGCCTTGTGATGCTTATGCTTCATGCTTTTTCATCTCTTCCCTGCTCTTTGTCTGGTTTGAGCAGTGAAATTTACCTAAGAGCTAAGAAAAAGGAGAAAACAATCTGTGCTGTTTGACAGGTGAGAAGTTCAGCATCAGCTGAATCACTGATAATTTTATGCTGTTGGTGATTACACTTGTAATGTTTGTAAGTGCTCGTGTTAAAAAAAGAAGCAAGCACTTCTGCTGTAATGAATAGATGGAAGAGTATTTAAAAGGTTCTGATGATTAAAAATAATATTAAAACTTATTCTGAGTTATGTAGTGGAAATGTTTCTACTGCTCAAGCTCATTTCAGACTCGGGCTGTGAGGAACAGCACTGAAGCCAGAGAGCACCGCTTCCTGCACTCCCAGAGTCGGCTGTGATGATAATTACCTTACCTGCATTCCTGTTTTCTTTATCAGACTTCAAACGTTTCTTTCCTAATGACAGAGTTCCAATTGCAGTACTTAAAACGAACAGAGTACTTTTTAGAAAGCATTCAAATCCATTCCGATATGTAAAAATTTTAAATGCAACTTAAATGTAACAACTTGGCTGTTGTTACAGGTAAGAACTATGGATCCAAGCAACCGAGTTAGGTCTTCCCAGAACTTGATTATACATTAATGTAGCAGAAAGACTAGGAATGATTTATGCACTGAGCAGGCTCGAGTTCCTGCTGAAGATTTAACCGTATTTCTTTGCTTAGAAAAAACACAACCCCCCACCCACCCCCGGCTTTATTATTTATCATTTGCCCTGTAAATACCTGCTAGCCTGTAACAGCCTGGTTTTCCATTATTATTATTTTGTGTTATGATGATGCACAGTGTGTCAGTTAAGGACACACTACCCCTAGTGATAAAATAACAGAGCCCCCACCCCAAAACTTTCCCAATCTGCATATCAGACCAAACACTTAGGGAGATGTGAGAGGGTGGCAGTGGTTTGGAAGGATTAAGTAACAATAAAACAAACAGTTTAGCAGAAAAGCAAGAGTCATTTGCCTAACCAAAGACAGATGGGAGTGATTTGTAGGCACAGGTACAGGCAAGTTTAAGGAGGGATTTTAAAAGGATAAAGGTTAGCTTTACACGTTTGGCAGGGAGTATTTTCCCCACACATGATGGGGGACATCAGTACTACAGAACGAATTTGTAGTTCTTCTCACTTTGATCATCCAGTTACTAAATAAATAAGTCAGGATACCAAAGCCAAAGGGAGCAGCCATGCTTTCATTCTACTGGGACAGCCCAGCCATTCTCCAGTAATCTTCAAAATATCAATGTACTATTTTTGCCTTTCTTCCTGACTAATACTCTTGATGACAACTGAGGCTTCTGCTATCACTTCTCCAGCACCTTAGCAAGGGCTTTAGACTGGAACCAAGTGCATAATGCAGCTGTTTTTGGTATGAAGCTAAGTTCTGAGAACAAAATTCCAAAACAACAACGCTTTAAAACACCTTACACTAGTATAAGTAGCTAATTTCATCTTAAATATGATTATTTCAATGAGATGTTAAATCCCAGAGATTTTGAGCCTAAGTGGCATATGCAAATGAGCCTCAATGATTTGTCACAGAGCTTGAGATCCTAAGTCACAATACATTTTTAAAAATTATTTCTTGTTTTTTTTTCCCCTTCTGTTCTTGTAGAAGAAAAACACTACTCAACAAATGCAGATGAAGAAACTAGATTGTATACTCAGCTTGGGTTCAGATTTTCAAAAGTAAACATCCAAAATATTTGCCCTTGGGAAGAAAATAAGCATGATAATTTCAGCTCAGAATCCAAGTATTTCAAAGATTTATTGGTCACTGAAAATTAGTGCTGCTGAAAATGAATATTTCACTTCCACTATCACTGTTATAAGAACAACTAATGAATAAGAAAATTATAGCAAAAGTAAATATAAACTATGAAGTCTGATGTAGTGAATGCAGTATGCATTCTTCAGTAAGCAAGCTTCAAATGAAATACCATTCTCACCAGAAGATTATTCATTCTAGTAATAGCAACCACAGTTTTTGCAATCAAAAATAGCAACTTTGTGAACAGTCTCCTCTGAGCCTTGAAAGCAATAGATCACTGTAGGAAACTTATTTGTATTTTTGATATCTCTTAGTTACTCCATGCAAATAAGTGGTTATTATGGTACTACATGGCATTACAAGGAATAGCACTATTATTATTGCCATTTTTAGGTGGAATAATTGAGACAGAAAGAAGTGACCTTTCTAAACAGCTCAGAGACAATAAAGAAAATGCTCAATATCTGCTGAGTCTCAACATACTATTCACGTGGTTACCCTGCCTCTTTTGCTGGCTGCTGTTATAGGTTACTTGATCTTAGCATTTGAAATTCTAGTATTTTAATAGGAGAAATCCTATTTATCCTAGGATACTTATTTATTTACTATTGCATTATTTGATATGTTTGAACTTTTAAAAATAAACAATTTTAGAAGTTAGAACAAAAACCATTCAAAAGTTTGCATGTTACCAAATATAAATATGTCCATAAATATGAACATATTACAGGGGATGATATATTTTCCTTTTACATGGAATCTCTTAAGACCATCTAGTTTTAAGGATTTGTATGACCAGACTGTCATTTTCTCTGAATCTTTTCCTCTATCATTGGTTATGAACATGAACAGTTTGCTTTGTGGGTATAAGAGTCATGTGATCTCTGCAGGCATAGGCTCAGCATTCTCTACTGACTCACCTTCTCATATGAAAACAAGCATGGAGCCAATTCATGAAGCTCTGTACTCAGAAAGCTTCCTCTCATTTGACTACACACTGGCACAGGAGATCCCCTGGCAGTCCCCATGGTGATGTGGGAGCTGTACTGTTACCCAGCCTCCCTGTTGCAGCGTGGCATAGGCAGCCACACATAGTGCTCACCATTGACACAAGTCCTGTAGCCCTTCAATGAATCTGCCTCTACTCCTGATCTATGAGGATATTCTTACAGCAGGATAACTGTCTCTTCTCTTTAGCGGCAACACCTGACTTTATATCCAGTCAGGATGTGAAGGTTATGGATGCAGGTCTCCTCTAACTTTACTCTAGCCTAAGTGCTATAAGCAATACCAGTTTTTACAGAAATGCTTTTGCATGGCATGCAGAGTTTCAAGTTCTAGAAAAGAAGAAATTTATCCAGAGTTGCTTACAAAAGCACCAAATTAAACACTCTAAAGAAGAATATTTACTTCCTCACCTCCATGCTTGAATGATTCTCAAATGGCTGACAACATTTCCATCCAGCTTACCTTACCAAAAATAGTTTTATTGCGGACTGTGCTGTAGTGTAAGCTGTGTTACAAGGTATTTCACTGAAAAGATTTTGGACAAGAACCATATCCAACCCAAATCTAATCTAATAAGAAAATAAAATCTAAAGCCTCCATGAAAAAGCTTGTTCTTATAGCACTGCAAGTTCAGTATTGTGGTCTAAGAGATTAGGAACAAGTAATCAGCCAAAAAGCTCACAGTGATATTCACTTATAAGATAATTATTATCTTTAGACCTAGCTATGCAGCAGTGTGACCGCGAGCTAACATATTAACTTCTCTTGAATTCAATAAGTACTTGAGTAATACCTTTATTAAAAAATTCACACTGCAAATCATGGTTGACATTGTTTTCCTGAAGCAAATTGGAAAAAGTGACTAGAAGGGCATGTACGACTTGTTTCACATCACTGTCCCTCAGAAACCCTCACAGATATCGACTTCCTGTGATATCCAATCTTGACATTTTAAGTTGTATGCCCTCTTCAGAGAGAGGTTGGATTCATTAACTTTGTGATGCACCAAAAGGTAGGGCACAGGGACAATCTCAGGTAATTTAGTTTGAATACATATATCAGTTGTTCCTTAGTAATTAGCTGCGAATGCCCTACAGAAAAGGAAATCAGATTTATCCCATCTTCAAGATGGGTGAACAGATATGCTGCATTTACCATGAAGGGAAAACATGCCTGTAAGCAATTATCACTCAGTGGCTATTAAGATACAAGTGCACACTATACTATGGAAAGTTGTGTGTCCATAACACGTTATGTGAATCTCCTACGATGGACAAGACTGAATATCAGTCTGAGCCCACTTTACTAGTGTTGCGACCTTTGGTATCTGGAATACAAGAGCAATCAGGAAAACGTGGATAAAATAAATACAGGTGGAAAGATTTCCATATAATTTTTTTGTTAGTTTGATTCTTCAGATTCCAAGTGACTTCAGGAGGACCGTGATTTCCCTATCTAAGGATGAGTTTTTCTGATGCTGATCTTTGTTCAGGATATGGGTAGATAATTGCAGGCAAAAGGAGAGCATTCATCAGCTAAAGCCTCAATAAATGACTGGCAGTATGCTGCTATTCTGATGTCATTACATAGTAAAATAAGTTCACATAGAGCACTGCTTGGGGGATAAATACAAGACTGAAGTAGAGAAATGTTCTGTCTAACCACTTGTCAATCTTGCAAGATGAGTGAAGGAAGTGTGTGGAGCAGTGTGGGGTGCTTGAAGCGTAGCTGATGACAAAGGATTCTATCCAAAATTTAGTTTGAATTGAACTTTTAACAGACAGTGAACTGTTACTCTGATTTAGGATAAGTAGACCTGGGCCCAGGTTTATCCTGCACAGAAGCTTGGAGAGCCAGTTACTCCTGCCAGCAGCAAATTAAAGCAAATAGCTGCAAGTTAGCCTGTGATCTGAACTGCCCTATGGAAGTGCCTCTCTCCATCTACGCTGATTGAAAAGGGCAATTATGCTCCTATTTTAAGTCCTCTCTTATCTGCTTAATGCTAAATTGAATACATGCAGAATAGAACCAACAACAATGAACCAAAACTTTGGCCACATTTTTGCAATGTATTTATTACATTGGCTAGCATGTGGACCTTCACATATAGCAGCAAAAATGTAATAATATTGTGTCAGTCTGGAAACTTCTTGTAAGCAGGCAGTAAATGGAAAGACATGATCTCCCCCATGTCAGCAGTTTTCAGAAACAGACAGAAGACAAATGGCAAAAGCAAAAAAGCTGAGAACTAATTCCCACTGCAGCATTTGGACCACTGCAGTAAAGGAACCGTGGAGCTAAATGTGAGCCCAGCATAAAAAGATAAATCAGGATCATTTCCACGAGGGTTGGCCTGCTGCCTCCAGAAGAAGGGCAATAGATGGGCAACAGATCACTGAAGTGAAGCATTGGCTGAACAGGATGCACTGTGTAGCAAAGGAGCTATGGACTTAAAGCTGTAGGTGAGCAGCACCTGAAAAGAATCATGACAGCACTTAAAGGACTAACTGTAACTACAAAATATCATTCAGGGTAAGGCAGACTTATGGAGATCTGTAGCTACCTTCATAGAGGACTACCTGATGAGAAGTCTAAAACCAGCACGGAGTTCCAGCAGGACACCAGCTAGCAACATGAAGAGAGCAGCAGAAGAGAAGAAAAAAGGAATATCAATAAAGGGAAATTAGGAGTGGGAGATCTGCTCTAAGATCAGAACACCGGAGGCACTCTGTTGCCTCAGAAGTTACAGGAGATGGTGTGGATGCCAAGCCTCTAGATTGAAATATATGTACTAGTAACTTCCAGTCCTCAGCTGAATGCTTACTGACACAAAGTCACAACAGCTAGGAACTACTACGGGAAAACAAACAAACAAACAAACAAACAACCCAGAAATTCACTGGAGCTCAGAGGAATAATCATGGATCGTAAACAAAAAGAATTTGGAGATGGCTCCAGGAAGTCATTCTGTGTTGCACATAGCATGGAGCCTAGCTGTTGTTGAAGAATCTCTGTAAATCATTCTTCTGATAGCAAGCCAGCTTAGTAAGGGGAACATTTTGTGTACTACTGTACAGGACACGAAACAGCTATTAACTTCATCCATTCCCCACCAAGGACAGGGCTAAGCAACCTCCTACCGCACCATACAAACGCTGCATCACAACTCAGTGTTGGGTTGGTGCTCACGGAGCCAGCAGCCCAGCGGGCGCTGCTGCCCGCAGTCAGAGCGCATCACCTCCGTGACACATCCGAGCATCAAAGGCTTCGTAAAGCGTGCCCCCGGGCCGCTCCCAAGCGCAGGTCTTCTGCATGGCAGTACAGCTAAACTGCCGAGATGGCTTTGCTTCAGCTGTCAGAACTGGGGTGTTTGGCTGTCTGAGAATAAAAACACCGTTTTCAGACTGTCTTTAAAAAAAATAATAATACATGAGGAGGGGAGGAATGAAGCACAAAATGAGGCTTTCACTTCACAGAAAATATCTCAAACTAATCAGTCATAGGGGAGGCCAGGTGTCATTCTTGACATATTATTTAGCATCTTACTCATTGTTTTATTCTTTTTTTTTTTTTTTTCCTAGATAGATACTGTTTTACTAATTAAGGAAAATGAAATTGCCAGTGTTTGGAATTCAGGGTTGGCCTCTGTGAGCCAATTTCACTGTTCTCCATGAACAATTTAAAAATAGAAGCTAGTTGTTGTGGGGATTTTTTTGTTATTGTTTCATTCATTCTTTCTTTCTTTCTTTCTTTTTTTTTTTTTTTTTTTTTTTTTTAATTGGTATCACTTTGTCTAGAGCACAAACACACATGGCTGTAATTTAGTGAACTCCAGTCTTCCTCTTGTGGCAAATTGATAGGATAATTTTATTATGAGTGGAACAATGACTACAGGGAGTGAGAGAGAATCTCAGAGAACTACACATAATTTGGTTGACTAAATGTAATACTTGCATTATATCAGTAGGTAATGAAAACAGTGCTGAACACTGACAAAGCCTAAACCATTTCTGATTCCAGTTCATGTCAAGAGGCCACCCCATAAATCATATCCAAATTTTATTTAATGTCAGAAGCCAGTAATCTGACAGAACGCAATGAGATGTTTGGATCAGAAGATGTATACCAAGTCATATGTTCCATAATCTCTGTAATCACAGGGTCACATAATCCATCTATGGATTTTAATAGGTAACTTATTATATTCCCTTTAGTGTTAATTATTTTACACGTCACTTGTTTCTGGTTTATTGGCAATATTTTAATATCTTTATTACATGAAATTACCAGTATAACCAATCAGTATTCTTTATAAACATGTAGCCTGTGGAGAGATTGCATTATTTCTTTTTCGTGCCAAAATGTAAAAGACACAACAGGGTCAGCATCACATCAGACTGTGGTTATTTTTGTGATGCAGCCAATCTCTGCAGCAAGGTCAATGAGCAGAGCTATTGATGATTTCTGATCAGCAGTTTTCAACCAAATTTCCTTATTTCATTGAGTTCCTTTGAGGACCTAAAGAGGAGTCAAATACAAGGCAGTCTAGGTTTCTTTCTGCTAGCTTCTGCTATCTATAAGGGAATGCACAATAGTCCTGCAGGAATAGGATCTAATTGCCTAGCCACTGTATGTGTAGAAAACAATACAATACATGTTATTTTGTTAATGAACAGTGGCTTTCCTGCTTCAAAAAGCTAGCATTGTGAATCAAGGTTTCCAGCTTTTAAAATTCTTCTGTTTACTTCCATTTTAAAGAAATTTTGATTAAAGGACATGCTTGTAAACATTACAAAATAATAACAAAATTTTATAAAAAATAAAATGTTAATCCAGCCATAACCCCTTTATTAATCCTTCTGTAATAAGCAGAATAATGTCTGTTTTGCCCTCCTAACTAAGGATGAAAGAATGCTGTGTTTCTTGAAGGAAGGTGAGACAGATCAGAGTTTATTATTTTGAACCCTGGCTCTTTCATTTCTCTCATGAGCATTTGCACAAATGATTTTTGCTTGCGTGAATGTTTGCAGATAAATTAATTCCAAACCCATCCACTTAGCAACAAAACAGTGTTTTTTGGATGGAGTGAGTGGGCTGAATCATTTGCTAATGGCTTCCTGCTTTATCTCGACCATTTGTGCAGACAGGCTGTATCTTTGCTCCAAGCCCTGTGCTCCAGCAGCAACAGAAGCAGCAGAGCAGCAGCAGCTATGCTAGAAGGGCTCAAGGTAGGACTTTCCTGAAGGATCAGGGCTGGCATAAGCACATACTCTTGTAACTCTCTTGTAACCTTATTCAACTACTGCCTTGCTTGTTAACATGCTGATGCTGTATGAAGGCATGTACAAGTAGAGGACTTCTTTATAAAACAATGAGAAGCTCAGATTTCTGTGTACTGGTCTTTCTCCTCACAGCCAGAGTGGAGGCTTCAGGAGTCTCTGCAACCTTTTGAGCAAGGAATGAACAAATGTCTCCATAACATTGTTACTCAGAGTTGGTGAAAATAATGCTGATGATCTGTCACAAACAATAGAAAACTGTCAAATAAGATAAAAGGGATTGCTGAATCCACAGTCATATAGGCTTTGCAGTTGGAAGGCAGAGCTCTGACAGGGACAGGCACAAATATCAGTACAGTGCTCGGTGCTCACACTTCACCAAGAGGTCATCTAGAATAAGAGGTGATTTGCCCTGGGATATCATAACTTAGACACAAGGATGTCTCCCTCAGTTTTCTGATTTTTTCTTGGAGCATAGAACCTATCCCCTCTTTTGTTCTTCCACGTGCTAGATCTGGCTATTACACTGGTGCTGGAATGTTCTGCTCTTCCTTAATTCTTCCACAGACCCATGTGCATATGGAGTTACTGTTCTCCAAATATGATGGAATTTTTACAATCTCATCACATTTTTCTACTATGTCTTCTAACAGTGATATTTTAGGGGAAGGCTAAAAAATTCTCACTGTTTTTTGTCAACCTTCTTCTTCCTAATTCAATCACTTGTTCCCACGCTGTCTATGAGAGAATGAAAACTTGATAACATCTTTCCTTTTGTTAGTAAAATTATTACAGCTACTTTCACGTAGACAGAGATCAGAAATCAGGACACGCGGCCAAGGTGACCAGTGAAAAAATGGAAAAAATGAATACTGAGTACATGCAGGAGACTGATTTTGAAAGCAGTCTCAGGTAGAAGAGATTTATTCATTCTATCCCTAACAGTATGCTTCCATTATTTACATCATCCTGGGTAAAAATGAAGCAGCATTATGAAATAACTGACCGTGCACGATCAAATTGCTAGTGCATACTAAGAGGGGAAGGTGGAACTGGGGTGCGGATTGGTCCTTCACAGCAAAAATCCCACCTATCTAATGAGGGATTTCAGAATGGTAAAAAGCTGGAAAATGCCATGGTCAACTGATGTTGCTCTTCAGGCATACACTTCCCTCTCTTGACTCAAGTGAGCAACTGAAGCATTTGGTAAGCACTTTCAACCTATGCTCTTTCTGAACTATAGGCTATTTCCTCTTACATGTACCAAGTTGAAGAAACTACACTGATTTGCCAGTACAATTAATTTTAGACTTGGGACCTTTTGCCTGATTTGGATTCTTCCTTCTTGAATTAAAAAGCCAATGCTAACTCACACCACCACAACCACTCCCTCACTAATTGCTCTTAAAGTTTTTTTGCTTATCAGTGTTTTTCAAGGAAGCCCACAACTCAAGAGGTCAACTTTAAACAGTCTGAAACATAGTTTAGTGACTAATATGAAAGATAAGATACGTCCGGAAACACATAGAATGTGTAACATTTCTCCTGTGTTTACCTTGCAAAGTATAAAAAGACAAAACCTGCTTCTGTTTGCAACAAAACACTAGAACAACACAGATCTTGGACGAGGGCTGGGACACAGCAGCAAGTCTGAACTGAATGAATAGTCAGCAACAATGATTATGAGTCACATACAAAGAACAGAATATGCTTTCTGCTACAATCACAATAAAACAAAGAAGCAGGAAATTGAACGTGAAGAAAGCACAGCAAAAATGTTCTTAAACAGATTTTAAAGTAGTGATTTCTCTATGTTTATTAATACTTTTCAGTATTTTTGTTGCAAAGGAGGAAATTGGGAATTGTATTTCTCTCTTCACTAGTAATCTATGAGATCTTCAAAACAACTGAAACTGTGACTAAAAAAATCCCCTCCTGTCATGCAAACTCCTTCATTCAGATGTTTTTCTATTTCCAAAGCTCTCCAAAGCATGAGAATCTGCAGAAAATATAACTAAAATAAATCTCACAACCTCACATTATCTTTTCATTTCTGAACTGTGAACTATTTGTATTACCGATAAAGTTTCGCTCCGCCGTGGATTGCCAGGTAAGTATTGCAAGACTCTTTCTCCTGCAAAAGGGAAAACTGCACGCGGAAGGAATTAACTCAGAGAGCGGATTCTGACTGTTGCATGTCCTGAATCTTGAGGATAAGCCGAGGAGATCTGTGAGACCATAGCATAGTGGGAGAAGGAAAAAGGTTTAACTTTTGGAAATTTCTCCTTAAAGAATCTAGTCTGTCACAAACACCAACACATGCCCATCACCCAGGCAGCACCTTGACAAGTCCTTCCTTGGAAATCTTCATGGGAAAACTCCCTCAACTCAGCAAGGCAGCAGCACAGCCCAGTGACTGCTGCTCCACACCCCCTTCTCTAACCCGCAATTTGGCACTGTCCTGGCTAGGACAAATGAACTTTCAAACACAAGGAGTAAAATATTAGCAACTTTCAGACAGTTTCCACCCCATGTCTTCTCAATGAGCAGTAAAGGCTTGGCAAACATCTTCTTAAGCGAGCCCAGGGAGGCTTATTGCTGTCACTAGGGAACAAGTCTCTGGTGAGTCACTGCCTGCAGAACTAGCCCAAGAGAAAGGCTACTTTTGAGATAAATCAAAGTGAAGAAAAGAAAATTAATGCTGGGGAGAGGAGGAGATGTTTCCAACACATGAAGCCTAATGGAAAATATACTGTGATAATAGTATGCTTCCTGATTACAAAATGATTTCAGTAGGTTTTGTTGTGCATAAAGGATAAACCTGCCAAGCAGATAAGAACTGAGCAAATACGGTCTCTATTACAAATACTTCTACGCTGAAGTGCAGAAAAAGGAACTTGTGCCCAGTGCATGATTTGTAGGCATTGGGATTTATTATCCTTTCTCCTAGATGGGGTGGGAAAAGGATAATGAAAGTCCCAATTATCAAGAGGAATGGAAAGCTTCATTACATATCCAAATGGAATTATTAAGTAATCTGGCTTCTGAGCTGGACTTGTAGCATAGAGGCTGGGTATGACCCCATTCTTCCCTCTTTCCAACCAGTATGGCTACCTGCCTATTTTTGTGCAAGCTTATTTGAATTACACAAACTTGCTACATTGCTTTATTGCTCTTCATTAAATGCAATTGAGAATATGAATCAGATATGACAACACTTCGAAAAAATATGCATCCCATGGTAATGTAGTGGAGATCCTTATTTCAGGCTTCCTTCACACAGTAAAATGATGAGATGCAAAGGAGCTGGTACAACTGAACTTTGAGGGTTTCAACTAGGTCTCCACTTGGAGCTGGCAGTCCTTTCCTTTCCCCTTTCCTCCTTGCTTCATTTACTTTTAAAAGACTGTTTTTGCACAGTGAGAGCACATCTAAATTTCTGGAAACAGCATTAATTTGGCATTATTCTTTCCAGAAATGCTCATCAGACACAGCAGGGGACAAAGGCGCAATGGCTACAGTATTATTGCAATTGTAATTTTAGCACCAGAATGGGCATTCCACCAATCTATCCCAGCACTTCTCAGCAGAGGAAGGTGGCAATACCACCTCTCTTCCCAAATACAAGCGGCACATCTGCATACTCAGCACCAGTACATCCAGCTTCCTCCCACACCCCTAACTCCAGACGCAGACTTTTTTTTTTTTTAAAAAACTATCACCAGCCCTAATCAGGAAAACTGTGCTAAAGCCAGTGATATTTCACCAGTGAAAGCAAAACTGCATGTAAGTGGAAAATCAGGTCTTTTTGAAATTCATTCAACTTAATGTACAATCCTTCTGGTTCAACCTGAAGAACATGATTTTTAAAAGGGCCTCCTTTCCTAGAGGTGCAATTTTGCATCTGCAATCAGTTAAAAGTACAATTAATTACAGTCATAAAACCTGCATCCAAATGTCTGAGTTGTGGAGCAGTTGAGTAGTTAGGTAACCACATACAGGACTTACACTGAAATTGAACTTTGAGCCTGGATGCAAGAGTTAGTATTGAAAATTGAATTCTGTTTTCATTTTCTATACTTCATGATTTTCTCTCTCTTTTTTATTCTAATTTTCTGCAAGAAAGGATGGTGTGATCACGATGATGAAGAAAAGTATATACTAAATTAGATCAAGCTAGAGACAGGACTAGCTAAAGACACTACTTCAAATGAATTTGGCTTTATTTCTTAATACCTATATTGATAACATTACTACCACAGCTTGCTCAAAATTTCACGACTGGGAGACAAACTGTAATAAAGGAAATTTTCCCTTAAGGCTAGCTGAACTGCAAATCTGTAGCTCTGCTTCACATTTTCACTAGCCATTGATTTGTAAGAAAATGATTGTGAGGTACTACTACATTAAGTAAATTGAAAGTTGAGCTACAGTGTAAATAATCCACTTTTTGGAGAGAGAGTGGGGGCCGCTGAGCTTGTGTTTAGTGGGTGGATCCAGCAGAACTGACAGTGGAGGTTTCATCAGCTAAATCTATCTTCTCAAACTAAATGTTTCTTCTTTAGACGTGGTGACACTATATAGAAATAGCATAGTCATAAAGCAGCTCTTCGTTTTGCATTCACAAACATTAGAAATTGCTGACTAGAGAAAGGCAAGTAGGTTCAGCAAGCCTTTTCTCTTTCAGTATATTTCATCCTCACCTCCCTGGTTTATCACTATATCCTTCAGTCCTTTCTCTCTTGAGATAAAAACGTCCAGCTGTCTCTTAAACTCATTTAGATTACTTGCTTCGCTAGCCAATTATTCCATATGTTTACTACTGTTTCAGGCAGAATTATTTTACTCAATTCCCAGTTTACTCCTGATTTTTTAGTTTTGCAGTGTGTTTCCAAGGTCTCAGGCTCCTGATTTTAATTGAATACTCGCTCATCTTTTTCACTGTTATAAAAATATAGAAAATTTTAGTATCCTTAGAAACTATGTTTAGGTCAGTAGTTAACTTTCCCACAGGCAATAAAGGTAGATCAAGCCTAAATCCAGGACATCAGCTTCTTTTTCCTCTTGAGCTCACAGCCACTTTGTTTATTTAGTCCCTCTAGTCCCTCACCTCACAGAGGTGGCTACTGACTCCTTGATGCAGGCACCCTTACTGAATTTCATGCCCATTTCAGAGTCACCTACCAGTTTTTTATTTGCCAGTAAGAATAAATTTATCCTTTCTGGATTTTCCTCAGAAACGTTTTCTTAAAGGGGCAATATCAAAGCTGAGATACAAGAGAAAGTGTAACCTTTCTTGACAAAGACTCCCAGATCTCTTCTTGCCTTGTTGCAGCTCTATTTTCAATACCTGTCTACTATCTACTATCTGCTGTACTAATATGGTATCAACTACAAATACCATCTGATGTTGCGACAGCAGTTGAGATTACTCATGCAAGTTGCAGGTATTCATAACTTCACAAGCAAGTGAAGGGTTCCTTGGCTCGATGAAAGTGGGCAAGACACATTCCCCCTCTTTGTAAGAAAAATGATATTCTCCTTAGAAGCTTATCTTTCATCAAAGAGTGACACCTACATATAACTTTAGGTGGAATTTTGTTACCAAGTTCTGCAAACTAAACCTCATGGTTCAGTTCATGAACCTTTCACAAGCTAAACCCTGCAGTGTTTACATAGCATTACCAGACACTTAATTAAAAAAAAAAAATAGTTGCTGCAACTGAAAGTCTACAAAAAATAGCATCTAATTAAGAAGATGCCCAAGGGTTAGAGTCTGGGGTTTAAATTTGGCTCTGGCACTTTTCCCCCAAAATCAACAGGTCTCCACCCTGTCTCGAGATTTAATTCTGGGCTGTGGTGACTGATCTAAGTACTTTACTTTTGGGGCTTCCTCATAAAAACTCATGGGGTTGATTCTTTTCTCATCTACATCATAATTATGAGAAGCAATTGTAGTTGGGAAATCTCCATTGCTAATTAATATTTTTTTAATATTTCAGTTTGTGGATTCTTAATTTTCTGTAGCACATTTTCATAATTTTCTGCCTACACTTTATCTGCTGACACAAGGTTGTTCTTCAGACTTGCTTGATGAAAGGCCTTTTCTATGGTCTGTTTTCCACATATTGAAATTTATTTCCTTATAAAAAGGAAAATCTCAAGGAATTTTAGAGAAAATTCAATGAAAGCATTTTGGAAAAAAAAAAACACTTATGTTTTCCAGTCAGGAGCTACCCAGAAGAAACCATCTGCTGCTTAACATAAGCAAAAATCTTCATAGTTATCAGTTGCTTTTTGGAAAGATTAATAATATCCTGAGCAAGTGATGAATACATTTCCAAAAAAAGGGTTTGCAACCTTGCTGATCTTCAAAGACTTAAAGCATTTCTATTGAATATATGTAGAAAACTTAAACAACTGAAGTAGGCTTGGATTTTAGTGTATTTTTGGACCACTCAGGAATAATCCAGATTCCCAGATGGCAGAATACAGGTTGAAAATGACTGATCCACAGATACCATTTGGATAATCCTCCTAAGGTTTTAATATTCAGCTAAACTTGAACACTGTCCAAATGGCAGTGTATGACCAAGAAAGACATGAGCACCTTCTTTATTTGAGAATTGTCACATATCTAAACTGATTAAATACTAATAAAAAGCACATAAAAAATGTAAAATAATTTGAGAGCTGAAGCTCAAACAAATAATGACTTTACAGAAATACAGAAGGGAAAGAGAGATGTAAAAAAGATATCTGAAATTTTACAATTTCAAGTAAGGTTATCTGAGGGATGAAATAAAAGCTTCTAATGCATACTTCTAGTGTTTTCTTTAACTTATTATTTTCTGTAGGACCACAGCAAGAATCAAATTATTGCATTTCATTCTTAAAGCAAGAACTCAATAATTTAATGCTTTTTGTTTTTATAATATTTATTCATTTCAAGATGTTTATTTACTAAAACCAAACATGTATTCACTATATTCCCTAAAACCAATGAATCAGTTAGTAAATTAAGCTGCTATTTTTCCTAAAGCTTAGGTTTCAATTCCCTAAGAACCTAATGTGAAGGGCCTTTTACCTGCTGTCAAACAATCTGCCTGTCCACATCTACCCTCTCTCCAAAAAATAAATGAAAAAAATTTCCCTTCTCATTAAAACCAGCTATTCTTCCTTAAATGTCACCTGGTCCCAAAACCAGCAAAATCTGAATTTCACAGTCATGTTAGATATATGAGCAGAATTCTGCTCTGAATAGTCTACATAACAAGTTACAGCATTAAGAGTAAGCACATTACAACGTACAGGCAATCTGGAAAAATGCCTAAACCTTTCACAAGTATTTTCTTTCTCCTTTACAGCTTTTACCTTCTCTCTCTCACCACAATCTAACAGGGTGCTCAAACATGCTGCCAGCTTCAAGCACATTAAGTACTCCCTCTGCGATACATGCATACACTATTTTCAAATATAGCATCACACATACACATGGCAGAACCCGGACCTATGTCTAGAAAACAAATTCCTGTTCAAGAAGCTCTTTGTTCCTGTCTTCAGCCTGATTTCAGAAAAATACTTTTATTTAGGAAAGACATTTAATCATGTGCTTAGCACGTCCTTGAAGTTCATTCAAAACAATGAGAAAGATTTGTACAAGCACCTAACTGTGGGAACAGTAAAGTTTGTGCTCCACTGTTCAAAATAGTTATGGAGAAAAAAAAATAAATATATATATATATTTAATCCTTTCTCTTCTATTAATTCTACTTGCCAAATCTCCTTGAGTCTTCTGTCTATAGCGAATGCTTTAACAGACTGCAGCAATGGTGCTTATAGTACTCTTCATCCTTCAATATCAGTGTACATTTTTAGCTTTCTTCTGCTCATTTTGCTTTATATATTCAAACTGGACCAGGCTTGCTTTTACAAGTCTTACTCCTTTCAATTTTTCTACACTTTGCAGCTTTCCTCAGTTACAGTGGTTTCTTTGTCTTTCCATCAATTGAGATGTAAAAAGGATAATTTAGAGAGGTGGGAGGATATGGAGTGGGAAGTGAGGATGAGGAAAGCTTCTTCAAAAAGTTTTCCCTATATTTTACCTTGTCACGCAGCCTTATATAAAAACAGTCTCCTTTGGTGACGGCAGGCAGGGCTACCTTCTTCATAGCATACTATGGACACCATTCAACAAAACAATAAATCTCTTACTTAATTCTAAATGGATGCATAAATTTTATTATCTTCAATAATCACAAGTTAAAGATAAGCATGAACTGAAGTGCTCTGCCAACTAAGAATGAACTTAAATTGTTCCAATGTTCCTCATTGAATCTTGGCCTGAAGATTGGCCACACCAGTATTCCAGTGTGCTGGAACACATTCAAGACTGTTGGTATTGTGTATTATCTCTGTGTCATCTAGTCTGATGCCTCCATACTCGTTTCTTGTATGTTAAATGAAGACTAAGGTTCTGTCTTTGAGTCTGATCCCTGAGTACCCCTGTCACTAAATCTTAGCTCAGTACTCTTGAACTGCAGTTCTTTCAACAGCTGATCATATGTGAATATCCTCAAAAGCACTGTAAGCCTCTGTTTTGAACCCACTTAATTATTTATTTTTAAGTCAAGTATTTGTTTTTAGAACAAAGGTGCTGGGCTGTTCAAAATGTAACTCAGAAGTCTTTGAACCCTTTTAGCCTCCATTTTCTAGAAAAGTATAAAATAACAAGGCTATAGATGTGATATTTACAGAATTCTTACTAAGGAACAGTTCCTTGGTATAAAATCCTAAATTACAGTGAATGAAGATAAGGTTTCAAAGTTCTATGGAGATCTCCCATTCCCTTAAGACATTGGGAAAAGGGGGGACAAAGGGCTGGGGCTGCATTTGTGTGGACATGCAGCAAAGTCAGTGCTGGATGCTAATGGAAATTGTGCTTAGAGTAACTGATAGTATTTGTGTATCATTATAATTTCTTTTACAATTTACTATGATGACCACAATAGATGCTATTTGCTTAGTTATTTGTGTGTCATACCATAGAGCTCAGTGAGATAGAGCACTCACTAATACATTGAAGAAAAAAAATCAAAGCAGTCTGGCTACCTTTTATTCATAAGCTCTGCACTTGAAAAAGCATGAGATTTTTTTTAATATCGTGGCTGCAATCTGGTGTTTATTTTTTACACCATGTGATGACTTGCTGCCTGAAATTTTTGGAAGACA
>JAPSGF010000001.1:19327746-19394687 GCA_035772895.1 Perdix hodgsoniae
GTAAAAAAAAGATGCATCATAAAGTGCTATCCTCTACGTAAATGTGTCTTTACAGATTTCTTATTTCTCAAACTCAACTCATTTGTAAGATTTTCAAAAGAATAGGGCAGAAAACTCTGGGTGAATTCAAATGTTGCAAGAGAACCACAGCATGGTCCAAGTTCATCCTGTGGTGTTACTACACACAAAAACAATAGAAAAAATATTCCTGGGAAATAATTGGCAGTTGTGCTTTAGCACCTTTACCATTCTCTGCCTTAGAGGACAGAGCTGCACCAGTTTAGCAGAATGGAAGATACTGAATGTATAGATTTTAAAGTTGTAGGAACAATATGTTCAGGACCGGTTCTTAGGAGTCATGACAACCAATTCAAGTACTCTACTGTTTATTGCCAATATGCGTGTTCAACCTTTTACGGAGCAAGGAGTGGATTACTTGATGCTTATCTACTACACTACTATGGGCAGAAAAGGGTGGCTTCAAGTTTAACTTTCAGATGAAAAAAATAAACATATTTAAACTTATTTCCTGTCTTCCTGTTTTCCTCTCTCTTTTTGTCAAAAAGAGATTTTTTGGGAAAACTTATATACCTCCTATGTGCATAATCAATATACTCAATTCTGATAGGCAGGAGAGGCTTTGGAGGGATCATTAATTCACGTATAACCCCCAGAGAACTGCCTAAGTAAGGTCTGAATAGGCATTAAATTAAATATGCATATGTTTTAAATGTACATCATTCATTATAAAGCAAAATGAAACTTTGAAGTTTTTTGATGCTGGTTACAGATCACAACACTCAAACACCCAGAATCAAATTCATTTTCTTCTGTATTGATGTTACATTTTAATACAGAAATCTCTCATACCTTTCCTTCAACAAATATTTTCTCATGTTTCTAAAACCTTACCTACTATTCTGTAAATGATACAAATAATCAGTCATCTGGAATTACTTTTTTTAGAGTGTTGAATATTTAATTTTTCATTATCTACATTTTTTTAAAGGCAGGCACTGTTTAATGCCATTGACAAACTGACATTTAGCAAAGCAACATCATAGCAAAAAGGGTTAAGCAGATCTGTATTAATATAGAAGTCAAGCTTTTAATATTCTGCAAATATTAACAAAGAAAGATGATAATGTTGAGTTAATATGGGTTAAGGATAAAATGAAAATAAATTTTGCTGATTGCTAAGTGTTGACACTTTTTTGGCTAGGCCCACAGCCTTTTCTTGAAGGCTGTGTAATTACAGAAGGCTTTTCCCCTCCTTCCCCCTCCTGCTTCTAGCCCACATTAGTAATGACCCCTTCACTGCTTCAAAAACCACTAATAGTCTTCAGCAAAGGCAAGAAAAATGAACAGGATAAATTGGAATCCACAGTCAGTAATTTGCATCATATGAGGCTGCTTTGGCCACTCACACTCATTCCTGGCCATCAATCGTTTGCTGTCAGGTGCTGCACTCTGCCACCATGATAAATACTCCTCCTAACACTCTGATTCGTCCAAACAATGTAATTGTCCTCTATTCTCCTCTTGGTAATGGAGATAATGAATGACTGCACAAACAAGAAGGATTGCTCATCACAGACACAGGGGTGGCTTTAAACTGAAAAGCCTTGAGTACAAATTTTAATTGACTGAAAACACAGGTTGAAAGAAAAGAAATCCTGTATTCCATTTCCAGGCTGCAATACAATAACTTCTTAGCCTTCTCTTTTTGACTGGAGCGTACATTTCCATCAAGGAGGGTCTTGAGCATGGGCCCCTCAGCTTGGCTGAGAAGAGACAGCAGAAAATCCTGTCTCTGAAAGCAATAGGAATGCTGTCCAGCATGCGATTCACATAAAACCACCCCTCACTTTAACTGTGTTTTATCCCAGCCTGGGAGGAGACGGTGTTATGAAAAAACTCTTCCAAATGGAAACAGTTACATCCCATTCAATAGCTGTTGTACTGAGGGGAATAGTATGTTGTTTTTTTTTTGTTGTTGTTTGTTTTTTTTTAATTTCAGGTGAAATACAACCACACATAAACCACATTCAATGGCACAGAGTATGATGGAAATCAGTGAGCATACTCAGTGTGGCAGTCATCCTGGAGCTATTAAGGCATTTGAAAATTGGTACACACAAGATCAACAAACACTTAAAAGCTGAGATTTTGTCAAAATTCACCTTGCACAGATGGCTTTTATTATTTCCAATTAAGAATGAAGGACAATAGTATAACAACTAACTTTTTAAAAAAATGTTCTACATTTTGGGGAAGAGAGAGAGAACTGGTGTTTTCTGTCCTTTTTTATATTTCCCTTCAACATCGGTGATTCTACAGCGTTTAAATGTGAAGTGGACTGTTTATCTGAAAGTGTTCTGGCAGGCTGCCACCATATTTCTAAGATTAAAGAAAGCATTGAAAACAATCAGCTTTCCGAGGAACTGAAACCACCACAATATGTTTCTGATTAATTTACAAATACATGTATATATTTAAGGCTAAACTACAGAACCAGAAAATTCCTACTAGTTAGTCTATCAGAGGCATTCTTACACTTTATTAGAACAGACATCATATTGAAATAATAAGCATGGGAGGCCTTCATTTCTTCTTTGATCTATATTACTAAATGTCTGACTGGCTCAGATTTAAAATAGACTTTGGTATGTTTGCACTTGAAAACTGGAAAAAGACCACAAGTAATAATTTGTTGTCAGTTTCCATATTCTCTATCTAAAACTACAGTTTAGTCTGCACACTGCTGGATGCCAGGAGATGTTAGTCTGGTCACCCCTGCAGTGTCTGAACTTTCTTGTAGGAACACACACTATAATATGGTAGCAATGATGATAGATCTCTTCATCAGTGTGGAACTGGCTGAAATGAATTAAAGGTACAGGTCACAGCTTTACATGGTTTCTGATTCTGAACCTCCTGCAGATTAGTGTCATTATAGCCTTAAGTACACAGGTATGTACTGGAGAAGGATGCCAAAGAGCTCTGAACATCTAAGGACCATGATTCCTTGACAAAAACTCTGCCAAATCTATTGCAAATGTGAAGGTAAGATTTTAAGCTACTTAAGTGTACTTCCATGTAATTTTAAAGCCTTTTTTTTCCCTGCATAAATATTTGTTTCCAATTTGTTTCCAGTAAATGAAACAATAGTAAACAGTGGTGTTTAAGTTCAATGCATGTCCAGCATAGTTGGATCTGATTTTAGGCTTGGGGGTACGTGTATGCAGTGATTATATATATATATATATATATATATAATTTTACTCAGGCTGATGATAACATTTCACACAAGATTTATTTTCTTATTTAGAAAACTGACTTCAGAGGAAGGAACACAAAAGGGAGTTTATCATCAGAAGGTAAAAGAATCTAAATTATTTGCCCTTAAAAAGCATAATGAATACAAAATGCCATAGGTTGTTACAAATGGCAAGATTAAAGTATACACTGACATCTGTTAACTTTTCTCAGCCTATTGAAAGCATTCCTTAGTTACCTGTTTAAAAATGAATCTCAGAAACAAATGAGTTAATGCTCATTAAAAAAAAAAAAAAAAAAGAGCTTTGAAAATCTCACCACCTCTAAAAAAAACCCTTCTACTGAGTATATCTCATCACTTTATTACCAAGGTAACCATGGGTATCTCATGAACTCTTCAGTGTTACTGGATGGCCAAATACCAGTGCTGCAAAAAGCCAGTTCTCTATCTCCAGATGATAAGACCGTGCTCCAGACATGTGACGGAGCTCCAAAATGGATGCTTTTCTGATGACTGCAACTTGTTTAGAAAGGAGAGAAACTACTCACATTCCAGTAGTTTCAAAATTCAACAATAACAGAAATCACATTTCTCTGACAGACTATGTGTTGTTAGGGAGTCCATTTGAACTGCAGTCCTAGCTGCCTGAGATATCACTCATCTCATCACACCCAAAGCATTTCAATCTCTTAACTAGACAATCACACCAAACAGTGAAGAAAAGAGGCTTTCACATATTGAACTGAAAAACCAAGGTTTCTAGAGTTATTTTAGAAGAAATTATGAGCATCACTTGAACCTAAAGCTTTTCAGATTTCCAATGGATCTTTCTTCTTCGGTCAATCTCCTTTGCTGTTATTGCACATATATCCTACCAGACATACTGTAATGGTACTCAAGCACTGATGCTAACATTTGCAGGGAAGAGACTGTTGTGCTGCGACCACCCATACTAAAAACAGCGAGCGCCGAATAAAGCACCTAGACAGACAGTGCTGGAGAATTGCAGCGGTTGTGGCTGCTATAACACCAAACACGCTAGTGATCAGTGGCCCTGGTATTTCCCTACTGATAAATGATAGGCATACTAGCTACTTTACTGTTTAGAGCTGATTTGAATCATATCCTGCTAGTTGAGCTGAAGCAAAGAAAAATAAAAAGCAAAGATAGAATAAAGCTGGCCAAAGGGCATAAATGCTAACTCTACAATATTCATAGCTCTTGCTGGTCTGATGAACAAAGGATCAGGAGGACCCACTTTCCTATGTTTTGCCATTTTAAAGACATCAGGTAACACATTCAAAGAGACAAGCTGATGTGCTAAGGAAGTTCAATATACATGAGAGGGTTGCTGATGACATATGGCTGCTTTTAGACACAACAAAAAAGAACGATGACCAGCTGTGTGGATTGCAGAATGAAAGCTTGTGAAGCACATTTAAAGGAAAAAAAAAAAAAATTCTAAGGAAGGGAAGGATAGAAGGATGATTAATAAAGTCATAGCAAGCAGCACTGTCGTAAAAAAAAAAAAAAAAAAAAAAAATTCCATTGCATATGAAACAGAACAATGACAGAGAGCCAAATTCTCCAATCTTATAAGAAAAACATTTTGTAATCTTTTGCAAAATACTTTTCCACAAAAAAAATTCCCTCAAAAAATTAAAATGATGATTAATGATCTGTACAATGGTTTTGAAAATAGTGAGTATTCACATGGACAAGAAGAGTGACAGTGAACATTATAACTCCTCAAACTCAGTTTTGCTCTATTTCCTGGAACAAATGTGGGTTTCTGGTGTAAATGTTAATATAATATTACTGTCCCAATTTCCAGCAAAGATATCATATATTTCAGGGATTCGATAAGTTAGCATAAACAGGCACTTTCGGTCTGGTATTTCCATTTAGAATTTTCAGGTAGTGAGTGCCCTGAAAGCAGAATAAATAATAATAAGATGATCTGATATACAAATGTAAAAAAGAATCTACAGAGAAAATTTACACTGGAAGAATATCTGATGTGGATGGTAGTAAATTTAATGGTGTACTTTGTAGTAAGTAACTAATTAAAAACAAATTAAAAAAGAAACTGTAAGAACAAGTTCTCCATAGGAAAATATTAAGGTAGTTAATACGAGAACTGTGGAGTTAGCTGAAGTAACAGGAAACAGTTCTGTTACAGTTGTGCATGACAGAATGAATTGCGGAAGAGAGAGACACTCAAAGTTAGACTTAAATTTTGCCCACAGATTGAAAAGAGGGATATTTGGTAGCTATGGAAAAGATGAATTGATATGAAAGATTTCAAAAATGCATCTTAGATAACAAGGAAGTACAGGAGAGAGGAGCAGTGATATTGAAAAATAGTTTCCAGATCAGTCTTCAGGCATAAAGCACAATGCTTAGTAATAAAACCAAACATAATATTACTGTGATTTTCTTCTCCCAGGTATTGTATGTTATCTCGTAGATAGTTGGATATGAAATTCTATTTCCACTGAAGTCAGTGAGAGCTTTGCAATTATTATTTTCAGAATTTGATTTGGAGTGTTATTTAAGAAACATAACTTTTTAGTAAACATATAGAAACATTGCTTTTATCTTGAGAAATATAAAATCTGCATTAAATATTGAAGAGTATTCTGTAATATTTTACAATGGTAGAAAGGGACTCAAAAGGCAACACAGAATGCATTTGTGCAATATATTTTTATACCACAACAAAGACAAAAATTTGAGACACTAGTTGAAGACCCAAATCTGTAATGAAGTCAACACAGAAAATCTTTCAAACCACGAACCAATCAACATGGTGAAGAACACTCAATAGTGATGAAAGCAAAAACAATAACAAAATAACAAAAAACAGACACCCCCCCAAAACAAAACAACCCCCCCGAAGCTATAAATGCTAAAGTAAAAAATCTACAGGGAAAGTCCTAAAACGATGAGCAGAATTACAGTATAAGACAGACGTGATAATTCTACATAGTTTTCCTCTTATTCAGAATTAATTATCTCAACAAGTTCTGCTTCATTAATCCCTTAAGAGAGAGCTAAAGCAAACAGGGGGTGAGAATAACTTACTTAATGCAAGCCAAGAAAATAATCAGTAGCACTTAAAATGATGTTCCTTTCATTAATATCAAGATGCAGTTCTGGGCCCCTTTCTATAGAGTAATAGAATTAAACTACTAGATGAGCCCTAGATTTTTCCTCTCTCCCAGATTTTAAACTTTACTTGCTGACAAGTTCATAAAAAACATTGGTTTATCCTAAAGACTGGCCCAATCAGCACAATATGGATGCAAATACCCATTCTTAACCCTATACAGTTACTGGTTTTGATTTAACATACTCCAAACCCCACAGTAACTATGAATTTCAGCTTCACATATTTGACAGTTCTTCAGTCTAGAGCATATGCACCCCTGAGACCTTTTTCAGGTCCATCTAGACTGTTAGCTGTGGCTGAGGCAGAAGATAATTTCATATCATATCTTTTTACTTAGCCTTTCCAGTTTGGAGTAGGAATTTGTGAGTCATACGGACACATTTAGGAATAGAACTAGCATCAAATATTAAATGGTGGTATCCACACAGAACAGTTACAGCTGCCTGTGAAAGTTCAGTCATCTCACTGACTACGTTTTTTTCATGACTGGATAAACTGAAGAACCTCAGATTATGTGTTTGAAAAGTTCAGGACCACATAAGGATTTTCACAAATCTGTTCCCAAACAATCTCAGCGCTCTGCCTTGCAATATACCCAGGGAATCACTTCCTACAGGGCTGATTTAATTGAATTTGAACCTCTATCTGGCCTTCCGAAGCTGCTTCCTTTTTGACTGCCATAAACCAAATTTTTTACAGAAAACAGTTTTCAAATGCATCATGAAAGAATACAGGGTTCACAAAGTCATAAACATAAAGCTTAATTTCATTTTTTCTGCTCCATAGACAGGATTTACCATTGATAGGGAGAAAAAAAAATATGTCCACTGTGAAGGATAACAAACAAGGAGCTGGTATTTTCATTCAGTAGCTGACTTCTGTTAGCTGGGATAAAGATCTGCATAAATCAAGGATTCAAGGATACGCAGAAGTAGGATTATATAATATGTAGACAAGAACAAACATGGCTATGAAAAGATTAGATACCTTAAATGCTGATTTTTGTTCTCAATGATTTCAAAGGAAAGGAAGATTGAAGATTAATCAGATACGCAAAAATCCAGAAGAGGTAGAGTGTTAAATAATCCTCCATCTTGTAAAAGAGTACATAACATATTGTGGACTATTTAGTGAATTATCCCCTGTTGAATGTCTGGAACAGTTTTCTGAACCTCAGCAATACACTGAAAAGCTTAATTTGATGAGGAAAGCAACATGGATTTATGACAGCAAGATCTTTCTTAATTAACTTGCTAGCGTTGTTAAATAATGTTATCACCAGAGCAGAGGAATGGAAATGCCATAGATATTATCTCTTTCAGTTTTATTACAGAGCTTGATATAATTTCAGATTAAAGACTATCCAGTAGAAAAATATCTCATAAACAAGTAACAACAAGCAATGGTTAAGATGACTAGTGAGGAGACTCTTCTTACTTTCATATGTAATCAAGTTAAGCAACAATATCAGATAAAGCTAGAAATACAAAAGATTTATGCACTGTTAAGCATGAAAGGTATGCTAGAGGGCCAACCTACTGCCCTACAAAGGCAACAGAACATCTCTGTGGACTTCAGTGGGAACCAGACAGTAAATTTATTAGGCTTTACTGATTAATATAAAAGGCCTCTTTTTTTTTTTTTCTTAAAAAGCAAATGCTGGTAGTATATTGTGCAAAAATGGTGCAGAGCTATGTAATTATTTTTTTCTGAAACATCTTAATATAATACATGACTGTAGGTATCAACAGGCACAAAACCATTTATCATTATATCCCTTGCTATCACCTTACTGGACCATAGTTTAACAATCTTTGTGAGAGGGTTTCTAATTTAATTCACAATTCTTCATCTTCTGCTGCTTTGTAAATCTCAGTCTCATCTTCTGCTTCTGATTTAATGTAGAGCTACTGTGTACCTACCAGACTAAATAAAATCAACAGAGTTTAATGCCTTATGTTGTATTTTTCATTTTAATACACAGATAGAGTAGACAGGGCTAATTTGATCACAAATTTTACACTAAATACTCTGAAGTCTAAAGACTATAGGCACAAGTATGGAGATTAAAAATTATTCTGCATTTCATGTGTATTAGGTATCAATAGTAAAAAACTGCAATACGTCTTTCATTAAAGAGAATATATGCTACCCAGAACTGCTTTCTTCAGCATTCAAATTTAATCCAGATACAAATGACTTGGAAAACCAATGTAATGATTTAATCTGTGTCATATTAGAAACTAAAAGATTTTTTTTTAAAACACATTTTGTGTCATGTCCTGGCAGTAATATTGCACAGCACTTTCTTCCATGTGAGAACCCTTTGAGTTATAACCCATTGGGTTATGCAGAAAATAAAACATTAATCATTACAAGGAAGGTCTGGCTCTAAGCCTGGCTCAAACAGAGGACCAGAGAGAGAACTTTGTTTTGGTTATTCTTTAAGTAGGAGACTTTGAATTTCCCTTTTACCTAAGCTACATCTGCTGAGCTGGTTTATTACAAAAGAAATGGGAACTATGGCAATACATAGCTCCAAGAGTCTCCCATTCATACCATAAATATGTGAGGCCATGGCTCTGGGCAAGCTTTTCAGCACATTCAGTGGCAGGATTTGATAGAATGCAACAGCTAGCTCTTATTGCACCTCTTAATTTGCTTGCTGGAACTTGGCAATTTACCTTTCAAGAGCCACAGACCAAGTGGATATCTGTTTGGCACGCACAAAAGTTCTTTTCAGGGATCTAGTGAAAGGGTAAGGTATGGTCTGCAGCTTAATGAAGTTATAAGCTAGTGACATATCTTGCCAGAAAATATTCATGACCTACTAAAAGGAAAGAAAACTAGTCATCACAAAATGTTACGTTTTAATGTTTAACATACATAATTTAATTCGTACTTAGTTGCTTATGTATATACTGAATTTGCAAAGCAAAAGCAGCATCTGCAATAACTTTTGTAGTACAAAGACATCATGTTAATAACGAAACCCTGAAGGGCACACAGTTAAGGCCAGGTTTGATGAGTTCGTCCAAGTTCTGGCAAACCTTATAAGACTTCTGGGTGTAGCACTGCAATTGTTGTTTTCATGTGGCAGTTAGGTGAAACTGCTGTGGCTTATGCCAAGTCTCACATTAAGGCTGAACTCAAAACCTCAAAAACAAATTCTGAGTTGTGAATTTACACAGTTTCACAAATATCTCAAAAAGAAAATTCTGCAATGAAAAACTGTTGCTTGATTCCTAAAAGGATATCCACTTTCTGATGTATCCATAGATTGTGTTTTGTTGTTGTCATCCCAGAGAGAGCAGGAGAAAAGAGTATGTATAGTCATCTTCTTTCCAAAAAGTCCTCTCCTCGACTTCAAGTCCTGCACTACCTGGTTATGCCTACAGTGACAACCTGTGCACAGGATTTTGAAATTCCTAAGAAACACAAGAGCTACTGTTTTGCCTCTTTGACAAGAATTAAATTTGGCCAGCTTTTAACAGGTGATGGGAAGTAAGCAGGTTATATCAGTAGCCAATACTGAATTATAAAACTAGTGGTCATTGTTGCAAGGACTAGAATAGAAGTGATGAGGTTTAAATCTTTGGTGTGGGCTTGGAGGGCACTGAACTGAAACTGACCTGGACAAGGGACAACAGAACACAGGCCTAACAGGAATTAAGGTCTCCAAGAATGTCTGACTTGAAAGCATTTATTAATGCATGCAACTCTTTAACATATGGTACAATTATGATCATATTTAAATTTCATCAGCTTCTAAAAAACAGCTCGGGTATATGGAGTGAGAGGGTAAACAAGTGTGCAGAAAAGGAGCTCTGCAAGGTGCTTTCAGGGTAGGGAGTAAAGAGATGTTAGTGAAACAAGACAGAGTTTATTTTGGAATAGGATTTAGCAAGACATCTTGGTGCAGGGAAGTTAACACCAGAGAAGATTTTTTTAGTACAGGCTGGCTGGGCAGTGGGCAAGGTCTCTCAAATAGGATACGTGGGTGCGGGAAAGGTGAGGGGCAGGAGGGACCCAGGCCTGTGAGATAAGTGTCAGGCTGTAAATAAAGTTGGGAAGTGGCACTGAGCACAACACCAATTTCCAAGGGCTTGAAAAAGAAACAGCATAAGACACATATACACACATACACAAATGTATATATACATACTTAGGAAAGAGTAGGTAGTAACAACTGTCACAGATCTGTAACATTTTACAAGTATTTGCTAGAAAAGGTTAAGAGGATGTATAATATTTTCATGTGACAAGGCCTAGATCCAATGTTTTTCCCTCAAAAGGGTGTATGGCTTTGCTGTATGATGTACGCCCTGAGCTGCTTTTCATTTATTTTTATTTAATAGACATGTGATCATGGCACAAAGGTACATGGTATAGTGGTGGGACTCATTGGGTCTTGTTGATGGTTGGACTTGGTAATAATTTTTCCAACTTAGCTTACACTGTGATTCTAATTTGAATAGAAGCAAGTATTCAGTGCCACCACAGAAACTTTTCAACCTCCAAAGACGCAGGCAAATACGTCACAAGACAACAGGAGTTAGGTTGTTAATTCACCTCATTTCAGTAATAGTTATGTGTACAATGTATTTAATTGCTTTTGAGAAATGGTGAAGGTGTTTATTAGTATTTGTATTTAGAATTAAATATGTTTAAAGTCTGATCTTATCAAAACCTGTTGATTCTTTCACACACATTGGATTACCGCCATCTTGCTGAACAACCAGTGCACAACTACCTGCTATTACAAAGCAAGACTAACATGTGTCAGTGTTCTGGGAGCCTGTGGAGTCCCCATAAACCCTTAGGAGATTAGATGACCTAAAATGAAAGCCAAGTAATTTACTTGATCTTTTACTGCCTGCTTCTTCTGGGTAGCCTTTTAATAAAATCTTCTTAAAATCAATAAAATATATTTATAACAGAGTACCACACTCCTACCAACAATCTGTGAGCTGGTACATACACTTCGCGGCTTATAAACTGACACACTGTAATAGCTGCACAGTTTTTAGCAGCTGTCTCTCACACCATGTGTCCTGCCCAAGTGGAGACTGAGATTCAGACAGTGTTCAAAACAGGAATTATTCTGTAATTTTCAGATTAGATGGCAACTGTATAATTGTTAATTTCCTAAAATCAAGCAGGGAGAAAAACTGAGAAGAGGTTTTCCTTATTGCAAAGGAGACATCACCCAGGAGGTGAACAGAATTCTGAAGGTGGGTACAAGATATGGGCCTCCATAGTAAACAGATACACTGATAGTATGCTCCTGCCCACGACAATTTTTGAAGTGAATGTGGGATTTCCCAGTGAACAGCAGGTGAATCAGCTCATCCATCCTTATACATGATTTTAAATGTATTTATTAAAAAGTCTATGAATCTGAAATCTAACTAGATGTTTTATGAATTAATTTCCTATGCTAGTTTTAACTGAATGAGACAAATATATCCTCTCCTACAAACTGAAGACAGAACTATTACAACCTAACTTGCTACTTCAATTCATTACATGTAGCAATGATGGCATCCTTTTCCAATTATGTTTTGGCTTTGAAAGGTACGTATTTTGTATGTTTGCAGATTCATTAGAGGCATGTGTGTAACAAAGTCTGTTGACAAGACAAGAGGTCACTTGTCTCAAACTGAAGTCACAGAAAGCTATTAAAGATCTTGCTCTGTGATATAGAAGAAGCTATTAAGTCAAATATGGCTATCTACTGCATTCTGAAGTTATAATTTTTAATGCCTGTATCGTAGATGGGGGTGAAGAAGAAAATGTGGCCTTTATTCATAAACAATACTAAAATGGTGCAATTTGCATCTCTTAAATAATGCAGAAACAAAAGTTTTGAGTAACCTTAATCTGTATGCTGTTTTCTTGGCTTTCCAAATACAGTTGGAATTGGCTCATCTAGTTATTGTAAGTAAGAACTGATTCTTAGTAAATAACTTGATTTGCATAATATACCTGCTTTTTACGAACAATGATTTCTTCACCAAAATGTTATGAAGTTGGATTATTTTTTTGAATTAAAATAAAAAAAAAAGAGTTCCTTCCTTCTGCTTTTTGCTAGTACATAGTGGCAAAGTTGGCAGATTTCAAATGGTACTGGAATTCAGAAGGAAGTTTCTAAGTGCTCCATGGCACTACAAAAGACTTCTACTACATTAATCTGCTAGCTTGTAAATCTGCTTGCCAATAAATAAGAAAAAAGAATTACAACATTTTAAATAATATTTTTGTATATTTAGAATACTTTCCAGACATGGATCTCAATGCTTCATGATTGCTAGGAAATGCAATCAAGTAAAACACCAGCAATCCTTGGAAAAAGAAAGGAAAAAAGAAATTATCCATTTTTTGGGTGGAGAAAGAGAGGCCTAGAAACACCTAGTGCCTGACCAAAGGCACAGAAGAAGAAAAATGCAGAGCTTGCAACAGAGCCCAGAGGTGATCTTACAGAACATAACAGTAGACTTCTGCATCAAGACATCTAAATTAGCAATTGGATTTTTAAAAGCACAGTAATAGTGGTCAAACTCTGCTTTCCTTAGGAAACTTAATGAAGATATATGAATGAATGAAGATATTTCTACTACAGAATACAGTACTTGTATTTCTGTTGGGTATGAAATAATTCCGGGAACAATCAAACAAATAAACAGAAAGAATTAGGACACTTTGGAAGGAGGGACATTATGGCTGATTTTCAAATAAGTTTTTATGTTTAGGGGTGCTAATCCCATCAAAACCAAATATGAAATGGGTGCCAAACTCCCTGAGGCTTCATTGAAATTTTCATCTCATATCACTATAATTTATTATATGAGCACAAATTAGATTTTAAATGGAATTTATTTCTATTGAATACGTATGCTCATTTTTTCCTGCTTTCATTGTTCATTACATTTTTTTTTTAATACACCTTTCATTGAGTGATTTACAGCAACAAAGCAGCAGCAACAGAGAAAACACACTTCCTAACATACCCCACCAAAATCTGAAAATATTAAAAAGCAATTATAAACACTGGACCATAACATCAACTACCTCAAACTGACACCAATTCTCTGCCAATTTAAACTAGCAAAGTATGTGGCCTTCTGTATTTTTTCATTTTTCAAGGTTATTCTCAGCAGCACCTGCACAGTAAATAAAGGTAAAAGTCAACAAAATAGGCTCTGACAAATCAGTGAATAAGGAGCTCTGCTTCCATATACGTTAGTGAACTTTTCTCCTGACAAACAGGCTATCACCGTATAATGGGCTTTTCCTGAAGTTTACTGCGGCACTGTTTATAATAACATTGCATCCAGCCTGCCTTGTTGGTACTTTTGCATTGCAGGGTAACAGTTCTGAGGTGGCAGCAAACAGCTTCCGTGCTTGTGTCAGGAGAAATAAAACTGTTATTATTTCATACACTTCAGAGGCCACACTCGAACTCAGCAGTTCCACAGAGCTGTTGTGAACAGAAAGCTCTGCTGTGGAACACCGGGCTGCCCCCTCAACAATAAACCATCTTCTCTCCCATCCGTGTTTGGCTTCATGCCAGTTGCCCATTTGCTTTACACCACCAATTTATATTCACTGAGATGGTGTAAGGTTCTAGAACAGCACTGATTATCAAATCTGCCTGCCAAACATATGAGCAGTAAAAGCTGGTCTTCCAGAGCCCTACATGTACCATCCAAGGGCCCAATCCTGTACGTTCAACCTGGAAATGGTACTGAGATTGGCTCAAGTCAATGGAACCCTTGGCAACAGTAGACATTGCCAGTGGGATCATGTGGCTGAGGGACAAGGGTCTCTGCAGCCCAGCTCCCCTCCTCAGAGTATGACAGGAGCACTTTTCAGCCACTTGACAGAGACACAAGCTCTGCCAGGGCTAGCTGAGAGAACTTGAATCTTTTGTCACATCTTCTGATTACTATTTCATAATGAAACCATTCACCAGCTGATGCTATTTCTTCCAGTGTACAGGAAGCCTTTTTTTAAGGAGGCTTTAGAATGGTCATGCAGCAACTCATTCCTTGCTGATCCCAAACACCAAGAAGTCACACAAGCTCTTTCCCACTTACCCCTCAAATCCAAAATAAATGCAAGATCAGAGATCAAAAAAGTTAAAAATCAAGAAGCTTTGGAAAAGGTCTCACAAATGAAACCCATCTGATTTTTAGTTGTCTTTAATAGCTAAAAAACATGCAAGTCAAACTTCTGAACTTTATAATTACAAGGCCTAGGAATTTACTTCATTTTAAAACAAAGTTTAGATTCTTAGAGGGAAGAAAAAAGATGTTTACAGTGGGGATCGGTCTTTGGAAGGACATCAAATGTCATGAGAGTATCCAGGAGAACTGAAAACATCGTATTAACAATGGATTTTTCCAAATTAATTAGCCTTGCCCATTTTAATTTTTCCTTCACAATGCTTTAAGCTTGTGAGAATCAGCCACAACGGGTTTTGTTCATAAGTTGCTTTGCATCTAAAGAGAATTAGAATATTTCATGCTTCCTTTTCCATGTGGTCATATATTCGTAATCCTAATTTGAATCCTTTAGTTTCACGTGCAATTAGTTTTCAGCGGAGCCAATAAACATAATCCATATGTAAGGAAAGCAGGATGGAACTTTAATGAGTGGGAAGTAAATGTAACAATGAAATAGCAAATGAAGGAACAATACAGCCTCCTGGATGTGAAACAAACCTGGAGAGAAAAATACATCTACCCATTTTTTTGCTTAAGAGCTGTAATGTTGGGATCACCTAGTGCATTCAAAAACACATTTGCTTTTTCTAATCATTTCCTAGTCAAATTAATCATATCCCAATCCTAAAGTGAACTCTGCAAGAGAAGAATTCTTCACATCCATAGTGGTATCTGCAAGATTACAGCCTTTATTGCTGACTATTTGTAAATAAGGATAAAAGTCAGCGTAGGCATCTTTTCAAATGCAACTTTAAAATACCATATGTCCTTATGCTTGTGTTATGTGACGAAACCTGACAGATCAAAGGACCAGATTTCCCACTCTACATTGATTATTTACTATCATTCATTTTCATGCATTTTAATATGTGGTATCTACATTTAGGTTCTTGAGAGCCAGAGAGAATTCAAGCTGCAATACTTGGATCCAGATTCTGAACTTCACATAGCTTGGGGATCTGGCATTTTGGTTCAGCTTTTCCTCTATGTAAACAACAGTGTATCTCAGATGAAGGCCACACTGCCTTCAAACATGCTCAAGCTGTCTTACTCCTTTCCAATCTATTCACCTTTTCCCCTCAAAAAAGAAAAATAAAGCTAGAAATTCATGACAGATTTTGACTGCAGGCATCAATCCTTCAATTCACTGTGTAAGTCAGTGGAAGCACTTATGTTGTCACTCTAAACATAAACTAACAAAGTGACCCAACAGGGACAATAGGGCTTCTGACACTTCTCCTTATTGGCCAGTCATAAATTCATAAAGGGTTGTGTACTACCACCAGTATGTAAGCTTACTAGATAAACATCACTACCATCTTAATGACTTGTGTACACGTTGTAAACTGGGGAATCTTTATACATAGAAATCAGATAAATCAAACATGAGCTGAGGCTTAGAGGAAAGCAATTAGAGCTTTAAGGTAAGGTTGCTGAGGGAAAGTCCTATATCACATCATAGTGTATAATAAAAATAAGTGTTAACATGGGTACAGTATGTGAAATTAAATTAATTAGGAATATAAACCACTTCTAAAGCAGCATGTCCATTGACAGATAGATTAAACATAAGAGATAAATAACTCGTTCAAAGATCTCGACTCTTTTCTTTTTTTTTTTAATCAAAGAAAAGAAATGAAAAAAGAAATTAAACTTCCTAAAAGACAGAGGTGATAAAAGCATAGCTAAAATAGATGTTTTAAAGCCAACTTGTTTGCCCCAGGCTAGTGATTGAAAAGAAAAGGCATGGCTAGACCATAAAAAACCTATTGGACCATATTTCATTTGCTATAGTATATTTAAATGTTTCACTGCACACCAATTTAAATCTAGTGCCTTATATGCTGGTAAAAAAATACCTTAAGCTGTTTTTTGCTACTTTTTAGCAGCTGTAAGGAACCTTTTCTTCATCAAAACTCCTTTTAGTAACCTCATATAGCCTTCCTTCAGGTTAGTAATGTACTTGAAGTTACATGGCCTTACATTACTAGAAGTAGATTACTAGATTACAGAAGTTACACTACTACTCTGCACAAAAAACTACAGATCCTTCTTCCTTACAAAATAAACATGCATTCTTCTATTAGGAAGAAGGACTATCAGCACAATAGAAACTGGAACATGAAGATTATAGTACATGCACAAAAGCGTACCACTCTCCCTGAACTCCAGGCACCATACCCCTGCACCAAGTACAGCTTTCCCATCCTAATTCCCAAACCTCTCCCTCCAACCAGGGGCCAGAGTTCCATACATACACTTTCTGGCATTCAATGGCAAAATTTAAGAAACCATTCAGTTAGCTGCATACCAAATACCTACCTGCCTATTAATCCTCATTGATTGCTCCTGTGTATCTCTCAAGCTTCTGTGAGTTTTACAAAGAACTTACTCTAATGCCAGCCGTGATGGCACTGCACTGCTGACAGTAGTTGGGAGAGAACTGTTGTCATTCTGATTTGACAGATGAAGGAACCCAAAACAAGTACTGCTTCCTGCAGATTACTACAATTACTCGCTAACTAGACATCTATAGCTTTTGAGGTCATTGATTGATTTTCCAGTTTTTTGAGATTCCAACAGTCACTGGCATTTGCCAGCTACAGGCACACCTGAATTAAACCTGTAAAAGTTATTGTTAATTTACAGTCACGTTGATACCCATTCTAATTTGGAATTCATTACCTGAAGGAGAGTTTTGTTTTGGGGAAAGTTGACTTTCACTTACTCATTTCCACAGTGATACAATTCTAGTTGTTAGCCATCATAAATACAATATGCTTTTAAATCCTCCCTATGGAAAATGTATTATATACCATTTCTGCAAAAAGGAGTGTGTGTGTGTGGGGGGGGGGGGGGGGACAAAAAGCTACACAAAAAAAAGCAATGTTTCTTCTACAGCCTCAACACTAGCATTGTTGCTCTAATACAGATGGCTATAAGTTAGGATTTGCATAACTTAGATTTGTTTGGGTACAACAGAAAAAGTGATAAAAGACCTCTTTTATAAACATGAGTGTAAACTACGGTCCATCTTCTCAAACGTTTTACAATTCAGAGGGACACATGGTCAGTATATTATGAAATGGGAAGTTAGTAACAAATTCAAGGTGATGAAAGAGGGGATGGGATGTACTCTGAATGAATAAACCATGCTGACTCTACAATGCAAAGGTTAGAAATATTTTGAGTAAGTTAGGTACGCAAATTAAAGCTGCCCTGAGGCAACTTTAACTTAAGTGACTGGGTGATTTGCTATCACTACCTAACTGCCAAAGCCTTGCTAAATTTGGCAACAACACAGGAGTAACCTTTCCATATATGTGATAATACCTGCACTGAATTAACACTTGAAAGCATTTTAGTTAATATGAGATGTGCTTTTCAAGGCAAATACTGGCCTCATAGGCACTGCTGCAAATAAGCAGCAACTTACTGCCAGTCCCCTCTCTTCCTAGTTCCTGAGAAAGAGGTCCTAAAATTTGTTAAGTTTATTACAGGCAGAGCAGATACACCCCTTGTAAGACAGCACTTCCTTTTGCTAAATCTCATTTTCTAGATTGATATTTAGTATGCAGAGTGTTTGCTCAACTTTGAATTATTTTGGAAAGTTTCAGCAAAAATGATTCAGCCATTTCTGAAAATGAAATAAAAAAAAATATATTGGTATGCTGTTTCACACTATGTTTAATTGAGGAGTGCATGCTTTGGAACAGAAGCATAACATTTGGCGAAGAGATGGCCCTGCTCTCAGGGATGTGCCTTTTGCCATCTCTTTGAAAATCCACCCACATTTGGCCAAGCTATAAACCTTTGAATTTTCTCAATTAGCACTAGTTCAGTAAAGACATTTAAGAGTTTGTCAGCTAAATTCTTCAAAGACTCCATCTGTACTGAACATGCTCCAGCCTGCACATGCTGGCATCTGCATCACCCCCACCACCACACATACATACACACAGAGCATGTGCTGCTCTGGCTCCAAGCAGGACACACTCTGAACAGACCTTCTCTACCGATATGGGTCTGACCACAGGTGCAGCACCTGTGTCCTCCACATGTCACATCCATGCGGAAGGAAGGACTGCTCTTGTTTTTCTGTAGTTGCCAGTCACCTTCTCTCTGTACTCCAGCTCCTTTCCTTCACAAACCAAGTCCCTAAAATTTCCAGTGCAGCACCAGTCTTCTCACTCAGCCAGCACTCTTATTTCTTGACACCTCAATCAGCATGACACAAAGTACATCTTTCTCCTTGGACAGTTTGGTGCCCTCTACATGTATCTCTAGAGTCTCCTCCACCCATCCTGCATATCAGAAGACCTCCCCAAGGGAACAGGTGGCAGAAGACAACAGTGCACTGTTTCAATGCCTTATCTCAGGAACTTTGAAGCAGCCTTACAACAGTGTGTGGCAACCCTCTCCATCACAAATGCTGTCTTACCAGTGTTAGGTGCTATGGGATTCATGAGTATAGCCACTTAAGATAATTTTTAAAATTTAGTTATCAAAACCCAAGAATTATTTAGTAGGGACCTGTGAACTGCCATTTTTACTCAAGCTTAAACAAGCTAAGTTATTACATTTTTAATATGTGAAGCAAAAGCACACTTCTAATGATCACCTGCCAAATTTCAAATCCCCCCTCTAAAGCATGGCAGCACTACAGCTGCTCAGGGAAAAGATCTCCATTATTAACACTGATAAATAATGTGTATCATGCTTTTTTTTGCCACTTTTTTTTCTTTTTCAAATCTGTTTTTTTCTGAATTTTTCTTTAAGGCTTTAACTGTTTCTCAAAGGCTCTGAACTGGACATTGCCTGTACTGCTATTCTTTGATTATCTGTACATGCTGTATCTCAGGATCAGAAACTCAATATTTAAAACTGTAAGACTGGCTCTGTTTGTATAGATCTCAACTTTCTATTTTAAGAACACTGCTTTGAAATATACCTCATTAAATATCTAATGTAAATATGTAATGTGTTAAATAAGACCTCTTAACTGGGTCAAGTATCTTCTGTTGTACATATCTTCATATTCCTAATCTGCCTGAAAAATGTAGCTTGGTTGTGTAACAGTATACTTTTTGCAAACTGATAGTACTTTTCTCTTTCTATTTTCTGATCAACTGCTTGCTAGGGTTGACTCTGAACAAGAATTTGCTAACCCATAATCTTCAGTAGCAATCTGGCTCTACAGGGCAGAGAAAAAGCTAAGTAATGTAAGCAGTCAGAGTAGTTAAGGTACTTCTCTGATGAATAATTTTATGTCAGTAAGAATACTCCAGAAGTATAACACAAGAACTTGTCTCAAAGATACTGTTTGCTTTGCATTGCATTTCAAAAATTGTTAAGTGGCATTACTTAAAGCCCCCTTCCTTCAGTTGGGCCAAAACAGGATGGCCCACAAACGGTTTTCCACAGATAGAAAGCAAATGGGAACCTGAAACAATTAACTGTACTAAAGAATTCAAGGAAAACATAATGAATGTCAAGTTTAGTGGATTGGTTTGGACTGGTTGCATGAGTAAAGTCATATAACATTCTATCTTCTTGATTTTTTTATTTTGTTTTCCAGTTTGAGCTTAAGGATTCTGGAAAAGTCTTTCTGACTTCTCTCCTAGAAGACTGGCTGCCTCTTAGTGTTAGGAAGGAATCCTTTAGAGTTTAATAGGAATGAAATGTTTATAACAAAACTGAAAATGTCGCTACCAGATCAACTCATGAACTATAATACAGCAACATACAGTGGAACAGTTACAGGCTCACATTTCAGACCTAGTTGGCTAGGAAAGCTGTCTAGATTTTGTTTTTCTCCAGGGCTGGTAAGCTTACAAGATGGGATCAAGAGTGTACATTAGAGTACACAAACAAACAAAATCCAACAAGCATATTACATAACTTTGTGGAAGAGAAGACTAAGAAAGAAAAATCTTTACAAATAGAAAAGTAGTTCTAAAAAGTATTTGTAAAATCTTTGTATATAGACTTTTTAATTAAAAAAAATACAAAAATGTATAGTAGCAAAACACTGTCATATTCTAGTGAAACTTTTTTCTTTTAAACACATGAAGTTTTCTGACAATCCTTCTGACTATCACCTTCACAAAACATAAGGTCATTTTGTTTAGAACATAACTTTTTGACATTTGGAAGACTGGAACTGACTGATCTAGAAGCTGTTCTGAATATTGCATGTTGTAAGAAAAGTAATGTAACACGCCTTGCTTTTTTAAAAGTTCAGCTTGTAATTTGTGCAATCTCTTCATAAAATCTCTGCATGGAAATCCTGAAAAAAAAAACAATTTCAAAAAGTCACACAAAATGATACTAAGAAAAGACAAGGTTTGAGGGCCCATCTTCCTCACATTAAATTCAGTAGAAAATAAAAATAAATCCTATTGTTTATCCATTTGCTAAGACAAGGCTGTGAATGAGCTGTGGAAATTAAACTATATTCCCAAGCCTAAGGGTGGTCCCTTTAGGTCAAGGTTCTGGCGAGTCACTGTAGGAAATACATGTTGTCATTTCTCTTTGCAGTAAGCATTCTGTTGATAGGGGAGTTCTGTCTCCAGGACTGTCAATCTGGAAAATTTCACAGGCATTAAAAAAAAAAAATCACAAAAATTAAACAAAACCAGAGACTAGGAAGAACATATTGGTGTAGTGGATCTATTTAAAGGGGAATTTGGAACTGGACTTCTGTGACGTTTCCTGTACTTTAAATGCCATTCTTTTTCCACTCAATACATTAAAGGGACATGATCAAGGCTAAAGAACCTAAAATTAAACCTGCCAGCTGTGTTTTGATTTTTGAGTATTCACAGGTCATGCTGTCCCTGGACACTGCATTGTCTGATCTGTTCTCTGGGGTAAGCAAAATGCTGAAACTTAAGGGAGTTCTGATTCCCCTTCTATATTTCCATACAATCTTTGCTCTCCTCAGAGTAAACCAGACAGGCAGAAAGATGACAATATACAAATAAATGTCTCTGATCTGGGAAATAGCATGGCTTTGTTTTGTACTTAACATTCATATTTCATCTGGAAAGTTAATAAATCTTAGTGTCACACATAGGTAAAAATATATGAATATTTTCAAACATATTTGATTTTACATCTATCAACTGTGCAAGCTTTTATAACATCTGAAAATATCTAAACCTTCATTAACACTGCCAGTGGATGCTGGTTTTAGAGTCTGAAATTACTCATTAGTCTGCCAATTTTCCACCTAATAAGTCATTTAATTACTGCAAAGTGGCACTAGATAGTTTGCAATTGCTCTATAAAACTTAGTACTAAAATTTCAAGGAGCAGTTTATCTCAGATGCATTCATCTGACCTCTAATTTCTGGATGGCATAAGCCTAACTAGTTTGTCTTCATAGGTCAAGCGATCATACATGGAACTGCAGAGTCTGCATGTGTTTATGATCTTTGAATGTACAAATCAGAGCTTTTAGTCAAAAAGCTCAAAATTAGAGGCAGTTTTGGATAGTTCAGTCTTATAAACCTGCCAGATGAGCTCTGCTTTTGTCAGAACAATCATCCAAATGAGTCAGTCAAAAAGACATGGGTGTGTTATTGCCCTGTAATTAAGAGTTGACAAAAATCTGTAATTTTCAAAATTATAATTGAAAACACATGTGGAAATGTTATATAAAAGCTACATTTAATAATGGCAAAATCCACCTTCTCAAAGAGATACAGATTTTAAACTAAAGCCTCTACAACAGCCAACTTTTTTTTTTAATAATTGTAGCATTTTGAGCTTGGAATAGTGTATAATCCTGCTCAGGAAACCTTACAGAACATCAGTTCAGAGGGAGTGGCAACAGGACTTTATATTATCTCTCCCCCATTATTCCAAGATGAAAAAAGGATTGCACAGAACCAAAACAGATCCGGCTCTTGCTTCACTGAAGCAATTGTCTCACTCCAAGAGATCATAGGATCCAAAGTCATCTATTTCAATTCTGTGGGTTGCACTGTGACACCAGTACTCATCCACTAACCCCTACCAACTCACCCTCAGTCTCCTACTCATCTGTCTCCTCCTGTGCAGACAGAGTATCTTCATGACTATGAGTTGTTCAAGGGAATACTTGATCAGAAAACAGTAAAAGAGCAAACAGGGATATATTCTGGACAAAGAAAAAAAATTGAAAGTAACTGAAAGAATTTCCTTTGATTACCTTTCCTATCCTGTCCTCCATTTAAATTTCAAAGGCAAAAATTGAGGCAAAAAATGATATTCAACTCAGTTGCTTAAAACATTTATACATCATGCATACTCACAAAGACAAGAACTTCAAATTCTTAAATCAAGATGTACTTGGAAGAAAGAAAAGGCCATATCGCCAAGAAAGAGATAATCCCTCTGCTACCATATGGCCATTTCCATGCCAGTGTTTGTCTCTTTGGAACCCAGAGTAGAAGGTGGTCAGAGCCCCTGTGGCTTGTGAGTGCTCAATCTGTATGCATTAAGGTGATGCACAAAAGATTCTCTTACATTAAGAAAAAATAAAGTTGCATTCTATGACAGCAAGGTTTAGGGAAATCTATGGCAACATCTAGGAATTCTACCTTAAACACTGAGCAAGGAAACAAAGCTAAATTAAATCTATGAAGTCCAGCATATTTGTATCACTTAAGCTGCACTACAGAAGGTCTGTAGAAAGGATAGCATTTAGCTTTTCCTTTTGTCATTTTGCTTTAATTCTACAGCTCCACAATTTTTGTGACAGCAAATTCTCAATTCACGTGCAGTGATGATGCAAAATTATAAACATAAATTAGGTCAACATTATGCTACGTTCACACATTTACCAGGTATCATAATACACTATTCTATTGGCAACTACTCTGTCACCAGAATGACATCGCTGGTTTAATATGCTTAGAGCTGCTGCATCAAGTGAGAAAGCAAAATGCTGAAACTTAAGGGAGAAAGCAAGTGTATCAGCATTGCATTAATAATATTTTGCTGTAATCATAAGCTTTGCTAATATCTATTAACCAGTCATTAAAAAAAGTGGTAGATGCCAAGTGTAAGAATGTTATTGATGTGATATATATTACAAGGCAACAGTGGTAAAGATCTAGTATTCTGTTATTCCATCCATTCACTTCCTTTTTTTATCTTATTAGCAAATCTTATTTTTGCTCTGAATTGTAACAGTATATACATTTTACACATTCACTTGTGTGCATGTCTCCTGTGCATAAACAATACAGCACATACTGTCATATACGTGTATATTTTAACATACAACCACATATGCTCCAGAGCTTTCCTTTTAGTGTTTTTCTTGAATCTTCACATGAATAATATCTAGCATCATGGACCTTGAACACTGATGACTCTGGTTAACGCTTTTATCCGTTGCTTGAAATTACAGGATCAGTCTAGCCAGAATTTATGAGAACCAGACCCCAGACCTCACATAGCTCACATATTAGACCATTAGGCATCTAACTACCTCTGAACAATTTCAATGCATTATCTTGCCTTCTCCCTGGGGCACAAACTTCACTCGTCCGTACTTTTAATATATTTTGTCTGCATGAAGCAGATCGAGTTATTACATGCCAGCAGATCACAACTTACAGAAATCTCATTGCTCTACAGCAATGCAACTAATATCTCTCTCTGCTCCATGCTGAGATGCATGGTAAAGAAATGGTCAACTGTGATATTTTCAGTAAATTAATTGATAATGTACTCAGTGCAGATTTGCTGTTTATGCTTACAGACAGGTTAATTAAATATTCCCCACCCTGAAATACATTTGTGAGTAGGTATATATATATATATGCTGGCGTAACCCCATATGTATTTGTATAGACAAACAAAAATTTGTCAAGTTGTTTAGAGCACTGCTATTGCAATTCACATAAATATATTGTCCCTCTGCCGTGAGAGGTTTTATACCCACTTTTCAAAGGAAACAAAAAAAAAAGCACATTGTTGGCAAACATACATTTGCATTTTGACACTAAAGAGTTTCATTTTGCTTTCTTTTTAAGTTCTCCTACTGAAATCTAACATAAAGTAAGATTAGAAATCAATTGACCCGTGAACTCTCCTGAACCTTTTACCTGGGTTATAAGGCCATTACATTCTTTTCTTTCATTAGTTTCTTTTTTTTTTTTTGGTGGTGCAAGGCTGAACAGGAAACGAGGGTGATCCTGTCTCCTCCCTAGAGGTTGTTCATCAGCTGGCTCAGCTTACAGCAGTAAAATAAAAAAATAACAAAACACGTTGGATATATGCAAACATTCAGACCCTTATATTTTTCTTAATGCATTATGATCATTGCTACAATACTAATATTAAAAGCAGAGGACAGTTGGAATTGCACAGCTTTTGGAATTTCTTTTCTGCAAAGTGATATGCGCATATTTTTCCCCACATTTTAGTATCTGCCTTTATAAGCAGTTCTATCTAATGAAGTAATTTGTTCTGGATCTGCTAAATGAGTTTCCTTTATAGCTTGCATTCTCAATGAAAAGAGCATTACTCATAATTCTGTATTTCAAAATTAAATTCATTGTTAAAAATAAACAGATAAGTGGAAAGCTTGTGCCTCCCTTCCAAAGCAGTTTGGAGCCCTATTCTGCAACATGCTCAGTGTCTTCAGAGAGATGCTGAGCCCTAGAGTGCCTGCGAGAGAAAACAGAGACCCTCAGCACCTCAGAGAAGGCGCTTCATGCAGCACAACATCGGACACTTAATTCCTGACTAAAACAAACTCCATTCAAAGGTCATCAGTCCTGGAGACTAAAACAGTTTTGATGAAGTCCAGTCTCCTACTCTGTTGACAAGTGTCTCAATTATTTTCAACAGCTCTTGGTGTCTACATTGGAAGAATGCAGAGCAATCATCAGGCTGAGGTAACCACAGGTCCCACAGTGAGAATCCGCAGAACATGCACACTGAGCAGCACTTTAGACAGCTATATTTTTTTTTCACCTGAGGTAGGAATAACTAATGATGTAACCAAGTTATCAGCTACACATTTTGACATACCAGCAGTGCATGAACTAATGCCTTGTAACTGCAGTGCAGGAAGAAATGGCCCCTCAGGATAAATTCTTTGAAAGTCCATATGAGCAAAGCAATGAAATGTCTAGATGGAAACATCTAGAACTTTTAAGAAGGACTGCATGGAACTTCACCCTGCTGGATCTTCCTACATGATGCATGAACTGAATAAGGCAAAGCTTGTCTGGCACTGATTCTTTCAGTCTCTGCCAATCCACCTTAACATTCAGATTAAGATGCGGGCTGCAGAGAAGAAAATATCATACTCTTCTCCTTACAGTGCTTTGCTCTTGAAAGCAAAACTGCACATACCCCTCTGCACCATATATGCTATTACATATTAAGCCATCTCAGACACCTTCGATTTATCTTCAGCCACTTCCCTCCCCACCTCCGTGCACAAAATCTCTCCCCCTCTCCTCAGAAAGCTGCCAGGCAGAGCCTTGGACATACACAGGCCTTTCAGAAGCCCAGTTTCTGAAAACCTCTCCTACCAGACTAAGGACCCTGGTTTTTCTCCCCAGCTACCACCCACCCTACATCCTTTGAGGTACCACTACCCAAAATTCCCACTTCTCCTGTGACCACTTGAATCCCCTGAATACCTTGACTGTCCCTGACAGGAGATAGCAAATCCCATCTGTTACTTTTGCAGTTAGAGATGGGCTAATACCACATTGATGAGAGGCAGAACTCTTGGTTTCTTGAAATCAAGTATTAAAGAGAATCATTATTCTGAAGAACAGACAACAAGGTGCCCTCTTAAGGAGTTATGAGGCTCCACTTCTGAAGGGGAGTTAAATAGCTCTAGTAGAGAGTCTCAAAAAATTAAAAAAATCCACCCCACACTTTCATCAATGAAAGATAAAATAAATTAAATTAAAGATAAAAGCTCATGCTATAATTCTGGGAAACGCAGATCAAATACGGTAAATACTGCGGTGCTTTCACTCCAGCTTTTGGAAGAGAGAATAGGCCCCTGCAATACTGTCTCCAGTATAGTATGTAGAGGAAAGTGTCAAAAGTTCAGTTAAAGTTGACTAAACTTAACATTCTATACCAGCCAAAAAAAAACGTTTGCAGACTTGCACTTCACAGATTTGTCTAGTACTTACATTTGTGTGAATTATTTCCGAGTTTCTTTACACAGATGTAGCGCTAATGCTAACTACTGCCAGCTAATGAATCTCAACATACTTTGTCTCTGCTGGCATCCATTTAAGCTTGGAAGCCTCACTGGACACCACATAAAAGAACATAAATGAAGGACATAAGGATAAACTCAGAATGAATGAGATTTCCATGTTTGTTGCTTGATGATTTATTTCTACTATCTTCAGTGCTACCCCACTGCTTAAGTTCTGCACTAGGGTGATGGTAGAGGATTGTGATAGATAGCAGAATCTGAGAGAGCTCCCTGAAACATAACCTGGAAAGATTATCTCCCCTCTAGACCATAGCAAAAGAGACTATTACTCTGATTACAAGAAAATTAAATGAAGCCTCAAAGCTAACTCTCGGGACATGCTTCTAACTGCAGAAGGTTGCCTGCAATCTATTTACACTTACTTGAGGTCAGATTTACTGCCTTCTGGAAGCATGGGAATGAATCATATACCTGTGGTCATATTTATATAAGCAGCATACTCTTCTCAGATATGAAAGGTCTATAAAGCTGCTTTATCTTCTCAAGACCACAGTGCAGATGACCATCCACGTCAGGTCAGTGTAGGAAAAGAGAAGGGAGAGGAGTTGTGTGGGAGGCACATACCCTCCCACATAATGGCAGAGTCAGCATTCCACTTATGTCTTTGTCAGGGCCCTTTTGATTGCTGGAGTCACATCTATGAAGAGCAGCCCAGCACAGAGCTTTGCTCTGCTCCACGATGTTTCAGGGCCCAAGCTGGGGCTGACTGACAGATGCAGATTGGGCTGCTGAGGTCTGTCTGGCACAAGGGATCATAAAGCAGAAGAGAAATTGTGGGGCCCAAAAGAAAAGCTGCAAGTGCATGACTTGTTTGCTGAAAATACACAGGACAGTGTGAGAGAAGTCAGACAAGTGTCTCTTTCTTAGTGTACAAGACTTGGCAGGTCTGCTAAATGTAGAACTCGGCAGCCTATATAGCAGCCTCGCTATGCCATCCAAGTTCAGCTGATTATTCACTGCAAGGCCCAAAAGAAAAAAAAAAAGAACAGTGAAAGGAGGCAGTGAAGTCACAATGCTCTCCTTCCAGCTTCACTTTGCTCTCCCATGCCATATTTGGATTTTAATGAGACTCTCTGCAGGTACTGTGGATTCTGATACATAACTGCAGAGAGGATTTCTTCCATTTTAATTTATGTAAAAAGACAGTGTTATTTGCACCTGGAGGCTTTCAAGGCATGGCTGGATCAGGCCCTAGGCAACCTGATCTAAAGGCAACCTGTGCCTGTTCCTGTTTATTGCAGGGGTAGTATTCTAGATGACCTTTAAAGGTCCCTTCCAACTCTAAATATTCTGCGATTCCATAATTTATTCAAATGTAAATAGGTCTATGACAACAGCTTTGGAGGTTACAACAATTACCAACAACTACACATTTACTTCAGTATTTTATTTGTTCATGCAGTGCACTTTCCTGGATAAGGCAATTCACTAACTTTCGCAGCTATTTACAAACCAAAGTTCTATTCAAGTTTTAGTTCAGAACACATCCTAATGGGGGTACTTCTGATACGACTGAGGTTGGAGAATAACAGAATTCTCATGAGCCATCCATAGTACTTTTCAGTTTCCACCCAAAGTATTTCTTGCTTACCAGTGCAATGCACCAGCTTTGATGATCTACCCTTGGAGGTTAATGGAGTCTGTGAACTTCTAGATAGCAGTAGAAAAGGCCATGCAGTCAGCAGACCTCTATATTGATAGTTTAATGAGAATCCCTATTGATTTCTTATCCCAAGCAATAATTAACACTCTTAAGTTATTTCTTATCACTTAATTTGTTCCCATGTCACTTGGTTTACACAACACCATAGATTAATATCCAATTTTTTTTTTTAACATTTATGTATATTAAAAATAAGTCATGCTGCAACAACTCTCATCAACTGCATGGAGGTAGTAGGAGATATATTAATACTTAAACCAATGTTTCTTTTGAGAAGAAAAGATTTTGGAAGATAGAAAAAGGTACAAGGGATCATTTCTTTTCCTACAGGAGAACCTGCAGAAGTGATGGACAAGGGGAAAGATTTCCAGGTGAGCCTTCAGCAGCTACTAGATATTTCAGGGGCCACAAAACATACTGAAGAGAAAAAAAAAAATGAAGTAATTATTTGGGGTAAAAGGCACAAGTAGAAAGGGAAGAACAGCTATATTCTATTGTTCTATTTCCTTACTTTCTGCCACGTCAGTATGACATAAACACTGTTAATATTCTTATTTATTTAAAACATCATACCTGAAAGTCAGTATGGTATTTCTTCTCATTAGTGACTAAAAATCAGGCAGTTATCTTTAATCATCCTTTATTATTAGTTGTCTTAATTTGAGCCCCCCAACCAGAATACATTATCATACTCAGCACTACACAAACCCATGTCAATACAAAGGCTAAAACATAAAACAATCACTGGAGATCTGATTTTGTTAGTTATTTTGTACTGCTGTATCCTATGGACTTTGTGAGAAACATGGGGATTTAGCTTTAAGGAAATAAGACCGCCTCCTCCCCTCCCCCCAGCATACCTTTCAAAACATTTTCCTACTTTATCTGACCAAGCAATTGTTATGGGACCACACTCCACTATTACTTTTATCCATCACTTTGCAAACTCCACAAAACCCTTAGGCAAATATAAAGTATGAATGTTAATCAAAGTATCCTCACCAAGTTCTTGTTATCTATCTAGAGTTCCTCCTGCAACTTCAGCTGGGCTTCACCATGTTTACTCAATTTCTGTGTCACGTTGTTCTGTATTTTGTGTGTGTGTGTGTGTGCGCGCGCATTATTAAGGAGTGAGAGGTATCATCACAAATGTCTGCATTTGAATGGTAGGTAAAATGATTCCTGCCATACTGCAGGAATCATGCTGATGATTGCTGCATTTAGGTACGTTCACAAGATTCACAATTTCATTGCTTTCCTTTTTAACATGCTTTTTGTGATAGGTCTAAAAAAAAAAATAATAAAATAAATCAGCAAAATAGTGCATCACTAGACCAGGAAAATGCTTTTTGTTTGCTCCGGAAAATGTCCACTCTATATATATATATATGATATATATTGATATATAAAATATATAAATATATATTAGATATATAAATATATAAACAAATGATGCAGTCTTCGCTTGTATGAATGCATATGATTTTTCCTCCTCTCCACTGAAAGGATACAGGCTTCATTCATCACAAAGGATATGCGTACAGAGTAAAGTTGAGAACAAGGAGAATATCTAGCATTCTCCAACTTCAAAGTCCTTCACTTAGCAACCCATGAAATGTCCTTTTAGCTTAGCTATTGTTTGCATGTGAGGTCACAACACTGTATCAGGCAAATCTGAAGTTGTATTTATTTCTTGAATATGCAAAAATAATATTGTCATTTGTGACATAACTTCTATATTGTTTCTTAGTGGTCTCACTAAAAGCTGCATTTTAAACTTTATTTTAAACTTCACTGTTGTCACAGCCTAAACTCTAAAAGTTCAGTCTCGGTACATTCCTAATTTTGATCACTGCTTAAAAATAAAAAATGGTGCTACCTTGCCACTGCATATAGTATGCAACTAAAGTATAAATATTTCACCTGATATTTCTTACCTTATGTAATGGCTTTGAAACTACAAGACAATTATCTAAATACTTCCAGTGTTACATTAATATCTCAAATTTCATGGCTCTAATACATATCACAGTGAACACTCTACAGCTTTCAATCCCTCTCTTCATCCAGAGGGACATGCACCTCAACTTCTCACAAGTAAAATTCTCCACTCAAAATAGTCATGTCTGTTAAACATATATTACATTAGATTTTTACAGAGGCTATTTTTGTTATATATGTTGATATAGTGATGATCCAGGCATTCATTATGAAGAGCTTCTCCATTGACTTACCATGTAAATATTTGAAAATTGAGTCCTGTTGTAAATTTGTCAAAGGACTTCTTGCTATGCTATGCCCCTTATGCAACTTTCATTTTTTTCCCAGTCTTTTCTGACACTGACTTGAAATTGAATCATGCTGGTAACCCCACTGGTCAGTGTCTGCACTGTCTCCTCTGTGCAAATAACTCAAAGTTTTCTTTGATGTAGAACCTAAATGATATCAAGGGATGAGTTTAACAGTGCTCACCACATTCACTGAGCTCTTTAAGAAACAGGTGCCCTGTGCTCAAATGCTTGCCTTACATACACTACCCAGAATATCACTGATGTTTGCTGTTTGTCTCAGCCAAAAGAATTGAAGAGAATTTCAGCCAACTTGGAAGACAGGTTTGCTGCTGCACCCTCTGGAAAGGCTTAGATAGCTCTTTCCTTTGAACATTTCAGGGAAATGCCAGTCTTCAGGCATCTCTGACAATCTTCAGGGGGCAATTTAATTAAAATATTTATCTGTTAAACCAAAAAAACGTGCCGAACTCCAAGTATAGCCTCTCCATATCGAAAGCCTCTATCTCTGTTAGCTCCACCTCTCAAGGAAGACTCTCCATTAGCTTCTCTACTATTTGGATCAAGTCTTAAGTGTATATAAGTGTCAAAAAACACACTATTTTATTTGTAGAAGATATTCATTGACCAGTAAACTACCCAATATCATTAAGGGATCATAAATATGCCTATACATGTCAAACTTAACCTGTGAACCAATGGACACCAATTCTGCAGTCCACCCCAATTGCACAGAATTTCCAGAAGTCCACCTGTGTTTGTTTTCATTAAGAAGTGAATAGAAACTCCTGAAGTTCTAAATAATTTCTAAACTGCTCTGGTCAATGTAAGGTGGAGCAATTCTAGTGACAACATTAAAAATCAGTGTAAGTGCTGTTGTCTTTTTTTTTTTTCCCCTCCTTGATCTGCAGTTCACACACCTTAAAAGCTTAATCTTTTTCATTTAAACCTTTGCAATGTCTGCACAGGTATATTTTGTTGTCTCCTAGCTTTTGCTAAAAGAAAAAAAGTTAATGTTAATGTTTCAGTACAGGAAAGAGACCTGAACCAATGATGCAGGTAAAGTGCTGCTACGTTGATTGAACAGCTGGTTTTTTTGGTACTTATCCCAGATGTTTCATCAGTACAGCAACACCTTATAATATAAGAACTCTGAAGATCTTAGACCAGTCCCACCTGGTCATATTCTTAGCCTGGAGAACTCAACCTTAAAGTACCTCTCATTACACAATGAGCTTTAATGATTTTATGACCTAACATTTCTCCTTCTTATAATTTAAGCAAGGTGTGCAGGCAAACCACTAACATCTGTTATTGATACACTGTATTTAGAGCTTCGGATTTATCAGATACAGTTGCTATAACAGTACACATGGAGGCATTTTCATATTCTTATCTATCATTTGTACAGCTGTGAATCAGTTTCAGAGTAGTCTATAAGAAAAATAATTAAAGGGAACAATCATCTCAACATAAACAAAAATATTCTATTTCTTTATTATACTATCATGTTATTTCCATCTGTCTGGAAATTATGTTTTACACAACTGAGATGAGCAAAGGGAATACAAAACAAATCTAAATTCATATCCTAAACTGGTCAAGCACAATGATGAAGGATAGTGTTCCCAACCAAGGGGTCACGACCCCAATACAGGTCATGGCATTTATAAGCTGAGGTCATGAACCCAGCGGAAATTCAGTTGCAGAACTAGGTTTTGCCACCGGAAGTCATGAGACCGAGAGACCAATTGAAAAGATACTGATGTCATGTGTAACAGTAAAAACCATACTCTTGTTAGACCTCCTGTCTCTGATATTTATTCAACAGAAAGATCTAGCTGTTTTGGAATCGATAAGCAGGAAGGTAAGGATTCCGAACCACAGAATTAGTTACTGATCTCAGCACATTGACGATGAACTCTGATTTTGGGAACGCTAAAAAAAAAAAAAGACTTGAAAAAAATATCATGTTTAGACCCTTTTGCATACTATACCTTCCCTACAGAAGTTTATTCACATATCTACTGATTTCTATAATAAGTCGCATAATCAATTTTCTGGTAATATTTTAAGTGCCTCAGAAAGTTCAGTGGGATCCTTAGATAAAGACTTTCACTCATGCTAACACTGTCAAAGGCAATTTAAAATATGTTTAAAGAAAGCTCACCATTTACAGGAAAATTACCCAAACTATTTTAGTTTATTTAATACAGGCATTACAGACACAGATTCAACCCTATTTCTACTCCCCAGCCTCCCAGAACAAAAAATAAATAAATAAAAATCTGATGGCTTAGGTGATTTCCATATAAAAAAACATAAGTACGAAGTAGCATTCTAAGAATTAACCAAAAAGCATCATGTTCCCTTTAAAATGATACGGAACTTCTAAAATCACATTTCTTTTTTTATATTGGCTGGGTGCTAAACAAACAAACCCAAAACTGTTCTACATGATTTGTTTTTGGAGATGTCCCCTTAAGATCTAGCAGCATCAGAGGAAATCAAAGTATTCCCATTTCAGGAAGATGTGTCGCAAAAATTCTTCAAGGTATGAGCATAGAGAAGACAAGGTGACTGTAAGCTACTTAAGTAATTTCACGATTCCAGGAGCTGTTAGAAACTAAAACCTCTGTTTGAACAGCATCAACTGGAGGACTCTCACAGTTGCTGTAAACAGACTGGCTGGTAGTCTCAATAAGTTTAGATAGAAATCTATGAAGACTGTGCTCTGAATGTGGCCTGATGCATCTATCTCCAATTTAAACATTTTAACAAACCTTAGCATTAATTGTCCACAAGAGAGTGGCCCTTACAGTATAAAGGGCCCACTTTCTTTTAAGGCTAAGTTTGAAGTAGGCTCAAAAATACATCCAGAAGTTTTGTAGAAGTATCTAAGCATGCGTAAGTTACTATGCATAGTAATGAAAACAGCACTGCTACCCAACCTCTGCAGACACCAATTCCCTCAGTTAAATCCAGTAAAAATGGAAATCAACACTTTAAAGGTGCCTTTCATGGTATTCAGAAAATGCAGCTCATGAATTCCACTGCATAGAAGTAGGGGCCTAGTCCTAACTTGCCAGTGTAAAAAGTTAGTGCTCTTAAGTTCTACATGCTATTTATGCCATAAATACCATAAAAAGGTAAGCATACTGGCAAAACAGGCATTCAGCGAGCTATGTAACTTGCACCAACTAAAGACATTCTCCTCATGTTTTCCTATGCACAGAGGCAACAAGCAGTGAGTTTTTAAATCAGAACAGGGGACATCGCCAGGACAGGCTGCTCAGAGTTGCTGCAGCTTGCAGGCAGAGAGTAGGAATCCAGAGAAAGCACAATGAAGTGAAAATCCTCATTCCAGAAAATAAGGGGCAAAGAGGCAGTTAGAGTTGCCAATAGGATACTTCCACATTCATAAAAAAAACACGTGCTTGTAAGCTATAACAGAGCATATACCAGCTTAATTTTTATTCTTCCCTAGATGCCTACCCCTATACTGTATCCTATGCTGTAGCACTGAGATTCATAAATGATAAAGACAAAAGATCTCATTCATCTACACATATTTATTAACACAAGAATTTTACCTTGGCCTATTGGCTGGAAATCTGTTCAGTAATTTTTATTCATGACAGATTCTTATGACCAGAGCACTCTGCTCATTGATTCAGTTTTGGGGTGTCTACACAGTTAACTCTTCCTCACTACACATCAGTGGCAGATTATTAGGAAAAATCTAACATATCTGTATGTATTTAATTTCACTACAATACACAAAGCTATACAAACCATGTCCAATAAAACCAATAAAACCAAACATATTTCAGTTCCACACTGCATCAAGATCTTACACAGGGCTGGACCAAAGAGAAAAAGAATTTGATCACTAAAGCAACTACATACCTCAAGCCTATTCCCAACAGACTACACCCACAGAACAGAAGAAATCAAAACAAATCGGAATGATGATGCACAAGAAAGAGGGTGCAAGAAAACAAGATTTATATGTGCTCGCTATATCAGCTACATCATAGTGCAGCAGTCTGCTGCAATTAAGGACGCCCAAGCTTTCCAAAGATTTTGATGGAAACTTGCAGAGATCCCTAAAGCTCTAAGACCACACCACCCACACAGCCTAGATTTCGCAGTGTTAAAGGTGACATTGATATGTGCTTGACAAATGTCATATTCTGTAGACATGAAATCTAGTAATTAGATCTCAAACTGAAATGTCATTTTCTTTTCATTGTTCTCCCTTCTCTCAAGGGCAGGAGCTTTGACCAATGCTGCAAACAGATACAAGCCCCAGCAACCTGCAATGTTACTGTTTTGCAATTCCTAAAGATTTCCCATTCCAAAAGTTATTTTAAACTGAAAAGACTGAGGATGAGACAGCTCCAGTATTCCAATTCCATGCACGTGAACAGGCTATTCTCTAAAAACAGTCAAAAGCAAGCTTATTTTACTCTCCTACACGTTAAAGAAATCACAAAAACACTTGCCACTTTGACAAATGACCTCTGATGAATCCCACTGCAAGAGTTTAAGTTCTTAAAAGCCAGGTCAAAGAATTTCAACATCTTAAATTGCTGACAAAAGTGAGCAAAAGCTCAAAGTGAGAAATTAGGTGGGCAAAGATTTGTAACTCCTTACTGACAACTTCTTGTTCCCTGGAAGAACATAGCTTCTAAAAATACTCCAATAAGATTCACTTTTCTGGAAAAGAGCACAGTAAACAAATGGAAGTTTAAAGGCAGCACATGAAAGCCAGAATTATCCAATGGAAGACTCTCCTAGCAGCCAAGTTCTGCATATTAAGATGTTCTCAATCAACAAGACAATACAGTACAACAAAGATTTTCATCTCTGCTATTGATCATTACATTGTTTTCTACATTCTTTGAAATACTAATATAATACTATAGAACTTCTCATCTTACACACAGTGCCATAAAGTCTTTCAAACATTTAATAAAGAATGGTTAAGGTAGAAATAAGAGGAGTTACTTGTTATGTAATACTGCACACAGAAGTTTATGTTAAGATCAGTGTAATTCGTGAACTTGACAACACACAGTAAAGTCAGACTTTAAGAAGCCCATTCATACAACTTTGCTGTCACCACATACAGCCTTCACACCACAATCATTTACAGGCCATAAGAGAAAACTGTTAGTTCATGTTACAGCCTCACTTCTACCAGTTTTGCATTTAACCTGAGTTTAAAATGGTATAAATTACACAATATCAGACTCAGTGTACAGTTTTTTACATACTCACCATAAAAAGCTTTTTCTTGTAGTAATGCACTACCAATAAAAATAAGACTCAACTAATACCCATAAGACCTTTGATGTTCTCTTTGCACACAGTAGTAAATACAGAGTGCAACATAATAGAAAGTGTAACACTGACTATAACATTGACAGAAGAGCAGCAAGGTCTCAGGCTACAGCAAGCAAGGACCCACTCAGATACAACAGCAGTAGGCACAAAAAGGAAAGGAAGCTGCTTACCTTCCAAAGGCCTGCAAGGCTCACAGACAGGCAGGGATCTCCAGATGAAACACCCTCAGCTCCACTGCCAACCCTTAAATGAGATCTGGGAAGGAGTGGATCCTAGCTCCACTCCTTCCAGTTACTCAGGTGCATTGCTTGCACCTGAGCTCCCCTGGGTTGGCCCTGCCTTTCCACCAAGAGTTCAATCATTATTTCAAGCTGTGACTTAGCATTTCCACTATACAGGTAAAACATACTGCAAATAGCCTTCAAGTTTACAGGGTATTTACCTAAACAAGTCAAATTCTTTAGCAGACTCTATTAGAAGACATAGGATTGTTGAGGACATCATATGTGCACACAGTCACTTGCACAGGCAGTACAATAGCATATGCAAATTACATTTTCCTCTGTGCTTTGTACATTTAATATTAATCTCTTTCATATGTAAGTGAATACGTACAAAAAATCAGCTTGTGCATTCACATTCAGAACACTCACGCCAGCCTCTGCTATATTGCTATTCTTTCTAAACACTAAAACAGCCTAGTGGAACCAGAAAGCATACAGACTTACTCAGTTGGAGTTAAACAAAAAACCCAAGTCCGATAAGACCACTGTTACTTCCTGACCCCTCCTGCTACCTCTAATCTACAGCAGAGCCAGTGTAGAAAATGACATCAGTACCAAGGTACCATAGCCAGACATTTTGTGGTCACTCTATTGCATCCTACTACCTTACTAGCTAAGAATCTGACTCATTTATAGTGCCACAATATATGAAGGAGATCCATCAGAATTTGTAGCTGTTGTATCCTTAAATAAATTTTGATGAACCAGCCCCAGTACTGGACACTTAGAAACCATTTCAAACCACTGTGTGCACTGTTTATACTACTCTGTTGTTGTAATGACAGAAAGAGCTACAGCTAACACAACTAAAGGGAGGGAACACTTGCACAAAATCAACTGTTCCAGTTTAGTTACTGTATAGCTACTCCCTGCATTGATTCATTTTCTACTTCAGGGGTCAAGACCTGTTCACCTTGTCTACATGACTAACCACAGTAACTCCAGCAGGTGTAGGAGAATGAACTGAGTAGAACTTGTCCTCAAAGTGAAACATAAAGCTATTTTTAAACAGTTCAGAACAAAAGAGGCAGAGTACCATGGTAAAGGCAAGGGAACCTTACTAACAAACAGGATTTTCCTCTTCTGCTGCCAGAGGAATAGATGGTCTTGATGATGTGGCTATTGTGGAGAACATAGTATGTGTCTGGTAGCTACTGACCGGGGTAGTCAGCAAGCTATAGCTAAAGTAATGCATCCAGTTTCAGTCCTCTTCTGACACTGGACAGGAACAGCTATTCATAAGTTCTTGGAAAACTATTACGTTCATCAAATGGTGGGAGGGCTCAGAGTCTATTTTTTTCAACAATGATTGTTTGATCTGCAAATTGATTATGCCCCCCCCCCCCCCCCCAACAAAAAAAAAAAAAAAGTATTAAAGAGGTTCAGAATAATCATATTAGAAAAGGGGTATTCTGGCTGAAATGTTCCTTTTAAAAACTCAAGTGTCTTGAATTTTGGATTACTTGGTTAAATACACATGTAGGTGAATTAGCAGCAGCAGCAGTCATGCTGGGGAGAATAAAATATAATGTATCAGACAGCATCAGTCTCTGAACCCTCCAAACACCAAAAGAAAATGCATATATCACAGGGCCACTGAGATAAAGTAACGCTCAACCCTAGAGGGCACAGATTTCGTCTTTATGTAAATCAGTGCCTGTCACTGCATGCATGATTCACTGCTCAGAGTGTACTCTTCTGTGACGAATGAGTCCCGCTTAATTTGGCAGTGATTATGCGGGTTGCTGGCCCTCTAAACCCCTTTGAACTTGTAATTGCTGCTGGTTTAAATAATGAACATTAAGGGGAGGTGGATTCATAAAACTGTGGATAATTACAATTTTTTTCTTTTTTCCTTTGTTTTTTTTTTTTTTTTTAATGGAAATAAAAGGCTTCTGAGGCCACTGATAACTGTATCATACTAGGCTGTTACCGAAATAAAACTGCAGTCTTGCTCAGTCTCGAGGAAGGAATGGGAATGGAAAGGAAAAGAAGAAAAAAAGAAATGGAGAGGGAGATCAGAATGGCTTGGATGCTAGTAGAAAAGGAGGAGCAATAGCATTCATGAATATTCATAGCTAGTCACATCTGTAGCACGCTAGCTTTCCACCTCTTTTTTCTTTGCAGTTCAAAATGGACAAGAAGTGCTAACAAAAGAAGGTGATTGTGCAGTTCTATCAGGCTCCAGGTTTAATCTTTACAGAAGAAAAGGGTGAACTTTTTTTTTCAAGGACTTCTGTTTTTCCAAAACTGCAAACATCTTTAACCAAAGGAAATGTTCCCTCTCCCTCCCCCCACCCATGCTGCTTTTTAAAAATTATATTCTTGTAATTATGAATGTGAGGGAATCAGTTGCCAAGGAAGCATGATGTGTAACATGCAGCAAATTTGTTCCTCCTCCCCTTTATGAGCACTTTACTAAATCCTCCAATATTCTTTGATCCAGTAAAATTTTGATTTGTGTGTGTAATGTATTGAAAAAACAATGACAGCAAAAATTGTTATTGAGGAGGGGACAGAAACAAAAGTCAGCCAAGTCAGGCAGCTACTACCCAGAAACAACAAAGAATGAATGATAAATTTAGCAGTCTCATGTTCAATTTTCAAACAACACAGCAGAGATTTATAGCTTTGCTGCTCCCATGATAAACGAAGCAGCACACAGAAACCGTGTCTGTTTTTGATTTTGCTATGTTTTCCTTCTTTTTTGTTCTTTGCCTATTTGCAGTTTTCTTTAATTTTTTTTTTTTTTTTTTAAATTCTACATTTTCTTTATCCTGGTGTGAGATGAATATCAAAGGCCTAGTGCTGTTGGTAAGCCTCCAGCATACAACTGCAGCTCAATGGGATGCTATTAGAACCTGCGTCACAATGTGGCAGACTGTGATTAACAGCAACTGTATCAACGATTGCAACTTCTCAACAACGCCCTCCAGCAGCTCTAAAGGGGCCATATGAAAAAGAAGAAAAAAAGTCTGTAAGAACCAGCTACCAAAGGTTCAACTTGGCACATGATTAGGTTATGTCAAAACTGTGTAGCTGCTTTCAGCCAGAACATAGTGGAGATATCTATTTAGAAACACACTACCAAATAGAAAGATCAGTGTTTTAGTCTGCAAGACCCAATGCTGTGAAGAGTGGAATAAGTGTGAGGGAGAGTTGAATGCCAAGAAGACCTGGACTGATGTCAGTGACATAATCAAAGTCCCCTCCAAATGAAGTAGAAGAGAATTTTTCCCAATACTTCTCAAAAATTTCTAAGAAAACTGCAAGGCTGCTACATGAAAGAAAGCAGACAATATCAGAACAAGTGTAATTGATATCTCCCTTCTCTCTTTTTTCTCTTCTTTATTATAGCTTAGTTACTTAGGTCCATGCACTAAGAAATGTGAAGGTTATTAAGTATTAACATTCCATATCAGAAACTTTTCTAATTAACACGCTCAAAGATTCACACAACCCAAAATTTTGGTGTTACATCTGTGGCTCATGAATATATGGCTAGGTCCAAAAAGAAAGTGTAGATGCATCAATGGCTCTTAAACATTTGTCTGGATAGAAACATTCAGCTCACACATTCTTGAAACTTCTGCCCAGCATGAGCTTTGAGGATATACGGATTGTTATACTTACACCATTTCCTGCTCCTATCACTGCTGACCTCCACCTGGCTCACTAGCCTGGCCTCACAGTGCTTCCACCTATTCCACTGATGTGACCGATAGAGAAGATCTTGTTTTGTTAAAAACAAGACAAACACGTGGTAAGATTATTTTAAAATATTTAACATTGTCTGCTTCTTTTCACAAAACTTATCTGCTTTTAAGTGGTTTTCATTTCTGTTAGCAGTATTAAAAAAAAAAAAAAGCTGAACATTCTACCATCTACTGTTGCTAAGATAGAAGAGAGGGAACATTCATCTACAGATGTAAATGACACTAGTAATCTCAGTCACAAATTAGGGTGTTGGCATAGTATTTTTACTGAAAAATGGTATGCAACCCACTGTTTTAAATGCATGTATTAGAATCAGCATTGCAGCAGATTTAGTCCATATCTCAGGGAGAAAAGCATTAGAAGAGTAAGACCTGGATGACTTGTGGTACTGTACAAGAGAAATCATTATGCAGGTGAACAAAAAAACAAAACAAAAAAAATCATCAAACACACAAAATAGAATAGCTCTGCAAATTGGCTGGAAAGTTTAAGAGTAAATAGGATGGCTGTGGAACATGTGTGTTACACTGTCTTTCCTCGAGTGTTAGAATGACAGTCCAAGGGCTCTGTCGATGGCCAGTTGTCTTTACCTAATGCTCCTTTTCTCACTAATGGTCACAGTTTCGCTGAGTGAGCAGGGGTTTCACAGTGTATCAAAGTCTGGAGGTAAAGGAGTGTGCACACAATACTGAAAGTCACCTTAGACACCTTCTAAGCTATAAATAAGAAAATAATGAATCTTAACTATCTTAGAAAATAGAAGCAGCTTTTTACTTCTTTCTCAAAAATGCAGATCGTGCACAAGAAAGCACTTGAAATATGCTGCATTTGTGCCAAAGTCTGTAGCACCCCCTTCAACCTGTTTATCTTTGAAGACCATAATTAAGGATGACAAACTGGTTTATAGTCAACAGAAGTTGGAAAAGAACTGCACTCACAATTTTTTAAAAACACTAATTTTCCTTATCTAATCATCTTGCTTGATTAAAATCATGGGGCAATTAGCAGTTGAGTGAAGAGATTACTTTCGATTGTAAAAAGACAGACAGCACTTACAAGTTCCACAAATGAATAATCCAGGCTCAGTTCTCAGCAGTGTCCAAACATGAAGAAACAAAGCATTTCTGTTGGTGACTGCTTCACGGACTGGCCTGGGATTAGTTCAGTAGCCAGTATGACTTAGTGTTGATTCTCAGGCTTTTTGGAGCACTCTTGTTAAACCTCTTCCAGGAAGAAACCACCCCAGCACTGTCATGACTGAACAGCCGCACTCTTCCTCTTACTTCTGAGTGACAGAAGGTGGTATAGATGACAATTGTTCTTCAACAACACACGCTGCAACAAATCGCAACTACCAGCTGAAGAATTTATAATGATGGCCTCCCTATGCAAACCTCAGTATTCCTCATATGAAGCAATTTTTACACAGAGAAAGCCTCTGATCTTCAGCTACTTAAAGTAGACAGTACACCATTTCACAGACTCAGATAAGTATTCTTGTTTGCTGACAAAAACCATGAATTGAAGCTAACCTAGGAAAAATTATCAAAGGAGGACAGAACACTTCCAGAACGACAACCATAGCCACACGTGGTTACTTTTTGAATAGTTTTGGAGGGTGAGTAGTGGGAGTAACATGGAGTTTCTTTCTAATCCTTATACTCAAATTTAGCTGAACACATCAAGATCAATGAATACTATACATGGCATAGAAAAAGCAGAGCACTCGCTGAAAGTACAGCACTAAAGGTGAAAAAAACAATGTAGAGCACATGGCCCTCTAGCAGAGCTGCTACAGACCAGCAAGCAGCATTTCCCTAGGTAGACAGACAGCCACAAAGCCACAGCAATGTGGCTCAAGAGGATAATGTCTTTCATAATGGCTTTTCCATCCATCAGCATTTCCAGCTGCAAAATTTTGTCAACCTGATGCTGGTACTTGGGGATTCTAGGATGGTTGAACAAAGGCAAATGAGAGAGGGGGAAAGGAGTTGTGAAAACCCTAACTTCCCCAGATTTTCATCTGCTGAATCAACCATTTTGCTGACCAATAAATAAATTATCTATACTAATAATATTAAAACAATTTTGCTGTCTCAGGATCAAATTCTGATAACAGTTGCATAGCCTGTAAAATGTATTTGAGGACAGTTTAATTCAGTCTGGTACACTGTTGATCTTTAAGTTTCATCTAAACCAAAAGTACTATCTCTGCTAGGAACATAGAAAAAGCTGGCATAAAGAAGAAGCTGTGACATGAAGCATTTGTTTGGATCAAGTACAACTTACTCCTGTCTTCTGTATCCTCGAGTGTGATTTTCAGAAATAATCAAAACAAAAGTGACAAAACCCAAAAACCACAATGAGCAAACAGCAGTTTTTAAGTGCTGTGGGAACAGAGACATTTGTTTAAGTAACCACTGTTTAAAAAATGCATACATAGTAACACCAAAATAAACAGCTTGCAATGTTGTTTATTTTAAGATACACAATAGTAATGTAAAGTGCTGCATGCACTGAACTCAGGGTGTACTAACATTATTTACAGTTCTGAAGAGCAGTAGGAAAACTCAGCTCCATGCCAGAATACTCTCTGTTCTGATGAGAGCAAAGGTCAGGACTCACTGCTTATGCAGCGAGGCGCATTTCAACATACAGTAGAAAGCTATGCTCTCTTTTCACACAGGTGTCTTCTGAACTGTGTCAAGAACATACAAAAGGCACTACATGCCAATGGCATCTTTAAGATGGATACAGAAGCCCATTCCTCAAAAGGATAATTAAGAAAAAGAGAACTTAGCCCTGTCACTTCTTTAAAAAATGTCTCAAATGTGTTTAACTCACTAAACTATGTTGAGCCAAAAAAAAAAAAGAATAGTAACTCAGCTAAGCAGTGGTGTTCAGAAAAGTGACTGACTTACTGAACAAATTTATGTCCCTGTGAGTCTCAATTGCATTTGAATCTCTGCTTTAAAAAAAAAAAAAAAAAAAAAAAAATTAAAAAAATCCACTGACTTCAAACCATAATAGAAGTTTCTGCTCTTTTCCTTCATGAAGCCTGCATAGCAATAGGCTAGAAAAATGGACTTTATTCTGGCTACTCCATCATCTATTTATTATTGTAATTGCATAGATTTACTATTGTAATTGCAACATTACTGTTATTGTTAAAACCTTGTTACTGCCAATAAATAAGCCAGAAAGAATCCAGCTTGGATCTCAGATCCCAGGCTAATTTTGTGGAGCTGGCAAATGAGAAGAAAAATGCATATTTTGATGTGCAAACTGAGCTTGTTTGATCTGGAAGTCATTGAGACAAACGTGGAACCCCACAGATATATTATTATGAAGTAATGTTCAATAGGAAAATTTCATTTTAAATTCAAAATATGATCTCTTTCTTCTTCCTGCTTTTGAGTAAAGCTGTGTGTGAAATTCAGCAGTTGGAGTCAGCAGGCACTCAGTCAATATTTTCTTGGGGGTCATTCTGCATCTCAGAGGGCCCAAGCTTTGCTTTGAACCCTGGAGTCAAAGGCATATAGTCTATAAGTGAAAAACAGGTGAAAAAGCCATGTTTCACCTGTTTTGGTGTTGGAATTTCTGTGTAAATCCATAATTACTTTATTTTGCATGAAATTTGTGTAGGATCCACGTCCTTAAAAATCCATGTGGCTTTTGAATACTGATTCAACTTCTGGTGTTCGGGCTTCATAGAGCAAGTGCCAGGAAAATTTAGGAACATTAAGGTGGTGGATAAGAATTAATTCCAGACCTGTACCTCTCCCAGATATTGGTGACAATTAGTGAAACCTCACACACTGTGAATGGAGAGCAGCATACGAATTGTGACATGGTTTCTGTCTGAAATAAGTATATGAAAAAAGTATCTGAAAAAGAAGGAGTTTCTAATGTAAGGCCCTCAACTCCATCTCTTTTCCTTTGCTGGACTGATAGAACCCATGCCCACCGATCTTCAGTACCCACTGAGGCTCCCAGCTATGTACTCAGGCCTTTGCCTGAGGAAATGGCAATTAGATATTTCTACTAGGCTTAATTTTTCATTTTGGGTCCCAAACCCATTTTCCATTTGATTTTGTCAGTTAATTTTATGATATTTTCCAACTGACAGACAAATTAAATATCACTTAAAAAATTATAACAAATTAAAAAAAAAAAATAGATTGAATGAAGCTAAATTTTGGGAGGTTTCCTTCTGAAAACAGCTCTAACTTCAAGATATTCTTCAAATTTTAATCATTAATAAGAAAACACAAGTATGAAAAATGCTTCAGGCAACACTACTTTAGTGTAACCCCAGGAAGGCAAGATGTTTCTCAGCAGCATTTCTTCAAATGTTTTTTGGAGTGTAGTTTTAAAAGTACTAAGCAAAGGCACTTCCACAGATTGCTCTACAGTCTCCACAACATTTGGGGGGGTTGTTAAATTCCATTATTTCTGCAAGGCATTTTGTTCCCCCTAATTAACTTCTTTTCCTTTCTGTTTGCAGCCTTTGCTTTTTCAGTGATTCAGTATGCACATTCTCTGTGTCTAGATCTGTTATTTTGGGGATGGATGAGAAGAGCACTGAAAATAACAATAGAACTCACATTTTTCTCATCTTCTTTCAGACTCTGCTACACTTTGGGGAGAATAAGGGCCCTGATAGTCCAAACTCTCCAAGCATCCCCATATATCTTTCTTAGACTCTCACCAGACTGGCCTCAGGCTAGTTTCATAATCGTCAGGAAAAAACAATGCTGATGTTCAGCATGAGATCATAACACGGTGATCTCACTCTGAACATTACCTTTCACTACAGCAGCTCTATTGACTTCTTTGCTAAGAACAGTTTGAATTTCCCACCAGCTCAGTTGTGTGATATTTGGCCTCTTTTAGGCTAGATACCTCTTCGCAGAGTGAGCGTACAGGGCACTGAGTGGAAAGCTCATGAGCCCTAAGGCATTGTTTGAAGGAGTTTTCAGCCTCAGCAAGAAGATTGCCACAGCACTTGTTCAGGAGGCAGCAGAGCATATTATAGCATTTTCGAGTTGGAGAGTACAGTATCATACATTTTCTGCTAAGGCTTTGAGTAGGATTCAGATCCCAGGAGCTAAGCTTTGGATAGTTTAACAGTTCTAGAGCTATGTTTATTAACAGCCATACTAGTCTTTGTTTGCAGACATTTTATTTTCTTGCTGTACACTGTGTTTTCCATTGGCTTACATGAGGTTTAATCTACTTTACAAGTATGAGTGCTATCTAAATGGACAGTTCTTAAGGAAAAAAAAGAGAGAGAAAAAGAGGCAAGGGCTAATTTAAAAAAAAAAAAAAAAGTTTGTTAGCATAAAAGAGCATTGTGCGATAAAAATTGAAGTTTTACTGAGTCAGGGCAGCTAAGATTAATTATAAGAGTGAGTTGTCTGCAAGTACCTATGATACATATGCACTATCACAGAATTTTTCTAGTCTGAGAAGTGCTTGCTTGGCATCTGATGGCCAATGTACATCACACATATACAAAGTAAGCTGAGGAAAACTGGGATGTAAGTAAGCATAGGATGTGGAAAAGTATGCTTCTTACGACTAAAAGAATGGAATGGGCCTAAAACTCTGCAGCCCATCCCACTATTTACAGACATGTTCACATCAACTTAGAAAACACTTCTCTCTCCTAAGAAATGTTAGCTCATGCAGTAAAATGTCCACATGGAATTGGAAGAAATAGCTCTGAAAAGAGTTGGGCCAAGTAGCAGAATTCTCAAAACAGTCTACCAGAACAGTAAAGGATGGCAAAAAAAGAGAAGGAAGTCCCTTTTTTCTTGTTCACAACAATTACCTGTTTTCACAAGTTTTCATTTCATTTCATACTTTACATCTGAAAGAGATCAACAGATCAGGACTACATTAAAAAAAGGGTGGCCAGCAGGGAGAGTGAGATTATTGTCTCACTCTACTCAGCTCTTCTGAGGCCCCACCTGAAGTACTGTGTCCAGGTCTGGAGCCCCCAGTACAGGAAGGACAAGGAGCTCTTAGAACAGGTCCAGAGAAGGGCCACTAAGATGATCAGAGGTCTGGAGCACTTCTCCTATGAGGAAATTTTGAGGGAACTTGGCTTATTTAGGTTGGAGAAGAGAAGGCTCCAGGGAGACCTCATTGTGGCCTTCCAGTACTTGGAGGGAGGATATAAACAGGAGGGGAAACGGCTGTTTATGAGGGTGGATAGTGACAGGACAAGGGTTTCAAACTGAGACAGGGGAGTTTTAGGTTAGATATTAGGATATTTTCACAGAGAGAGTGGTGATGCAACGGAACATGTTGCCCAAGGAGGTTGTGGATGTCTGGATGCATTCAAGGCCAGGCTGGATGTGGCACCGGCGTGATCTAGTGGCTGGCAGCCCTGCACATAGCAAGGGGTTGAAACTCAATGATCATTGTGGTCCTTTTCAACCCAGGCCATTCTATGATTCTAGGAATATCCCTTTCTAGCTGAAAGTAAAGCACCCTTTAAACAACTTTTATATTTTGAATGTATATTTGACTATATATTTTTCTTCAAAGTAACCAAAAGTAAGTGCAGTTTAAGAATGACACCATTCCTATGCACCAATGTATTCCTTTGCTGACTGCCCCAAATAATATATGTTGTTATTCTGACCACACTATTCTCCTTATTTCTGTTGTTATTATATATATCATGACCTTTCTCACTATTCACATTTTATATCCCCAAAACAGTCCATCTGTGAACTACCAGAACAGCTGGCAGCAGTCTGCATACACTCTCTTCCTGACACGAACCGGGGACTTTTCAGCCTCTTTTTGTCCCCTAGGTCACCCTCCTGCTTCCCAATTCTTCACTGAAGCACAAGTGGGATGCACAAAGGGGAAGCACCTGGGTGAATCAGAAGAGGCAACAGAAAACTAGGGACTAGCTGGAAAGCTGCCAAAGTCCTATTTCACTTCAGGAAACTCCCTGGGCTGTTGAGGAGGGGAATATCCACTAGCGACTTCTTGAAGAACAAAGATGCATTTGTTAATATTATTGCATTCCCTTTATTCTGATTCTTGTCCTGGGCCAGCAGTTTATGTTCGAAGTTCTTTCACTCACTACTTTCTGAGAAAGATATTTGATACCATTTGCACGCAATAATCACCACTTCAGGTCATCAACGAGGAAAGAACTTGATAAACAAAAATAACCCAAGCCTAAACCACTTGAGCTAAAGTACCTTGCAGCAATCATGTGCTGCCATCTTCTATGCTGAACATGACAGCATAGAGCAGCACATAACACTCTTAACTTTATATTAAATGCTCCCTCATAAAAAGAAATCCAACCCAGGCCTTTAAAGTCTACAGAATTTCAAGTATTTGTACATGCAAGTTCAGCAGCATGATAAAACCACAACAGAAGAAGCACAGGCCTCTGTAATTCAGATGACGTTAACTAAAAGATGCAGGTCTTGTGCAGAGGTTTTCATCTGCAGATATCAAAAGCACTCTGAAAAGCAGTCACCACCATTATGCTGTAATGTTTACACAAGGAAACTGAGGCACAGTATCTTGCTATATTCACAGCTAGAAAAAAAGGCTGAAATCTCCCCAAGCTTGTCTGAGCTGGCTGTAATGAAGTAATATCCTGGGAACAGTAGTGAAGGCTCAGCTACAAGACAGAATGCAACAGATAGCTAAGCACTCAAGAAATGTGTCTTTCTATCATAAAACAGAGGATCCCTGAAAGCCTTGTTAAGTAGAATTTTCAGATAAAATGGCTATAATATTTAATGCTTAAGATGCAAAATTGTATTTGCTTGTATGTTTGTCACCCACTATGATTTCAATTTCATCTCTCATGTTATGTAGCTTTTCCAAAGGGATCAAAGTTGCTCTGAAACTAATGGAAGCAGGATTGAAAAGTACACACTCTTAGAGACTGATCTGAGAATTATCTGCAAATATTTGAACACAGAAACATTAAGCCTACATTTTGACCTTTCCTGGGATGAAAGAGAACCACTTTTATAAAAATCCATGTACATTCACAGAACATCAACTAACAAAGTAGATTACATTGTCCTCTTCTAGTTTGGTTTGGTTGCTGTTTTTGTTTTAAATTGGTACAAGCTTCAAAGTAGTCTACACTAAATCACCATCTAACAAGAAAGCTACTTCTTTTATATGCTTTGTATAGTGAACAGGAGCTTTCCCATCGCTATTCAGTTTAATCATAAAGTATATCCATAGTATATCCACATTAGAATATTGAGCTGCCTCTTTGAAATATATTTCAAAGCTGGATCTAGACGATGGCCAAATTTCAATAGCATTAAACAAATTAATATACAGCAAACTAAAATGTTTTCAATTAGCTACTCTGATTCACTGTGCTGAGATTCTAATATGTCATGAGATGTTAAACATTTTATGGACATAAGTAGTCAACTGCTACAAATAAAGTACGTGTTTTGAAATGCCATCATAAAAAGGTAAAACCAAGATTAAAAAAAATCTTTATGGCATTATACAGTGAGTTGACAACCTATCATCCAGTATTAGACTAAACAACTGAAATTAGTTCTGGCAGATTTGGGGCTAGCAGTTAAAAATAAAAATAGCAAATGTAAAAGCATGAAAACTGTATTGCCATTATGCTTAAAGACAATAATAAATCTTTAAAGATGCCAATGATTTATTTGGATCCTACAAACAACTGCTGCCAATCAACTCACAAATATGTAATGCATGGTATTCTAAGTATCCTAACTCAAGGCAAACTCCACAACACCAAAAGTAATTCTGTCTGCCATAAACTACTCTTTTCACTAGGAAACAATAAGAACTGACATTGCTATTCATTAGCAGTTCTGGAAATGTTGGCAGAAACATACTTTTTTTTTTTTTTTCAGTATATCTCTAATTTTGCAGAAAACTTCTTTGAAACCAATTACTTTGCTCATGGATCTTGAAAGGAAGATCTCAAGTAAACATGTCCCGAGGCAAAACTGTTAGGCAGTATCACTTTACACAAACAAGAACAATCTTTTTTTTTTTTTCCCCCTAAAAATATATTTTATATGTACATATATTCATGTACACACACTACAGAGAAATTTAAGAATTTTCTGATGACAGTTGTTTTAAGTGGTGAAACTTTGAGACAGATATTCAGAAAACTTCTCACCTCTTGTTGACTATGATCTTGATTCTTAAAGACTGTAGTGCACAACATTTATTAGTGCAACATTCTTGGAGTGTTTAAACACTGTTTGCGTTTGCATAGGCTTTAGCTAAATGCCCATTTACATTTTGAGCCCTCAGGCCTCAATTCTATAAAAATGAATTCATTCTCAACGCTACTTTCTTGTTTCAGTTCCTTCAGTGGATTCATTACTTGGACTTTCATATTCTTTCTTCTTTCCACTTAAATCCTATACCGACTCTGCAAAGCTTCATAATCTGACAATAACAACCAGAAAACACCAGTGGCTGATCATATCTTTTGCTAGGCTACGTTTTGTTTGCTCAGTTGAGGCTTTTTAATCAAGCCCCCCACTAAAATCACGCACATGTTTTTAGTTACACTCGTTCTCAGTCATTCCCTGCTTGGAAACTGCAGGTAAAATATTACACTGAAAAACAGCATTTGTACCTCCCCTCTTGACATGTTATTTGATGATTTGGCAGCAGGTGACCGCGTGTGCCACACGAACCACACTGCTGCTCCCTCTGTCCTGCCAGGCCAGTTGCCTGCTGGGGAGCAGAGGGAGTCAAAACAGGTTGGGCAGGGAAGAGGGGAGAGGAGAAGGTGAAATAAATTAGCTAGCATTAGACAGGGAAGCAGATTATAAGGCCTAGGAAATGGCTGCTGTGTGTACTGAGGATCCCAGCTTGCCCTGACAGCAGGGAGGAAGGGCTTCCCTGCAGCCCCTGGCCTACGGGCTGGGAAGAAAAGGAAGAAGGGGGAGAATGGAGGAGCCTTTGCAGGATTCGAAGTGCACGGATTGTTTGCTCTGTGTGTGTGTGAAATTCACCCTATATATAACTTGAAATCTTATTAGATAACAACTCTGTGACACTGTAAATCCAACATTTCTCAGAATGCTATTTTTGAAGCAGAAACACGCAACATATTTTGATCTCCGAATAAGTACAATAAAGATCTCCCTTAAAAATAAAATGAGAAGTTAAAAACCGAATGGAAATGCAATAATTTACACACGGGCTTTCTATGCTTCTATCAGATTATTTAAATTTCGGACTGTCTCTTTAATTTGAGGAACAGCTATAAAGGCGACAGATGGCAGACAGAATTGACTTATGTCCTCTATTCTTTTACAGAAGAAGGGGGAGCGCAGAAAGTTTGATAAAGGCAGAAGCTACAGTATGCAGGCCTCGCTATAACTATCTAATAGGTCTTTTGATGGATAGGTTGGGAATATTTAGTTTTTCCTCCACAGACATGCTTTGTAACAAACCAACGGTCCTGGAGGTTGCCATGGGTGACGGGAGTGCTGACATCCAGTCCCAACTACAAATAAGCACATGACAAATGGGCCTGGAGCCCTCCGACAGCCCTGAACCTTGGTGACCCCCTAAAACACACAGCCTCCCAATACCCATAACCAAAAAAGCATTATGGAATATATTTTTTAAACTGAAAGCTTGCAGTTAATTGAAAACACTGCCATGTAACAGAAATGCTTAGGACAGCATGTACAAGTAAAAATAAATCACATAGCATTGTTATTTAATGCACTGTGACATCATTTCCTGAAATTAAACAGAGATGACACAGATTCAGACAGTCCCTGGTAAGGTTCAGTTCAAACAATTCACAGATGTTTTCCTCAAGTGAGCAGAAAACAATGCCGGGCTTAAAGCACTCCCTTCCCACTCCCCACCTCCCTCTCCCTCTCACTCCAGCCTTTTTGCTGGTACAGGGAGGTATGGCAGTTTTATAATACATGCTCCAGCAAAAATATTCTTTTTTTAATTTAATTACTCAGGCTGTTGTACTAAATAGATGGATCATTGTGTCACAAAAGCATCAATTTTTCAGAAGAAATAACAGATGTCTATGTAACAATGATTAGATTAACCACTCAGAGACAAAGCTAGCTTTTGAGGCCCACACACCCCATGACCCTGGGTTCCCTTTTCTGTTGGGGGTGGATGTAGAAATGTCAGATCTAATCTCAGATTCCATTTTTAAAACAAACAAAGCCCCACCCCCACCCCATCTCAGCCCTTTTCTTTTAAGATTACAGTCTTTAAAAGGTATATGAGTTTTCTGGCTGTTACTAAATTCAAATCTTTGAAGCTGATTTCTTAACTGAAGACTACAAGTTGTCAGAGGATTATGTCTTTTGGACCATGAGCAGAAGAACCATTTTGAGAAAAAAAGTCTAGTTTTGTTCTATTCTGACTTTCCAGGCTCTTCCTGGTGCAAATGGGACAGGAAGGCACGCCACTGACATTAGGCAGTACGGGACTATCACCACAGCAGCAGTAAACCCCAGCAGCAGCTGCCAGCTCTGCCCCACTGGGCTAGGTCTGCACAACTTTTGTGTGCAAAAATACTCAGATCCATAATCTTGATCACTACAGTTCTATCAGCCACGGGATTTTAGCACTCAGATACTGATTTTTCCAAAAGACGTGAAGAAATCGTTAACGTCCCCTTACAAAGCTTACCCAGCTGAAAAATGAGAACAGGCTTTTTTTGTTGGGTTTTTTTTTTTTTTTTTTTTTTTTTTTTACAGAACTGGGCAATGTGTTTCTTGTTCATGCGTACAAGAGGTTTACCCCACACCCGTAGACACCTCCTCACCTGGCTAAGATCAGCACACAGGTAGCCCCACCTAAAATTCTGGAATGGCAGTGTACCTCAGTTTCCTCCAAGTCTCTGACTACATGGTGTGCTAAAATGGAAACAGCAGCCATGTGAACTCATATGCAGGTAGCTTGAGAGTACTGGTAGAGGACATCATCCCTTTCCTCAGTGTACCTTGGGAACATATAGCATATTACTGTTTAATCCAACACAGGTCCTACAAATTATCAGAATACCTTCACAATAGCAAGTGTCCAGTAGCAAGGTATGTACCTAACCCTCTCTTAGGTATTATTCCTAAAATCAGGATATGGGAAGAAATATTTATGAAGGTGGGATGGTTTCAATTATTTTGAAAGTTTGCTCTGAAATGCCAGTGATTAATACATAAAACAGTTGCCTGCACAAAAGTCTTGGTAAGTCATTTATTAAAATGTGACAGAGATGCATTATATTCTCAGATACACCCACATAAAAATAGAAGAAAAAAATGTTTCAATAAGACTATTGATATTATTCCGTCTGGCCACCTGAATACTTCAATCACAAGAAAATTCATTCAGGTAAGTACAAAAGCTGTGATTGATTCATTTTAACACATTCCAGCAAAACGTATTCTAGCCTGATCCTGAGATGTGTGAAACCAAAATCTATTCCACAAGAAACTGTAAAGAGCAAGGTTTTCAGCCAGAAGGCTTGGAAAACAGACTAAATGACAAATAAATGTTAGGAGACTGAACTTCAGCAAAAAAAAAAAAAAAAAAAAGCAAAAACGAAAAACAAACAGGAAGTCAAACAAACAAAAGGCAGCTTAACTTCACCGACTTCAGGGTTGCTGTCCCAAACAACATGAGCTGCAATTCTGGTAATGTCATGCTACCATTAGTTTGCATGCTACTGTCAGTATTTCTGGTACTTTGCATTACATCTCCTGTACAGACAAATAAAATAATTTAAAAAAATTTTAACAAAGTGCGTCACTCCAAATAAGTGTCCAAAAAAAAAAACACCCCACCTCTGGGTTCACAAAAAACACATCTCTGTTCAGCCAGTTCTGTAAAAGAATGGGAAAAAAATGTTCTATGTAGCAAAAGTGTAGTTTCTGATACACTATCCTGTAGAGAAGGATGAACAACTAGAGGTACAAGTTCATGGAATGGTGTAATTGCTTCCTTTATAACTTTGTTCTTTTCTGATTATGTACATACATTTCAGAGGTGCTCAACCCTTTAAAAGGGCATGGGAGGAGGGGGGCAAGCTCTGTATAGTTGCTAGTAAGAAATCCTAATCTCAACATGGATGTAAACTGGAGGTGTCTATACATTTGAGCACTTCCTGTTTTCACTTCATGATCAAATATGTTCTTTGCAGGGCAAATAGCGGAGCACTTGAGGGAGGAAAGCAGAGATGTCTGAGAGGCTAATTGAGTGTACTAAGGAGTCCTTGGCATAGAGGAAAAGGAGTCTTCCAAAGCTATGAATAAACTCTCGGCTTGGGTCAGATTTCTTGCTGTTTCTTTTCTTCAACCACCTTTGAACTCAAATAAAAACAGCCTTAATGTCAGGTTTACCTTTCTGATGTCATAATCTTTATGTACTATTGAAAAGCTTACACTACCAGAGTAGGATTTCCTCTACTTTCTTAAACACTGGATATTATCCAGAAAAAGCATTTCTATCCAATTCATCCTCAGATCTTTCATCTTCCGGTACTGTTGTAATTCCAAATATAAGACAGAGCTCAATAAGTGAACAAGAACATGACAGAAGCTCTTATCCCTTGCATTTGATTTCCAACAACAAAAATATGTATGTGTATCCTATTTCAAATATAATTAAAATCACTGCAAAATGGAAGTCATGATAGGGGATAAAACTGGTTTTGAAAGACACAGACTGTCAAATATATTCATTCAACATCAGAGTTCAAGTGCCTATCTCTTCAAAAAGCCACTTAAGAAAATCAATTTTTAAAATCAGTTACATTAGGAGTTTGCAAACTGACCTAATAAAGAACAAAACAACACTTTATTTTAAATCATAAGTAAATACAATTAGTCAGAACTGAGTTACTCTCTTTGAATTTGACAACGTATAGGAATTTCAAGTTAAATCCATACTATAAGAGATGGACTGCCATTGCTTCCCCTTCCAGGGAAACCAGAGGTTAATGATTTTTGTCATATTGAGACCAAAAGCTAACAATTGCTACAGTTGGCCTTTAGTATTTTATTTGTCCTTTTGAGGTATTCAGAATAGGTGACAATGGCTTGCAGTTGAGAACATATGTAGAGAGACCCCTGTGGCTTATGGAAAAGTTGCTCCATGCTGGTTGGGTGTTTGAAAAAAAATACAACCAGAGCCCTTTTATGTTCCTCTCCTTAATGAATGCATGAATGTCAAAATGTACCAATGGCCCATTCAGGGGGCAAAGCCTAAGCAGCTCCTTCTTTAAGAACACATCCTGAGATGTAAAATACATTTGCTTAACAAATTAAAATAATGAGATAATTCAATTAGTTTCTTTAAAAGAGAGAGAGAAAGAAAAAAGGGTACATCAGGGGATTATTGTAATACAAGAACAGGTCATACAGCACAAAGGAGGAACAAACCAATTTGAAATAAGGTTAGAGTAGTAATGAAGGAATGCACATTGAATCATGGACCGCCATTGTAAAGATATTTACTTGAAACAATAAAATTGAACATCACAGATTCCCCTTTTCTGGCTCAGCCAGAACTGCATTTTGAATGGACAAGCTAATTTGAGAAAAAGTGCAAGATCATGGGGGAAAAAAAAAGAAAGGGAAAAAAAAAAAAAAAAAAAAAAAAGGAGTTCTCTTCCTTCTCTGCATGTGTTTATGGCAAGAATCTTTCTGAATTTACACTGCACTGGTCAGGGGTCTCCATTATCAGTTTGCAGGTCTGAGAATTACAGCACAGTAAATCTTTCAACACCTGCAAACTCATTAAGGCTTGGATGGTAAAAGGGTTGGGGCTTTTTTGTGTTCATTTAATTTGATTTTTGTGAAGCCATCCTCACCACTGATGGCAAATTTCCTCAATTCATGTGAAATGGAGAGGGTCAGGAGAGAGAAGACAGAAACAAGGAAAAGGGATTTCAAAAAGCTAGGAGGACTTTCCTCAAGAGAAGTGAGAGTTAGTTAACTGTTTAATGAGCATGTGTTGAATGCTTTCAAGAAGAACGCAAGAAACGAAGGCAGAAAGAAAAAAAAAAACAAGTTATTGCAAATTTCATAGGAGAAAATGAGATTATCACAGAGACAAGTAAAAGAAACTGGTTTATTTGTGGCCATGCTTTTTGCTGTCTCCCTGTGTTACTCCTCTAAAGATACTCTACAACTAAATGAAAAACCTTTCACTCACACTCACTCGACTTCCAAATTAAAAACATTTTACAGGTTAGTAAATCTCCAGCTGAGGTGATGTAGCAAAGAACAGCTGTGAAGTAATTTTGATAATGATGAGAATAATAAGCACATGGCAAGGTTCAGGGCTTTGCTGTTGCAGCTTCAGTGCTCCTGAATAGATAAAAGTGATTAAATACTCCTGATTATCCCTGACCAATATGTAATGGATTTACAGCCCTTTCAATTAGTCAGTATTTGCTTAGGACTCATTATTTTGTCTTTGGTTAAGTAATCAGCCCAGAGACTCATGTTCTGTCTAATTCCTCTGAGCCAAGTGGGTACGGGGCACCTGACCTTTGAAATGGCCATAGCTGGGAGGCAGGAATAACCACTACTCCAGCAGAGACACTGGCTATTCCAGCTAATCCTGACCCCACAGGCCAGATCAATGCACCTTAGTTTGCTACTAATGTCCTTACATCAAAATGATGGTTTAGAAATGTGGATCTATTGCTCCCCCCTTTAGCTGTGCTTCTAGCAGAGCAGTTCGATAGTCTCTATCATAAATAAAATGGGTACCTTGTCCCAAAATCATTACACTGCAACCAACATCAGCTACTGGGGAAATTTATAAAACTTTGCAGAACAGGTATTTAATAACGGTTAGTTTTTTAAGCCTTATGAAGAAAGAAACAATTTTACAATGAAAGGAAGAAGAAAATCAACGGACAATTTTGACAGTTTTTGTTATTTGCTCCATGATGTAAACTACAAAAAAGTGTTACTAGGTTTTCTGCAGAACTGTATTTTGATTTCAAAATGAAGCAAGCGGTAATAGTCATCTGAACACCAACACATAAAGCCAACTGTAAGCAGGAGGATAAAGATAGACCATGAAAAGTATAGCTTTTTCATATTTTTAATCTCTCTCCCCTAAATGTGAGTATAGGCAGCATTTAAAAAAATGGACTTGAGGAGAAGCCAGAAGGGTGTTTGTTTATCTCTATCATACAACTCAAGAATTAGAGAAATCATAAGCCTGCTATATTTCTCACAAAATTAACATACAAGTTTGCAAGCTGCTGCTTTGACTACTCTTAACGTTCCACAATATATGTCAGAACACAGAGCTTGCGGTTCTCTCTGCCACTAAACACGTATGAAGGTCATGTAAACAGAGGGCAACATCCAGAAAGCACATCTTTATGCATGCTAAAGCAAGAAACTCCCTTGAATAGTTCAAAGCAAAAAAAAGGTTACTTTATATGTAGGTGTTGTTCCCTGATAAGACTTAGTACTCTCTCTTGTTCTCTCTCTCTCTCTAGGTATGTACATATATTTATATATATACATATAAATAGGTTTCTTTCAGATTTGTCATGATTCCAAGAGCCCCCCCCCCCCCCCCCCAAAAAAAAAAAACTAGGAGAGAAGAAAAAAAAAAAATGCAATGATAATTGAGCCTTAATAATGGTCCAAAATTACGGGGACAATCAATTTCTAATAATGATGAATAAACCTCATTAGGTACATGAACGGAAATCTATTTTGGTTTTGGGCACCACTTACTGTGAGATGCTGGAAAAGCCACGCTCTCATGATATTTGTTGCTACTTTGGGGAAAATGCCTCTTTTCTTCTGTCGCTTTTTGTCCTTGTCTGGGTCATCATCATCCCCTGTACCAGGTGAGGCTACACTGTTGTCTAAACCATCCCCTATAACAAGGAGAAAAACAAGAGAAAAATAAACAACACGTAGAAGCCAGAAAGTATCGTTAATTACCAAGATACCATTGCAAGTCCTATTTTGATTTGATAGATCAGCACATACCGTTTCTCATTATATATGAGCACTGATACAAATATGCAAAACTTAGAAACCATGTCTTTCCAAATATGAGTTTTGTCTCACACATGCATATATCATTAATTCAATTATAATCATGCACTTGACATAGTGCAATAGCTCTTTGTCAATTACAGGATTCAGTGTGGGAAAACCTGCCACACGAGAACCCATTCACTGTAAATGCATCCCTACAACCATTCTGAATACATACGATAAGTAATCAAGTTAAATGTTCTGTAGTCTATATATTCGAGGCCTTCTGCAGAGGTGGCAGTAACTGTGTCACTGTTCAGTGCACATAATACACTGTCAGACGAGCCCCTCCCCAGAAGCAGCACCCCCAGCACATATACGTACGCACACACAAACACGTACACCAACTACAACCCTGCATATAGCATTTGCATGACATGAAAACTTCTACATCTCTGCATCAGTGATTATTATCATTAAAAAAAAAAAAAGGATGCACATCAAGGTAGAGCTCTCACTTAATCAGAACTTTCCATCAACATCTTTCTCTTCTGTGCTTTTCCCTGGCATTAATTGTGCATTAGCAAAAATCATTTACTTTTAACAGTCATAGTTATTTTTTCTTGCCCTCCAGCAAAAATGCCTTGAAAGCCTGCCTGGAGGGCATCTAAATTATGTATCTGAAAAACTCTTCTGGCAAGGCATTGCAGGACCCCTACTTTCTTAAAATTCATACGAGCACGTCTTCCTGTTTTTGGGAAGGCATCAATCAAGAGCAGCAATATATGCCATATTCCTACATTAATATTTGAACTAATAACTTTAAAAAAAGGAAAGAAACAAGATCCGACTTGTGGCATAATCAAATGCAAAATAAATGAAGAATACTGGGACAGCGCTGAGACTTTATAGATTGCTGTGTTTTCCTTACACATCATTAGCCCGGAGCCACACGAAAGAGGAAAACAGAGAAGTGGAGAGTTTATGCTCCCTGCTGGTGTTTAAGAAGCCGAGGTCCTGGAAGGACATCTGGGAATTGTGCTGAGACGGTGGTTTTTGTAATTTAAGAATAGACATTCATTAGCAGTAAATGCCATAAATCCCATGCTAAGTAAAAACCTTGTCCAAGAAAGCCTAAAACAATAAACTCTGTGCTCAATGTAGCCTGAGCTAGACGCTCCATAGCTTCCTGAGGAATGCTATAGATTCACGAACTAATTCCTACAGCCCTGTCTAGCTCTGCAGTGATACTAAACGAAATACACTGCAGCTATGCAGAGTCCATTTGCTTTAAAAGTTGCATTTCAGCTCCATCTTCTCTCCTGTGCCAGATCACCCCTCTTCCACCACCTCCCCTCTGAAAAACCCACCCTCTCGGACCAGGGAGACTGAAAAAGCCACAGCAAAGAGCTGGCAGATTAATTTTATTGACATTTCCATTTTCACTGCAATGTGATACCCTCCATCACATGGAAGAGATGACCCTCACTATTTACAGACTGACAGGCCACTTCATTACAACCACCCTGCCCCAAGGCAGAGCAGCTCCTTTCCATCTGCCCAAACACCAGAGCAAGACCCCGAAGTCACCGCTCTTTCTCATGCTTCTTTTCTTTTCTGTTTGTTTCCATTAAAGACAGAAAAAGGATAGTCAGATCACAGCAAACCAATCAAAGAAAGCACAGAAGCCCTATGTACTGTAACCAAATGCTCATTTTTGTATGATGCTAGCTATTTACAAAGTGCTCCTTTTCGTTGCCCACCCCCCATACTCCACCCCAGACCTCTCTATCACAGATGAGCACACACACACGTGCACGCACACACACACTTACTTTCCACTATGCCAAGGAACTGCTGCAAGGCAAATTCTCACAAACACTAATGGCTTCTGACTGCTCCTTGGCAACCCCAGCATTTTAACCTGGGTGGATATGCTCTCCAAAATACAGACACTGGAGCTATCTCATCAGCTGTTCATGTGACACAGATGGAGAGTGGCTATTAGGAGCCAGGCAATGGGCCTTGGGGATCTGAGGTGCTGTACTGTAGCCTCAGGCAATTTTGAAAAGCAGTACCCGGAGATGGAGGGGAAAAATCTGCACTGAAAGTGCAAGTTTGAAGTCAGTCAGTCTGTTTGTCTTTCTGTCGTGTGGATAAAGATATCTTTGTCTCTGTATGTAAAAGCTATGTGTGTATGCATAGGATGCATGTAGCTATAAAACTTGCTTTCTGCTCAATCCTTCCTCACCATAGAAGCACTTGTTCACACTGTGAACAAATTCCTGTTTCTCCTTACATACATATTCTCTGCTTTGTTGGTATCCTCAGCAGGAGTCACCTACATGCTAAATTGGTGCCTAGGCCTTTTGGAGAGGTTGCTAATATCCTAGTTTTAAAAGCTAATAGCAGCCCAGGAGATGAAAGTTCAGCTAAAGCTTCCACTGGCTTCCTAGCTTAATCAGTAGTTAAAATGGTAAGAGACATTGCTTCCTTAATCTGCTCCATAACCTCATGAAAGGATATTCAAATATCGTATCTCCAAATTACCTCAGCAGATGAATACACACTGCAAGATTTGTTGCTCCTGGTAAACTACAGGCCCAATCCTGTTAAGCTGTATTGTCATATCTTTAATAGCACTACAACTGCTGACATTACTGGCTGTTTCTTGTTGCAAGAAATTATACAAGTAGCCCTTCACAGATGCTTCCAAGATAGGATGATTTAATTCTCAGATATGGAGGGCCTGATCCTAGTTTGCCTTATCCAAATAAAATAGGAATTATTTTCAATGAAGAAAAAAATTATCAACAGTGGAATAAAATTGGCAGATATGAACGTCAGTCTACTGCACATTGGATTCAGCATGTTTTAATTGCTGCATGAATGAAGCCAATTTTAAATCATTTTAAACATCATTAGCAGTGGCAGTGCTTCTATAAACTGTTCACATCTTGATTTGGACTGTACCTTGCAAGAAGAGCAGAGAAAGGTCCTAATATGCACGGAAATAGCAATTACACAAGCAGAGATAACCCAGCGTTGCAGTGGAGAAATTAAGTCTAGATTTTGGCCCTCTGGCCTTTCTTTCACAACACAGCAAAAATACAGAGGGTAACCTTCTTCTGCTTCTCACACTATTCATTCATTTATTCTTGTGCAAAGAGTACAAGTGATTTCAAAACCTTATCTTCAGGTTAGGAGAGTGGAAAATTTTTAAGTGGCACTCTCTTTATGGATATGTCAATAACTACACAGGATTCAAGTCAGGAGAGACTCAGGCACATTACCGAGCTTGTTTCAGATCTTGTGATGTAAAACAGTCTCAGCAACCCCTAAGAAAGGTTGAGTGAGTATACAGACATCACTGTCATAGGAGTTGGAAGGTACCATTGGACATCACTGAGTCCAGCTCCCCTGCTAAAGCAGGTTTTCTACACTAGGTCACACAGGTAGATGTCCAAGTATATAAGAAACATTGCAAAGTGACCCACGTGGGATTTCTTACAAATGTTCTCTTCCAGAGGAAGGGCTTGTGGAGGAGGCTAGAGATGCAAACCTTCTTCACGCAGCAGGAACGGGCTTCCACACTAGATACTTTTAGCACGTGCTGAGAACTTCTTCCCACAGGATAAATCATTTGCTTTGAAAGCAAAGCAGACTACTATCTATTTAAAACATACTGTATAAGTAGAGGAGGGTTTCCATTGCACTATAATTTCAAATTTGTCTTGCTGCAAACTGACTTCCCTGGGCAGACAACTTGCTGATTCTAGTATTCACACAGTTAAGAACACAATGGGAGACAGTGTCCAGTCCTACAAGACCTCTCCTCAGTATTAACTCAATCTTGGTCCTTGTTTATGTTCTTCACAGAGCAAAGACCCAGGGAAACAAGAAGTTAGAACTGCTTAGAAGATGCTCATCAAGTCTCTCCATCATCTTTTCATTATCTGCTAACATGATAGATAAGAGGTTATCTATCTAAGCAAAAAAGGAGAACTGAAAAGGATACCATTGTGATGCAAAAGCACAGAAGTCCGGTTAACAACCCTGATTCAAATTTCAGAAATAGTTCCCATTACAATCATAACAAGCAGAGCAGCAAGAATAGTGATTTCTAGAAAGATACACTTCAGGACTCAGTGTTTGAGTTTCTTCATCAGAGTTCCCTTATGGCTTTATGGTTTGTCATGCTAAAGGAAAAGAGATAAGAGCAGGGATATCTAACAAGGACAAAAAAGGCACTTCACCATTTCACTAAAAATAGTGCAACAAAATGAAAGCCATATTAAAGGACTCTGAAAACTATTCCATAATCGTTTTGCCTAGCATTTTGACAGATTAGAATATGTAGGTATTAATGCAAGACAAAGGGGAGATTCTGCATACATCCTTATATTCAGAATTTGCAATTATTTGTACATATAATGCGTCCATCTGGAGACATAAGTATTCTAAACCATTATTAACAAATATGTTCAGCTTATTACTGAGATCAACACCATCACAAGAGAAAAAGCTTTAAAAAAAAAGAAAAATAATACATGATTAATTACCACTGTCAAAAAAAAAGCTAGCGATAGAGAACAGTTTGAATACGTTTTGAGGATGTGAGGATGTGACAGTCTGTGCTGTGGGGAGGGGTAACAGAGTGAGAAGTTCAGTTCCAGAATCAAAGAACCTTCAGGAGGACCTCCATTCCATCCTGTTAAAATCATCAGGCTTTTAGCCTCACAGCTTCAGCAGTTCATAGCTCTTAGTATAAACTACTGGTTGTACTATATTTTCTTCTCATCTGAATGACCACTGTTCATGACAGTTGACTTAGTCTCTCACACCCCCAGAAGCAACAGATCAGAGATTTGCCATCATACCATACTCTGGCAGTAAAGTGGGAGCTGTTTACTGAATAGCTTGACTACAGGTGGGACAGAGCCATTGGAAGCTGTTTAGGCAAGTCAGAGGCATGCCAGTTTGACCTGCATGCTCAACTGCCACTTGTCACATTAAGGAATGGGATGTCCTCAGGTAAACTGCTGTAGCCAGCCCCCTGCAATCCCTCTCCTCTGCATGTCTGAGACACCAGACACATCTGATGGTGCGCTGTCAGATGAAGTTTTGAGGGAGCATTTTGGAGAGTAAGAGATGTTGGATGCTCTTGCACTGAAAGCAGCAGGTAGATTTCATACATAGATGGCACCACAATTTCTCTTACTACAGATGTTATCCTTTAGCCCTTCTACCAGCTGGGAAGAAATAAAAGGCTGCTCTCCTCTCTGCTGTTCTTTTGGAAGATCCTGAATACAAAGCCATACAAAACCTTTGGGCTAATAACATAAAGATGTACTTATACAAATTTCACACAATCCAGACAATAATGACAACTATAAACTCAAATGGAAAGGAAACAAAAAGAACTCAGGCCACTATTAGACTTTACCTACAAAGGAGTTCTGCTTGATCTAACCATATTTTAGCAACGCTGTCTCAGTCAGGAAAAATTCTCCATTATCATCTGTAAAGCCTTAAAGAGTTGCATGGTTTTTGGGATCTAACATGTATTTAATGCAAGAGACAGAAAAAAACTGTTTATTTTCTGTGTCTGGAGAAGCACCTTTCTACGCTCATCCATTTATCTCATTTTTAAATAGGCATTTACAAATAGTTAATTATTTACTTAAGAGTAGCCATGACATTCCAGACACATTATTTTTATATCTGTACATGCAGTAAAATTGGTGATCAAATCTTTAGAAATTATTAGCAGAACAGTGATGTTTCACATGTCCTCTTCCATTGCCTTCCTGTCCAAGAACTAAGAGAAAAGGCTTGATTTTGAGCCCTTAGTTGTTGGATGTCTAAAGCTTATGCTTATTTGTGAAGTGAATTGAGAATTCTCACTGCTTATATCTGAAAGCCAACATTTTTATTATTATTCCACCATTTTTACAGAGAAAACTTACAAACGTTGGTTTAAATTTTAAGCCCTTTTATATAGCCAGTGGGTTTTCGTTTTGTGCATTGTAATTCAGCATTTTTTCACATCAGGTGAAAAAAGTATTCTAAGGCAGACAGAGGGAACAGCAAAGCAACCTGCTAATTACTGATCTCTCTTACGTTCCTGCTGTGCTAAACTGTCCGGACATGTTGAAGTGAAATTTTTCTGCGATTTTCAAGTGACTAGTTCATGGCCTACTGCCGTGGAGCGCAGGAGAAGGGATGAAATGCTTTAGTTTACATGCAACATTTACTAACTGTGTGGGTTTTCCGACATTAAAGAGGGGACAGTGACCCATGCCACCTTTTTCACACTCAAAAGAGCACTGAAAAAACAGTCTTCATAGGCTTACCTCAGGCTTCCCTGGCCCTTAACACCCTCCCCCCAGGGTAGGAGCAGAAAGAGAAAAAAGAAGGGATTTTATGCTCCTTTCTCTTCAACTTTTCAGGCGGTATAAGCAGCATTTAGCAAATTCAGCCTCCAAATGGCTCCAAATGCTCTGAGCTGCAGGGGCTCATCCTTTGTTAGCCTCCCTCTATTTACACAGGATTTACGCAGGCTCTCCACTGAAGAGACCACATGTTTCTGACAGAAAGCACTTCCATTCACACTGCATCAGGCAACAGGATTGTAACCGCTGCAGCTTCACGCTGACCTGAGATTAGGGATTTCAGCAACATTGAGATGGTAACAATCTGCTAACTAACGAAAATTATCCATGGAGAACTCTGCTGCTTTCGCCAGTTAAAACTGCCATGGCCAGATAGATTAGGTTACTTAAAAGAACAATTAAGAACTGGCTACTGTCGGGAATATGCATGTCCATCTACAAATAACATATGCACACACACACATAAATATCGGAAGAAAAAAAAAAATCAGACTGCGGCTTGGATTAAAACAATTTCACCCACTGGCTGAAGACATAAAGTGTAAAAACAGACAGATGGACACATATGTAAATGTGGCTGCATTTGTTTCTGTAGAGCTGGCAAGTTAGTAATAACAGTATAGTTTAATAATTTATTTGCCACTCTATTTTCACACTGGTTAACTGGGCAGTGGCAACATCCACGTGGAACCTCAGGAACAGGATAGCTCCTCCAGCCTGACTGCCACGGGGGCAAACAGACCGAGCCAGGAGACCTTCCCTGGACCTAACTGCAGGGGCTCAGTTCTGGCACCTGACATCTGTCTGTGGATCTTTTAAATTTCTTTATTTTCTTTACTCAGTTTGGACAGTCAGGATTTAAGCACTGAGATTTTTTTCCAGATTCATTATTTTGTTAGGGTTTTTCAAAATGGAATACACACGCACAACGCAGCGCACCAAACATTGCTGGCTGGAGCTTGTGTTTTTTTGCTCAATAGGCTTTAATGGTGTAAAAGAAAATTAGATGGGAACATGGGGCTGGAAAGGACCACACAGATCCAGTTTTTGATGAGGTTCATTTTGCCATTTTAATTCAGGGAATTATTGGACTTCTGCAGCAAAGGAAAAAACAATTTACTTTAGCAACAGTAACTCATACATGCATCCGATAAGCACATAAAAAGTACATGGTATATTCTGTAGTTCTCCATAGTATATCATAATAAAGCTCTTCTGGGCACTCAATGATTCATTTTTAGTGATCTCCCAAATGCCCTTATCCACAGTTAACACTCAGATTTTATTAAGGAAGAAAGCAGGGACAAATGTCCACTTAAGTCCCAGCTCTCAAATTCAACTCTGCTTGCACTGCAGTACCTAAAAGCTAAAGCTTTTTTAATGTTCAGTTCACTCCCCTGTGTGGCATTTCTGCTAACACAGAGTTCACAATCTTTCAGCCCCAAACACAGAAGGCTGCTATCTTCAAGTCATCCAAGGAATGTGCCAGATACTATCATCAGCCCTGCAATACAAAGAACCAGAAAGAGGCAGAGACCAAAAGGAGACGTACTGATCAGGTTACTGAAGTCCAGAAAGTCTTTCTCAGCATGGTAAATGTTAAGTTCTGCACCAGCAAATGTTACAATGAAGATTCTTGTAGTTTAAGGAAATTCTAGTTTGAGAAGCCAAAGGTACATCCATCTGGAGATGTCCTTTTTTGCACGTTCATCCTGATCTCACACCCCTCATGCTGGCATAACTGCTATCAAGCACTTTGTTCTGTTCAAGCAAAATTATCATTAGTGTCAGTGGCAGTTTTGCCTGAGTAAGGAGTGCAAGACCAGATCCTTGTCTTGTTCAAACAGAATTGCAAGCACTGCACAATTCCAGAAGAGACCTACTCATTAAAAGTTGTGGTTTATGCTGATTTATGATGCTCTTGTGTTTAAAAGTGAAACTCGCTTTGTACCTCACAAAAGGGAAGGCATTCAATACACTTGTTTCTACACGGCTTTAACTTCATTTATCCCTCACCTCCCAGCACAAGTAGTGAAATTTACACACAGTTTTTGGCACCTGGGCTGAAGGAAAGCATTATTAAATTAGGCTTAAGTATTTTGCTTGCTCCAGTAATTACTTTGCAATGTGAATGTAAATAGCTGCTTTTCTGTTTAAATTTTTCATCATATTAAACACTGTCACAGAAAATGTTCTCGTACTGCAGTCTAAATGCCGTTCTTTCCCAATCACTTTTCTACATATATTTAGAGAAATATTTTTAGCATTCTTGTAGTAATTCTGTTAAGAATACCAGCTGCAAACTCTGGTCACAGCTGAGACAACAATAACAAGTCATTAAAGAAATCGAGAGACAAAAAAACTTCTTTTTTTCTGCCTAAAGCACATCTTCTTTAAGAGACCATTTCTTTTTTGTTATTGTTTTTCATCTCTATCTCCACTGGAGCAAAAGGGATATTTTTTTCGAATTTCTTCAATCTACTGTACCAGTGTTAGTACTAAAGAGTTACACTTGATTTTAAGTATCATTCCTTTTCCTGTTATTTGTTATTCTGTCATTTTTGTCATTATAATAATTTCAAATATGGGCCAAATAACTAAGTTCAATTAAAATTCTACCTGCACTTAAAGTTAACTAATTAAATTCAATATTTCATCAATATTTAACCTCTAACATTTTGCAGTTGTTGTTTATATTTAACAGTAACAGAATATGGAAGATTTTAAAGTAGATGACTGCTAACATCCTGTACTGTTCTTCATTAAAAATTCGCTTGGTTCTTTAGGAATAAAAGTTTCCTTTCACTTTGTAAGTAGCACTTAGAGTATTTCAGTTTTCCAAACAGCTGTTACACAAACTGTGAGGTATTTGGATGATGTTCTGTTCCCTTAAGAGGACCTGCAGTTGGACACTGCAGCTTGTATGGGAGACATCCCTTAAACTGGTGTCCACTAACACAGCCAGGGTCTGTGTACTGTGCATGTTTAAAACTTCCCTTTCCACAATTATTTAGCTACAACCAGTGCCAGCCCGAACCATGACATGCAAGTATATATTCACAGCAATTCTTCGTTTCCAAAACAAGTTACAACTAGAAATGTAACAGACATTTATTCCTGAGAGACACTAACTTAAAAGCTTCAGTTATTAATGAGAACATTTGTTAGGCCACAAGTGCAAATGCACATTAATCTATGGGAAGATTTATGGGGGGGGAAAAATAAATAAATAAAAGAAAGAAAGAAAGAAAGAAAGAAAGAAAGAAAGAAAGAAAGAAA
>JAPSGF010000001.1:19394697-19419697 GCA_035772895.1 Perdix hodgsoniae
AGAAAGAAAGAAAGAAAGAAAGAAAGAAAGAAAGAAAGAAAGAAAGAGAGAAAGAAAGAAAAAAAAAAGCATGGCAGATTATTAAAAAAAAAAAAAGCATCAAAATGAACCATAAAAGATTTTCTAGGTGACAAAATGTACACAAAGGTGTATATTACATAAAACACAAATAATGAGCACTATCTTGATATGCATTCACAATCACCTGAGCAGCATCAAAAAAAGATGCTTGCTGTGAATGCATAGTCCAGAAAATGTAACAATAAGAAACAACTCCAAACTTGGCGAATCTTACATACCATATGAGCTCCAACACCTATGCACAGTAGGGTGGATTAACTCGCTGGGTGCTGTGGACATATATATGCACCTCCTCCTAAAGTGTTCATTTGGCTGGCAGTCTGGAAAATGCCAGAATGTGAAGGGTTACGTTGGAACAGTGACAGTCTGCTTTTGTAGGTTTAAGTTAAACCCCATAATTAAAATATAATGTGTTTTTTAGGTATTTGGAAACATACTGTATATAAGTAGTATGATATTTTGTATAAGCCCAATGAAGGGCTTGATCCAATGCTTGCTGCAGCTGGTAAGTAGTGTCTCAGCTGACAACTGAGTCCTTTGGCTCTGCCCATGTTTACTTTCAGTGAGCATGTTTTCAGGGTTCTTGTCCTGCAAATTGTCTTTATAATATCAGAAAGACTTACAAGCAACTTATTTTCTCTTATCTTAGAGTTTTATGGGATTGTTCTGTGATGATACAATTAAAAAAAAAAAAAAAGCAAGGGATCAAGAAGAGAAGGCCATGGCCTTCTCTACTCTCTGCACATAGCCTATCCTGTAGGATGGTTTAGGCTTTCTTTAAGTGAGCAAAAAAACCTGATAGAGCAAAATTTTGTAGAAACACAGAGGAAAGCTTTTGACAAAGTTTTCCAGAAAATGGATCTACAAAATAGGGTAGCAGAAAAATAGAAAAACTTAAAAGTAGATGACTTGTTTTAACATTATTTACCTAGAAGTTCACAGCACAAAACTGAAAAGCACAGACACCTCTCTCCCCAAATAGCTGAAGCTTTGTTTTTCTATTAATTAGCCTGTATCTTGATTTCATGTTCTTCACCCCTGCAGAAAGCATTTCCAAAGACAAATACATAATGCCTACAAAATATTCCTAGACTGCCTTTTTCCCCTGAGTTCTTCCTGGGAAGAACCCAACTTGCTGGGCTCCAGAGAACCTCATGTCCCACCAGAAGAGATGGGACTGGCTGTATGAACAGATTCCAAACAAAAAAAATCTTGGAAAATTACGAGACTTCTATTGCAGACTCAGGTTCAGATGGGTTCAGTTGAGTTTCCCCCTGGACAGGCCATTCACCCAGTCCATTAGAGAACTGACACATACACTGTAAGATCAAATCTAAGCCCCACCAATCAAGCAGCAGTCCAGGCTAAATGTGCTGAGGCAGTACATTTCCAGATCTTCATCACACTAGGCAGGGGAGTCATTCTTCTCAGTGCTAAAGTCGCTGAATGCACTCTTGAGGAGATAAAAAAAATTAAGAACTGGCTGACTTTGCACCATTTCAGTGAGGTATTCACTGCTGACCCAGAACAAGGAATTGTCATGTTCTGACACTGGTTAGGGATTGCTGTAGATACAGCCATCTCTGACTCTTTACAGCAAGGCTGTACACAAGAACAGTTTCTCAGTTGGTTTGTGGTATCAAGATGAAAACTATGGTGTTTAAATGCATTATGTTCTGGAATAAACTTCACAAAGACTCTCTCTTTCTCCCCTTCCTTTTAAAACCTATGTGAAATGATGCCAACGAGAGCGCTTAAAAAAAGGCAAATAGGATTCTGTAAGTTAAGATTTGCCTCAAAGACATTAACCTCCCTTTGCTATTTCTACTTGTGTTTTACTATCTGTTTTACTTTCTATTTCACTACTAAATCATCTTTTAACACTTAACAGAGATTCATGCAGCAGGCTGAGGACTGAGATGCTAGTAGTGTTGGAGCATTATCTAACATACAAAATTCTATTCTCTTTTCAGTTAACAAAGACGTGTCTTCCAGCAAACTTTTAGGGATAAGGATTTTCAAAAGTGCTTAAAAGAGTAACACATAAAATTCCTGTAGATAGTAATTGTGGTGGCTCTTCGATAAGTGAATGCTAAATATTGCTGCTTTTAGAGACAGATATGTCAATGTGCTCATGCTCTCATTTAAGCACTACATTTTTTCAAATTTGAGTTTGGACACTGTTTTTACTAATTCTTATTCATCTCAGTAGACATATTTTAAAGAGTTAAAATGCCACAATATATGCTTCCTTTCCATCCTTAAGCACTCAAGTAGAATGCAGTTTCTTGGACAGAAGTACATGTGATCAAAATAGATATACAAGGACACTTCTTTTCTCTTTCAACTGAAGAGCTCTATTTTCATATATGTTACTAGGAGCAAAAGCAGATCTTAGTGTTGCAACTTCAGTAAAGAAGCCACACAGGTTTTTGTATCCATGGCTGATCAAAATCCCGAAGTATTAATAGCACTGTCATCCTGTACTTATTGGTATCCAATTCCTGTAGCATAAATGGGAATTTGTTCTGAGAGACTATGTTAAAAAATGGCATTTGGCCTTTCCCATTCCTACCTCAATAACATAAATGCTCTTTGGAGCCTCCTCTTCACCTGCTGCCAGTGTGGATGATACACAAAAAGCCAGCCAGGTCTCTCAGGGACCAGGACCGATGTGTACCACAGCAGTGAGCACACTTACATAATCACTCACCCTGCACGTTTTAGTGCAGATAACTTCCTCCTTGGAGGAGAAAATTATCACATGAAGCGCAGATCTAGAGCAATTTTTATGAAATAAGAAATACCAACATCTATAATTCATTTGCAAATCATTAATGGGGCCCCTTTTTCAACACCATTTATTTCTTACCAAATTGAATCATCTGGACAAAGAGAAGAAAAGAGAAGCTAAATCAAGCAGATGAGTACACCATTCCCTTCTCCTCAGCCAGCGCTTCTTTCAGAAACCCATGACTGCTTTTACCTTTTGTGATATGGTTCAGCAAATAACACGGGCCCAGGACGTAGCCCATGGTGGTTCATAGATTGCACTTCCTTAGCTGTACCACCCCATCTATTACTGTGGAATTAGTTGACAATGCTACTAGTTGTATCAAAAAAAATAAACTAATTGGTCCCCAAGGACAGCTAGGTGCTTTGGAAGTCTTAAAAAAAAAATTTAAAAATCTCCCATAGCGATTTGTCAGCCTTCCTATACTGCATCCAGCACATTGGGACTTCTAAATTACATACCATAATTGACATCAAATATCTGTCCCATCAGTGAATATCTTTATTAGCATCAAAATCACTCACAACTAGTGTTCCTCAACATTATTAAACAGAACTTGTTCTAGGTGTTGCCTTACTAATTAGTCAGGATGAGCCCGAGGAAGAAAATCTGGGTCATGTTAAATTAATTGGAATGAGCATGAAAATTAGCAGAGCAAACTGCATCAATTTTCTATAGAGAGCCTTTCTTCATGTTGAGAATAAAAATGGATATTATGAGGCATTAACCAAACTGCCTTCTGTGACTGCCAAGAGGTGTGTTACAGTAGCCCAAAAATATCATGCTCACAGATTTTCAGAAGTTAATGAGACATTTCCAGGAATGGTAAATACATGGTATTAAAATGGGTGTGCCTCTTATGGGAAAATGCCAAGTCATTTCATGTTTATTCAGGCATAACAAGCTCCTCAAAATGAGCATAATTTAAGAGGTGAATAGTGCAAAGAGGGCTAACATTCAACTAATTTTCCTTAAGAAAGAAAAGATTAAATTGAACAAAAAATGAATTAAGAGGTTTACAAATCAACAAGTCAACCATCAGATTGCAGCCTCTGCTCAGTATATTCTCATCAGCCCCTGCCATGAAGTTTTCAAAAAATGTCCCGAAGGCAGGGAACAAAGCGAGCAGAACTGATTACAGCCACACTCACCGCCTTGCTGTCTAAACTCTGTTTGGCTTCCTAATGAGCTCACTAAAAACCTAATTCATCTCCCATAACCCTTCTCAGCCCTCCTTGAAATTCACCATTATGGAAATTACAGATGAAACATTTACAGGCTGTGTTCAAATTACTGCTTCTTCAACAGGCAGGTCCCTGACCCTCACAATGAACACAATAGAGGTATGTCCGGCATGAAACCACTCAAGCCGCAGCCTATAGAATAAAGAGGCTCAGGAAGGTTAAGACTTTTTCTCATGGTGACAATGATTTCCGCATTAATGCTTTCAGTTCCATGAATATGGGAATTTTGTGGGTTTGACAGTATATCAAATACAAATTGTAATTCAGAAGGGGAGAAATGAGTTGTACTGATGACAAATAGCTGAAATAGGCTAATGTGAATTCCCAGCCTGTTCATGAGGAAACTCCCTCAGTTCCTCATTACATGGAGTCAAAATGATCCTCACGGCACCTAGCCTGTAACTGGAAGATTACTGAATTGATGGATCCTTAGTTTAAAATGCAGCTGTTTTATTCTGCTTTAGTAATTAATTCTTTTTCCAATACCATATTGATTAAGCGTAGACCCTGATAAAGTTCAAACTGAGAAGAATCTCTAGTGGCTTCCTTACTTGCTCAGGAGACTCAATGAAAACTTCCTACAATTCCACCTGCCTCCTCAGAGTGCTGATCCAATGAACAGAACAGTTTTTTTCTCATAAATTAGTAAGGCCATGTGGAGCTGTATTAGCTGATCGTTGCTTTTGTCTCTCTACTTGCTGACTTGCTTTTCACTTTTGCTGTCCTTTGTGCTGTCACACACAAAGTCGGAGTGCAGCTGCCATTGTGAACCCAAACCAAGGTAAAGAACAATTCGTACAAACTACATTTTTCCCCCCACTTTATACAGCTGCAACTCCCTGAGCAGTGCTGCACTCAATAAGGCCTCCTGGGATCCAACTAGCAGAGAAATCCGTGCTGAAGCATGCAGTTGTTCTGTGGGACTAAAGGGTGTTGCGGGGGGAGTAACCTGTTTTCTTCAAGCAGCTCCACCTTTTGGGAAGGAATATTTGCTGCTTTGTTTTAGCAGCCATAAATGGTATTTTGTGGGGTCTATTTGTTGTTGTTGTTATTAGAAAACAATAAAAAATAAAATCACACGCAGAGAGCACTACAGCCGCTCAAGACCAGAAACCACCGCTGCCCCTATGAGGAGTGGGATGTGGGTCCTTGCTGACCATAAGGCAGCCAGTGGCTGGCTGTGAGCATGCACTACAAACACAGCAGCCCAATATGGCAATAGAAGAAGCAATTGCCAACGTGTTGATGCTGTTCAAAGAGGCAAGCACATGTACTAGGAAATCAAAGCTTGAAAATAAAAATGAGCATGTTGATAGAAAGTTTATCAGATTACAGCCAGCACATGAGATTTTTCTTTTCCAAGAAAATCAGAAGTACTAGGAATGTTTTCAGACCAATGTATTTTGTTATTGTTTCTTCCCCAACCCGCCACGGCCCTCCTCCTCCTTCCCGTTCCCACCGCCTGCAAAAGGAAAGGCTGGGACCTCATGTGCTTGCACATTGCAATTTATAACTTGAACCTGCCATCTGAATGGCGGTGTGCTGCATCTACATGGGCTGGAGAATCAGTAACAAGTCATCAGCACAAGCAAATGGTCTGAAGGAGTGGCAGGCATGCCAGACATTAGCAATCCTTGTTCAGGTGACTTATTGGTTAATGGGAATCCATGTAGGCTAAGGGTCTCATTCTGATCTCATACTGTCTGAGAGCCCTGGCTTAACCCTGGCCTTTCCTGTAAGGTAAAAGCAAGCTGCCTTTTCTTCAGGACAATCTGCCAGATTCCAGCTCACGCGGTGTGCGCTTACGGTGCTAAGGCAGTAGGCAGGAACAAGGCTGGCATTAGGCAGCCCTGCGTGGTGGCCAACAGACAACTGCATTCCCCAGCTTTGGAGCATTCTTCTGTGGAGCAAAAGGTCACCCCTCACAGATGTCCCCAGCAGACACCCAGTTGTCAAAAGGTTGTATAATGTAATGCACGCAGTCACTGCCCACAATGCACTGTTCTCATCAAGATACGTAACATGTTGCACTTATAAATCATTTTCTTGTTAAGAGCAACTTAGTTTTTTTCCCCCCAACTTCTGTTCAATTATCAGAAAAGTGTAAGGAACACTGAGAAAAAACAGTCCGCCCCCCAGCCCTCACCAATTCACTGCTGCAGAATTTAATTTTCCTCTTCTGTCGTGTCACTCCACACAAGAAGATGCTTCTGTTTTATTCCAGAAAAAGAAAAATAAAGAAAGAGAAATAAAAGGACCATATTCCAAAGTGTGTAACAGTAAAGCATATAGTTCGGAGGCAAAAATAGCACACATTTGGTGAAATGGAAGATAGCAAACAATTCGTCGGAAAAGCTAGGCAGCCAGAAAAATTTAATGAAGAAAATCCTTGTTCAGTTTAATATGTGCTATTCTAATTTCTTCTCTTTAAAAGTAACAAACAAATATGCACCCTGTGTGGACAAGCAGAAAAGGAAAAAATGATGTGTGTTCATTTATTACAAATCCAGGTTTACTTGGCACAGAAAGTTTATTTCTCCAGGAACACTTCAAAAATAGGTCCTAATTGGCATGGTAGCTCAGCTTTTCAGTTTCTACTGCCTCTAGATAATAATAATATAACAAAGAATCCTTCTTTACTGAGGACAGTTACTATAAAGAAGCTTGAAGCTATCACACAAAATACAAAACAATTCATTTCTAGAATGGATTCAAACAAGTTTGTCAGGATTGCTATCTAGTTATAAATTATATATTTAATAGTAAAGTAAGACAGATGTGGCTGGAACGTTACACACGGGGAAATGGCTAGAGGTATTCTAAATTACTCAGCCTAATCCTAAGCAATAGAATATTGAGGGTACTGGGAATTTCTAGAAGAATTAAGCATGCTATATTGTAAAAAGTTCAATTAAATACCCACAGATAACGATCTGAGATTCTTTCAGAACTGCCTGCAATCTGTAGTCCCTCCAAATGCAGACTGCTTGTCTTTCTAAACACTCATTTTCTGCTCACTACTTTAGACCCTGAACCTAGAGAAAGCATGCCCCCCAAAAAATCCCCTTTGGTGCTTTCAGGACTCTCATACCATACACTTGATCATCTTGAATTAATGGGAGTCAATGAAGATACATATTCTTAAAAAGAACTGCAGCTTCTCAGGTCTAATCTATGAACTCTAAAGACCTTAGTTTTATGAGCTTTCCTCAGGGTAGGTATTTCAGCATTCTGAAAACAGGGTTATGGACTGTTAAGTTAAGCACATGTTCTGCATCAACATTTTAGTTTCAGCAGGTTATTTGGTGCCAAGTTTGCCAGTCAGTATCATCAATCCCGAAATATGTGCATGTTTGTTTTAACAGGTGTTTTGAGAACAGCACAAGATAGGAGAAAAGCACTGTTAATATCTTCATTTAGCATCTACTCTTAATTCCAAGAACCCCTCACCCTTCCCCCAAAAATATGACAAAATTTCAGCTGTGGCATCTAAGAAATGTAGCTGAAAAACAGCGCTTGCCTGCTCATTTCTTTTGTGTATTATTTCCAATATGACAGTCACAGACCTGGTTTAGATATGGCATGAACATCTACTTAAAGAACACTGGAAGAAAAAAGTGAGTCTGAAGCAAAACAAATCAACCTAACAAAAAGAATACCATCAATTCCCCCTCCCTCCCCCCCCCATTTTTATACAATAAAGCATAGACAAGGACTTTCACTCAGTCTGTTCCTATGAAGATGATTTGTTAACATTTGCACCATAAGATATATTCGGAAGTGAAACAAACACAATCTAAAAACAAAATAGGCTCACCCTCATCAGTTGTCCCACAGAACCAAAATAATAATTTGCTTTAAAAAAAAAAAACAAACAACCAGAAGTAAAACATAACAATAAGATATACATGCACTTGCACACACTGTCACATTTGTGGGTCAGTTGAGACGGTGCATCACGATTTTCACAAAACCCACATGCACACATACACACTTCTTGCAGGTGTTATCTCAGACTTGGTCTGCTGAGAAGTGAAGTGAATCCCCGCAGCGATGTTTGAAGGTTTAAAAGCTCCGTTTTTTGTTTCTAAATGCCTATGAAAACATTGACTATGCTCAGAGGCCTTTTAAAACAAAACCAAAGCTTTTAAAGCTTCAAAAGCGGTCATGGGAATTTGCTCATCAGGAGGGAATCCTAAATGAAGGCCAAGATTCAGTGGATTCCCCTGGATGTGACAAAAGCCATAGCCTGTCTGCAGACCTACTGCTTCTTACAGCAGATGTGGGCTGATTCAAGCAAAATCTGACCAATCTTTGTCCATGCCATAGATTTTGCAAAATCTACTTTTTAAAAGGTTTAATCCTCCTCAACTATGTCCTACTATTTTCTCCACCATACTATATGGGAATAAAAAAGCAACACGAAAATCTCCACACCTTTATAGGTACCTCATGTAACAGACAGAGATCCCCCCACTGCCAAAGTCATCAGCTTAAAAACAAATAAACAAAAAAAACCTAAGCCAGGTTTAGAACTCTACTGTTATAACCTCAAATGCATATAGGGCAGGAAGGAAACCAAATGACAGTTGCTTTTTAATGTATGGGAGATAACTTACAGAAGAAAATATTCTAATGTTGAAGGCCTAGATAAGTTTGGAAAACCTTTTTTCTTTTTGAGATGTCTCTGTTTGATACTACAGCAGTCTAAAAAGTTACTAGGCATGAAAATGTTTAAAGGACTGTTGTAAAAGAGAACCTGAAAGTAAAATCTGAGTAGAACAAAGCTACTGAGTCAAGTATTTAAAGAATGAAAAGCTGGGTATAAATGAAAAGTCTTTTGTCTGAATGTCTGAGATAGAGATCTTACTCAGCGTTAAGGTGAAGCATACAAGCAAAAAAGTCTACCATTTTGCATAAATTTAACCTAGGCATTGCTGCCTACCATGAAGCCAGCATTCTCCCTTCTCTTTGGGAGGTGATTTTGTTCACAGACATTACATCTCACTTCTGTGAAATACAAGAGCAAAATCAAGAGTTAGTAGTAAGCACAGAGAAGGGAAAGGAGAGGAGGGTGCTGGGTTGGGGTTTTTTTTGTTTGTTTGTTTGTTTTGTTTTTGTTTTTTTGGCATTCAGAAGCAATATCCTTTCTCAAACGATCACAACTAAATGTATCCTGGTCTAGCAGACAGCTGTTTGCCAGAAGACCGGAACAGAAAACCAATACATGGATCTTCCACCGGACATTTGGACATCAAGAGTATATCCTGCTCTCTACAGCCATAGCTAAAACCAGGGCCATCACAACCAAGGGCACTACAGTAGCAAACAAAATCAAAGTAAGACCAGGGCCAAACCAGTCGTTCTAGGGTTTGCCTCTGCTGGAGTGTACTCTGCAGAGCTAACAAATTATACACTGGACAAGTTCTCAGTCTCAAGAACAACTGAACCTTACAAGGAAATTCTCTAAGGAAGCATGCAAAATGTTTATATGTGAATAAACAAGGAAAAAAAAGAAGGAGATATATATATACACACATCCCTGGTAAGAACATAAGCATCTCCTCTGAGCGCTTGTAAGGTAATCAGAGAAAATAACATGAAGTACAAGCTCAAATTTAAATTCTCTGATTATATGAACACAAATTATATAGAAGGTTTTTTGTTGTTGTTATTGTTTTTTGCCAGCACAGGCACTCAAAGATCAAATCAATTTTGCTTTCAAATATACAGACTGCACTCCCATCAGCTCCCACTGAAGTCAGAATGTGACCTATTGTGTACTTTACATTCACATCAACGAAGTTGGTAAGCACGCAGAAAAACTGCTTTAAAAAGATGTAAAATTATTTACTGGTTCTAAAATAAAAGGACAGCTCATTTCTTTTAAACAAACTTGGAATAGCTTAAAGGAGGGTTAATTGGCATACAGTAAACCTGAATTCTGGCAGCATGGACTTGGAGCTAAAATGATATTCACTTTGGTGGTCCTAGGGCTCTAGGATTAGTTTACAAGAAGGCAGAAAGGGGTTGGAAATCAAATCCTGAATGTCAGTGATGAATTACCAGATTATAAATGCCTGAATATGAAACATATTCCTGCTCAAATTAAGATTCAGAAGAAGAAAAAAAAACAAAAAAGGGCAAATCTGTACCTGAGACAACATTATAGATTAAATTAAATGTTAAAAATAATAATAGTGGTGTTTTAAAATATCAATAAAACCCTTCTTTCATAAAGATCTTTCTCATAGACAGAACTTTATGCCAAAGTATTCTCAAAGCTGGGAATATGAACAGCTAATAAGATCCAACCTAGGAAAATAATTTGGAAGGATAACCAAAAGAACAGTGTTTCCTCTATTGTTGCAGATGTGCACTACAGAAGATTTTCTGGAAGTGGATAAAGTGAAATTAATCTCATTATTCTGAGGGGTGAAACAGGAAAAAAAATATATATATATATATAAATATATATATATATATATACACACACACACACACAGAGTGATTTGCTATGAACTATAACCAACTCAAGTCACTAAGAGAAGTTTGTGAACTTCCTGGAAATCCAGGTATGGTCCTTTCAATTTGAAAGAAAGAAAGAAAGAAAATAATTAAAGCTTAAGAAACATTCAACCCAAAGATAATTGTTGTTATTTTATATATATTTTTTTTTAACTGCAAAACTGCATTGCTGCTTCTCTCCTGAACTGAAGCACGAGTACTGCACTTAGAAAGCACAGGAAACCCTAAGTTGTTAGTCAGCTGAGATGCTAGCACAGATCAACTGGTTTTTGTTTCTGTAAAATGAAAGACTTCTATACGTGTTAAGCATTTTGGTGGTTTCTAAATAAAAAATTAAATATGTAATTCTTTAACTTATGGCATGTACAATTTTACACAAATTGGATAAAGCACTGTTGGAAAAAAAACAGGACTGTTAAAAAGCGTTAGACTTAGTGAACACTTCATCTGGAAAAATATGTCTAAATTTAACGCACAAAAGAAAGAATATGAATCAGAGATTTTCTCTCACTCAGATGCACTTTCACATGTTAAGGGATGTCTTGAAAAGAAGAAATTAGGTGTCTAAATACACAAATTGAATCTTCGGTGTACGGACTTAAGCACAGGAAATCTCACCTAAATGTGGTAAGTTAAAACAAAACTTACTAGCTGTCTTTTTAATGAAAATTTCTGTACTTTGGGACTAGAATGAAAAAAGTCAATTGAGAACTTAATTAGGAAGCGTTCCTTTTAGTAATTTTTAGAAGAAACTCCCAGTATTCACATGCATTACATAGCTGACATGCTTACAGATTTCCAGGAGAGTCTTTCAGCTGGATTATTCACATTTGTATGAACTACCTGCTTCCTAGTAAGTGTTATTTCATCATTAAAGCAGTCCTTCAAAGGCTGAGGTGGTCCATATTAGCCGTAATGTGAGCCTCTTCATTTCAAATATAAGAGCTTGCAATACATGCAAGTCCTTGCCAAAATGAGGTCCTACTCTGGCTGTCTTAGGCACTTGTAGCTTAGGAAGGTATATGCTGATATACATACAGAATCTTTTTTATCGTTTACACTTACCTGACTAAAAATATTTACCATCCCCTAAATGCTAATTATTACACTGAAATCTTTAACAAGAGGCAAGTCGTAATCTAGATTTCACTACAACTCTGAGAAATAGAAATAAAAATAAAAGGTAGTAATTAATAATAAAAAGTTAGTGGCTTCTGACTATTGAGAAGGCATAGGTCTTCAGTAATTTTCACAAGGCAGTGAACTAACAGAAAAGCAACACTCATTAAGTTTTACATGTTCTGTAAACAATGTGCTTTTCCGTTTGAAACAGCTTTCTTTACAATCAAATAGCATAGAAATTTGAAGAGTTTCTACTTTGTCCTGAAATACAACCTGCTAAACTTTCTTTTAGCAAGAAATTGCTTGATATGAGCATTTAAGCATGAGGTCAGTGCATCTAGGTGTTTTAAATGATTGAATTATTTACCCAGCTGGCTGGGAGTCCACAAGCACTGCGTGATGTAATCAGGTCAAAATTATTATTACTGTATCACTGAAGCCCATGGGAACTCTGCTTCAGCTCCAGGACCTCATTGTGTTAGGTATGATACAAATACAGGAGAGAGGTGGTTCCTTTCTACTTCTCCACCCCCCACACCTTTTTTTTCTCCCCCTTTTTACTGGCGGAAGCTCAGCATAACTCCATTGATTTCAGATGTATTAGCAAGGAAGCGCCTGATCCAAAGCTCACTGAAGTCAACCAAAATCTTTCTGTTGATTTAACAGGCTTTGGATTAGTCCCTAAATAAGAACAGATTTTGACTCAGCTAAAGGATTTCACTTAAGCTCTATGCTTGTTCAAGCATCTAGTAGGAGAGAAGAGAACACTCTGGTCCTACTGAGTAGGAGGCTGTGTTCATCTAGGACTATCCCCTTTAACAGATGTACAGGGTCAGGAGTCCTACAAAACGGAGAACCGTCAGTAAGTAGTAAATCTGAGGTGGGAGGAATTAGGAAGGAAGCTCCAAGCTGAAAAACTCTGATCTGTGCTATTTAAGTGATGTTCCATCCTCTTTAGTCAGGAGTGAAAAATTAGACAGGGAATTCATGTGAATTTCTAAATTTTACGCTCGTAAATAATTTTAAAGCTAAGCACTAAGTCCCGCAATAAAATTCTACACTTGTACTTGCTATATGCACTTCTGCTGAACTCTCTGCCAGGGGGGATGCCTTAAATCTAGGTATGACCAACTCACAGCAGCATATGGAGAAGCCCAAGGAAAGTTTAGACAAATGTAATTGCTTAAACAAGTGTAGCCACAATCAGTTGGTGGGCATAACGCAAGATTATAAGAAAAAGAGCCCTCTTCAGTTACTTTGGAATTAAGTGCAGGGATTGTAAAAACATTTCATGGCACAAATCACACATCTTAACAGCAAATTTGATGAATTAGTCTCTCTCACTCACTCACGTGGCTATACCACCAACCCTTGTTACAGCAAATGCTCAGTAGAAGACACAAAACCTAACCTGAGAACGAGGAATGTACACTGCTAAGAGCGTGCAACGGTAACCATCTATAAAATAATTTGATCTCTTTCAACAAATTGTGTGGCCCGCAGTCTAGACTAGCCCTCAGTATAAGCTCAAGAATCTGGGGTTTGCAATGGACTTCATACTTGGAGCAGCGGGAGTTAGCAGAGCACAGGGAAACCACTTTGTCTTGCTCCTTCCTGTGCTGACTGCATTGGCTATAGGTAGGAACAGAGGCACCTGAGCCATTGCGCCAGCTCTGTCTCTTCTTTCCCTTCTATTTGCTCTGAATGATAAAGATGACTTCACAAATAACCAAAAAACAGCTGAGCACTGTGGCTATTACTTACAAGACACTCAGATGTAAGAATAGAAAATCAAGAACTGTTTCCATCCTTCAGCTCTATACGTACCTGTGCACAAGATGAGTTACTATATAGAGTGCAGCAGCAAACAAAAGCAGTCAAATTGCTTAAAGGTAATTTTGAGTTTATTGTGTGTCTATTATCTCTTGCTGATTTGAAACACTATTTCAAGAACTGAACCAAACTAAAAGTATGAATATGTTTTCCTCTGGAACTCATCTGAATACTCAAAATTTTCCTCAGCAAATAAAAAAGCTAATGTTTATTCATTATGCTCCTTAAACTATAAAGCACGATGAAATTTTGATCAGAAATTTTCAGAAGAATTAAGCATTGTGGCTGTCTTTCTGCAGATCTCGTATCTTAATAGCAGTACTTCCTATGGGAATTGAGCAAAAATAAGGAGGATTTTTTTGTGCATGTATGCTTTTTAAGTTAGGAGAATAATGCTTTGCTTTTGTTTATATGGATGTGTTTGAGTCAAGCTTTGTTTATGTGAAAGCAGTAGTGCCCCTACTAATGCTACCGATTTCCACACAAGAAGGATCAGGATCCGAAGTGGATGCCTTTCCCCTCACCCCCCCCAGGCAGGAAGAGCTACGTTTAGCCAATTCTCACTGCCTTCCTTCAAACTTTCTGCGGCTCATAAATAGAAGATAGTAAGTAATATCAGCAAGACTCCTGTTCAGTGCATTTTAAATGCTATTCCAAGTTCTGTGGAAACCCAAGTCACTACATTTAAACTTGTATATGTCTGTTCAGACTAAAAGCAACAATAATAAAATAGTTACAAAAAGATAGATTCCTTCTATCCCAGAGTTAATGAAAAAACTGTAAATATAAAGCAGACTGCTTATGATACCTCTGCCAATTCTGATGCCCTAAGCCTTCATTTTCAACCACCACTGCCTGTGTGCATACTGAAAGCTCTTAGGCAACAGCGCGGGGGTTGTACTAGATCTTCTCATGCCAGGATGAGAAAAATCAATGTCTATGTTTAAAAGACAGAACTACTGATGCACAAGGTCACTAAACACCACAACCTGTTCTATAGCTCTAGAGCAGGGGGAAATCCTAGAGGAAAAAGGAAGACAGTGCATTGCACAAACTTGTTTTAAGCCAGTATTATCCTTGGATCCCTAAGACCTACATAACAATAGAAATGAAGTTTTCCTTCATCTATGTTTACTGTGAATGTTTGGGGAAGAAAATAAAACAAACAAAAAAAACAATAACAGTGCAAAGGATACACACATAATGATACATTTTTAAACACTGGAAGCATCACTTTAGAACTCCCTTCATACATATACCATTTAGAAACTGATGAGGTGATCCATGTCATCTTTCAATACTCGGTTTATTAGTCTTCTTGCTTAAAAAAAGAAATCCATGTATATAAAGACAATGAGTATTTCATTTATCTTTTCTCAACTTTGTTGAAAAAAAAAATCGGAAGCTTTAAAATAAGCAATACTGTTTACAAATGCAGTTTACTCAGTGCTGCCATGATGAAGTTCATGAAAGCCAATGCAAGAAACATACGTGACTTCCTATATAACCCTGCATTCCTGGACTATATGAGCAGTCCCCTGACAATAAATGACCATTTCGTAACAACTGTGCAACATTTACTTATGCTTGTGCCCATTGCACAGATGGGAAAGAATGCAGGCCAGAGAGTCCATGCAACTTACTCAAAATCCTATTGGATTCAGTCCTGCAGATAGTTGCTCCTAAGTGGACATCCACATCTTTTCTTGTGGCAACAAAAAGGGAAACACAGGAAGAGCACCAAAATAACAGATGCCCTCCTGGTGACCATTCTTCTTATTTGGATAGTGCCTGCAACTAGCAACATAACTAAGGTTGCAGTCGCATACAGTTGTACTGCTCTCTTCTAATTCCTGTAATAATACCAGGCACTAAGTTAGACCAGAAAACTGCAAGTCTAAGTTTCTACATACATTTTTACAAGTGCTTTTTATGAGAAGGAAAACATTTTAAATATTCATTCACATCTTTTACTGGATGGGTGAAGATTTACACGTGTTAATGTAGTAGAAGCTGCTGGTTGAAATGGTAAATATTTTGAAAAATATAGCATAAATATTTAGCCACTGATCTGATCTTTAAAATCTTAATCTTATCAAAACTTGCTTGTAAATCACTCAATTTTTGGTGAATGAAAAACCTAGCTGAGAGATACAGTCATTTAGGTAGAGTACAGAGAAGCTAGAAGTGAGGAGAAATCACTCAATTCAGCCTATAGAACTGAGACTGCAGAAAAACCGAACCTTAACAATCTCTGAGTGCGTTACTGAAATGAATCTTACAGCAAGTTTGTTAAAGAAGAAAGCATATTTAAACTCTGGGGCCAGGCTGACTGGTACATTGCAATCAGTTGACCAGAGTAGAAGTAATTGTACAGGTTAAAAGCAAAGCTTTGCAGTTACTTAAAATCGATTATTTGAAATACCAAAATTAGGAACAAATATATCAGACCTCATTAAGAGACAACTGAAAATGGTCGTCAGATTTTTTTCATCTGTTCTTCTTCCCCAGCCACAAAACACCCTTGGAAGCTGGAGCAGAACAGTTAACACAGGCAAGGTAAAGGCAGGAAGACAAAAGACGCACATATTACAACGTGTAGTTTCATAATGCAGTGCTTGATGCTCCAGAGGGCCTTCAACAAGTACTGTACAGCCAAAAATCAATTGAAAATCAGCATGATAACAGAGCATGAGTTGCCCTGTAATAGCCTGAAGACCCCCAAGGCTACACGGGGCCCTTTCATCTGCCGCACGGCCCTGACTCAGGGGAGCAGCAAACCCTCCACAGGCACTCAGCCCGTCCACCACCCTTACCTAGTGCTGCCCACCTCACAGTAAGGAGAGCTGACAGCAATAGGGTGGGCTGCCTCTACCAGTGACACTGGATTTTTTCTTAGCGTAGGTTTAGAGGCTTTATTTATTTTATTGCTAGTTTTTAAATAAATTTCTGCTCAAAGCAAACTTGCTGATTTCAGAATGCGGTTGCAGCGTGAAGACAATCCCAATTCCAAACACACAGAGGTGATCCCTCCATGGTATTCAGTCAAGTGCAACCGAGAAAGGAAGGGGGAAAGAAACACTGCTTAGTTCCTTGCACACTATGTATGCAACAAAGCAGGTCCACAAATATTTCACTCATATGGTAGGTTTAATTTCAATATTTCTTTAATTACTTTCCAACAATGTCTGGTTTCTGTTGAATTTACGCTAGTACTTGGCATTTGGTGCAACCCCAAAAAGATAAGATACATATGTCCTCTATTCACAGTCTTGGCATTTTTACCTTAACTCAGATACTGAAGTGATTGGTTTGAAAAATTACCTTGCTGATTAGCTACATTTTCTAGCAAATATATAGCATTAATCCTTAAATTCTGAATATGACATAAGGTATACAAATGTTCTGTCTGACTCAACAGCAACATATCACGGCTTAAGGAGGACATGTATGCTGATCTCTACGAGTGAGGAAAGAGCTAATTGGGAGTTAGATTCAGTGTGATTATCAGCTTGTTTATGATAAGGGAGTACTCTTCTGAAAGCACTGTAAATTCATCCCTGATTGTGGTGTTAAACCACAGCTCATCTTCTATCTGTTCCCCCCCCCCCCCAATTTGTTTGGTTAGAACGGGCTTTAAACTATTTTCAGCAGATGACTGTGTCATGCTTTGATTTTCTTCAGACTTTAAAAAAAAAATTAATAAAGAAATCCACATGAGCCTGATATCAAATTTTACTTTCTAATAGCAGAAAGACACATTTTAAGTGTTTACTATAAGAACACATTTGGGTAATTTTTCCCCATGTCATTATGAACATTAGACTGACCCAATTAATATGAAATGTTTCTATGCTGCTGGAACAGACCGTGTTACAGAAAGAGCCATTTGCACAACCTGTTCATGATTATGGGCCATAAGGACACAAAGATGGCATAGACATTTGCGGACCATCTGAATTCTTTCAGAGGAAAGGGGGGGGGGGGGGGGGGAAAATAGGGGGGGGGAGAAAGAGATGTTGCCGACTGTTGTGGGTCATGTTTTTTAATCCAGAGTATTGGACATGTAACACAGCAACAAGAGCTGATCATTTTGTTTAATCACCTTTTGGATCTTTGCCAGATGGTCTCTATTGAGAGCGCTGCAAACAGAGAGAGATGAACTGCGTCTAACATGCCACTAGAGCTTTCCCGTAAATGTCTGAGAACTGAATCCAACAAGAATTTAGTCTCAGAGCAGAAAGGGATACATTTAAAAACTATGTGCATTAACTATACTTTTCCCCATAGAATCCTCACTTGGCATGAATAATTTACCCACTCTTATGCTAATGGGATCATGAAAGTATCCCTGTGTCTTTAGTGCAGCTATTCTCAGCTTTCAGTAATTACCCCACCCAGTGAAAATAACATGGCTTCTTGCAGACGAGCGGCCTACTCCTACCTGGCAATTAGAAAGATCATGGCTGACATGGAGCAGTCCAGGAACGGACCGCCAGCTCCTACAGCCGGAGTGGGCAGCTGAACGAATTAAAGCACTCCACTGTGAGCATTTCTGTGCCTGCTCACAGTCAGCATGGGCAAGGAGATCCTGTGTTGTTTGTTGTTTTTTATTTTTGTTTGTCTGTTTGTTTAAGGATAGTAGAAGACTTCAATACATTGCCCGTGCACCATAATACTAATAAACAGCAACATCAATAGTAAAAATCAGAAAAAAAAGCAATTTTTTTAATTATTACTATTTTTTAAATCAGTGTCATCATGTTGAACAAGAGAGAGAGAATTGCTAGGTCAGTTGGTGTTTTTAAATGTTATCAGCTACACAAAGGAAAATCCTAGGGTTTTTTTGTTTTTTTTGTTTTGTTTTGTTTTATAAATTTAAAAAAGTTTGTAAAAACCTCATTACTAAGAACTAGGCTTTGACCTCTGTCCGTAGCACTCTTTGCTAGGTAGTTCACTATGTAAAAATTATCAGGCTAAAACATCTGGGAAAGAAAGCTATGAAACAGCAGGGAACGTGGCTGGTTTATTGTTTATCTTTTGTTTATGAGGCAGTATTCAAGTTTAATTACTACTCTAAATTAAACTCTAACAGGCATCAGGAGACATCCCTTTACACGACCAAGTAAAAAAAAAAAAAAAAATCTAGAGATTCCAACACTAGATCTTTCAAATAAGTTGGCACATATAGGAAGAAATTAGTCAGTCTGTAACAACACAGGAAGACATTTAAGCACTTGCTACTGTATGTTTGAATGCGCTGCATTATGAAACCATTAATATTGTAACAAGCATACAATTGTAATTTAGCAAATGGGATGTTATCTAACATTCAGAGGCAAATTGGGTTAGGCTGAGTATGATCTGAGATGAAAAGAATGGCCTAAGGAGGAATCCTACCTTCTTCGTTTTGAAATACAAATATATAAATACACACACACACACTCACTTAAAAAGAAAAAGCAACAAGAAACAGAGGCAAACATCTTTTAAGTATAATTAAGTAAACTCTGAACGTACATGTGCACAAGGGAGGAAAGAGTTTGCTACATTTACCACAACAGTAAGTGACCAGTTTTAGATGAACCTAGCTGTAGGAAAAAATAAAAGTTGAAAGCAACTAGCAAAAGATTATTCCAGATGGCATCTGTCATATTGTATTTAGGGTTATTTTAAAGAGATTACTGCCACTATGAAAACATTCCATTGACAGAGTTTTCCTAGGCTGTGTTTGAAACCCCTGCATAGCACATTCAGATATGGAAATGAATGTTTTCTGGGATGTATCTATTGATAGACTTAATATATGCATAAATATAACAACATGGATTTAAATCTAAGAGTGAGGTGAGGACGTTAAATGCAAATGTAAGATTTTAAATCCCGCACATTCTGAGCTTTAATTTAATAAACAGTGAGGAATCTGCCTGAATATTAGAAAATAGCATATGAAGCAAAGATTCACTATGAAATTTACTACTACTTATTGAATAGTGGGTAGGGACATAAATGTTCCCCCAACGTAGCAATCAACCAAGAACTGCAAAAAGCTCTATTTGTTCATGCAATAGAAAGAAAGAAAAGAGAGGATGGTAGGATACTAAAATGTGACTATATTTAGCTAAGCAGGTTCTGGCATCATTATGGTTAATGTGCATGTGGTGTGCAGTGTGAGCTCAGCAGTTACTGGGCCAACTGTCTCAGTATTTCTGGGAATTCTGCCTATTCACAGTGCAGGGATTGTTCAATTGCTGCAAAATGTACAAAATGAATTTTACAAAAATGAATTGTAAGGAAGGCCCCATTACAACGATTTTACAGCAAAGATGTCAACATCAATTTTTCTTTCATGCATAGCTAATGATTAAAACAGCATATTCCATTTGCCTAAGACAATTTATTTCATATTGGCACATCAAAATATTTTAATAGAAAGTTATCTTTACTCTACCCTGATTATTCATTGCTGCTGAACTCACACCATTGTTCAAACCATGAAAAAATAAAACAAACTTGGCAAGAAATACTTAAAACAAAGGCTCATCAATATTCTCCAATTTGTCAACATCTCAATTACAGCAATGGAAAAAAATGTAAATTTCATGTGCTTTGAACACTAAGGGGTTTATTCTTCTGTCAGTGCACATGCGTAACTCCCATCACCATTAATGGGAATTACTCATACATATCAACACAAGGACAGGCCCCTCAAACTTGAAAGGAAAAGATGAATTAATAAGGGCTACTCTCTTCCTGCATCTTCCTCCGCTGAAAAAAGTCATTGTTCCTTAGGAGTTTTTCATACTTAATACAGTTCACCTTCATGAGAGCTGAGCCTTCTGAAATAATGCCTCTCCAGTGAAGCATTATTTATTACAAAGTTTGATTTTTCACAGTCTGGATATTTGGACTTTTCTATCAGGAAATTTCCTTCTTACAAAGAGACAGCTCTTTTCCAGTAAAACTAAACTTAATAGCTTTACGTGTAAAGATAAAAAGAAGTCAACACATATTCTGAATCCTTATAAAAAAACATGTATGCTAATTAACCTCAGCAGACTCGCTTGCATGCACAGAACTAGGGGAAAAGTTGTTGTATTTGTTTTTGGATATTAAGCTTTCAAGACTTGGTATGAACAAACTTTTTTATTATTAAAATTATTATTTATTCATTATTATTACTGCTATCCCTGTCTTTTTTTCCCCCTATCAGAGCTTGGTTCAAAGCTTTATGTGATTTCTGTAAAAAGGCAGGCCTTCAGGCACCATCAGCTACTTTCACAAACAAATTTGTTCATTGCATGATGATATATAAGAGCTATGCTACCTAATGTTTCAAACTTGCATCAACCCAGAGGTTGAATCTAGGATTAACAGACATGATTTCAGTTAACATCAGGTAATAGTTGACTTAGCCCTGGACCAGGTATTGAGTCTTTGTCACAGGAACATAGACAACAATTTTTCAAAACTACTTAAAGATATTGTGCTAGAGAGTAATCCTCAGATATGGAGGGACACGTCCTCTTCCTTCAGCACAAGCAGCCACAATAAACAACAAAGCCATCAAATGAATAAGGCAAACTGAAGTTGATGTCCATTTATTACCTTTACATCTGCAAAACCTAGAAACCACTCTTTGACTGCATGTAAGAAGACAATTTTATCACCCCAGGCCTAATCCTAAAAGGCACTGAACTTCCCAAAAGGTCCTGAAAAACTACAGCCTCTCATCTGACTTCTCTGGATCAGGCCCTTTCAATTGACTAAACTAAGAATGTGACAAATGAGGTATAAAATCCTGGTATAATAAAATACAAAACTGAAACTGTTCCCTGGTGCTTTCCCGTAGATCACATGTTTTTAAACCTTCAAAAGATTTATTTCTCACTTTCCATGCATAATCTGCCATATTCATTATTTGAAATATCTCATAAAGAGATTAAATAGGAATTAAAGTCTGGGAGCATCATATCCATCACTGTAGTACAAACTGATGCACAACTCTAGAAGTCATTTATCCTTGTATGTAAAGACAGTGACTTAAAAAAAAAAAAAACAAAAACATTGTCTCCAAAGAATCCAGAAAGCACCCCAAAAGACTTTCAGATCTGTTTTCTTCCCCTCTAAATAAAAGGGTGGATGATAAAGCTGCACACACCTTTTAATCTTCTACTTAGTGCTTTCACACATATATTCCCCAACAGAAACCTGAGGGTCTTCTCTCTCTTCTCCCCTTCTCTCAGCCCCTTTCCTGCCATCTCCCTTGCTATAACTCAGCTAACCCAACAGAACCAGTCAGTTTTAAATTTCAGTTGGGACCCCAGTGACCTGTTAATGAATCTACAGAGAGGAGAAAAACTCACAGTGTTGAGTTATGCCTGGTGTTGCTAGCTGACTTGGAGTCAGAAATGCTTGAAGCGTTAACGTAATTGCAAGAATGTGAAAAATGAAGCGTTGGGCTCCTGAGCAAAGCGAAAGGTCAAAGCAAGCCCTACACAAAACAAGTCTCTGGAAGATGGCCTCATTAGACCATTAAATCAGCTTCTCCTTTTTCTCCTTTGTAAGATGTTTAGAGTACTTTATTTTATTATTGGTCTATTTAACTCTCTCTTTCCAGGACAGGAGGAAAAAAGAATCAGACCTGCTACATAATTAGTGATCTCTAAAATGGTGTTAGATGGCATTGATCTGCATTTGTGGATCTGAACCAGGATAAAGTCAATAAATGCTTGGTAGATTACAGGTCACTAGTACTTACGTTTGTTAGATGATCAATATGTTATATAGCTTAGTTTTCTGTTGAACAAGTGAGGTGACATGTTAAGAACAACATAGACATTTGCCGCTAATAAAATTAGGATAATCTTTCAACATTTACTGCCCAAAGGCCCTTTCCTTAACCCTTTCAGTGCCTGTCATCTAATATCAAGCACTGACTACATTAACCCTTTTGGTGCCAAAAATGCAGCTGTGCATTGTCATCAAGAGGTTGTCCTCTATAAACAGAGAAAATGCCTACATTTGTTTTGCTTCTAGCTTTGGGAATTATGAGTGTATTATTTTATGTAGTAAATATAACTACCTCATTCAGAGAAAGTCTGTAAAAAAAAAAAAAAGTCATCACTCACCCATCTCACTTCCATCTCCTAAAAATCACAAGCTACATGCACATCATAAACTTGAGGAAAAAGATGAGACACGTGGAGAGAGCGCTCCCAGGAGCCAGAATAGATGGGTCTAGTCTGAATCAATTTCTGCTGCCACCAGGTATCAGCGGAAAAGCCCAAAGGTTGCTAATGTAACCTAAGACTCCGTAACAAACTTCCCAAGAAATCCTTTGGGACAAGTCGAATACAACATTTTAGGAAGGTCTCAACAAAACTGCAGGGAAACCAGGCTGACCTAAACAGGTAACTCTGCCAGAACATATGCTCCAAAGGGCATTCCACTACACTTAGAAGTGGTTGGGACAGATTCACTGCCATTTCAGTGGTAAAGCAGACCCTGCCCCCTCAAAGAAGCATACAGAAAATTCAATGCAGATTTCTGCGCCAGACCTCCCTCTTTCTAATCTTTCCCAGGGTTCGGGGGAGAGAGCAATCCAAAGCTGTCTCCAATGGGAATTTTTCCTGCACTGTACGATCATACATCTTTCAGCTGCCAGCAGCTGAGAGGAATGCTGATTTGCCACTGGACGACTGCTTCCTTTTAAAAGGCCCAACTGAGTACAAAGGGAAGTGCATGAGCAATGTTTCACTTTGCTAGGCCAGGCAACACTAGTGATGGATTTGGCCCTTCAGCAACCGTTCATCTTCTGCAGACATAAGTGTAACAGGTTTGTTTAAGTCACATATACTGCCAGAAACGTCCATTCTCAATAGAAAGCTTACATAGTTGTAACCAGCTTTTTCCCCCCCTCATACTTAAGAATATTTCTCCGGCACCCCAGTTTACATGGTGAGGGATCAGATTGTTAGTGAAATGCAAGATCTTTGGACGTCAGTACAGGGGAACTCTTTACATTAAGCATTCCTAGTTTATAAGGGGCTCCTCAACAGAATGAAGGTACAGGTGTGACCAAATTTCTTATCTATCATTAGAATTCCCACAGTCACAGATGACTCAGAGGATCTATTTTTTAAGTACATGTGATCTTCTGCCATTTCAAATACCTCAACAACAACACACATTTTAAGCATTTCACCAACAGTAAAGACTGTGGCCAGCCAGTAGGCATAACACCGTTTTGCCACTCAGCAGTCAGTGAGGAGTCCTTTGCACAAGCCACTGAACAGCACGAGTTCATGTTGGGCCTCGTGCGGCTCTGGATCAGCCGCACAGGACACGTCCTAAGCAACTCACATTGGACACAAATCACACCCTGTGCCAGGACTGCCTCTATCACCAATAGTGCACAAACACGTTGTACACATCAGAGACAAACCCAAACTGTCACGAGAGAAAGATGTCACAGGTTGCACTTAAGACACCCGGTTTTGAGAGAGGCTGAGCAGTCCCCTGCCACGCAGCAGCCTCATGAGAGAGGTAAAATGGTGCAGCAGTGTAGCCATCCAGGCATAGCATGAACCACGTGGGAACCCCTGCAACACAAGGCTTGCAGCCTTGAAGGCCACTCCACTCTGCTCCTCCCACACAGCTAGCAGGATCACATATCTGTCACCTGGCTGCGTGGTATATGCATGACCACCAAGTGAGGGCAACAGCAGTGGCAAAATGTGACAGATGCAGGTGGAGGGAGCGAGTCAGAAGGCCTTGTAAGGGTAGTGTCATATTTGTCAGCTGAGGCTTAGTGGAAAAACAAAGAAAAAGCAGGAGGAGAGCCCACCCTCTTGCTCTTAAAGATCATCATTCCGAGCCAGAGTCCACGTGTGGCAGTAGCCCATCTTTACTCCACTCTTTAGTGCTTGAGGCTTGAGTCTCACACCTGCTGAAGCCACTAATGCTTCTAACAGGCAAGTGTAAAACACTATCATATCAAGATGACAGCTTTTGACACTTACTCAGCATGGATGCAGATGACCACACACAAGGTGCAAGGCAGTAGGAAATAAAACAAAAAGACCTAAAATAATAATCAAACCCCCAGAACCCTGGAGAGGAATTCATTGCACAGACACAACAAAGGTTTTGCAGTTCAGGTACATCTGCATTTACCATTCAGAATCAAGATTTTCAGAAGCAGACACGAGTCTGTACAAGTAAACATTGCAAGAAACATTTTCTGTCCAGTTTAAGTTTTGTACCTATTTCAACTTAGCAGTTTGATAACACCACACAGGAAACTTTTCCCTAAATAAAATTATAGGTTAAATTCTCTGTCTATAGCCCAGCTCAAACTACTGCAACACAGCTGGGGAGTGTGTCTGTCATTATA
>JAPSGF010000001.1:19424697-19435446 GCA_035772895.1 Perdix hodgsoniae
TCTCTGTTAACAGGGGTGGAATCGAAGGTCTGGAGGTTGCTTTTGTAAATTAATTTTTCAAACACAAACCTGAACAGAACTACTGACATGGGTGGCACTCTCCTCACTAAATACAAGCCAAATCCTGCTCACTTTGTTCTTACAAGCAACGCCTGTAAACACCGTGGAATTACTGGTGTGACCAATACCACAAAAATCTGTCTCTGTGCACCAGTGTATCAAAAGATGGCATACTGTACCAGGTGTAAGAACCCGTATGCATACATGCATGTGCACTTGTGCGTGTGTTTCAGATGTACAGAATGATATCTCAGAGACTGCTGTGGAACGAGGCAAAAATTAACTTATTACGTAAAGGAACTCTCAATAAGTAAATGAGCTGTGGTAAACTCTAATTGTGTATGTTTTTTTTTTAAAGGCTGCTCCTGATATTACCACGGTATGTTTTCCTACAGGTACGTATTCAGAGTGATTTAATAACTTAATTGTATGTGAATTGCACAAGCGAAACAAAACAGAAGGCATTGTGTTCCGTCAGATATTTCTGTACATATCTACACATGTGCAATTTTTAATTTTGACATTCTTGTCCCTTGGTTTCACATTTGAGTAAAGTTGTCTAGATTAATTTTTGACACTCCTAGAATGTGGCAATGCTCTTAAAACTACATGCTTTGTATTTTTCAGTTCAGATTGAAATCAGACATATAATCCACCTGTCAGTAAAGAAGTAAGACTTGAAAAATCAGGTTTTTGTTGTTTTTTTAATTGTCCTTCTACATTGTTCTGTGTGGCTACACTTCATCTAGAATGAAAGACAACTCAAACCAAAGAGGGAACACCAGCATCAAATAGATGGTGAAATACAATGTCATTTCAAATAGAGAGAACCCAAATTAAAATTAAAATATTCGTTTGTGAGATGCCTGATAACTTGTCTTAGCAGCGCCCGTCAGAAAGAGCAGATACACGATGTTCTCTACTGTCTCGGAAACTTCCTGATTCCCCTCAATCCTTCAGGATCAAGGGGGCCTACAGTGGCATCTTAAGTCCTAAACCATGCACTGAGAAATTTGGTTACGAAAGAAAAAAGTTTGCCCCTTTTCTTTTTTGCACTGAGCGCCTTGGTTTCCCTTCTGACCCACTACAGACAGGAAGGGCACCTCTGGGGTCTGCTCAGCATTCCCACCCAGGTCCTCCAGGGCTGCGTGCCTGAAGAGTGCAACACCAGCCCAGAAGCAATTTCCTCAGTTAGACCCTACCAAAAGGTTTAATTATATAGCTGGAACTGATTTTTATTTTTTCTCGTCTGCAAGCAGACATCAGAAATTTGCTCAGGCCATTCTTCAATAAGAAATGTGAAAGAAACACAAAATGTCTGTATGTCCAAAAGTACAAAATATACGTATCTCCTCATGTGAGAGCTGAAAGGTTTAATACTCAGACTAATATTTCTCTTCTACAGCTAAGGCATCAGATTTCTGACCTGTCAACAGTCCTTTTATAAAAAATGAGATGTATGTATATTTCTATCCATTTTTAATTATATTTTATGAATGATGATCTGTATATTATTACCTCTCAGCTGCAAATTGACTATAACTTATAAACAAATATCAAGAAGACTGAGGCCTGAATCCTGCTCCCATGAAAGCCAGAGGAAGGAGAGCCATAAATTTCTACAGGAAAATTTCTACGCTTCAGTGTAGACTGTGCTAAAGGAAAAATTGTATGGCATCAGGTGAGACCAGGTACAAAAGAAATGTAACTAAAGTATAAACTATAATTTATGCTGGGGGAAACAAAACAAAACAACAACAACAACAACAAAACACTTTTATAAATCCCCAAATTTTACAGACATCACTTTTTCCCAGATTTGAATAGCTGGAAAGAAAAGAAAAATGAGATTTGTTGGCAATCTCAACAGATATTTTAGGCTGAACGCAGAATGCGGGATAGGGCCCAGCATGTTTATATTGAACAATAATAAATTGTCTGTGCTGGGAGACTTGACTCGAATTGCAGCTGGAAAGGTTTCTTTCCTTTTTTTCTTTCCTTACTGATCTGGTTTAGCCAGGGCATAGCTGTAATTACCTTCTTCCCATCTACAGCTAATACCTCAGAGCAATAAAAAAAATACGAGGGTGTTAAAAATTCAAACACTAATTATGGGCTGTTATATTTACTAAACACAGCAGAGTAATAACAAAAGTTTCAGCTTCTTGTGGCCAGAGCTACACTATTTGATCTTCTAAGTCCCTGGACCCCTTACACTTACTGTATTACATAACAGTTAATAGCGCACTAAAACAAAATTCGATGTACACATTTATTGCCAAACACATACAGCACAACCATGTACGGATGTCTCCTCTTTCCAGCACAGGTATACCTCTGAAGAGTTCATTCCTTTGTTGATTTTGCTTTTGGTTTCCAGCTAAGTTATATGAATAATACAGCAGCAGATTTTGAAAGGGGAAGCGTTATATCTCAGCATCCCAGTTGAAGTGGTAAGTTGAAGGTAAATACTGGCTAATCCCATCATTCTTTTTGTTACTTATGGCAATTTTCAGGTCTAGCCAAGGAACGAAAATGAGAGCTGCATTAGGTGCCGGTTCCACTCTGCCACTGTCACTGTTGCCAGCCCTTGCACACACAGAAAACATACACACAGGGTGTAGCTTTATACTGCTTAATAAGAACTGAGGTGTATGGATTTTTGGGGTGTCAAACAGCTGTCACAAACTGTCACCTCCACAGGAGAAACCTTGGCACACAACAAATGCAACTACACTGCTCTTTGGCTATCATTATTCATGGCCAATCAGCGAAGCTGCTCCTGGTATTTCATGTGCAAATAAAACCATGAGGGGAAGACCCCTGGATCAGAATAGTGGGCCAATACATAAAACAGAGGAAACAACATGCTGTCTCTGTCCCTCTGAAGTGGCTCATCATCACCCCTGCACCAACTTTCACCAAATGAGATCTAGCCCAGGGCTATATATTAAATATGCATATCAAAGCAAATGAAAAAATAAACCTGGAGAGTCAAATTGGACAAATTTGCATGCTTGAACTATTACATTTTCAGGTAGATGCTTGCAAATGATAGCATGCTTTTTGATAGTCATGCATGTTTATATTAGCAATTTTTAAAGCTTTTCCTACTTTACAAACAAAAGATTTCTTCCTGCTGCAGCCTTGCACAATGTAAACACCAACGTGTACGTAAACAGTAGTTTGACCAAGCTGTAAAACAGTGTTAAAGTTTTGTTGAGAAAACAAGCTAATATATTAAAAAGAAAAAGAAAAAAAAATCCAATAAGGAGACACATTTCCCAAAACGCATGAATAAAATGTAACTATATGATACAACTCTTCATTTCCCAGTTGGTGTTCTGGTTGCACAAATTATTGCTTCCTTTCAAAACAAATAGCAGGGGGCTAAAGTAAAAATGTTATAGCTCAAATCTCCAGGAAATAAAAGGCTTTAAATTATAATACCCAATGAAGTGGTAAACCCTAACGGGTGTAAGATAAATGGGTTGTCATATTTTTTTGAGTTTGCTTTTTGGGCCACAAAAAAATAAAAGGAGATTCTTCTTAGGGAAGATAATGGTTATCAAATTATCAAAATGCTAACCCCCTCCACCCCTGTCCTATCATTGTGTGCGAATTTAAATATTATAATGGAGCACTGCAAATTGGCTTGAGCATTCGCCATCTGCCAGAACCCTAAACAGGCTAGTTTATCTAATCTCCTCAATATAAACATAAGCATGCTCCATTTCTACACTTCCACTTGAAACACACTCTTGTAAAGAAACCATACAAGAAAAACATGGAGGGTTTTTTTTTGTTGGCTTTTTTTTTTTTTTTTTCTTCTATTGCTCTGAATTATACACAATGACCCTATAGCATTCAGGGTGCCACTCACTCTAATTTCTTTTCTCCTACTCCTCCATAATACTTATGCACGCGCATTTAGGGTTGTAAAATGCCATAAAACAAATATTTTTGAAACAGTGTCATGCCTCATAGACTTTATTATCTACATGTGAGATAACTGACAAGCAAAGAAACTTTCAGGAACCACTGTGTATATATTTTTCCCCTCAAAATAATAGATTTCAAATGCACAGCATCACAGGAATCTTGTTCTGCAATGTTTGCCTCACACAAATGAGAAAATGAAAGCTAAGTCTTGGCTTCAAAAATATTTCCAGGGCTCTGGAACTAAGCAATACCAGAAGAGGGGTGTTTAGGAGATTTTATGATTATTTTATCTCACAATTCAGCTTCAGTCCAGGTCTAATGCAATTACCAAACACACGTACAAACAACGTGTTTTCAAAGGAAACAAAAGCTCCTGGAAAGCTGCTTCTCCCTGGGCTGAGAGCTGCTCCGCTTAACGTGCAGGGAAATGAGGGCGGGCGCCTGTGCAGAGCATGGTTAACTTCACACCGGGTGTTAAATTAATATTTCAACTGCTAAAATATTAGACTGTATCATTTAGATTATGAGTTCAATTGAATCTAAAACTGCGTAAACCCCCTTTCCCCCCTAGGGATGCGTTCCTATAAATAAACCAGAGTTCACACCCACTCTTTTTAACCAGAGCTCTTTGCTCCCTCTCTGCGGTACCAGCTGCAATCTTTCCCTGCACATCCCGAGGTCTCTCTTCCTCTCCATGTTTCTGAGTGTCACCGGAGCTGCTCCCAAACCCGGAAAAACAAAGGCTCTCTGCTCACCACGCACACCAACTTCAGTCCTACACACATAGCATGAATTCACCAACTCTGCAAGTGTTAAAATCAACCACTAACCTACGGTTACTCCATCATCGTTCTCTCCAGCTTTCTGTAATACATTGTTAATAATTGCTTCATCAAGGTTACTGTCTTTTATTATGAAGATGCTTCAGGCGTTTGGCAATAAGTCCATATTCTGACAATAAGCTGCTCTAAAGCACAAGCATTGGAAACTCTGGTATGCTAACCCCCTTCTTTAATGCAATGTAGTATTGCCAATAATTCTCATCACTTGTCATCCCCGCCAGAGGGGAGGGGGGAGGAGAGCAGCAAACTTTCTCCCTAACTTTCTTCTCTCTGTTTTCCTGTGTTGCTGCATCGACTACAGAGTTGGCAAAGAAGGACACAAAGCACCGAGCACCACACCGAACAGTTTGCTGCCTCCCCAAATCGCCTGGACCAGCAAACTTTACCAACCACTGCAAACTCGCGGTTGGAAACGGAAGGAAAGTTTCGCATTTTTACAACTTTAGAAACCGAGAGGGAAAGCCTGAAGGTGGGATCCGAGCTTACTAAACGTAGAAACAGTACCAACAAACAACAGCCACAAACAATGAAACCGGGGACCGGTCCTCTGAGCAACTTGAAAGTCTCAGAAAGTGCCATGAAGAAATCAGAAGGACTTACATGGTCGGCTAAATTTGTGGAAGATCCTGAGAGTTCCTCGTGGTCTGACTTGGAGCTGCCATCCCTTTCATCGATAACGAGGTCTATTGGCATTTTTCCTTTCAAACAACTAATGTACCGATGGCAGAAGTTATCGCACAATTCGTGAACCTGAAAGCAGCAACAGGAGTGATAGCATCAGTAAGGGCAAGCTATCGGATTGCAACTCTTTTTGGGAGCAAGAACACACTCTGAGCTCCTCCACGAGTAACTCTAATTAAGGGGCACAATAGTTGAAGGCAAGGAAACAATAGAGAAATTGTTGCAGCGCATATTATTCTCCTGAGACTTGCCGCAGCAACAAGTTACAGAGAGAGAGAGAGATACAGTGTGCTCAGCCCGGTGTGCGGGACAAACCCGATGTGCCGCTCCCATAGCGGAAGGAGCCGCAGCTCGGCGGTAATTCCGGGCCGGGTCAGCCACGAGCTCAGGACCGTGGGGCTCGGGCATGGCCCCGGTCAGTCCGGGAAGAGCTGGCGAGGTTCTGGGAAAGACGCTCCCGGCGCGGGTACAGCCCCTCCCGCGCCGTGCAGGGCCCCCTGCCTCCTCCAAACATTTACTGCTCGTTTGGGGTTAATGCGCCTGGCGGAGCGGGAGGGAAGCGGGAGGGCTTGCATTTCTCTTTTGGTTAAACATAGCGTTTCCGAGTCAGGAAAAGAGCTTCTGCCGAGAGAAGGGGTAAGGAGGATGTCACGGGTTTAATAATGTATAGATTTAATGACTCGGTTGAAATTACACAGAACAAAAAAATGCCGGGCCGGGCTGGGCATGGCTGCCGGTGTCACATGCTCCGGTGGCACAGGTTATGGTGTCACCCGGCACTCCCGCACTCCCGGCCGTGTGCCCGCTCCGTCCAGGGCAGGGACAGGGGACGGCCTGCACCAATCCCAGCGCCTCTTACCTTCTCTAACTCCAGGAGGTGGAACCTTAGTACTTGTATTGCTTGGATCATCTGCAAGAGAGTTGGGAGCAGGGGTTAGCTGGGAGAGAGGAGCTTGGGGGTGCGACCCCAAAGGGGCTGGGGGAGTTGTCAGGGCGGCGGTCATTCCCATAGATCTCAACCCCTCCGTCACGCCTGAGCAATATGGATCAGCTCTACCCTGAGCACTCGGTTTCCATCGGATTGATTCGGGGTGCGGGTTTGGGCGTTTGTTCCCGCGGTCCCGGAGAAGCAGAGACTCTTCCTCCGCTCTAGGAGGGGCCACGGAGGGCCGAACACACGCTCTCACCCCCCCACCGCCCGTGGAAGAAAGGGGAGGGGGGAGATGAATAGTTTGGCATCCTCTTTACAAGAGGATTTAGGCACTTTGAATATTGAAATCGTTCACATTAGCAAAAGAATTAACGCTAGAAATCTCCAGCTCCCTCTTCTTAAGCAGTTACTTCCTTCACTTTGGCTTCCCGTGGCTTCTAAGCCCGGCTTCGCGACACGCCAGGGCCGGAGCGTTTGCCCCGGCTCGCCCCGAGCGCGGCCCTCGGAACCCCTCGGGGAGGCGGGGAACCCTCCCGGCCCGGCCGCCTCCAGTCCCTCTCGGTGGGCGCTGTCCGGGACTAGGGGCGGGCGGAGGACTCCGGGCGCAGGGGTGAGGCCTTACCAAATTGTCCAACTCTGGGTTTGAAGAAAAAAGTGGTTTTTCAGCGCGGACCTACGAGAAGAAGGAAAAGCGGCGTGGGTTGCGGCTTCTTCCTCCAGCCCTAGGGATCCCCTTTTTGCAGCCTCCCCCCGATCCTCATCCACGGCCCCTTCCACCAGGCACGGGGTGAGGACCCGGCCCGGAGGGCACCCGCCGCCCCCTCCCGCCCCCACCGAGGGGGGCCCCGGGGGGAGCGGTGCCGGACCTGCTTGGCGAAGACGGCGATGTCCTCGTTGAAGGAGTCGGAGGAGCAGACGTCCCCGCCGGCCACGCCGGGCTCCCGGGGCGTGCAGGTCGCCAGCTCGCACTTCTCAAAGACCAGGGCGAGGAGGGGAAACAGCGGGTGCCTACCGGGCAGTGGCACACAAAGGGCGGGAGGGGGGGTGGGGGAGAGGGGGGAAGAAGAGCTCTGATCAACAAGTATTTTGGTAATGCACGGACACGCGGACACGCTCTGCAGACTCCCAATATCGCTACGGGCAGAGCGGGGCAGAAGCCCATTTTGAAATAAAAACGCGGTTTTTGCGGGTTTGGGGTCTTGTTTCTTTCGACAACCGCGAAAGCCCCAACGCATCCCTCGTGCAGCCCCCGCAGCCGCGGACAGAGTGTCCGGCCCAGTGCCTCGCTCCTCTCCCGGGAACCTCGCTCTCTGCACCGTGGTTTAAAATAACGCGAAACGCGGAGTTCCCAGCCCTCCCCTCCAGCTATGACCCACAGGGCGCACCGCGGGCAGGCAAACTGCGAACCGCTCGGAACGGGATTTTATTTTCACAAGGGGCCTGCTAGTAGCACTGCACTGAAGTTCCCTGGCCTCGCAGCACCCGGGGCCAAACAGCGGTGTCCGAGTAGGGCACGGGGAGGGGGCAGGGGGCGGCAGCTCTTCGCCGAATATTTTCCCATAGTTGGTGCAGTCAGGAAAAAATATCTGATCTGCGTGCTGAGCATGAGGACTCGGCTGGTGTGCTCTCCTGTTTGGGTCTGAGCAAGGCCCACACTCCACCACACACCGCACTCTCTCCTTCGGGATAACTGGGGGTTTCTTATAAAAAGGGAGCACTCGGTGCCCCCCCGGCAGCGCACGAGGCCGCACTGCTCTTCCTCCCTGCACCCTTTCTCTGCTCCACACAGAGCTCCACGCTGCCATCAATGCTCACTGCTCCCTTCTCGGGGAAGAACAGCTCGTGGCAGCGAATTCCCTCTCGTTTTGCCCTTGATCGGAGCAGCCCTTTATTTACAGCACGGTACTGTGGCACTGAGCAAAGCACCAACACTACGCTTCTTCCACCCAAACTCAGCACACCGCGAGCCAGAAGTGCTGCCCGGGCCTTCCAAGTGAGACAAAAAAAACTCTCTCTCAAAAAAAAAAAGGAAATAAAAAAAAAAAGAAGAAAGAAAAGAAAAGAAGAAAAGAAAGAAAAAGCAAAGCAGGGGGCAAAAAAAAAAAAAAAAAAAAAAAAAGAAAGAAATCAACCAGGGCAGCACCCCCGGGGCCTTCCTCGCGCGGTGCCCCGCAGCCGCCTCCCGGGGCGCTGCCACCGCAGCCGGGCCCCGGTTCCGCGCCCCCCTCCGCGCCACTCCGGCCCCGGGGCGCTCCCTCGGCGCCGCCCCGCGCTGCCCTCCCGCTGCCGGCTCGGGCCCGGCTGTGCCTACCCGTAGATCGCATCCTTGTCCCGCTTCAGAGCGTCGTTGACAGCGGAGCCCATGCTGGCCGGCATGACGTTGGGGTGCGGGGCGTGGGCGCCGTAGTGCTGTCCGGCATGTAGCGGCGGCCCATGGTTGAGGTGGTGCACCGGGGGGATCGGCCGGGGGGCGTGCGGGTCCCCGTACATGGACGCCGGCACCCCTACGCCGTCCATCCCGCCGTAGTGGGGTAGCTCATCGTACTGTCAGCGCGGGCCGGAAGAAAGAGAGAGGGAGAAAGAGGGGAAGGGAGGGGGGGAGGGGGGGATAAAAAAAAAAACAAACAAACAACAACAACAAAAGTCAGAAGAGAGTGGAGCACCCGGCCAGGCGCCAGCAGAGCACAACAAAACGGGAACAGCCGTAACGGAGAGAAGGGAACGTGCGGAGGGATCGGCCCGGAGCGGAGCCGGGGGGGCTGAGCGGGGCGCGGAGTGCGAGAAAGAGAGAGAGGGGAGAGCGCTGGGGCGCGGGGTGCGGGGCCGCCCGCGGCGGGGGCAGCTCGGCCGGGTCGCGGGGAAGGAAGGAAGCGAGGAGAGAAGCCAGAGCCGCGTTAGGAAGGAAGGAGAAAAAAAACCCATATGAAGGAATAAAGGAGCAGAATCCAAAGCGGCTCGAGAAATAAATCAGCGCCGGGAAGGGGAAAGCAGAGGTAGGGTGCATCGGAGGGGGCGGGAGGTAAAGGGGGAAATAATCGGAAAGTTACCAGAAACATTATTTAGCAGCAATTCCCCTTGTCTTGTCAAAGCCAGAGACAAAAAAAAAAAAAAAAAAAAAAAAAAAAAAAAAGCAGCCGCTCTATATGCACACATATATCCACGCCCGTATATGTGCACACCCGGCCGCAGCGCTTCCCGAGGCAGCTCCCTGCGAGCCGGGAGCGGAGCGGCGCTGCGGGGAACGGCTGCGACGAGCGAGCGTGGAACAACCGCGAGGAGAGGCACACGCACAGCACTCACGCACACGCACGGCAAGCGCGGGGATCACCCGGGCTCTGCTGGCTAACAGGGGCCGCCATCAGCAGCAGCACCGGCGGAGAGCAAATCGGACAGGCCCCTCTTAGGGAGGATTTATCTATAGGTAAGGGTTGGAGATTTAAACCTACCCTTTGCGCCATCAGTCTGCGCTCCAATAAACTCCTGGATGTGCCGTATATTTAATATCCCAGTGTCCCAGTCCAGCAAAGAAAGTGATTTAGAGTGAAGAAGAGTCTTTTTTTTGCCACCCACTTACAGACTTCTCCTATCCTCCGGTACGGGGAAATACCACCACCACCACCACCAGCAACAAGAACGCACAAAAAACAGCCAGCAACCACGATGAGTTTCTGTGTATTTCTTCTTTTTTCTCTCTCTTTCCTTTTTCTTTCTCTTTTTCCTTTTTTCTTTCTCTACGTACCAAAAAAAAAAAAAAAAAAAAAAAAAAAAAAAAAAAAAAAAAAGCACACACACGGTCAAGCCCCCACCGTGCGGGTTACGATCGGCCCGTCAGCAGCCCACATGGAACCGAACTGTCGTGTCTCATGGCTTTTTGCCACTCCAGCTGTCAATCAAAGCCAGGGAATGTCAAGGTAGTGAATGAGTGATGGTTGATGATGATGAAGAAGAGAGGAGGAATCTTTTTAACCCCGGTTTCTTCTTCCAGTAACTCCGCGCTCGGGTTTTGCCTTTTAGGATCGCTACAGGGTTGGTTTTTTTTTTTTTTTTTTTTTTTTTTTTTTTAAGTACTGTGAAGGGGGGTGGGGAAAGATGCGAAGAAAAATGGAATAGTTTGCAAAGCGCGGACTGCCCCCTCTCTCCTTTTTTCCCGGTAGGTATTTTGTCTCCCTCTCTCCCCGCGCTCGGAGATGAGCGAGTGTCAGTGAGTGCTGGCAGGTTGGCTGCCGGCTGCCTTATAGAAGAGGCTCAGTTTTGCAGCGCTGATCGGCGGGAGAATGAAGTGACGGAACCCGG
>JAPSGF010000001.1:19441592-19549092 GCA_035772895.1 Perdix hodgsoniae
TTTCTTTCTTTCTTTCTTTCTTTCTTTCTTTCTTTCTTTCTTTCTTTTTTTCTTCCCTTCTTCCCTTCCTTCTTTCCTTCTTTCCTTCTTTCCTTCTTTCTTCTTCTTTCCTTCTTCGAAGATTGGGATTGCCTTTGTATGCCTGTCTTTTGATCCCACAGGGAGAATGCAATATGCATATGCGTGTTTGCTCTTCGTACAAACAACGCGAGGGACTGTACGACGGGATATACGGCCGGTTGGTCCTCATAATGCTTAGTTTTGTTGTAATTAATTGAAAACAGTTATTAGGTCGTCATTGGCAATAGCGTAAATAATTGCAGCAGATTTTTACTTAAAATTGACCGGTCACGGAGTGATAGATCGATTTGAGGTATAAAAATGATGTATCAAAACATCAATGTCGATTATTTGAAATATTGTAGTCGAATCTTTTTATTGCTTCATCGGTTAAGTGTCTGAAAGTGCTGTGTTCCAACATATATTTATGTTGTCAATACTGTCAAAACTGTCAGTTTTATTACACCGGATTTGTAATACATTTCGGATTTGCTCATTTACATAAAATGGCCACCCCGGGTACCCCCCCTTCTCCCCTCTCTGGAAATCTCTGTCAGTGCTGAAAGGATCCGGGACTCACAGCTGAGGCAAAAGAAGTAGAAGTATTGCTCCATTAAGTCCAATTCGAACGTCCTTCTGGAAAGCTCGGGCTATTTCTAACTTGCCATCGGGGGAATCCTCCCACCCCTTTATCTCCCCAGTAAGATTTAAACACTTTCCTTCTCTCACACCTCGCTTAAACCCTTTAGGAGCTCCGAGAACCTGCACGGAGAGAACGGCCAGCCGGAGCCCACCTGGGAGTTCCGAGCCCTCCGAGCAGAGTGGCCCCGACCCACCCGTGTAGGGCCGGGTGCTGGCAGCAGTGGGGAACAAAGGGAGAGATGACCGTAGGGGATCCTTCCTTAGCGGGTCGGAGCCCGAAGGAAAGCAGAGTGGGAGCAGCAGGGGAGTTCTGTGTCCCCCTGTCCCGCAGCCCCCATGCAGCAGGGTCTGAACTGATGGTTCTTTTAGCCGTGAGCCCTGAGTCGGTGTTAGCTCGGTGCCAGGCACCCCTAGCTCCTTTCCCCCCGCACCCAGCCGGGACGCGGCCAAACTCAGCAATAAATCAATCCGCTGCCACATCGCTCCCTTCGATCGAGCAAACACTGCCATCAGCCGGGTCACTTCTCCTCCCACCCCACCCGTTCTGAGGCTGACGCTGCTTCACGGGCTGGGGAGACGGACCGAGGTGCGGGGTTAGGGGGAGGGGATGGTATGTCTTTTTTTTGTTTGTTTGTTTCCCATCTTTTTTTTATTATTATTATTTTTCTTCTCCCCTTTCCAAGGGAGATGTACGGTTGAAGAGCCGCTGGAGCGAGCCCGAGTTCCCGGGGGAGAAGGAAGGTTGGCCCGTGGAGAGGCAGCCAGCAGGTATTTCAGTGACCGTTCCTTTGAACACCTTCAGTCTCTGCCTTTTCCATCCGGAACGTCTTCCTCAGACCAACTGTGATTTCTGCCGTAATTCTGGTGTGTGTTTACGATCGCTTCGGAGGTAAATTGAGAAGTGAGCTGCGCAAAAGGAGGAAATCGCCCCTGGGGTGCTTTGTTTACTTTGGTTTGTAAAATCCTGCTAGGAGATGGTTGCCGCAGTGTGTGGCAAGTGCTTCTTCGAGAAATCCATCAGCCTTTCTACGGTGACTCCGAGGGAAGAGTGCTGCCAGCACTTTCGCGCATTCCCAGGTGTTGCGAGGAGGAGAGAAGCAAAGGGCCGGAGCGCTTCATGGGGGGCGGAAGGGGGGAGGGTGAAGGGGCACCTGGGGAGGGGAACTCGCCCAGTGCGTGTGGGACCGCGTGCCGGTCAGGGCCGGGGTACGCACCCCTTCTGCCATAATTAGTCGGAACAATAAACATAATTGGAATAAAATCGGTTGGAAATTCCTGCGTTTTTAATTACGTTTCATTTTGCGGTAAGCCGTAGAATTATGAATGCCTCTCAATTAAACACTATCCACTTGTAAAGCATTTAACAACAATTATTCCTTAATCAGCTGGAATGTTAGCCACAAACGATGCTGTTAAACATCAAAGGGACGCCTCAGACGTTACCTTTTAGTCATAAGTAAGAGGATTAATTTCTATAATTAGAGGGGATAAATATGTGCATAAATACATCTAATTTTTTGACACGTTCCCATCCCGGCTGGGAGAGGCGCGGCTCTTCGGCAGCGCCCGCACCGCCCGCGCTCCCGACCCGGAGGAGGCGGCCCCGGCAGCGGCGCGGTGCCAGTAGCCTCCGGGGGGCTCCGCGGCCGCCGGCACCGCACGGGGCTCGGGACCGCCGTGCCCGCGGGTCCCCGCGGTAACGCGCAGCCTTCCTCGGGTTGTACTGACGTGGGTGTATATATATTTTAGCGGCACCTGCGGTCTACCTGGTGTTTTAGGTCCCTCGGGGACAATTCGCTGCCTCCAAACGAAGCCCGAGATTTGAGTGGAATACCGCAAATAAAATTAGCGTGACCTTGATTATACCCTGTATGAATATCTCATTTACGTAATGACTTTATGTCACGTACGCGGAGGGTCAATTTCCTTTTAACCTTTCCCATTGCTGCAGTAAGCATTCTTTTATAATCAATGGCTGTTTGAATAATCAATTCACATTTTATGATCCCTGACAAACTCAATATATGTGCGCCTTGTTTCAGCAAAGCAGCCGGTCCTTCTCCGCGGCTTTTTCACGTCCGAAGAGTTTGCGGCGGGGTTTCCCGTCTCCCTGGGGAGGCTCCGCGGGATGAAGCGGGCAGAGGAGAGCTGCGCCTCGGCGGGAGGCTTAGCGCAAGCGGACATGCTCAGGGAGCCGCGGTGACATCCAGAAGTCCCTTGAATTTCACGTGTTTTTCCAATCGCTCAATCCAAAATATATGGTGTTCTCCTTTCCCACCCCCCCTCCTCCTTCCTAGGAATGTGCGTAATAAACCTAATCGCCTGGGACTCTCCTCCTTTCTGTATCTGCTGGACACGAAGCCGTGGTGGGACGAGGTCCTCCGGGCACTGAAGCCGAGCTGGTATGGGACGCCCGGCGGCCTCGGCCACATCTGCACTGGGAAACCCCGAATGAGCCTTTGCACTACATTAACTGTCCCGCTGCCGTCCGGGGCTCCCTCCCAGCAGCAGCTCTCTTCGCCTCCTGCAGCCATCTCCGAAGCGGAGGACAAGAAGTTCACCCCAGGAGCGCATCTCCGGACCAAGACAAAGTGTGCGTACCGGGGGTGGGGGCTGGGGTAGGTTGAACTTCTCAGTATATATATATTTATTTATATTGAGAATATATATATATATATATATATATTTTTTTTTTCTATAAGTAGCTCCCATTTGCTGTGATCTATGGTGTGAGTCAGGAACTGAGACTTATTGCAACCCTTCTCCCTCTATTGGATAATTAATGCTGATTCATAGCTGTTTCTACCTACAAATGTATGTTTCGTTTTTCTCTGCAGGGTCCATGGTTCTTTGGAATGTTGTTATTCCCTGAAAGGTAATTGCACTTGATATTCTCTCGGGGAAGGCTCATTAGCCAGGGGCAGGGTGGTGTTGCCAATCTCAGGCTCTTTCGACAATTCAATGAAAACATTTGCCCCAGAGGTTTAGAACAGTGCTCCCAGCTCATGAAACAGCCCTTGGATACAGCATTTCCCCTAAGAAACCTTAAGTCTAAAAAATAGTATAGTGTACATATATATATATTTCCCAGCAAAGCAGGAAACATTTCTTTCTTAGGAAATTCAGTTTAACCCCTCACTGTAAATGACCAAAACTATGCGAGAAGATCAGACGTGTTACACCTCGCTCAACATCACCCTCCCCATGTATAATCTATCAGAGGATACCCAGCATACAATCTTGCTCGAGACAGCAGAAAACACAACACACCTCCAGCTCCTCTGTGTGCACTTCTTGATGCTTTCTTCGCATTCACGAAATGCATGTCAAAAACATTTTTCAGCTGCCCACCATCGCAGACCTACACTTGACTCCTTTCTCACACATGCCTGCTGTCATCTCTTTGGCTCCTTTCATCTCTCCTGTGAAATTAATTACCTCACTAATGCAAGGGAATGAAACACAGGTATAAGGTAACCGAGGAAACATACATTAGTTAATAGGTATTATTTTATGAAGGTGCACCCTCTGGGATTGTTCTGATTTTACTTTTTCCTCTGTTGTTCATCATTTTGAGAAAGTTGTTCTTCCACTTGAATCTCTGCAGGTTGAGCAGGATGAGTCACAACAACACCAAGAGAATGGAGGATCCAGTTCTCGCAGGACAGAATGGTCCCACAGGATCCATAAAGAGGAAAAAGAGGGACAGTGTGCAGGCTTAATAATTTCTCAGACATCACCATGTTTTTCGTGTCAGAATAAAATAATCTGGATGTCTGAAGTTGCAATGAACTAGATGGGGTATTATCCCTGTCTTGGCATTAAATTATCTTAATTCCAAACAACAAATCCTATAACTGCAATGTATGCCTAACTACCTTGCTGTGTTTACATACTTCCACTCACTGCATTTTTCCCCATCGAAGTTAGTAAATAAAGAGTGAAAGTCATCTGGGCTGTATCACTACTGACTTTAATGCTGATAACTTAGGGAGGAAATTGTGCTGCGGTGTGTGACTGCACAACTAACATCCAAAGGTCCTATGTCCAAACTAAGACATTAGTGATTGTAAACCTCACTCATCAGAAGGGCTGCCAATCAGCCCATAGATCTCACCCATAGAAGAAACAAAAGTTCAGAGAAAATCTCCTCAAGGCAGTGAATCTCTGCAGACAACGTTTTAAAAACTGATAGCTTTCAGTATCCTCAGGCCCAAGTTCCATTGTTTGAAAGCCACCTGAATGGAGGACACAGGGCTCTGCATGCTGAGTTTGAAAGATGCCACTGTCCCTGTGCTCAGTCTTCCTGCTCTTCCTGATGGTATATATGGATAAACACCAGCCTTTAAGTAAGCCCTCAGCACAGGAAGCATCAATTTTTTAATTCATATTTCAGGGATTTGAAGCCAGGGTTTTCGTTTGACACATTTAGATATTTCTCGTGTTATAGTGGTACATTCTTCTTCAAAGTGTTTTTCAAAATCATCAGGCTTTTCAGGGATGAAACATGATCATGTACTAATATATTCCATTTTTAAAGTATGTGCTAATTATCAAAATAATCTGATACAACTTCATATACATTTATAGACAATCACTAATAGCGCCATTGATCTGAAAATAAATAGCTCTAGCAGAAGCTTTCCTTTGATGTAGAGAAATGTAAACAACATTGAAAAAAATAGCATACAAGTGGTTGTCCTGCTCTCTTACCTTAAGGCTATATTACGATCACGAGGAGACATATCTCGGCATGTGTCACACCGGATAATGCTATTTCTTGGGCGTTTGAGGCATATGACTTTACCTTGGACTTCACAAAAGCTGAGACATGCCATTTAAAAGCATGAGTCTGGCATTACTGAAAACCCTCACATACTATACTCATGTATATCATTGTTAACCTACATATGAGATTAAAAAAAATTGCTTCACATTTAGTACTGAAGTCATTTTTACTTCTATTATTCATGTGAAGAGCTAAAAATAAGCATCCAAAATATTTTTCTCTTTTATGGAACAGCTGATAAAAGCCTTCATTTGAAGTAAACTCTTGGATGAATGCAGCCTTATTTTCTAGGCTCAGATCTCTTGTACCCAGTTGGGAATCTCACATCAGATCTGGGAAGTACATTGAATCTTCAGAGGAAAAGAGCTCTATACCTCAAAATATTCATCAGGAATAGCTTAGGCAAACAGTTTCCAGCCTAAAACTCACCCATGACGTGTTCATTTGGGCTTTTTGTTTTGTTCTCAATGTGTCACTGATCACCTATCACACTTGCTCTATTTCCCAATAGGTTGAATCAAATTATTTTAACAGGAGACTAAACAAATAATAAAACTGCACAACACATATGCCTGTCTGCGTATGCATGCTTTTGTTCTGTGCAGTTATTCATAGAAAGCCTGATTTTGTCTCCATTCCATTTAATAAAGTAGGATTTAATCCATAAAGAAAACAGATTTACCTAATGCTTGTTAAGGGAAAATCCTCCTTGCTTTAATTATCAGTTGTATGGCCACAAACATGATCAGAACAAGACCCATCTGAAACTCCTAGAGCTGCTTTTTGAATAGAGTTGCAGTAGCAGCCAAGGTACACAACCAGTTTTGTTGCTATATGTTAATTTCAGCTTTCAAACATTATTGGAAATAATCAATTGCCTTTCTTCCCCTCCCCCAGCTGAACCTTTGATTGCTTCCTCTAGCAAATAGCTCTGGGCACTGAAGTAAGAACATACTGTTTGATTCAAAAGAAAATTTCTTTTTTTTTTTTTTTTTCTATTTTTCCCAGACTTCATTCACTGAAGAAGGTCCAGTCTGCACCCAATGCATTCATGGTAACTGTTCCTGAAATAAACATCTAGCAAAATTCTTACTAGCTGAGAGAGGCATTCGTTTAATTATATAATCTCCCACAAATGGGAATAAACCAATACAAAGATCTAGGTCTTGCTTTCCTTCAGCATCTAGCAGTTCAACATACATTCCTTTTAGGTAAACAAGCACACAGAGAGCCAGATTCAGGGCCTATTGTGTTGCGAGGAGCTCTGAAGCACTCTTCTAGATCTATGTCCCGCCCCCCCGGGGAAAGGATATATTATTAGTATTCTTAAGTTGTTGAGTTATTCTATTAGATTTACTATAGCCCCCCAAAAAGGTACTTTTTTAAATTTCTCTGATAATAAAGCGCTGTGCTATGAATGAATACTAATAAGTCAGTGTAAAGAATTCTTACTTTTTTACTCAGATCTGAAGATCTGAACAGCATTAGAGAGCTTGAAATGTTGGGAGTTCAGTATTGATATTTCTTTCTGAATAAAATACTAAATACAATTGTTGCTATTCCAGTGGAACATGCTAAACGACCCTAAGGTAAGATTAGGGGTGGAGAGAGAACAGCCAAAATGAGTTCATGGGCCTCATTTTCTCTTCACTTAAGCAGGAAAAACTCCATTGAAGTTAATGGAATTACAGTGATACAAAACAGTACTAAGGTGAGAATTGGTCCACTTGTGTTTAAATAGGTGCTATTACTTTAAAAACAGAGTTTACTTCACTAAACAATCTGCAAATAAACACAAAACAAAGGGCAAATGAGACATATTACAAGTAAGCATGCATGCAAAAAAGGTAAGTGCAAATTAGATTTGAATATTCATGAGTCACAAATCATTGACAGTTTGAAATAATGCAAAACAGCTTTATAAATGAGGTTAAGGCAAGGGACATCAAAGAAAGGCATTGCTAAATCAATAGCAATTTGATTGTGCATATACTTGTAAATTGTGGCTACAGTTTTTGAGACATGGGAGAAAAATACTGCACATGCAGTGAAGAAGGGACACATAAATATTCTCTCTGAATGTGTTACAGTTTTGCAATTCAGCATGTACTTGGAGATATGCCATGTATAAAGTGACCAGACATCGTTTAAAATCTTTTTTTCCCAATAGAGTTATAGTTTCTTTTGAGTATATGCAATCTCCCGTGTTCATTTGCTTAGCATGACAAAAAATTTTGTTGTCTACAATACCTGTAGAAGAATCCCATAGAAAAAATATTAATACTTATCTCACTTTGGTGGAAGGACCATGGGCTAATCAGAGTGTTTTCATACAATCATAGCTGGGGGAGGTTATCTACTTGTTTTGGATGATTTTGTCCTCAGAAGTTCTCAGAGGAGCTGCAAGTTTCAGAGCGAATTGCTGGAGCACGGCAGTTTAAAAGGTTGGCCAGCACCATTTAAATCAGAATCTTTTTTTTCCCTGGCTGTAACACCAATAAAGTGTTGGTTCTCTTGTCTTATTTGTGAGTTCTGTGGATATTTGAAACGGACTGGTAAAAAGTTGATGAGAATCAAAAGGCAAAGCTGCCAGAAGTAATGTGGTCTTTTAAAATTCCAGTGTATTTTTTTTTCCCCCTAAAACTCTATGTTTTGATTTCTGAAGATGCATTCTAAATTACTAAAAAATTCCCTTTCTTCAGTGTCCTTTACACCCAGTGTGATATTCTTACTTTCTGGTATGACAGATGAAGCTTCACTGGGTCAAGTGAAGCTAAATATATATATTTATAGATACTGATAACAAAACTGAGCAGGGATGTGAATTTGGAAATGATATAGTGTACTCTGGTTCTTTAAGAAGAAGAAGCACATGACTTCTTGCAGTGCTCTGTTTAAAAGCATCCACTCACATGAATGAAGCTGGCAATTAACTCGTGTCAAAACACTGTAGAAGGAGAAACCCAGATGTCGAATAACTTAGGAAAGGGATAACCTCATGTCCTCCCCAATCCCCTAGATGAGCTTGTCAGAAGCTGATGCGTCTCTCATGCCATCACGATATCAAAAGATACCTGTTTGTGCCATGTTAAATTCAGAGTGGATTTCAGAAAAGATTCTTTAAATCTGAGTATCCCTCAGCATGAATAAACAATAGATAAGTTAAAAAGAGCCACTTAGGAATGTAAAAGGCCAGCTTACCATTTCAGGGATGTTCCTTCCGACCCTCAGAGCCAGTGGAGAGATAAATGAATCTCCCTTTAGAAGGAACAGAAGAGAAAGTTATCTGGTGTAGCAGAGCACTTGAAATCAACAGTTTCAGATTTTCTCCTGGCTCCCCCACTGACTGGCCTGGATTATCAGAGATGAATTATACACTTCCATGGTCATAAAATGAAGCTCACAGTACATAGCTTTGTGGCACCGTGGAATGGAATTCATAAGAGAATATGAGCTCCTCTGATGAAGCTGTACAAAAATATGCCCATTATATTAACTTATGAGCCCTTTACAAGAGCATCTCTAGATTCAAATCTTTATGTCCACATTATTTAATCCTGTATGTTTTGTTTGTATATAACCTCTTGCACCCTCAGTAATGCACAGCATCTTCATTACTTTAAAAGAGAACGTTACTGTTTATTTATTTTTTTTTTACATTAAAAAACACTGTCAAAAATGTAACCATGAATTTATTACTAAAGAGAATAAATACAAAATTTCTTCCATGATTTTTAGACTTACATTGCACCCATCACCATGAAATCTGAGTGTGGTTTAAAATAAATGTCTTTCGCCTTCTGGATGTGCTCAGCTTGGAGTAGGTCTTGCATTACTTATGAAAATAAGCTGATGGTGTTACAGGCCATCCTTCAGCTCAGCAGAATAGCAAGAGCCTGTGACAGGTCAGAGTTTCAAAGGTTTGGGTTATTTTTCTTTTTTGGCAAATAATATTTTCTTGAAGAAAGTAGAAGAAAATGATCAAAAATTAACGCAGCCAAAAAGCGTGAATCCCTACAGTCCCCAGAAATTCAATTAATTTTGTCAGGTTTTTTTTTTTTTTTAAATTTCATTCCCAGATTTCTTTTTCTTCTCTGTCCTCTGTGGAATTTTCTATATATTTCCAACAGTCTGCTTCTACTAATCATTTGTAAGCCCTTGTAAGTCTGCTGATACTGATTTCTGGCCTGTGGCTGAGGATATAAACTTGTACAAACCTAATATATGTGACCTGAAGCTGGCAATGCAGAGCAGCTCATATTAGAACACCTGAACCCCCCATCTTTGTTATGAATCACCAAGTGAAATAGAGACCTGGTTCCCTGTATGTGATCTCAATTTATACCAAGTATACTTCTTCAAGAAAGCAAGAGGGCAAGCTCTCTTTTTCATGAGAAAGTTCCTGAGCCCGTATTGTTTTTCTACAATGTCACCTTTGCCTGCCTCTTTCCTTTCTCCCCTTATGTCAGGCAAAAGGGAGAACAGATAGCTCTCTCCAGTAACAAATTTGTGGCTGTTGGCTTTTGAGTTTCCCACACAGTATAACTCCTTCAGCTGCATTCTGGAGAAATATTTGTATTTCTATTTTATTTCTAGTCTATTCCTCCTTTTAATCACAGGTTACACAAAGGTTTTTTTTAGTGATGAGAGAGAGTAGTAGGGTTTTGTCTACATCTCTGTGGTTCCTGCTAACTTGGTAGATGCTTCCTTTCAAAACACTTCAAGACTGTTTTTTTGTTTAGTTGCCTTGGGGCCCCCACAAAGGAGGGCATGAGAAGACAGCATAGCTATTTTTTTAATCCTCCTTTCTAAACTAATCTGCAGTGACTATGGAAAACTCTTTCTCTCAGCAGTCATGATGGGATTTTTCTAGAAGAATAAAAGGAGAAGACCGAAGTCCCAAAATGGGTCTCCTTGTTATCTTGTCCAGACAATAGTGAGTAATGGAAAGAATACAGCAGTCCTAACTTGTACCTAGTGAAAGAAAGAGCTGCTAAGGTGAGCAGAGAAGGAGGAATGGTTCCAAAGACGAGACATCATACTCTTTGATCAGCTAGTAAATGAACCAGCAGCATCTATATCCTAAATTGCAAAGGCTTAGCTGACATGTCAGGTGGAGACAAGTGAAACTATGTGAGCTATAAAAGACAAACCTTTACATATAATTCACCATCTGTAGTGACCTTGACATCATGGAGACACAATGCATCCCTGAGGCACTGTACGCCCAAAGATGAGATTTTTGCATGTATATAGATCAACAATTATTCTACTGAAGACAGTATTAGTATATGATCATGTAAAAGAAAGGGGAAAAAAGGAATAAAATCACCTAGAAGGTCACTTTCTTTTCTAATTACCTACAAAACAAGACAGTTTCTTTTAAATACACGTTATTCTCAACAACTTCTCCCTTGCTTATATAAGAAAACAGTTCTGCTGTTGGGTTATATGTGTCCTATAATATTTCTCTACTAAATTTTGTCACAAATGTTACTGATTCTGAAATGAAAAAAAAAAAAAAATTGCATGATACATTTTTTTCTTTAAAGTCAATCTGGTAATTGCCAAATACTAGTTACCAATACAATATTACATCATGTAGGATCCAGACGTCACGTGTCAACAAGTAAATTTATCTGCTTTTATTTCAAATTATAGGAGATGAAGGCAAAATCTTCACTGATCAAACAAAACAATGGGAAACAAAATGTGTTACCTTTTAATATTGTAATGGAATCTTTTAAAATAAACCAAATGCCAAACTTACTACATACATAAGACACCAAAATGGCTTTTCAATTTGGCTTGCGTATTGCAAGGAAAGGAACACATTTCTATATACTCTGACTTCTTTACATGAATTATTATGTACTGCAAGTGACATCTACTGGAGAAAGCAGAGCTAAATGTCTACTCTACAAACTTTTTTTTTCTTTTTTTTTTTTTTTTGCTATTAAAGCAGCCTTCCTTTCAGGAAATACAGCTGTTATTTAATAGAAATCTTGTAATTGTGCCTATCCAAATGCAGTTACGTAAGTGCTTTCATAATGGTTAAACTGTAAGACTGTCCTTTTTGTACTATCCTAAATAAGACTTCTTTTTCTTTACAGATAAGATGTTAATATCACACTTCTACTGGGTTTACAGTAAAAGACTTTCAGAAAGTAACAACTATTTGATCCCAGTGTGTAGTCTTTATTGGTGCTATAAAATCATTCAGGATATGTTATTAAAGTATTCACCAAAAGAAATGTGGCTAAAAGTTCAAATTTCAAGACTGCATGTTAACAGATGTTATACTTAAATAGAAATTTACTTGAAGACCTAATGCAGAGAAATACCACTGTCAATAGTATTGACAACACTACCTAGAAAGTCTGGCAGAATGTACGTTTTTAACATTGCCTACTGAAGTTATCTACTGGAACACAGATTCATGAATAACTGCACTATGCTAAAAGACTTGAAATCTTACCCTTCAAATGTTGCATGTGCTTGGCATGTAAGAACAGCATGTTTCAAAAAGCTGTTATTTCAATGAAATATGATAAAAGATCCCACAAAAACTGGGAGGGATGCAGAAGGCTGTGAACTCAGAGGTTTGGTGCCATTCAGCACTCCCACAAGTGCAATTACTTCTTAATGTGGATTCTTGAGCTCTTGTTTAAAAGCCAAGCCAGTTCAAGTCCTTGGACAGATAAAGCACCAAAGAGTTCAAACTGTTCTTACTAGGTTCCAATATAGGGAAACTTCAAAAATTCCAAAGTCTTTTAAAATTGAGCTAGCAAATCACTTCTAACCCTTCAACAATTTGGGAAAGATTTCCCTAGAATAGACCAAACCCTGGGGTTTAAATCTGTATTCCTCACCAAGTGTGAGAAAGAGTTTCTGAGACAGAGAAATCAGTCCAGAAAGTAAATCAATAACTAGGAGCCATTTATGGATTTGTTTATCTAATGCTGATCTTAATTTAGTTGCAATTTTCTATATCAAATATATTTCTCTTCTATTTTACAAGGAAAATTTGGCTTTGAAGGTTAGATTTTAACACAGTGAAACGAGACAGTCTTTTGTGCAGCAGTCAACAGAATATATTTGTGTCTGGAACAAGTGTAAGAGAAGAGATATCAATAATTGTTGAAATGAGATTAAGTGGATAATCTGTATGTAATGCAGCTGGGCCTTATTATCTCCTCTAGCAGAAAAAAAATGCTAAGGAAGATGCTAAGAGGAAGATATTTCCCAAATGGTTTCCATATGGAACTGGCTTCTGAATTGTTCCAGGGCTGGTGAGTCTTGTCCTTTTACTACTCTGTTCCAGAGTAAGCTGTGGAAATGACTTTCATACTTGCTGCATTATAGACTCCAAAGCCAACTGTGGAGATAGACCTTATGTGCTCACCTTTGCTCTAGGCTCTTGGCACCCTTCTCCATCCTTTAGCAATGCTAATACATCCATATTGACTTCTCAAGCTTCCCTAGCCAGCAGCTAGCTCCTGGCATTCACATATTCCACAGTAACCATGGATGGATGTGAAGAAGCTGCATTTCATGCTTTGTACCTTCCAATTGCTTCCTTTCTTAACTTTCACTTCGGGAGTTCTCAGATTTGCAGAATGCTCACAGGGAGTTCTGAAAAAGAGGGATGATGCAAAGAATGATAGAAAGGAGGAATAACCATGATCTCGCTGTGTAGACTCTTTCACCCTTAGTCTTGGAAGTATATCAAGGATTACAGATTTTTGGATACAGAAGTGGGAAGATGATAATACCCAAAGTAATGCTGAATTTGAAGCATGGATATCTCCTGTAAAAACTGGTGTTCTCTGGGCTGGTTATATCCAAAACTGTCATGCAGTATATTTAGTCAATTAAACTGGACCTCAGGCTTTGGTTTAGACAAGTAATTTGTATGTCTATGTTCTCATTAGTGGAAAGTACCAGAATTTCATTTCTGTTGACTTCATGATTCTCTAATATGTCCTTTACAGCAGAAGCTGAGCTCTTCAAATAGGCTTCAATTTCTGACCTAAGTTAAGATTTTCAAATGTAAAAATTAAATTTCACTATAATCTTCTAAGCAGTGCTTGCCAAATGCCTTACAAATGTCTAAAATAGATATACATTTTTAGAATTTGAAAGGGGTACATATTCTAAAAAATAAGCCCAGAACAATAATGCAGCTTTTGCTGTAATAAGACTTCAATCATTTTTGTTCAGCAATTTCATTTTTCTTATTTTCTCTAACAATTGCTAAATATAGCAGTTACAGAAGCAAGAATGTAAATTGCCCATTGAAGAATGGGTTCTGATCAGATTCTGCTTCCACATTTTGGTGAATTTATACTGGTGTAAGTAAAGTATGAAGTGGTAAAAAAAGAAGAAAAAAAAAAGAAAAAAAAACATGGATAGGCACTAAGAGGTGAAGTAGTACTGCATATCCCATTTTGCCATTAAGCACCTATATAGAATGATTGCAAAGTCCATGCTAACCATCAGAAAGCAAAATGTGCCAGGAAAAGTAGCTAGCTGAAGGACAAATTGTAAAAACACCTCCATGATGGTAATGATGAGAAATAACTTCACAGGTGAACAAAACTACAATTGAAATTCCCCCACACATATTGTTTGGCCACAGAAAACAAGCCAAATCCTCCTGACTACACTTTATAGTAAGTGACTATATGACACTTGATTATGTGTGTCTTGAGTTCTGGTGTGAGAAACATGAGTGCTACTTCCTGTGATTTTTCATGAGGCATGTGGGAGCAAGATTACATCCTTCATAAGCTGCCAACCTGATTTCACAAAGTATTGAAAGACATGTCCTCTGGGGAGGAGTATCCACAACCAAGTTGATGTTCTGGATTGCTATTTGCTTTCTGACCTTTAGATTAGCAGAGGTATGTTAGCAAGTATTTGTAGAAGTATATTTCCATCCATCTGCCTGGTGTCTCTCCTAAGGGGGGCACTATGCCTTGTATACCCATCCTGAAGGGTACAATATCTTTTCTGTCTGATGTGGACTTCATGTCAAAGGGTTTAGGATATTTAAAAAAAAAAAAAAAAAAAAAAAAAAAAAGATTGTGATGCAGTAGATTAGAAGATTCCTGTCCATGCAGTCCACAGGTGTTTGGAAAATTCCCAAACATCCACTTTGAAAACATAACACTGGGAGAAACTCACTGCTGAAATGCAACTTGCAAAGCTGCATTTCCATATAACAGCTAAATCTGCAGCTTACTTCAGATTCATCTCCTTGTCCTGGTGAGATCAATTTGAACAAAGGCTATAAACTAGTTTCCTGTTGTCTTTACCCTTCCCTAATGTGGCTTTCAAATATTCAAAGCTCATCTGCTTACTCAGAAGCTTTTTGGAAAAAGTCCAGAAGCTTTTCTGTACCTTTAGATTAAAAAAATTCCCAAGCACATGCTTTCTCTTGGATCTTCTGACATTTCCATTTCTAGTTTCAGCCAGAAGTACTGTAAAGACAGCCTTTCTCCTGATGTTTAGCACTCTAATGCTTCTAACATGGGAAAGATCATGTTCTCTCGTGTTTTTTTTTAAAAAAAAGCTGAAAATTTATATTTAAACACATCTCTGTTTCTTTTGGTGGCTTACAAAAACTCTGAATAGGAAGATAAGACTGTTGGCTGGTGGATCGAACACAAGAGCAAGCAATAAGTGAGCAGGTCCTCTAGATACTGTTACAGGGAAACTCTTCAATCAGAGAAGTGCCAAGATCTTATAATGCACTGTATCAAGAGACCATAGCAAGCAGATGATCTTCCCAGGTTCCCAGGTTGTGTACTTAACAGTGCAACATTTACTAAGAGAAAGATAATAAAAATAGAATACTGACATGAAAGGAAATTTACAAATAACATTTCCATATGTTTTAATTTAGCTGTGTAGTAACCACACAGTAGTAATAATAATGCAAATGCTTGTAGATATATGATTTCTTAAGCAGTTTTCAGTAGCAAATATAATGTTTCTTTGAGATATATGTCTGTCAGATTATGAAATCAACTATTCTGAAGCTTTCCTTTTGTGTTGCATGTTATTACTGCACATTATTAATGAAGCAGGATGGAACTTGCAGATATGCAAGAGCATGAGGTTCTAGCATATATATGCAAGGTTGCTTACAAATTACTTCATACTTTTGGCAAGATAGTAGTACAGTTCAGAGAATCTGACAAACCAGATGTAATTTATAAGTAATTAAAATGCACATTTCATCAATTATGACAAATCTACATTATTTCCAGGTTTCAAACATAACGAAACTAGGTGCTTGTCAAAGACTTCTTATACTGCAAGGTGGCTCGTTACTGCAAGATTCACATCATGTTGTGAAGAGAGAGACACAATGTACAAAATATAAGGACATTTCAGAATCTCAGTGGATGATCAAGTGGTTAGGTTGTAAAGCCAGAAAAGTCAATTACATTTATTACTGTGTTAGAAATTCTGCATTTAAAGTTAAGATAATATTTTATAGGAGACCACTGTTTTTCTCATCAGTTGAGTGCACCCACTGTAGAATTTTTGTCCTGTATTTTGGAATTGCCTTCATGACTGCTGGTACATTTTCTGGAAGCTGTGAGAACAGCTACTTGTCTCCTTTTGGGAAGAAATAATACAGGACCTGCCACTGATTCACTTTGTGGCAAAAAAAAAAAAAAAAAAAAATCACTTTCCTTTTTTTTTTTTTTCTTCTCAGTTCTCTCATTTGTAAAAAGGGAATTATAATATTTTTCTCATAAGAAGTTATAAAAATAATTAATGAGGCACTATGGAAAAGCTCATGAAGAAATGAATAATTTGCGTATTTTATATTGGGCTTGGATGGCAAGATTGTAAATTAGGCTGGGACCCACACATGGAATGAAAAAGATAACAAGAAATATAGAATAGAAGCCTCATTCCAAATAATATACAAACTGGGGCAGGAACTTTATGAAAAAATGTACGTATGCACACACAATTAAAATGTATTTCATAATACCTGAAAATGTAACAACCCATTGTTGCACAGGCAAATATCCTCACATTTCCTTTCTTGCAAGGTACTCTCTAGCATTTGACTCTGCATGCCATTTTTTATTTTAGTTTATCAAGAAGTAGATAACTGTGAATAGTTAAGAAAACCTGGAGTCAGAAATAAAATATGAACATACTTATCGATTCCTGCAATAAAACAGCCCAATTCGTTTTCACTGTCAGATCCTCAATTGCAGTGAAAGGGTAAAACTCTACTGAAGTCAATGGAGCTGCATTCAATTTAACCTGGCTCAGGACGTGGCCCCTAATCCTTTAACAAGATTTTAATGTTAGCCATGTGATTTCCATCTTAAAATCCCTGCAGGCAATGCTTAGATTGAGCAGGGATATGCTGGGGAAGGGACCTGGAGAATTTGTCTTTCTTCTTTTATTTTAATTCTTCTTCTTCTTTTTTTTTTTTTTTTTTAATAAATCTCGGACTGCCATTTTGCTCTCTAAAATCTTAATATTAACTTGGAGATTAAAAATTGTAGACTTGCAGACAAATACTTGAAGCTGTCAAATGGAAGCTAATTGGTTCTAAGTTGAATTCTTGCACCTGGAGAAACTCTAGAACATTTTCTTTGTATAGAACTTAGATTTCTGTTAACAAAAACTGTCTATGTTCTGCTATCATCAGTCTTGGCCTTGGGGCCTTTAGACACTGTTGTGCTTGGTCAAGGATGTACCTGAACACCACTGCAAAAATAGCAAATCTGATCAACCCAATAGTTCCAGGTTAAGCCCCATCAGCTTGAACATGAATAACATTAAGTGAAAGCATACCCATCGTCTTGCTAGACTTGAAAATATAAAAAATAATCAGAAATGTAAAAAAATAAGAAGAAACAAAACAAAACAGGAACCATTTTGAGTCTGGAACAAGTGAAAAAGATCATGTAGATAGAATCATCCAATGCCCTACATGAAAGCTTATTTTCTGTAAATGCCCTTAGTGTTTTATCCATCCTCCTTTGAAGCACATATAGCACAAATTACCTTTAGGGTAATTTTTCCTTTCATTTCACTGTCCTTTGGACTAACATTTTGTTTCTAATTTTTATATACACATTTCTTTCCCATTTAATGTTATTTTTCCCTAACATGCTATTTCCAACCTTAGTTAATCATCTCCCCCTGTTTTTGGACTGTTGCCATTTTAATGTTTACAGAATGCTATCATAGCTTCTTTTCCTTATGGTCTAACCATGGAGTACCTTTAGCCCTTCACAAAAGAGATCACACCTTGTAATACTTGTTTCTGTCATCATTTCCTGGATTCTCTTTGAGACATTTGCAGTGTGCGCTAATACAGTTATTTGCAGAAAGGTAATGTAACAACAAAAAAAATGAAGGAAATTCTATATAAATTGACTTCTCCAAACAACACAGAATTTGGCTAATGATAAGAAATAGAATACTGCATCAATCATTATCAGTAAACAAATCAAAATCTTAATTCATCTCTCTCTGTTCTCGTGAATAGTTCTACTACTTGTGCAACGTCATTAAATTGAAACCTCATGTTCAATATGTTCTTATCTCCCAGCCTAAATCTTTTCCACATTATTGTTCTTTCTACAGAATGTTCCTTTGATTTTATGCCAGATAGTATTTTCCTCCACATGTATTATTTTACATTTATCCACATTAAATCGTATTCATTTTAATGCTTTCTAAGCTCCTCTGATGTTTGTTATTTCCAGTCCTTCCTATTTTGGTATCATCTCTAAATATATTCATTGTACAATTTCCTTTCTCTTTAAGATCAATAGGCTAAAATCATTACTTTAATAGCCTGATTTTCAAAGATGCTGAGCACCTGTCTCTCCTGAGTCTCCATTTGTATCTTTGTAGACTGCTGGGCAAATAAAGTGACTTCTTTTTGTTGTTGTTTGATGTTGAAGAAAACCTTAAAAAATTTTTTCTGAGTCAACCACAAACAAATTTATTTATTTATTTATTTATTATTTTTCCTGAAATGCAAACTGGAAAACATTCATTTTTGATTAGCCAAAGTGTTTCTATCAATTTGAGGAAAGACATTTTTCTTTAAAGATTGTTTTTTTCCCCCTAAAAATGGATGCATTTTGGAATGAATTAGATTTTTTTTTTTTTTTTTAAACAACCACTTTACTCTAGGAAATGGTTAGATGGAATAACTTTTTTCATTTTGGCACTTAAACGGAAGCCATGAATTTGACCTAAATTCTCAATTTTTTTTTTTCTTTTAATCTGCACGATGATTCAATTTGATCTAGGAAAACTAGATGTTAAAACTATCAGTTCCCAAATGGATAGTTAAAAATTAACAGCTGTTCTTTGAGGGGTTATGTCATAGGCACAAGGTTTAGTGGTAAGCTTCTCTTCTCTCAGACTGAGTCTCCATAGAAAATTTGAACTCTATTCCACTGCTACTGCAGTAGGTATTCAGATTTGTCCCACTGCAGAGCTGTTCGCAGAGGCATGGTGCCTCAGGGCACTGAGAGTTTGCCGTATCCTTTACTCACAGGTGAGTCCATTGCTTCAACTGTTGTAGGGGAAAGACTTCTGGAACTGATATCTTTTCATACAAAAATTCTTTGCTCAGAGTCACTGGAACAGGCTGTCCAGAGAAACTGGATTCTCTGTCCCTGGAGTTGTTCAAGACCAGGTTGGATGGGGTCCTGGGCAGCCTTATCTAGTGTGCAGCAACCCTGCCCATGGCAGTAGTGTTGGAACTAGATGATCCTTAATGTATCTTCCAACCCAAGCCATTCTAAGATTGTATGAAATGAGACATTTCTCTACTCTTCTTATTAATATAGGTGCTCCTGTTGATTGACAAAAGGAAATCAATTGAATATGGTCCTAAATTATGATCTGTTGAACATACTACCTTCTTTCAGATTCCAGATGAAAACTGCTCTTAGTTTAGAAGAGAGGGAATTATCTTAGGGGAAAGAGAGGGAAAAATCTAACCTCCTTAACACAAAGGTGAAAGCTGTATCACAAACGATAGGTCATTTGTGTAAAGGTATTTTGGACAATGGTTACGTGGTAGGACATTCAGCTTAAGCACTATCCCAGCACTCTCCTACCTGCAATTAAAGCATTATGACCTTAACTTCCATGACAAGATGGGTTTTCAAAGGCCTCTCATGGGAATCAAAACAGTAATTACCTGTTCATCAGGCTCGAGAAGTATGAACTCTCATTTTTATATAGAGCTCATTAAAATAGATTTGGAAGATAAATGCAAATATATGAAGAGGTGGCAAGAATCCCTAGGTAGAGAGATTTCATTCAAACTGTGGTCTGTAATTTGGCACAGAGAAGCTACTTCTTCCATGACTATTATTAAAAGAAAGTAAAAAAAAATGTTAGTTAAAGTTGTCACTTCTTCATCCTTTACAAAAATACTGCAGAGCTTTTAGCATCTGGCTGAAGACAGGAATGAAATATTTTTTTCTTTGTTTGGTGGGGATGACCTTATAACCCAATCTGCAACCCAGTGTCAGTACTAAATTCCAAAGTTAAAGAACAGTTGTTGTTGAGATGCCTCATCAAACGTTTGCTAAACTTGGGGAACACACAGTGAGAGAATATCTGTCAAATTGTGTATTTGGAGTCGATTTCACCGACTAGATCTCTTGTCCTGCTAGGTTGTGATGCACAACTCTCTGAGGATAGTAGTAAAGGTAGTGTCAGACACCAGTGCTGATCTGCATTGATGCAGACACCTTGGCCCCTTGTTTAGCAGATGTATTGTCTGTTCTCTGATGCTGGTTCAGTATTATACTTGGTCATATATTTCCTAGTGCTCTATTCAGTGTGGTTTTAAATTTCCTGAGCTTTGGAGTTGCTTTTTTGTCTGTCATTAAAATATGTTTTTACTTCTATTAACATTCCTTACTGCTGAGAAATTTGTACTGTCTAAATAATGATGATGATGATAACAATAATATGTAAATAAGGAGATATTTTAATTTCTGAAATTAAAAAATTGTATTTCAAAATCAAAGCAACTTACCTTTGGCCATTTACCACTATGTCATATAATCTTACATTATTATCATCAGTTCTTCTCTGAGATAATTCATATACATGAGAACTATTTCTATTGAAGCCAATGACAAAATTCCTTTTGATTTAATCAAAAGCTTTTTAGATTTTAGAGCTGTGTTAGGACCTACAGAAGTACTGTCTTACTTTTGCCATACACTCATAATTTCTGTTTAAGCTACGGTGCCTTTAGGGAAAATACACTTTTGTTTTGAAGATTGTAACTAGTAAAAATTCTCCATCTCCTGATAAAGTCACGCTGTTCAATTTGCATAGCTTTTAAAATATATTTCCAGTAGAAGTTCATATGATATCAATTCCAATTGTTCATGCAATGCCTTTTTGTGTTGGGTTAAATGCTTCCACTATTAAGTATATCCTCTTCATGCTGTCCCTTGAAGACTGTAACCTAGTTATCTGTTATATTTTATCTTCACTAGGCAAACAGATAGATTGATTTTTATTTTGACTAAAAGAGATGCAGGTATATTTAACAATCATATCTTGATACCATCACAAATCAAGATGAGGATTGATTGTTTTTCACACAACTACATTTCTTTACATTATGCAATCACCTTCAATTTTTCATTTGTGATATCACATTATTACTAGTAATAGTTCATGACCCATGTCAGCTGGATAGGTTAGAGCCATGAAGACTTTTTCTTATAAAATGTTGGCATATTATTAACTATTCAAGATTTGTTAAAAGTCAACAACAGTGTCTCAAGGAGTCTCTTAGCCAACATTTTTTGGCATAAATATATCCATTTCTATGCATCTAGAAATATTTAATAGCTATTTAATTTCTCTCCTACTTGTTACCAGTGGAAAATATTTTGTCTATTCTGTGAAATATGAATGTATCATCTTTCTAGAACACAAATGTTTTTGAAAGCTTCTTTTGCTGCAGACTAATAATTTTACATTTGTTACATAGTAGACTTTTGCCATTGATAGGTACTATTTTATTTTTCTGAACACTATATTTTTAGATCTTGCAGATATTTGCATTCTACTGTTGATGGTTTTTATTCACAATAATCAGTGTCTCATTTTTTCCCCTTATTTGTTCATTTCAAAATATTTGCTTCTGATTGGTACATCATCTGTTTTGAAACAAGGCTTCAATTTTGTTTTATGGTTAAACATCTTTTTTTCCCCTAGTAATCTAAAAGGCGCTTATAAGTAGATCCCAAATATCACTTAAATCTGTCTTTTAAATGCTGTTTTCCTCTCAAACTGCTCAAAGCTGGTTTTGGCTGTATATATGTATATATCTAGTGCACCAGGGGTCACCCTCCCTCAGCATGAGTGATAAATGGAGAGGGTTTGAATGTCACATAGCAGGGCTGGTCCTGTGCCATGAGCGATGAGCCATGAGATCTCAAGAAAGGTAGTGTTTCTCAGTTCTTAGCTCCTACTGAGTTTTGAAATCCTATGAGCTGGGAGCCCCTAACTCAAACAGAGACAAGACAAGATGAAATAAAAATACAGGCTGATATATCACTCCCGAAAGGCTGCTGGCTGTTTTACTACTGGATGGGACTGTAGTTTGTTTGCACATAAAAATGAAGTTAAATTGTATCCACAACTACCTTCATAGCTGCCAGCAAATCAGAAGAACAAAGCCTCTTCTAAAACTTTTGTGAATTTCTTTAAATAATTTCCTAATTAGAAAGTTACCCAGAGATTTCAGAAACTCCAAGGATATTTTACAGGGTAAAATTTCCTGCACATAACTCCTGATTAGCATCCTCCACAATGCAATTTTTCTACCTAGCCATCTCAGATAGATTTTTAAACAGCTGTTCATTCTCTTCCTAAATTAAAACTGGTAGCCTACTGCTGACTCCTGCACACTGCTCCATCTTGTGATTTATCATTTAATATGTTGATCAATAAGTATTTCAAGTTCCTTTTTTTCTACTTTGTCAATAATTTTAGAGCAGATAATGCTATCTTTAGTGTACAATATACACTGCCTGTCCTTTAGTCTTCCTTTCTTCCCTTGCAGGGTATAGCCAGTGGTTTTAACGTTTCAGGGGTATGAACCATTCTGTTGGATATTGTATCAATCATATATAATTCCTCTTTATATGTTAATATATCTAAGATATTTTGTTTGTTACTCAGATTTACATTGGCAATCAGGCTACTAAGTATTTTAATTTTTTTACATGTTTCTTGGTGCCTTATTTCTCTACACACATACTGTTTTGAATGTAAGTTACATGTCTGAGCATATACACAGTGTTCTAGCTGTGGGCAACATCCCTTTTGATACTAATGTGAAGCCTCCCCAGCTTTTTCAACTGGTTTGCCTCCATATGGAAGACCACAAACGTGTCTGTATGATATCTGTTGGATGGGCTTCCACAACTACCAAGTTGTTTTCCTTCATGTTATTTTTAGAAGTTAGATTAAATGAAACATAGAACATGATAACATTAATTTTTTTTCTTTAAAAGCTCAGAGTTTTTTTCTTTTTACCAAGAAAAAGTCATAAAGAAGTTGCGAAATAATTATGTCCTGTTGGTCAATACACAGATTTTCATTTAAGTCATTTCAATTTCTACACAAAAAGCACAGCAATAATAAAGAGGTTGGGGGTGGGGTGATGAAAAGTACAAACAGAAAACTAATACCCCAATCGGGAATAATGGACTTGGCTTGTGAAAGGTTGAGGGATATGTTCAGAGTTTTAGTATATTACAGGAGAAGCACAAATATGTTGAAACATGCTCAAACATATCTATGGATGAACATACAGAGCTTTTTAGCTTCCAGGCTGCCAGCATTCGCAGTAGTTGGCTCCATCTTAAGACAGCTTTACATTGTTAAAGCTTTCCAAGTTTATAAATATCTTGGAATCCATGATGTCCTGCCAATTTCCTTCATTTTCATTCTAGACATCAGTGGTTTCTGGCATAATATTGGTTGTATGAACTGAGGGTCTGTCTACGTATACATAGAATCCATATCCTTCCATCATGTACTTTTATACAGACCCCAGTAATATACACTAAGTCTGAACAGACCAAATCCCTGAAAGTATGGGTGAATTGCATTCATTTTGCAGCTTGAATGAAGTTTGCTAGAAATAGCATTAATAACATTAAATAGGTGATTAGTAATGGTTTGTTTACAGTTACCTCTTCTTGTACATTCTGGACCCTCTACTTGCTAACTCTCTACTTTCTCATTTTCCAGAATTCTATAGACATAGCATTTGCTCCCTGCTTCCCATTTAATCTTTCAGTTCTCATGAACAGTGTTCAAGTACAGACATAGTAAATTTATGTTTTCTCTGCCAAACCCAAGATTCCCTTCTCCCTTGCAGTTGGATTACCAGAGCAGCATACCAGAATTCTTGTTCATTCCTGGAGGGGTTATTAGTATGAGTATGATTTAGCATAAAAATTTAGACTATTGCAAGGCCACATGAAAGCAACTGGTGGCATTTAGCCCACCACTGGACTAAACTGTGTTCCTGAGTGTAGATCAGACATTCCCAGCAGCAATACTGTGAAACTGAGGATGCAGCTCCAGTGTTCAGCAACCTATCTGTGTGTACAGAGACACCCAGCCTGTGCACTCTGTTTGCTTATCTGCCTATTTTGGGATGTCTGTTTCCTGACATACCTGGCTATGCCTTGACAAAGAGCTCGCTATACCTGTGGCCTGTTCCATATGCAGTTGAGTGATACACAGAAAAAGATGGGATAATTCTGAAGAGGAATTCTGGGAATGGACTGCAGCCAGCTCAGTGCAGGCTTGTTCATATCCTCATAGGGTCAGTCTCCTGCTCTGGATTATCTAGAAGTTATACTGGATGAATCTGTCAGAGCACTTGTAGCTGGGAGAATTCACATAGGCAGACAATTAGTACACCTATAATAATCTAATTTTAAAGATATTTTCTATTTACTGTTATAAAATATATTTAAGTGTTGGTCTTCAAGCAGAAGATATGCAGTTCATTTTTATAAATAACTTGATATTTTTTTCTTGTCTATTTTAAATATATGTTACAAAGAGGTCATCAAGCATGGAAAAAGATTGGCAGAGGCAAATACTGCACATGGTGGTGAGTCTAGCAGGAAAAATACAGAATTTTGTGAATAGCAATAATCTTGCTATCAAAGTTTGAAATTATTCAGAATATAAACCATGGAGTCTGTGCTGAAGTCCATAGACATCACAGTACCTTACTCATCTTCCTGACCTGTCATTTCACTGAAATCCTATGTGGCTCTAGTAAAGTCAACTTGTTCTATACTGACTGTCCAGCTAAGCGGTTTCTCAGAGTTTTTCTTTTTCTTGTTCTGGACAGAAATAATTTTCAAGCATCCAAACAGGTCAGTCTCATCAGCTGGTTGGTAACCTATATGTCTACTCTGGTCATTAATATACCACCCTATCTCTTGCATACCTCCCACATGCATGCTGATGTAGGTTCAGTTTCTTTTGTTTCTTCATTCTGTATCTTCTACCCTCATCAAGTCCCTAATATTTTGTCTAACTAAAACAGTGACAAAAAAACCAACCGAGATAGCTTTTATAATGGGAAGAGTGAGTTTGGACTTAACCTTCTTTTTATCTCAACATTTCTTAAATTCTCTTTTCTTGAATTGGTAGATGCATTTTGGAGTGACCATGGAGATAAGGCTGAGAACTGGCATTTATTTGGAAGATGACATAATGGCAAAAGCACCAGGAAAGAAGGAGTAGGTCTAACACTGTGGGATGAAGAAAGAGGTGGCATGAATCACAAAAAGACTGATGAAAATATTCCATAGGCAGATACAAATTCAGGAAAGAGAACTGGGCTGTTTGGGTGAAAGGTTGAGGACTAACAGCTTTTCATCTGTGTTCTGATAGAGCTATTATATTGATCCGTATCAATTTGTCACATTACTTTTTCCTTTCCTTAGTAATAATAGCCTTTCAGATGAACTGACATGCATATGTTAAGAAATTGAGTTTAATTTAAAATGAAAACCTCTAAGCACACCACTTCCTTAATATAAAGCCCATGAACAGGCAGTAACTGCATTTGGATAAACTAACATAAAACTGTTTTCAGCAGGCCCTCTTTACATAAGCACTCCCCAGAAATAAAAGACAATAATTACCAAAACCTTAACTTGTATACAGCAAAAATAAGCTTAAAAAGATGAGCACAGCAGTTAAACATAATTAACTAAGCATTACGTATCTTTCCCATCTATTACTCATCATCATCAGCGTATGTTGACAAGATGTGGGTATAGAGAGAAGCAGCCAATCTATCCTTTGCTTGCCTTGAGCCAGTGCCACAGAAGATGCAAGGTGGAGACGGGCTGCGTGCAGGTTACCTGTACTGCATTACAAACTCACTCTCCTGGGTCCAGCCCCGGAGATAGTTACCATTAAACTAACTTCAGTAACAGTGCGTGCTGCATAGCATGTCACAAATATATAGAAGAACTTCGCCATTTTGGGACTGAACAGATAATTAAGATGACATTATGTTACCTTATTAGATACAAAGGCCTTTTTTCAGACAACTTCAGGGCTTACAGTCTTTTAGGTGAAAATCTTGCTGTTTTATTGGCCACAATGTAGAAATATTTCTCCTTGTTCTCTCTCCCATGAGCCAAAACTAAAACTGAGTTAAGTCAATGAGAGCTCTTCAATGACTCACATAGGTTGCAGTTCATGTCCTAAGAGAAAACAATTGACATCTTTTTGAAAAAAAAAAGTAAAAAAAAAAAAGTTGTTTGGACGCCTGTACTTTAAAAGCAGCGACCTTTGTGGGTCTTTGTTTGATCTCTAATATTTCAGCCATCTATTAAAAGCCACAATTCAATATTATGGTCAATGTAAACCTGCAGGGGACAGTGAAATAAATTATATAGGATGCACTTATATTTCAACAATAGCATTTCACTACTTTTTCTGATATATTTTTATATTACAAACAGGTTCCTCAATTTAAATCAATGATTTCACTGGTTTTATTCACTATTTGTAGTTTGATATCAGCATACGCATAATAATTTTGTAATCAGATGTTTTAACATGTGTTTTAAAGTGAACATTATGTATAATATAATATACATAGATGTCTGTATATACATAGAGGAGGAGTTTCTTATTATTGTCAGGTTGAGTTAATGTTCAGCCAGGGATTACGCTGTTTGATGTAGAAGCAAAGAGACGTGAATGTTTAATTCTCCATTAATCTTCTCCTTTCCATAATGAGCAAAGGTGTAAATATTAACACCTCTGATTTTCAAGCATTATTTTAAGCTATCATCTATAGATTCACTTTCATAAAGGCAACATGCTTTAAAATAGAGCTACTTTGCCCTTAGTGAACAATTTGGTTTGAATCTTTGATTTACTCGTGTTTTTGTTTCCAAGCGTTCTGTTTCTGAAATATTTTTGACTACAGCACAAATTCTAATGTTAGAAATGGCATCTCTGGAATTGTTAAAAGTTAACAGATTAATATTTGTTATTATTTGTTTGCATAGTTTTCACTTCACAAATTATTTGTTGCAGCCTTTGTATTGTTTTTCTGCTTGTAATTGACAGCTTTATAATACCTAGGGGCATATTTGAGGTCTCTTTCTCTTTTCAAACACTCTTCTCTATCCACAGCAATGGCTGTTTTTCTTTGTTTCTTTGCTGTCTGTGGAAAGCAGATCAGAGAGTGTTACCGAATGTGGTAGAATATTGCATTCTGTTACAACTAGCAGTTTACTTAAGCTTTGTAACTAAGCATCCTGTAAAAGCAAAATGCAATTGCCCTAGCAAATTCAATGTTTTCATAAATCATGAGGAAAACTTTTAAGGTTGTGAAAACCTGAAATATTTGTATCCACTTTTTAATTGTTGATGTGCTGATGTCAAGCCACCATGCAGTGTATTTTTAGTAGCTGTCCCCATGACTAGTTATGTGTAGAAATAAGAAGTAAGGGGTATCACTTCTGGCAGAACTGGAGTGAATTAGAAATTCTTTTTTCAAGACATTTTAAAATATTCACTTTTTTAACCTCCTTTAAATCTACCTCTTGCTATATTTTTCAACTGTAGGGATTTAATGCATGATGCCTACATATGTGTACATAATATTCTCTACCTTTTGTCTTTAATATTCCTCAGTTTTTAATTATTAAAGATAAGTATTTGAATTATAAATATTCTAGTTATACAGGAATAGGCAAAGCAGGCACATACCCTCAGGCAAAATTCTTCCATTATCCATAATCCTTCTGCCTCCTGCCTCCATTTCTCTACCTCCTATCTTTATGTCGTCTCAAAAAACACAGAGGCATTCTTTTAAACTAACCTTCTCCTCCCCACTTAAACCATAGAAATCCCTTCTCAATATGTATAGGGGCCTTTTCCTTGAAGTGGGATGTCATACTTGTCCTCAATATAATAAAGTGCTATCTTCAAGGCATTTCTGCATCCAAAACACTCCCCAGAAACCTGCCTAGTCCTCCCATCTAACCAGTCTGAATGTCACAAATCATAGCACAGAAGCTGCTTTATAGTGAATCATTAACATTGTCAGGAATGAGTTGGCAAGGAAAAAAAAAAAAGCTTTCCATTAGAGAACTGAGGGAGAATATACAAATGACAGCATTGTCATTTCTCTTACATTGTTTTATAAAGTGCACAACTGATTAGGAAGAGTTTATTACTGAATATATATGCTGTGTATGCATACATGACAATTTTGTTTTCATCCTGTTCTGTTTATAAGTATGTATGGATGTGCTTTAGATGAACTGTCCTACTTTAGATTTTTGAATTGTATGAATAAGTTTCATTATGTGCCAAGACTTCCTAGCCTTAACAAATATATTTGGAAGCTAAGAGCTAAAAAATTGCAAGGTTATTTTTAATCTACATAAAGATTAATAAAGATATTCCAGAATCCTCTTAGGCAGCTTCTAAAAGGTCCTTTAGAATAATATTTCTTGAGCATAGACTCTGTTATCTGATTACAGCATGAAGGTATGTAACTCCGGTGTAGATGCTTACTTGTCAATTTTCCTGTTTGGCACAGCTTGAATAGGATAATGTACACTTATAACATGTAATACAATTAGTTCTCTTTTGAGCATCAAATATTGTAAAGAAAGTCATTTTGATCAATACATGTGATGCTTTTTATATAAAAACCTAATATATTTGTGTTGTAAATTAGGTTTTTTTCCCCTTCATATCTTAAAAGACAATTGCATGGAATTATACATGGCTTTGTTGTTCATGGAGATAAAAACGTGTCAAATCATCAGTGGCAAAAAATATGTGAGGATATACAGTATACACCTCAAAAAAGGAAGACTGATTTTCAAAGAACAAGCTAATTTGCTTTGACAAGACTGGTAGCTTTCTTTAAATAGTTGTAAATACTAATGAAAAGTATGCAAAGCAGACAATACTCCCCAGAATTTCATGTGAACTTATGGAAACAATTTTAGCGTGCTTTTTATTTTCTTAGATGGTCAGATGTACAGTTAGGTCATTCCAGTTACTGGTTTGGTGAAAACCTGGAGGAGGTAAAACATTTCATATGAGTTTTGGATTTAAGTGTGACAGTGAGCTCAGGCTCTGGCTGTATGCTGCGTAGCAGTTGCCAGCCAAAAACAACAATTTCCCAAACATTCAGTCTCCTACTGGTATTTAGGTGTGGCTTGATTGACAATATTACATAGGCAAAGGGTATCCGTTTTTTTTTCTCCTCTCAAATAGGTTGGTTGTGCAAGAGCTGCTTCAGACAGAACAATTTGCATGGTATCCATCAACACAGAAACTACCTCCTGCACAGAGGATCTGCCAGGAATACACAGGCTCCAGAGCACTGGGAAAAGTGTGATATCCAAGACATGTCAGTCTAATCATTATAATATTTGGTACATGATGTTGCCACAGAAATCATTACAGTTTGACTCCAAGTAGATTTGAGGTGCTGGACAAAACCAGTTTCTGTCCAGCTCTCTAAGGATGCGGCAGAAGGGATCTTTTTTAAATAGAAGGATATGAATGCTAACAATAACTCTAATAAAAGCAACAATACAAGAATGAGCCTTTTGCTTTGAACAGTATTTGTATCTTGGTAGATACTTGTATTAGGGGCTTGATCTAATGGCTACCTCAATAAGTTCTCTGAGAACTGCATGAAGCCCTAAAATTAAGCCTTAAAGGAAACTGGCATAAGGTAGTTATTATATACTTGTTTCTTATATGAATCCTTCATCTTTCTCACAGGAGATGAAACTGCTTGAGCCAGAGCCACTAAATACAGGCATTTTATCTGGCAGTAAGACTTTAAATAGAAATATACCAGAAAAGGAAAGGAGGCAGAACAAGATCCCAAACTCCATCAGCTCTCTGAGACAGCATAAGAGGCACGTGGAAGAATTCTAACTTAAACTGACAGTAAGATTTTCCCTGAGCTGACATACTATTTGCTTGATCAAGAAAAAGAAATAAAGATGAGGAAAAAAAGGAAGCTCAATGTGATTTACAGACTGTTCATAGAGAACTCTGCCTGATAGAAAAAAAAAAAAAAGAATGCATGTGTTTATATACACGCATATAATCAAGTATATATTAACTACCAATAAAATTAATTTTAAAAAATAGTTGGAGGCCATCTCAATGAAATAACTCTGATACCGATCACAGGAAATATTTTTCTTTACAGAGTGATATTGCTAAAACATCTTTTTCTACATGTGTACATAAGAAAGTATATTTCCCCTAGAAAAACAAGGTAGGTTTTTTTTCTCCTATATTATTAGTCCTGAGTACAAGGTGAATTTTATCAGAATGCTCCACAGTTACTCAGAGAACGCAGTCAGGTTATCAGGAAGACAGGCAAGCTAGGTATTAAAGTTCACTGCTTGGCTAATTCCTTAGAGCCTGACCTAGATCAGGTCAAACATTCTTGGTTCTCACTTAAAGATGCTGTACAGGTTAAATACAATAACCTCAACTGTTTTTCATTTGGCTCACTAGAACACATTATCAGTAGCAACTATCTAAATTTCAGAAATAAAATTTGAAAGAAATAGTAGTGAAGTGAGCATGGTGACAGTGAACAAAAACTTTCTCCTCACCCTCCCATGCCCAAACTTCCTCCCCAGTGATTCAATTTCTAGGTCTTTCTGCATCAATTAAAAATGATGCAAGACTGAGTCTTGAGTTTTAGTTGAGAAATGCAAAATATTTCCTAATCATCATATGGATAACATTCATGTTATTCATGGACAGAATAACCATTCATGCCCACATCTTCATTCCTACCTCCCCTTCCTAAAATAGTAGCATCAGTCATGAAGAGAGATGATAAAAATGAATAATAGGTGTCAGCAGAAAGAAGGAAAATATTGTAAACACATGAAAACAGATGGCTCAAGTACCCACTGGGAAAATATACTCTGTACGTGACACTGGGCAAATTGAATAACATAGAAGGGCCACCAGCACTAGAGCAAGAAGACAAGAGGCAGAGAATAGAAAGGAGGATGTTGAAAGGCATGATTTCTGTCTGTATGGTTTGTCTGTACAACAAATTCAGTACCAGAACACCATACATATGTGAAAGCCTTTAATAAGCCAACTTTCAGTGAGATGGAGGTAATTCTGTGCACATCAGTTATCCAGTCATGGGGAGTCTGAATGTAACTGAAATCACAGAATGACTTGCAAGTTGATTTAGAATTCAGAGCAGGGGAGAACTGCTGAATAGGGAAGCAGATTTGGGCAGAGGAGAGTGGTATGGATAGGCATCAGAGGGACAGAGGAAGGAATAAAGATGCATCTTTTTTTAGAATGTAAATTCTTCATAAAAGCAGAGATCGGTCCTGTCTTTGCTCTTGTATAGTATACAACATAGCTTAACCAGACATCTGATACAGATAATAGTTTTCCACAGAATTATTGCTAGTGTAATTAAAGATTGTGTTAGGAAAGCTTCATAATGACACATTTCACTCAGGATTTATATTCTGGAACTTCTTAAAAACTGAAAATACTGGGTTTTATAAGATAATAACTACACAAACAGATATTTCATTCATTCATTTTTATTATTGTCTTGAGATAAAAACAAGCTTTATATTTTTGGAACCTACTATCTCATCAGAAAACCTAAGTCCATGAAAGATTTATTTCCAAAATGTCTAGGTGATTATCGATCTACCGTAATGCTTTCATGTATATGCTGATAGCTGACAGAAATATTCTTTATTTTGTATTTACTCAGTGGGGCTTTATGTGAAGGTGATGTGGGAGATGCCATTTATAGACATAGTATACCATTCATTTACCAATTAGACATTACCTGGTACATGGAAAGGTAATCTGAATATCAGAATGCAGTCACAGTGTAATTTGTGTAATGTGTGCTGCGCAAAATAAATAGAAATTTTACCTACAGAATGAAAGAAAAAAAATGCCTCTCTGAATTTTTTATGACAAAAAATAAAGTCTCCTACCATGCCACTTTTCTCCCTAAGGGTAAGGTCGACCTAAAACACCACCAATATATTTTCAGAGGGAAGGTTGCCAACTTATTGTCAGAGAGAATTAGTAAGAAGAAATATGAGACTTTGCCACCAAGATTAAAGGACCAGTAGAAGAAATGGCAAAAAGAAAACAAAACATCCCCAAATCACATGAACATTGGATCATCTCCTTTAATTATTCTTTTCTTCTTTCACCTAAGAGAATTTCTTCTCAGCTATTTTTGTGAAATTTGGTAGCTCTGATTTCAAAGTGTGCAACCATTTTATTCTAACCTCATCTAGAGTGAGCCTCCAGTATTTAAATTCCATTTTGCAAGTCTAAATGATTCTAAAGATGTAGAGAATCTCATTTTCAAAAAAACACCACCATATAAGCAAGCTCTAAGCCCTCATTAGCCATTGAAATAAGTATCATGACTTAAAAAACATTGCTGATAATAAAGATGAACTCACTGGAAGTAAACAGAGCTGTAAGTCATTAAACAATTTTGTAAGGGTGAACAAGAACAAATAAAATAAGAGCATAAGTAATTGTCATAATGCACAGAAATGAACAGATGAATTTTTTTTGCAATGTATTAAATATATGCAGGAGCAAATGATCAGTTAATCATGACTCCTTATGTATCTATTACCTCTTATTCTCCACTGGGATGTCATTTCCAGTCAAACCCCAGCGCTAGTCTCCATTGCTCATTTACTGCACTTTCATGTAAAAGCGTTTGTTTTGAGCTGAATTTGATTGTCTATGTAAAATATCATGATTCTTTTAGATTTGTAAGAAGGACATTTGACATCCAAGTCCCCAATGAAAATTAATGTATTTGTGTAAATAGCACCAATTACATAATTACTATACTGCTTAGCAGTTGTACAGACTGAAAAGCAAACAATAGAGTAACAGAAGAATTTAGAAGCATAGATTTTCCCTTTCATTCCTGGGTTCACAGTTCAGAAATATGCATTTTTGACTCCCCAAAGAGAAGAGAAGAGCTAGTTGCTTTTTCTTATTTTGTTTTGTTTTGTTTTGCTTTCCCACAGGAATGGTAAAGCAGAGTAGAGTAGGCCAGAGAATGAGGTCTGTGGTGTGCTGCTGGCTCAGTCAGATATCCATGTCAAGTCCCTTCATTACCTCATTCCTCCTACATTGAGAAGAAGCCAATGTAAATTATGAAATGAAAAATATGTGGTCTTTCAAGTTCAGAACCCCTTGCATGGACGTTGCATCAGCCATTCATCCACCAGTGTACACTATTTCCTCAAACTAGGCATTTTGAAGAACCTCTTAGGAAAGTGTAAAATACAACTTCGATAGGTAAAAGGTCCAGAAAGTTGCATTTTGCAAATGTTCCCCCTTCTGTCTCTCTTGGTTTTCTTTATTATTTGCAAAAGGAATCTCATCTCAGATGCAGCATCTGTTTTTCAATAAAGTCCTGCTTTTTACCCAATTTTCCAGCTGGATTGACTGAGGCAAAAGGAGGTCAAGTGACTTGCCAAGGTCAGATGGCAATCCAGTGCTTTACCAAGGATTAGAATTTAGGAACCTCCTGATTAATAGAACAAATAACCTCCATGCACCAAATCCTCATGGGATGGGGAAGTTACAAAACTGGGTAGGATTAACAGAAAGGACTTGTCTGCTTGGGTAAGCAAAACATACCCAGCACAGAAGAGATACAAACATTTTCAAGTTGCTGAGGCATAATACATGCATGCTTGTGTTATTTGTGGAGGTCTTTAAAAGACCAAGAAAAATTACTTAAAAATAGAGTAACTCATCCCATTCCACAATTATAATTATTTAAAGGATCTCAGCCACAGGCACTGGAGATTTGCCCTGCAGAAAGTCCTGTCTCCTCACAAAAGGGCACTTTGCTCAGAACAGCAAATAAACAAACATTCCAGACATGCCTTATGTTCCAGCAGCAGCACATTTTAAACAAATCTTACTAGTTACAGAGCAGAAATGGAAACTGTCTGTTTTGATTTAAATCTGTCCCTGAGCAATTTCCATGAGTTAACACAGCAGAAGTACAAGCACAGGAACAAATAAACAAACAAACAAAGAAACTTGAGCTTGCATCTAACGACTAAACCACCACCAGTTTCCAAAACACAATCACAGAACTGTCCATTCCTGCACCACAATTAGCAGCAGCTTACAATGGAGGCAAACCACTCCACCCCAGCGAAGGGAGAGGGCGTTGAAATGCTAATTGCACACAAAACTTCGGTGGTGCTGGTGATTAATATACTTATTGTTAAACTTGGAATGACAAAGAGTATAATATAGCAGTGCTTTTGTGTCCTCTGGCTGTTCAAAAGTGTCTCCTTGCACTTTCTTTGAGTGCCAGAATTACTCAACTTCATTTTACGGTTTTCACTTGCACTGAATAGACAGGAGAAGTGGAAGAAAAGCTATTGAAGTATTTTAAATTATTTTAAATTACGCAAAATAGGTAGGTTTTTTTGCTTGTTTGTTTTTGTTTTTGTTTAGGAAACCTGCAGTGAGGATGATAGAGAGAATACTAGGATATGTTCTCCTAGGTGAAAAAAGAATGGAAGAAGACCTGGAGTTCATTTTAATCATCAGGATCCTTGTTTCTCACTTTTTCAACTTTACTCAAGACATATTTATTCACTCAAGGCAACTCATTCATATATACAACAAGATCTCTAGCACAACAAGAATGCATATATTTAAGAAAATGAACACCAAATTGACTTTTACTGGTTGCAACTATATGCTTAACATTAAACATCTCTTGAAAATTCTTTTCTGAGCAAAGCAATGTTTCATCTTTCAGGATCAGGCTTTCAGAGGCAAATAGCTGCAGAAAGATTTTCAAGGGAGAGGATTCTCATTCCCTCTGTAAAGCAAGCTCCTAATTCATTTCTGTGTAACACATGAGAATAAAGAGCGTAATCAGTATTTACAGATCCCTGCTATGTGTCTGTGGCTACGTTATTATATATATTTAATAGCTAAGTCAAAGGAGGCTACTATAGATCAAAGGTACTGAGGGTCATGGTTTAGAGGGAAATGCTGGTAACAGGTGGGCAGTTGGACTGGATGATCTTAATGGTCTTTTCCAACCTTGGTGATTCTGTGATTCTATAATGGATTCCATGAATAAGATTTGGTAAAGACAGGACACTCAGTTTATCTGTCAGGAAACTTAAGGTTGCTGACCTCAGACTGAAATGCCTTGTTTCTTTGCCCATCACAATTGTCATTAGCTGTTTACGATGGACAGTAAAATTTATTGGCTGTATATTAAAATCAAACAAGTAAACAAACACACCTATGTAATAATCAGTAGTCAGGATACTGTGATTAACGTAGCTTCTGCAGCAAGGCCTTTCTGACTTTTAAATATCATCTGATTACCAGAATGAGAAGAAGGAATACCAAAGCAGGGCTAAGAAGTATTGTTTCTGCTCAACTGGATGGACAGCCATGGAGGAGGAGGAAGAAGATGATAAATAAGAGCCCATGAAGCTCCAGAAAGCTGAGCTCTGGTAGCATAGCTCCAGGGTACAACAGCAGTAGAAAGCAGAGATTGCTGGAATTAGCTTTAAGTAATCAATTTGGAAAACATCTGTGATTTTAACAGCTGGTTCAGTCAAGCAGGACTACACAAATGCAGCACGGTATGTCACAGGAAGTAGTATTAATTTGTTTAAGTTAGTATCTATTCAAAAGTTTACTCACTCTCCTTGGAAATGAGATATGAGACTTAGATCCTTTAAAAGAGCTACTATTCATTTACTTCTTCAGATTACTGAAGAAAAATTAGGCAAAGAGCAAAACATAACATCAGTATTCCTATTTCCAGGATCACTAAATGACGATTTGGCTTTACACATTTTTTTCAGGGTTGCATACTGCTAAAAGAGATTGCCATTTGTATCCAACTTTCTGGAACAGATTTTTCTTCTAAATATACTGTCCTCCACAATGATGCACATCCTGACTCAGTGAGGAGTAAACAAGACGTTCAAAACAGGAGAGCTGGAGCAGGTATTGGTTCCCTCAGCACAAGTTCCAAGTGCCATTTTATATCATCCCCAATGACAGATTTGGCACAGGATGCATCAAAGATATGATCTTCTGAAATGACAGGTGAAGTAATCCTTGGCATCTCAAGCACACGTATGTACTTAAGTTCACTTTATCTGTATATACTTCATAAAAGTAACTATATGAGAAATATTTTCAAAGGAGACAGGTATTTCAAAGGAAGGTGTTTAGAACCTAATAAGAAGCACAGTTTCTGCAGCATCATATCCTCTGTGTTGCATTTTTTAGAATGAACCCTACCTCAAACAACTCTGTATCTAGGAGATGCTATTTCTGTGTCATCTGCTTGAGTTCAGAGTCTTCCTGTATTGCAGTAACGGAAAGTTCAGATGGTGCCACTGGTATCTTTCAAACTGTCCAGATTCACTTCCCTAATAGACATGTTTAAGGCTCAATCTATGTATCACAAGCAGAATCACAGCTTTAAATAAAATACAAAACTAACCTCTGTCCAAAGCGACAAATTAAAATCCAGTCCTTCAGCTTATGCAGGCCTTGAAAGTCCACTGATTGAGGCCTTGAAAGTCCACTGTTGACCTAAGAATATGTGTGTCTCAGACCCACATCTAATGAGCAACAGGAGAAACTACTGTCTAAATGCAGTGGTGTAACATGGTGGGAAGCACAACACTGACAGCAGAACAGCAAGATCCCAGGCTGCAGTGAGTGAGCATTTGCTCAAAAGCAACAGCTGTGGGCACAGAAATAAGGGAAAAAAACTGCTTCCCTCCAGAAGGCCTCACTTTTGCAGCGATCTCCAGAGGGATGATACCCTTGCCTCCAGTACCAATCCTTAAATGAGGTCTGGCAAGGGGTGGATCCTGGTTTCACCCCTTCTGATCACTTGGAAAACTACTTCATGGGATATGTACAGCAGAAGGGAAGATACACAGTACAGAGATAAACCATCTAAAGAAACAAGTGGAGAATTGAAAATGCTGATGAAATAGTATGAATTAAATACTTTCAGACCCTTATAAAGTGTTTGATTCAATTTTCAGTAGTAGATACAGTGTGTGCTTCTTCCAGTGGAAAAGTTGCTACTGTTCATCTATTTAACTGCTGGTTCATCTATTTGACTGCTGGTTCATCTATTATGAACCAGCAGTCCCTCCTTCTGGTTCATAGGTATCCTAGTACCATTAAAAGGCACAGGCTAAATCTTCTGCTATCATTATTTCAGCATCTCTGGAAATCACGTGTAATAGCTGAGTCTTCTAGAAAGCACAGCACACAGGAAGCGCAATCAGCTCTGTGCTTAAGTGTCAGACAGATCAGACTCTGCTGCATGTTGCCGTAATATGGAATACTGATAAAACCAGGACTGTACCTTTACTTTATAGATACCTTAAATTTATCTTGAAATATTTGAAAGCAGCCCCAGGACTATTTTTTTCATTGCACTGGTTTATACTGGATCCTGTGGGAAGGTTTGTTAATAGCCAAAGAGCAGCAGTGCTGCAACCATTGCCTTCTTCTCTGGTGGTGATCTGGGACTGCACTAGCCTACACTGGAGGACTTCACAAGTGGGGAGGCTTGCCCAATTTCTGGTCCTTTGGTGGCAGCTGACACAAGGAGCTGAATCAGAAGAGACAAACCGATCCATTTGTAAATGGTAAAGTGACATTTTCTGACTTGGCTATTGAAGTAAAAGGGACACTTCTTTTTAAACAACCTTTTTTTTTTTTTTTCAGTTGCTTAGAAATGTGTGAAAACATCAGTATGTTGGGGTAATCTTTTCCTTGGAAAACGATCTTGGATTCACAATTTTTTTTTTTTCACCAGAAGATTTCAAGACCAACTTGGTTGTTTTTATGTTTGAGAGAGTCTTGTTTCGCCATATTTTTTAAAAAATAACCTGTATTTAGTTGAGAATATAGGAACAAGTAGCTTGAAGAATATGAAAGGAAGGGTGCTTGTAGATAAATAGGATGAACTGATGTAAAATATGCAGGAACTGCTGAAAGCCAGGGTTTCTGAAGGTGATAAGACTAGAATGATGACACTAGGATGATGAAGAAGTGGTAAGCAGATGTCTGGCACAGTGACAAACAGGAGAAAACACAGACCAAGGAAGAGATTAGTCTTGGTAGACAGAAATGTTGAAGTCCTAAAGCATTCTAGAATCTCCCTCTCTGGAGATATTTAAAACCCACTTGGACACTTTCCTGTGTAACCTATTGTAGGGAACTTGCTTTCACAGGGGGTTGGACTAAGTGATCTCCAGAGGTTCCTTCCAACACTTACAAATCTGTGATTGTGACTCTCTGATTTCCCAAAATGTGGAAGTGAATTTCTGTTTATGGCAAATATTTATTGAACAATAACCAAAGCATGCCAAACACCTACCATGCAAAAGAGGACAAAAGAGTAGCAGGATAACTTTCTGTGGTACTGGAGCATGGTCCTCCATTGCACTAGAAGTTGATGAGAGAGATAAGTAGGTAGAAAGCTGTCTAACTGACCAATCTTGATGTTAGTATGATGTGATATGATGACATTTGTTTTTCTGTTATCTAATGAAGAAGTACTCAGAAACCTCATAAAAATTGCCCTCGTGAAACTACTCACTCCTGCTGACATGTCCAAGATCAGTTATGCGATTATAGTCAATCAAATAAACTTCTGTTTTGTGATATAGTCATTAACAGTGAAGTCTTCCTCTATGTTTCCATGGGGCTGTGTATCACACAATGTACTGGTAAGCTTTACTCTCAAAGAAGGGATGGGTTTAGAAGTCCAAAAGGTAAGGATGCCCTAGAGATGCCCTAAAGGCAGTTCTTCATACAGTATACAAGATATCATACAGCAGAAAAACTTGGCAGCACAAGTACTCCTTGATGGAGTCTAAAGAATCAGATAAATTTAGTGTGGTAGATAGCTCTACTCTAGGGAGGTTGAGGCTTAAGATATTAAGGATCCTATTTTCTGCAGAATGGCTCATTTACTGTATGTATATCTTGTAATGAATAAGAAAATGAAAAAAAATCAAAAATAAGGTAACTGATCCAAATAATTTCTCTTTCTGTCTCTGTTCCCAAACTCAGGTTTTGTAAAGCTGGCTACTGCTTGTGTGTTTCTCATTTTATGATGCTTAGTCTGACATTCAGGGGCTGATTGAATAATATATATAACGATAAATAAGTATTGAGACCATCCACTGAACAATAAGAATAAAAACTATATTGAATCACTACTCATTAAGTGAGCATCCGTCTATTCTGTGAACTGAATGAGGCATCAGTACTAGTGAAAAATATGATGGCATCCTATTATTAAAGACTTTATCTTACTGTATGCAAGGAAGCCAAATTAACATAGTGTACTTTGCCTTAATTATTTTAATTTTTCTCTCATTGAAGATTTTGACTTTTCAGCTAGAACATTCTTTTGCCATTGTTGTATATGTATGTTAAACAAAAGTAATGGTCCTTGACTATACAATCTGAGATACACTGCGGAAGGTGACTATAAACTGTCTAGGTGGGTTCACTATTTTATATTTCATATTCTATATAAGATGTTTTTCTCCTTAAAATAGATAAGGAAAATTATTTCTGATTCTTGCAAATAGGTGCATAAGGATATGATTAAAATTTTTTGAAAGGGAAATAGTTGTGACATCATAGTTTGAAAATGAACAAAATTTAGTAAGAAAATTTCTGCTTTTTCCTTTTCTAAAAAAAGATAAAAAAAATCAAGCATAAATTCTACAACTATATATTAATCCCTTATTCACTGTGACAGGCAAGAGAACATAGATATAGTAATCGACCAGTCAGGCATCTAGTACGCACTGGGAGTCATGAAATAGATCTCAGCAGGCTGAACGCTGCACACCCACGCATTGTACAATGCTGTGATTACATTAGGTAGGTGGTTCAGGAAACAGTGAATTTCAGATATGCGGGAGTCCTGTATAATGTGTGGTGGGATTTGCAGGATTTTGTTCGGACACATCCTATAATCGTATGCCTGGTATAATGTCTGATTGGCTTGCGTTTTGGTCCACTGAGAATCCAGACCCCTTAGAAAAATGGTATACTTTCTGCAAAAACCCTGGGTCTTTATAATATATTCTAGATTTTAGAGAATCCATTTCAGGAGAAATAAATTAATTGCAGCTGATTACATCGCGCTCTCTCCATTTCTGACTGAAACCAAAGCAATTTATGAGTCACATTTTTATTGCATGAAATGTAAAACATCTATAGAACGAAAGTAAGTTATAAAAGAACTGTCTATAACCTTATTTCACCTTTAATAAAAAGCAAACAATTATTATCCCATACAGGCAACATCATACTTGTGTTAGTAGTATTTTGTCTGAATATTATTGGTAAAGCTCATCAGGATTGTTAACAATGTCATCCAATGGACTGCTCTTCCCCACATTTGGTCATAACTTGCTGCTTTCGGGTATTTTATAGGTTCACCTGTGTTATGGTAATTATATCTTACATTCATGCAGTATATTTAAATAAAAAACCTGTGTTACTTATGATGTTACTTATGACACCTGGAGTACTGTGACCAGTTCTGGGCCTCTTGGTGCAAAAAGGACAGGGATCTCCTGGAAAGAGTCCAGCATAGGGCTACAAAGATGATAAAGGGCCTGGAGAGCACCTGTCATACGAGGAAAGACTGAGCAACCTGTGTCCATTCAGCCTTGAGAAAAGAAGTCTCAGAGGGGATTTGATCAATGTCTGAAAATATCTAAGGTGTGGGAGGCAAAGTGACAAGGCCAGACTCTTTTCAGCAGGGCGTGGTGATAGGACAAGGGGAAATATCCACAAACTGAAGCATAGGAATTTCCGTACAAATGTGTGTAAGTGACTTCTGTGATTCTGTGATGACAATCATAGGCACTGCTTTGTAAGAAGAAACCCTGACTTGGAGTACCTGCAAATAATTTCATGGGAGTATATAAAACTGAACACTTTGTGGAGTCACTCCCAATGTTACCAGCTAGTGACCCATACTACTTTTTGCACAAAACATTCTCCATGTGGATTCACTTCAGCAGAGTACTGTCTCTGCCATTCTCTCCACATTAACATGGGATAAGTTAAGCTGAATTTTCACAATTCTAGTCCTGAATCAGAACTGTCAGATCTTATTTTTTTTATAACTGATTATATTCTGCTTGAACCTCTAAGTAAAAAGGATTGGCAAATTTGTTTCTTTGTAGAAGGAATCTTCAAAAATATACTTTTCTGTAGGTTTTATCCTTCAGTTAAGTGAGTCTGTTGATCCTGGTTGCCTAGGTAGCTGCACCTCTGTTTCATTGTGAATTGCAATAATTTTTCTTCAAGACAAGAGGTCTAGATCCTTTTCACAGAATCACAAAATTGTAGGGGTTGTAAGGGACCTTGAGATATGATCAAGTCCAGCCCCCCTGCAAAGCAGGCCCCTACAGCAGGCTGCGCAGGTAGGCGTCCGGGTGGGTCTTGAATATCTCCACAGAAGGAAAATCTACTGCCTCCCTGGGCAACCTGTTCCAGTGCTCCATCACGCTTATTGTGAAGAAGTTTCTTTGCATATGGGTGTCAAAGTGCCTACACTCCAGTTTATAGCTATTCCCCCTTGTCTCTTTTGTAAAAGATGCAAACAGGAAAGATAAGTATGTACATGTGCAAAGCATCTACAGGAGTCTTTATGCAACCTTAGACATCGTGTCAGAATTTATGTTAGTTCTCAATGGGTTGACCAAATAGCACTTGTTTTTCCTTTTTCTTCAACAGATTTGTTCAGGGAGATTTTGCTTAGGACAAGGGATTTCCAAACAGCCTGTTTTCATGACATCACAGAGAGAACTGACAAAGGCTTATTCCAGTGTATAAAAATCCAAAATTGTAAAGAGTTGGATCAGGTGCACATCAGAAATAGTTTTCCTAGGAATAAAGAAGTGCCTTGTGTACTCCCAAATGTAGCTTACTAATTATTAGTTGTTCATCTCTTCAAAACAAGCTACTCTTTTCTCTTTAAGCATTAAACAAATAATACTGTTATCTTTTACGGTATCACTGGATTGTAGATGTAGCATGATGTTTTGATTAGTGTACCATTTCACACATCTCAGAGAACTATTGTCTCAGATTGTCAGAAGATATCACTGGAACTATTTACAAATCATAATTGATAGGTTATTGTTATATTTTTGCAAAGGTTGGCAACCTCCAAAATTAAATATTCATGAAAGTTTAACATAAATGTATCATTTTACCTGTCTTCTGCAAGCTGGCAGAGTCCAGATTCTCCTATATTTTACTCATAGGAGTAGGAAGAGACTCTATGTTGAGGGCTACTTCTTCTGTGGATTCAACATAGCACACCTATGGTAAATTGGGGCATATTTGTTGAAACCTTTTTTTATGAATTAAAGATATGCTTTCCTATGATGAAATACACAGAAACAAGCATGGCAAGACATAAAAGTCTGACCAGAGGCTGCAAAGAAAAGAGTTATCTCCTGGTCAAAAAAAGGACCATTGTTATCTCTCCTATAAATAGAGGTGTGCAGCACAAGAATGCTGAGTCAGCTCCAAAAAAATAATTTTTTCATCATCTTGGCTCAGAAAAATGGAACTATGGGTAACTCTGATAGAGTTCAGTAGTGTCATGGTTTTGTGACGTTTGGTTTTCGGTATTCCACATCATAACATCATGTGGGGCACTGGTAGTTTAACTGTTAATACTCAAGTTCTGGGTACCTGCCCAGAAGAGAAGAACAACTACATTCCCCAGGGGACTTTGCAGTCACAGAGTGGAGGTATAACTCCTAGCAAAGTCATCGGATGCACTCTTCTTCATCTGCTCTTCTTCGTCGGCTCTCCTCCCATCTCCCTGCTGCTCAGCTGGACTGCGCATCTCACCTCAGTGTTGTGGTGAGGTCCCTTTCTATCCACCTTTCGGACACTCTTTCTCTCATTATATTTGATTTATTAGCTTCAATTTTTATTATATTGTATTATAGTGTATTATCTTACATTCCAAAAATATATTTAGTAAATGAGTTTGTTTCCCCTCAGATCATTGCCGCTGTTTTTAATTATTTTGGGGTCCCCTGTTCCCTTTTTCTGGAAGCACAGATTTTGCAAAATACCTCCACCCCGCTAGTCATGGAACTGGGCCAAACCAGCCTGTAAACCACTGACAAGTAATAAAGAATTAGATTTAGAATTAGAATTAGAATTATTCTAGAAAATCTTTAAAAATTGAAGGTGTAAAGGTGTTTATGCCTGTTTCCCTCCAGAGCTGGGATGGAGTGTGCCTTCCTAATTTCTTTGACTTCAACTTTGAAACAAATTTTTAAGAATGTGTCCCATCACTGGCTTTTCTGGGTATTTGAAAATCTGGCCACTAAGTGTAGATATCTGAATAGATTCCAAGCTCTGTCAAACATCTGACCCTTTATTTCTCTCCTTTTGCTCTGTACATTTTATTTGACTTTTAAGCTTCTTTACCTTTGTTTTTCCATCCTTCAAAACAACATGCAATAAGCAACAACAAACACACAGGCATGCACAATTCCTTTTTTTATCCCAACTATGTTAATGAGAGGAACTAATACAAAATTTAAATTAAAATATTCTGAATCTCAGAAGTAAGGTGTGAATAAACACCACAAGCCTAAGGGAGAAAGAAATCCTTTAAAACTAAGGTATCTTAATTGATTCCATTGGACCTAGGCTAATTTACATCAACAAAAGATTTGACTTGAAATGATTACACGCCTTATCTGAAATCATTCAGCACTGGAAACACTGGAGTGGAAATCTTACAAGCAGCAGTATCATTATGAAATTTCTAGTATCTCTCTCTTCAAGTTGTGCTGCCTTAAAGGAAAAGACGCATGCCAGGACTGGGTAATAACTCTGACAGAATCCCTCATTCATAGCACTGAGAGCTGCAGCTGGACTGGGGCAGTGAGAATCCTGGTGATCTCTTGCCCCAGTGAATTCCCCACCACATGTAGCCAAAAGCCAACCTCTCCCAGAATACTAAATCCACTGAAGCAGAACCTCTGCAACAATTTATAGCAGGTTCCTAGGTACTTAGCAGCCATAGTGCTTTTCTTGTTTATGGCCCATAGTTTCCTCAGCCATACTCTGTAATTTCCTTACTGAGGTCTTACTCTCAGGTCTGCATATATTTACATGTTTTACTCTGTAAGCTTTTAAGCAGCAAATTATACAAAATAGAGGTGAGACCTCTGGTAGTTGAGTCTTCCTTTTATTGTTTCCATTGTATTTGTGTCTGGAAAATAAATAAGAATCTGAATTGACATAAAATAAATGACAGTTCAGGTTCTATAGGTTCATGTTTATGGCATGATTGGCGCACAGCCACTGCAGCTATTTCATAGTCTACAAGATGTCCTTGATTTGTTCTTCCACCAGTATGATAACAAGCATATATAATCTTTGCATACTCTGCTAACAGGCTTCTAGTCTCTGTCTGATTTTATATTCAGCTTTTACATTGCTCTTTGCAGAACTCTCTAAGCACTCTTAAATAATCTGTATTTGCCATCTATATTGTTCTGATCTTCCAGCCTAAGTTAGATGAACATAAAGAGAAAAGTAAGTAAAGAAAATGTGATAAATCAAGATGATTTTGAAATCACAGAATGAAAGGTCCTCTTTGGAAAAAAGGATGTAACTTTTCTTCCAGAAGGATACTAACAATGATAGTCCAGTGGTACCTCAAATATTTTCTGATATGTAAAAACATGTTCTACTCCTTTTGAAAGTAATTACACAGAAAAGCCATATAATACCAGTAGCAGTAGCAAAGAATTGGATGCATCCATGTCAGCACAGTTAGATCTTTCAGCTGCTTTTCAGACATTAGACAGGAGATTTTTGTCTCTTTCCAAAGATCTCTCAGAATTAGTCTTGGTGTTTGTGGCATGGCTCCATTATTTCCTTGCTGAGTATTGAAGCCTAATGAAGATATTGTTTTGATTATTTTTTTCCCTCAGGGCCATGACATAGATTTCCAGGGGCTCTCATTTTGTTTAACCACTTCCTAGGAAGCAAAGACAGTTGAAATTTCAGCCTGGCGAAATCTGTTTGCACTCCCAGTAGCCCTAGAAAGGTCAGATGCACCGCTGTCCTTGCTCAGGCTACTGAGTATGCAATCAGATTTTGTAAAGGGAGGAGAGCTGGCTACAGTGCAGCAGAGAAAGAAGCAAAATCAACAAAATGTGAAAGTAATAGGAATTTTGTAATGAGAACTATCGTCTGCCATTCAGTTCATGTGGAAGCAGAATTATTGGATTCTAAGTAACTGTTCTTTAGTCAAATAACATCCTTGCCCATGGATTCTTTCTTTACCTTTACTTTGCTTGAGAGATGACATCCATTTCTTCCTGCCATGGATACGGTTACTCTATGTTTTATCTCTGGTTTCTGCAGTATGTCATATGGCAAGCCTCTCTTTATCTTAATTTGAAATAGCAGCCTGCAAAATACTGGAATCTCTCTGAGAGCAACCCTTTGCCTAATTTTCTCTGACTGCAGGGGCTTCCTACTTTCTAGCTAGAAAATTGATCTGTGGATGATATATTCAAAGATAGAATGAAGTGTCAAAATCCCACTAGAATTCAGCATGCTTTAACTTTTTTGCTAAATTCCTTTCAATTCCTCTGAAAATCTCAACCAGAAAAGCTTAAATAGGGACCAGGCTGTGTGGCTTAGTGTTCAGGATGGATAGTGACCATTTCTTGTCATACAGTTGTCTGGGCAAAATGAAAATGAGGCTTGTTACATTATCATCTGTTACAGACAATCTATTTTCATTTTTTGAAAATTTCTAAGTACTTAGAATTCTATCTCCTTGCAGTAATTAAGGAGGGTAAAGGTTATTTTGTTCTTTTGACCAAAAACTGAATTTACTTTGTGTTGATGGAAATATAAGCAGGAAATATAATAGCAAATTAGTTTTCATTCTTTCCATCTGCATTCAAGATTAATATTTAGTGGAGATTTTCTACTTCATTTTCAAGTAATCAGAATGTACAAAGCTAGCAAGATTATATCACCATCACTTCTCCCAAAGATGTTTTTGTAATTATGAGAAATTAATTTATATTAACCTTCAGAAGCTACTATTCTTAGGTGAATGGCACTAGAAACTTGACTGTTCACACAGCAGTAGCATTATGATTGGCTTGGGAGCACACATTCAGAATACGCTGAAAGTTTAAGGCAGTTCAGGTAGTGGATTAATTTTAAGTATTCACAATGCAAAGAAGCCAGTGAAGTAGATAAGACAATAAAAAAGGCAACTGGCATGTGCAATCCCTTTGGCTGTTGTCCAGGAAATATGTAGATAGTTTCAATAAGCAAGACTGTAGGACTGCTCTTTGGTTTCCAAGTGAAAAATGTACGGGATAGAGATGTGTTTGAATAAATACATCTCCAAATTATGCATTATATGACTTGAGCATTGTGCATATAGATATATATATTAAAGCATACAGAGGAAGAGATCAGCCTCCAGAAACACCATATTCATCTTTAGGCTAAACTTTAATTTCCTAAAGCTAAATGGACTTTTTAGAGGGAGCTATAATTTTACAGAACATTAAAAATTAGAGTGCTTACCTTCATAAAAGTCAGGAAAATTTTGACTTTGAAGTAGAGGTAGTCAGGAAATTCAAGTCAAGTAATGATTCAGACTTTCAAAGTGGTGGTGGTGAAAGGAGATGCAAAAACATTGCTGGAAATGTTTATAGTGAAAAGAAAGTAGAATGCTTAAAATTTTCATGAAAAATCTAGTTACTCCCATAGGGAAAAAAAAGAAAAAAAGCTGTTTTTTATACACTGACTATCAGAACGTCAACATTTTTCCTTTCACTTGGAAATGAGTCTCTCTCAAGATGTGTGCACCACGGATTCCCACTCCAGTACATGAACTCTCAAGTATACATTTTGTATGCCTAAAAGCTGTTTAGTCAATTACTCATAAGCTGACCACTCAATTTCTTTAAACAAGAGACCTCCTTACTGCTTTAAACTCATAGTGTCATAAATATCTGAACTAATCAAGTTATAACAGATGTGGACCCTACTCATCAGTATTTTCTGACTCTTACATATGTAACATAAAATTTTCATTTGAATAAGGCCTTTCCTCTTCCTTTCCCCAGAGTAAATTAAAAGGATCATAATGACATAAAAAATCAATATGTTTTGGGGAAAGCAAAATTACCTAGTCAGCTCGTAATTCATATTCACAAACATTGATGAAGGCTTCTAGACTGGCTTTAAGAAATATATTTTTATGTTGACAGTCCCTTAATGACAGATGCCAGGGAAGATGTTGGCTTCAGCTTGTTAGTTAGACAGGTAACAATTCAGGTCAACTATGCATTAACAAAAAATAATGTTCCACTGGGCTTAAGATGAGAAAATCTACTCAATTTTATAAATATTTCAAATCTTTATGAATTTCTAAATGATGTTGGACTATACCTGATAAAATAAACCAAATATTTTTTAGAGTATGCACTTGTGGTTGAAATTACTGTCATTAAAATGTAGTTCTTACAGAAAGAAGTATTTGAAATGCATATTAAATATACAATATGTATTTAAATTCAACTGAGGTCTTCTGACATAATAACCAACCCTATTTTTTTTTTTTTTACCTGAAAATTTGTCCTCTTGGTTGTTTTTATCCTTTTATCAGTGTAAAGGTTGCCGGAGACATTAGTGGGAATCAAATCAAAACCGAAATGTGTGCCCAACCTGAATCTAAGGTGCAAAAGATTATTTAATTCAACTAAATCCTCTGGGATGTTGATTGTTCTGTTTGCACAGAACCCAGCACAGAATAGCATGACTGGAGTCTTTGTGTGATGAAAACTGAATGAGTGCTCAATCAAGACTTCATTTCTGAAGCTTTACCCTACAAACAGAAAATGCTCTGTGGTCTGTTTGCTGTCTCCACTGCTTCTCGCACTCAGGTCCTGCATTAGGAAGGATTTGCTGTTCAACAAACGTTTGGTAAGACCAAAAACAAAGAATTATTTTACATTTTATTCTCTCAATGGATAACTGTTCCAAAATGCACAACACTGGTATACTAATGAAGACTAAAACTCAGTGTGAATAAACTACCGATTTTCCTCATTTTACATTTCTAAAATATTTTCTATTATAGTAGCTTGAATTCTCCTTCCACAGCTATGGCGTAAGGAGAATTATATGAGGACAGTTTTTGGACGTATTATTATCAGGTAAAAATGAATGGTTTAGTCTGCTTTATTATGTAAAACTGGCAAAAATAAGACAACTAAACCCAGATAATAATAAGCCAGATTGTTTTTAATCCTCTACCTATTGAAATTCATACTTCAGATCCCTGTTGTGTGACAAGTTTGTAGCTTGAATTCTTGCATCAAATAGCATAAATTTCTATGGGTTGCAAATTCAAGAAAAAGAAAAAAAAAGAAAAGAAAAAAGTGCATTCTCTTTTTCTGCTTATTTGGAAAAAATAAGATGTTTTTAAAAGTTGCATTAAAAAAATCAGATAAAAACAGTTTTTTATCTTTATTTGTCTTCAGGAAAAAAAATTCTACCTCAAGAAATTTCTTTAACAAAGAGAACATTATTTCAGACTCTAACATTTCTGTCTGCCTATTATCATTAGTCATAAGCTAAGCCCTGCACTAAATGTCTAGTGAGCACAGATAATGTTCATTTTGTCTGGAAGACAGGTTGCCGCCTGTCAAGGAGAGATGGAATAAATGACAGGTTTGGACTCGGTGCCTTGCAGGCATATTAGGCTAAGAAATCGCCAACATGATGAAAAATTATTTTGTCAAAAATTTGTAGGTCACCCATCATTGTCTAATGTATTCTGTGATTAATTGCTAGCATAGATCAGCATTATGTCTTTCCAGTGAATCGCTTAATTGTTGCCTGCTTCATGCTCTTAATGTAATGACGAGGCATCTGGTCCTTTCACATGTGCTTTTAAATGCCAGCTTTTGCATCCAGGTTACGGGAACTGTAACATTAAACTTAAAGAACTAGTTGAAATTAAAACTTCCGGAAATACGCCTCTTCTTTCCCCCCCCTTTTTTTTTATGGCTGTGCTCATGGTAGGCTGAGTGTTAGTGTTAATGTATGTAGATTTTATTTCTGATGAGTGATTATTTGACTGCTCATTTTACGAAGATTTATGGTGTGCTTTCTATCTCCTGACTGCAGTGCTACTCTTATCTTTAATAAAAGAGATGAGGACATTAATCAGCCTTTGTCAGGAGTCCTGACTAAGACATTAAATGTACTGTATGGGATAGGTAAACACGCTCCAGATCCTTCTCTACTCCAGTAGATCAGGCAAAAAAACACTCATTATATTTATCATAATTTCACATCTGCTGTTTTTGAAGCAATGTACCATGAGGCCATAAACTGTATTACAACTGTGCATAAATTCAACTGATTTGTGGCTGGAGTAACTAATTCCTAAAGTACATTTTAGAAAAACAAGCAGTGAGCCCTGAAATTGCAATTCCATAAAGGCACTAAATTACTGACTGCAGAATCAAGAATTTGCTTGATGTGATTCTGCAGTGACCATTTTATAAAAAGTGACAGTGTGCCTGTGATTGAGTCAATAAAATAAGGACGAGTGAGCCGTACTCTCAAACAAGATTAAAGGGAAAGAGAGTGACAGAGGACAGACACATGGGATATAAATGGAGGAAAGTGTAACATTCTCCCCCCCCCTTCAAAAATGGCTTGAAGATTAATAATGAGGATGTTAATTTGTAAACAATCATTTAGCTACATGAGAAAAATACAAAGTTTTTACCTGTTTTCACCAGGTACAGTATTTTTATAAACAAAGATGTATTTTTGGGGTTAAAATAGTTGCAGACTTTAACTTAACATATCCCAAATGTTTAAAATGACCGGATGCTCTTCTCTGAAAATTGCAAATGATCAAAATCGATGAGACATACCAGTCTCTTAATTGGTTTGTCCCATCTATGCTGAAGAACAGTCATGATTGCAGCTTTCAAACTAGATCTTTCTTAAACTGAAAAGATTGTATTTTTAGGAAGTCCTGAGACTTGATACTTCCTCAGCAGCTCAGTGGAGTTACTTTTATGCAAAATACTGACATAAACAGAAAGATTCCACCTAGAAAGAGTGACTTTCTCTAGATTGGTGCTTTACCTCTGCTAGTGGCAAAAGAAAGACTCAGAGGCTTCCAAAGTATGGGAAACATCACTCTGAGTACTAACAAGCCTGAATGTTTTAATGTTCTTTTTTAGTCAGGCCAAGCCAAAAACTATCAGAAATCCAATTAATGGTGATACAAGGTTGTGTTTTCCTCTTAGTGATATCTGACACAAGAAACCTGTGAGCAAATACAAATTCTAGTCTTAGAGTATTTAAAAAGGAAAATATTTACAATCCACAGAAGAATTAGCCTCCAGTTATGTTATACACTCCTGTTGTCCTACTGATACATGTATAAGAAAGCAAAATGAAACCATGGTAGTGTACACTTCTAAAGATTGGGAGTTAACAGCTGTCCACTTTGCCAACTCTAGTGTGTATTGGTGGAAATATATACTATGTTCATTTCGGAAAAATGAGAGTAATGTAATGTAATATCCTTTGATGTTAATAAATGTGTATATAGCTTAGTTTTAGTACTGTTCTTGACTGCAGGCTGATAAACTCAGTCCAGTCTTGTGGTTAGACACCTGTAGGGATTATGCTGAATGCCTTTGTGCTCTGCCCATGAGAGGAAGACGAAAAAAGTGTTTGCTTGATGCCTATGCATAGTTCTATCTGATAACATCAACCTGTGTATCACTGAGGATTTCTTTTCCTGACATTATTTTACTGAAATTAAGCTTGAAACAATCTGACGTCAGATACTGTATATCTACTTTTATTGCTAGCCTTTCTGGGCCTCTCCACATTGCTAGTGCTGAATTTCATATTAGATGGGTTGAACCACAAATATATTCTTGAGTTTATTGAGAGCCTGATAGACTGTATTCCATGCTCTAAAGCAGCAGGCTAGTCTTTTTCATGAATGTTAGAGAACAAATGTAAATCCACTTGTGTACAGCTGGCCAAGATTCATAGTTTTTCTTCACATTATAAATAAATCCAGCATATCACTAGACATGAGTAAGAATAGTACAGTGATGTTGGCTTCAATCCACCTGCTCTGTTTCAGTGCCAATTTCATATGTATTTGAAGAATCTGTAAAAGTTGGTTATTACGATAGATTCAAAAAGATTCACTACAGATTCAAAAGGATTGGCTCAAACAATAGAGCCACACTAGAATGAATTATGAAGATTCAATAAAATGCAAAATACCTTCAAAACTAGGTAAGCTTTGTCTTCTATCTACCCCCCCACCTCCTTTCTCTCTCTTCCCATTATCATATAAGCTTAGCAGCTTCCTGCAGAATTTCTCTGCAGTCAAATAAAATTCAGTGATAGAAATCACTCAGTAGCACCATTAAAACACAGCTAAAATTATTCTTAGGACCATGTCTGGGGATTAATATATTTAGAAGCTATCCAACATTTACATAGCTTTTCCTCACGCTAATCCTCATTCTGCTTTTTTAAAAATAGTCAAAGTCTGAGCAGTGTGAGATAGAAATATTTTTGCCTTTCATACTCATTCATATACCTATTTCATATCCCGGCTTTAAGAAACACTTGACCTTCATAAAGATGGAACAGGCATCTGAAGGATAGTTAGCAAATCAAAGAGAAAAACCCATTCTACCTTCACCCGATACAAATAGACTAGGTACAATTATCCCCAGTTGGATGGATAAACCAAGCCACATTGAAGGATATCCTGAGTTGATCTGAACTACAGAATCACAGGAGAACTGATATTGACGAGGACCCACCCCATCCTAGTCAAGTAATGCTTTAGTTCCAGCTTAGGCAGTATAGATAGCACACCAACATTTTTGACAATTTTTGAGTAACAAGCAGACAACCAGACTAGAAAGACACCAGACCACAAAAAAGCAATGAGTTGCTGCTCTAATGGCAGGGCTGCTGGGGGTGGGTCAGAGCCAGAGCCAGAGCCAGAGCCAGAGCAGGTGGCCTGAATTCAGCAGTTAGGCCAGGTGTTACTCCAGGTCACTTGATGCCACGTGGGATGGCTGTAAGTCTGTCGGGGAGTTGGTCAGTGGCTGGCTGGGTGTTAGAGAGCAGATGGTGAGTAATTGCATTGTAGATATATGTTTGTATGCATAGTTATTGCTTTTTCTTTACTGTCTTGATGAATAGTTTTTATCTCATCTCACAAATTCTGTTTTGTTTCCAGTTTTCTCTCTCATCTTGCTGAGGTGGGGGAGTAAGTGAACAGCTGTGTTGTACTGAGCTACTGCTAAGTTAAAGCTACTGGTAGGTTAAACTGGAGCCACCTTTTTGCTGCCCAGCATGTGGTTCAAAGGGTAGAGACAACAACAGATTGGAACAGAGTGTGTTAAAATTTCTGTCCTACAGTAGTTTAATAGTTGCTGGTCACAGTGTTGTTTTCTTTATTGTGTTTCTGGAGATATTTCTGAGATTTTTTTCTTTTTTTTTTCTTTTTTTTTTCTATAAAACTCTACTACTTAATGCCTTACTTGCTATATGTGATCTGTGATACCTTGTTCCTTGTTTCCAAGGGCTAGATTAATGTTATCATTTTTCTGTATGGTGTAATACCAGTCAGGAAGCTAATCTGGTATTTGTATTTAATATTACAGTTATCCTCGTAGTTTGAGAACCACATATTAAAAACTATTTGTAACTGCACTTTGTCTCCTCAGGGAGCTAGGCTATGAGGAAGACAAATGGGAATGTGCAAATCATCATGTTATTATTGCGATATTACCTGAACATGTTTCAGATTTTGTTTAAGGTTAAACAGTTATTTGCAAATATGCCCCAGGGATCTGTCCTGAAGCTGGATAGTTGAATGCTGGGGAACATAGGGTGGTATGGGCAAGTACTCAGAACAGTGGGTACCCCTAATGATTTGGAACTTCATCCCTGAATAACTGCAGAATACTGAAAAAAATAGTAAAGATAATTGGAACAGGTGTGCTGGCAACTCTAGAGATGCACAGATCACTGCAATGTGCTGGGGTCTGGCCTGTGTCTACTGAATTCTGCTCAGTGCTTCAGCACCCTAAAAGCAAAGAGATAGTTGGATCTGATGATAATACAGCAGATCTTTCCATTGCTCCAACCCATGCAAAAGGCCGTGCAGAGCTTTATCTCAACCCAGGAGTTCTACTTTGTTACCAGTTCTCTCCCTCATATTAGTACGGGTGGAGAGTGAGCAAATAACTGTGTGGTGTTTAGCTGCCTGCCACTTAAACCACAAATAGGGACATCTAGAGAAGGATGCTCAGGCTCACATCCATGTAGCTTTTGGAGATCTTCAAGGAGGAGACTCCACAGTCTCTCTGGGCAGCCTGTGCCAGTGCTTTGTCACCCAGCATAGGAGTACTGCCTGGCGTTCTGAGGAAACTTCCCGTGTTCTAGCTTGTACCCATTGCCTCTTGTCCTGGGCACCAATGAAGCCAAGCCTCCTTTTCTCTTAGCTCTTCCCTGCTTTCTCAGCCTCTCCTCTTAAGTAAGTATATCTGCTTACTTCCATTTATTTGGTATGTGTATGCCTACCAATGTCATGTCCTTTGGTACCAAGAAGGAGAGCTGTCGACAGGAACAGAGCTTCAGGAAATATTACACAACCCCCACACTGAGCAGACAAGGAAGCGGCTTGGAAACTGTATGCTGATGTGTGCTCTGTTGCTGATGGCAGAGTCACCGCGTAACCAGCCAGCTCCTAGGGGCATTGCTGGGAGATGGGCAAGGGGCTTAACCAGGCAGTTTAAGATCCTAATTAAAAAAAAAAAAAAAAAAAAGCTGCTGCTCATTTGTGTTTAAAAAAAAGATCCACCCATGCTGCCTTCAGACACACCTCCTTTCCTGTGGTGCTTTCATGGTAGGAAAGCCAGGAAGTGCAGGGGTCAGGGGAGGTGCAAGCATATGCTGAGAGCTTGATTGTGTTTGCAGCATATACTGTCCTTGCCTGCTGAGACAGCATGAACACCTGCTCTGGAGGCCAATTCCTTTACTTAGTTACTTGTGTACTGTTTGACCCTCTGCAGGGCTTCTCTTACCTTCACATGTACTGAAAAATGAAGAGTCCTGGTTACAAACTAATGCTTTCCAAAGTTCTGCTACCTTGCAAAAGTGCTTTGTTTTTCCTGTTTCCTCACACACCTTATAATTTCTCATAAGGGCGAAGAATAGCAGAATGAGAAAGAGGTGTATAAACAAACAAGTTATACTTAGTCATATGAAATAGTGCAATCTCTAGAATATTGTTCTCTGTATTGCAAAATATATTTCTTAGTGTAACTCTGTACAAAAAAACCATGTTGCTCTAAACAAATGGGCTTTTGCACCCTCTGTGTTTACCTTCTTTGATGTTTGTTTTGCTCCAAATGCAACAGAATGTTACATATTTCTTCTCTTTGGAAAACTGGTATGATATTAAAATAAAGGTAGTGCAATAGCACATTATTCTTAGGAGATATGGACTTGTTTGCTGCAGGGGACAACTGGACACTACTGGGGACTTTTTCTTTTGGTGTGTTATTCTGCAATTCCTAAAGCTTGAAAATGATGATTAAAGAATTAAGATGCTACATAGGAGACCATTTAGTGGTAGATGAATCATTGACAGAAAGCAGTGTCCTAAAATAATTGTGCTACCTGTTTCTCTTTTGAAAGCAGAATCTGCAGAAGGAGGGAATTCTGGGGGTATAGAATGTAGGCATTTCCCTTCATAATGACAGTACAGTACTGTAAAAGTCCATCTGGGAAATAATGTTTCTTTTGTGAATAATTATTTTTGCGTGTTCACCCATAAAAACATAGTAAACTTCTAACATCAATATAGATTCCTATTTACAACAGGCAGCAAATGTATTCAGTTCAACATGCCCAAACACCTGCTAAGTGAAATGAAATTTGACTACTTGCAGTCATGTGTTAGATTTGCCTGATGCCTCATCTATATTTCATAGAAAAAAAAAACTGGTTAATGTTATTTACACTTAAACATGTGTATGTGTGTAACTCAAAAGGAGACTTGAATGATAATCGCCTCTGCTTTAAGCAAATTTATCTGTATCCAGGTGCTTTTTGGTCATTCTAAGCATCAGCATTCACACAGAACAAGTGGAACAAAGGGAGAAGAAACAGTAAGATATTTGTCTTTGTATGCTGCAATACTCTAAAAACACTTTCAGTGTCTTATTCTTGTAATTCTGGTTGTGTTATCTTAAGCTTATCTCATTTATGTAATTGTGGTGAAGGAAGTGAGACCCAATGTCTGAAGATCTAATCAGATATTAATTAATGTGTTGTACCAATAGCTGTAGTGCAACAGAATGTAGCATATTCATCATTGTAAATATGTGATTAAATTTATAGTATAATGTTAGGTATTCGGATCTTTCTGTCATAGTGTTACTGTTCTTTGCTATGCTGACTGCAAAATATAATAACTTCTAAGCAGTGTGTAAAACAAAGTGCTCAATTCACTTTATTAAAATATCCAATAATAATTGATTTAAAGGCAATAAAATGTGTTCATTAGAGGGTTTATATTCAAGAAATATTGAAAGTATACCTAAAACTGTCACTTTTATTGTGAATGAACAGGATAATATAATTTGAAAAGAGTGTGATCATACTAAAGATTTGTCCTGCAGCATTATCTGATAGCTCGTAAAGTGCTGAAATTTAATATGATGCTTTCAGTCAGTTTAATTGAAATTTAATTGCCACTTTGGGCAGAAGGTTTAGATCTGATCAATAAAATATTAAAGATTTTGTGCTTTCGCTTGGAACAATTTCCTAGCCAATGCATCAAGTGCACCCTATGTTTTAGGAAATATTTGTTTGTTATAATTCACATAATGTTCAATATCACTTGCTTGTTTGAAAGTTTTAACGTGCTGCTCAGATAAATAGTAGAAATAATAAAGCCATAGTTGATCCATTTAATTACAACAAGATGAAAGAAATAACGGTCACCTTCAGATTCATGAGAAAGGCATTAATGTAAAAGAGCTATAAATATTTTGAAATGTCAAACCTCAGAAAGACAGAGTCCAACAGGAACCAAGCTGTAAATCAGGCACATAGAAGGACCTTGAAAAAAAGATGGTTCTTTGGTATTTTAGAAATAATTACTAATACAAAAAGGGTAATGATGAACCTATAAATTACATTAAAAAGGGCCATTAGAGGAAGATTAGTTTATAAAGCTGAGAGATGGTTCCTGAAAATTATCCTGCCAGTTATTTCTTCTTTTCATTTTATATTATTCACTATCCCCAAAATTATCTGATTAATGATAAACTAATTGATCGCTCCTTTGCAATTCAAATGCAGTGGCCAACTTCGAATGTCCCTTTACTGTAATCTGTACTCTTTCTTTCTTTCTTTTTTTTTGGTAGTAGTGTAATGAGAAAGATTTTAACTTTTTCTCTGTTATGTATGTGGGAAACATCAGTCAAAGCAGCACTACCACCAAATTCACCTGTGTGAAAATTCACCTGTGTGCTTTGGTCAAGGCCCCACTACTAGTTCTGCATATCATGTCTGCAGAGAGACTGGTGCCTCTGCTCCTCCATCCTTTCCCTCCTGGATGTTTGTGTGGGACCTTGGTGACAGCAGACAGAATTGGAGGTAACTGAAATGCCACTCCCTTAATTTCCCCCAGGTCTTCAGCAATGCACTTGAACCTAAAGACCACAAGGCACCTTATCAACACTGTAGTTTCCTGTGTGAGATAATATGGTATTTGACAACTGGGAATCATTCATAAAGGTTTTCATTCATTCAGATAATGAGCACTGCGTGGAACAGCAATGCCTGAGTGCAGCTCTGCCTTGTGAGAAATAGAGCAAGGGGTTGTCGGAGAATGGGGAATCGAAAATGGTCTCATAGGTATTATATATTTTGATGGCAATTTTGTTTCAAGCTATAGTTTATTTGAATAAACAGTAAATTCCAGATTATGATTTTTACTTATGCTAGATACGGGCATGTGTGGTACAGAGGTCAGTACTTGGCAGCATGGAAAAAATGATTTATGTTGCTGCTGGTGACAGAAACACAAACACAGCAGGATGTTTTTTTGTTTTTTTGTTTTTTTTTCCTGAAATCAATGGTGTCTATAGTGCTATGTCCTGAGGATCACTGGAAAATATGAAAAAGTGTAGTCATTCTCACTTGTGGTTGAGTTCTGTGGGAGCACAAGTTGAAGGATTGATGTACTAACCCATTCAAGGCCCTTTAAAGTTTGCAGTAGTCTGTCTCCCCTTTCTGTATGGCTTCCTGCAGGAAAGGAGTTGAAGTTGCAAGTGCAGATTTCTGAAGATTGCTAACTTTCATAGAATGATAGAATGGCCTGGGTTGAAAAGGACTATAATGACTATCTATCTTCGACCCCCCTGCTATTTGCTGTGTCTCCAACCACTGGACCAGGCTGCCAGATCCACATCCAGTCTTGCCTTGAATGCCTCCAGGAATGGGGCATCCACAACCTCCTCGGGCAACCTGTTTCAGTGCATCACCATCCTTTGTGTGAAAAACTTCTTCCTAATATCTAACCTAATCTTCCTCTGTCTCAGTTTAAAACCATTCCCCCTTGTTCTATCACTATCCACCCTCATAATGATTTCTGACTTCTGCTGACAGTGGTATATTGTGGGGAGATAACCCACCAATACCAGATCGCTACCTGGTGCAGGGAAGCACAACCAACTCAAAGTGAGTGAATAAGCTTCAATGTTATTGCGCAGATAGCTTGCTTATATAGTACGTGAGTTATGTCCACTTGTCCTTTTCTCATTGGCAAAGCCTTGAAGTTAGACAATAGTGCACCTCACCCAAGCATACATCTTGCTTTCTGATTCCAACTGAAGACAGTTCCGCTTAAGTTGTTTGCTACCTTTACCACATCTGGTATTATTCCATTGCTCAGAGCTGCCATGCCCCTGCTTGTACAGTTCTTCCAGGGAGCCATGGCCTTGCTCCCTGAGCCATTCTGTAACAGTATATCTGCCATTTGCAAGAGGCAGTGTGAGTATTAATGTGAGTGCTAGGAGCAATTTTGGTCTTTAGGAGTTTGATTAGCATGCAGAACAAAATATCAACTACTATGTTGACAACTATATCAACTACTACTATGACAGCTAATTAATCTATCAGCTACATACCTGCTAAAACCAGGTATTTCCTTTTTGTCTTCAAACAGTATCTCAGGCTACTAGTTATAAAATCAGCAATTTTGGCTCATACATTTGAATAACACTGGGAGCACTGAGAGATGGGGGAAAAAATGCTATCGGTGGAATTTGGAACTGAAAACTAGGAGTAGCATCATCCTTTCCATGCTGGCCCATTTCTTCTCCATACCTTTCTCCATCTGCAGGATGGTAGGATGATATTTCTTCATTAACCTGTTTGTCTACTTGTGATTATCAGAAGACTGAATAAATTAGTACTCTCACAGGATGTTCAACCTGGTAGCTGTTGCATAGTATTATGCTGTGCTGACCAGGACAGGCCTAGGGCAGTCAATTTTAATAATGCTTAGTTCTGCATTTGGTAAACTTACCAAAACTCACTTCTTCTCACTAAAGCAGTAATGCAATGTCCTTCCTTTAGTACTAAGAGAAAGAATGGTTAAAGCAAATGATTAATTTTTTTCTTTCCAGTGCATAGAATTTCTTTCATTGTTCACTGGAAGTAATTAGGTTTTATTAAAAGTGCAAAGAGTTGTGGATTTTTTTAAATTTTTATTATTATTATTTTCTTTAAGTTCTACTGGTTAAAAACCCAATCAGAAACCCCCCAAAATCCTTACTGTAGAGTCTCAGAAATTTGACAAGAACTAGATATGGCTTTGGCTTGGCTAACTAGAAAGATAAAATATGCGTCTGATACTCTGTTCTGAACATGATTTGTTTTTTTCAACCTTTTTGGGATGGTTGTACTAGTCTTATTTTTTTTTTTCAGATCACTTTTAAAAAGTGCTGTGTATCAGCTTGCATGTTATTGACTGTCTTTTCTCTAGGCTAAATTACAGACCTTAATAGATTTAAACCTTGTACTTTGAACAGATTTTTTTTTTGTGTATGCTCAAGTTTCATTGTATTTTAGACAAAAATGATTCCTTTATTTGTTCCTGAACTTTCTCATACCCCACCTCAAGGATACATTTGTCACCTGGAAGACACTAAAATTAGTGTCACCTTTCCTCTGTATTGACAGTTGAGGATTAAAATGGTTGTGCTGAAGCATCTTGTATTTTCTCTTCTTCCTCTAATTTATCACAACCACATATTCCACAGGAAGTTGAAGTGGGGGGAGAGAATGGAGGAAGGATGCCTAGCTGATAGACAGCACCTCTACCTTGCAGAAGATTCATTCCACTGCACATTTTGAATCTGCTGACAAGAAACTTGCACTGCAAGTAATCAGAGCCTTCACAAGATTGATTTTGTCCCCTGCTGGTATATGGCATATAGGGGAGAAAAAGGTTCTCATCTCTCAGTGTAATCTTAACTGTTTAGAAGCCATTATTGCAGGATTACAAATCATTTGTACCTTTCTTGTGCAACTTTGTTATTTATTAGCAAGTCCAGCAAATTAGTTAGGTAATATTATATAGGGTTCCAGTCCTGAAGCTCTGTCTCAAGTGTGTTGCTGGATTATTTCCTCAATTTGCAAATGCTAGTAAATCTATGAAGTTCCATAAACAATACTGCATACTGCTGAGTGCAAATATTTAGCATTTTTTTTTCCTATTTTTCCTAATTGCAGAGAGGGCTTAGCAAACGTTCCATGTGTAGCTCACTTTTCAAAGTGACTCAATAAAATTGCAGATGTATTCTGTCCTAGGTATGTAAGAAATGCTTAAAGTCAACTTGTCATAGAGACTAAATTGAATCTACTACCTATACAGCTCTGGAAGGGAAGACATACGGGGCGGGGGGGGAGGGAAAGAGAAGCATGAGATTTATCTGATGTTTGGTTGATGTACGGCTATATAAAATCTTAAGTAATACAGATAATGTCACACAATATTGCAACATATATTTTCACTTGAACGTTATAAGACAATAAGGCATAAATGGAAATTAAAGGGAAAAAATCTGAATGGTTGTCAGGGAACACTTCTTCATTCAGAGAATCATAAACATATGGAATGGTGTGTCAGGCAAAGTTCTGAGATAAGAAGAGAGTAATTACAAAATGGATTTATATCCTGAGGTATAAAGCACAGACAATGGAAAAGAGCTTTAAGTCACGTTATTTTTAACCCTCACTAAAAATTAACCCTCGCTAAAAGGAAATGTTCATGATGATCATATTTAACAGGTTCCATTCAATCTATTGCAGTTTGCCTTTTCTTTGATCACTAATGAAAAATAGACATATGTAAGTTGTCCACTCATATTCACGGTCACTGTGTACTTTTAATGCATATCAGTATATCAAAATTAAATCATAGAAATTGATATGTTCCATAGCTCTATCCATACTGAAATTACTTGTTGATGTAAAAATAATAGCAACTTAAAGCATATGAATTCTTGATACTGAAAAATACTCCAAGTGATTCTTCTAAAGCAACGTGTAAAAATAAATAAATTCAACTGATAAATGTATTAAAAAACAGCATCCGGGGCAAATAAAATCAATAAACATATGTTCATGTGTGAAACAGGTCATTAGAGGAACAGTTACACAAAAATACAAAATAAAACAACTTACCATTGCTATTCCAAGGGAGAGTGGGGATAGCAAGGACATCACTCAGTCTTCAAATTGCTTCAAGAAATTCACGTAGGAGAAAAAACTTTTGTAGGACATTTACTGTTGAGACTGAGGACTGTGATAGTGGATTCACAGATTCCAGTTTACTCATCTCCCAGTTTGTATATGCATAGGCTGGAGTTAATTGGTTAGAAGAGGACCCGCTAATCTGTAGCCCTACTATGTAACTGGCAAATTCTATTACAGCTGTGCTCCGTGGATTGGCTCTTTCTCTGTCATCTCTGATAATGCTTGTATCTAAATATTATGTAAAATATATCCAAATTTCATTATTTTTTCTAAGCTTTCAGTCTAGTCTATGTTGCTATGCTGTGAGGCTGCATCTTGGATGTGTAAGGCCTACCACAACGGTAAGGTACCAGTTAATAGTGTATGGATGTTAATGTTAAGACAATCTTTTTTTTAATGTAGAAGTGAATTACTATGGTGTATGAAAATCACTATCTTTCTATTATAGCCACTTGTCTAGGACTCTGGGACAATGAGCATACTGACTGGAATTTCTCTTTGTCTGGACAGTAACTTCAGAAATCCTTGCTAAATGGGTGACTTTATTTATACCTAACAAAAGTTGGGGTGAAATATAGAAACAGAATGGGAAGACCTTTTATCCTGTCCTATCTTAAATGAGAGTGAAGAAAGATGAAGCTTAGTAAAAGGCCTTTGTTGTGGTCCTTGAAAAGGAAAAAAATCTCATATTTTTCAGGGGAAATAAATTGTCCAGTAGGACAAGCTAACTCATGCTAATGAGCAAACCCCTATGATTAAAATAGGAAATAACTAGATTTAACAAAGACAGCCTGTCCAGTGTCTGTACTTATCACTAAGACATAATCAGTCATTGTTATCCCATAACTGTAACAAAATCTGTGCTTAAAACAGTGTGACAGGAATCAAAGACACCTGTATTATCAAAACGTGACTAAGCTTACTCCAATGTTATCTCTCAAATACCTATGGCAAAATTGGAGACAGATTTCAGCACTGCTTTTAACAAGTAGTGAAGGGCAAGGGTCCAACGAGTAAATTATTGGATGTAATTCCCTTAGTATTTCAAGACTTCATCAAGGAAAAGGCTGAAACTCAATCAAGGAAGCAGCAATGTTCAAACATAGTTTGACTCTGCTCTACTTCCTCAGTGCAGGTTCAAGTATTTTTAAAAAATATATATATATATAAATAGAATGTGTTACTGGGAGAAACTGTTAACTCTGAAATCAGGCTAAGGAAATCATATCTGTCTCATCCTTCCATCTGAATGGTTCTGCTGGACAAGATATTGCTGGGGGTATGGCAAAGAATAGGCTTGTTACTTCCACTATTACTGAATAAAGGGTAAAAATTTGGGGGGCAGCAATATGAGCTTTTGACATCAGTAGGAATTTGATGCATAAACAGCCTTTAAAATGGTAGACATAATCAATATTTTAAAAGGTTGCTGATGCATTTCTTACTTTTTCTTACGAATAACTGTTTTATTGTTTAGTTTGAAGCTTTGCTTGATAAGTTTTGTTGTGAATATGTTATTTATTTGGATGTTGATAGTGAAAGATCAGCTGTTTTTTTTTTTTTTAATGGAAAATAACTGCTAAATTTGGATGGGACCTAACTCAACATTTATCTAACAAAATGGTAGCAATGGTTCAAGGCTTCAGAACTGGAGAACTGAAAGTTTAAATTGTGGTTGAGAGCCTGAGGTCCTTCACAATTCCATGAGTGGTAACCTTTTTCTTAAAAATAAAACGCAGGGATAAATGGGTTCCAAAATGGAATTAGAAATCAGAGACCCCACTCAAATTTTTGATTAAGCATAAGACTTAATAATAAGACATAAGAATGAAGACTAAGTGCAGATATACCCAAATGGGCATCCCATTGTCAATCTCCAGTATAAAAGTGATAATTGAGTTGTGGCTACTTTTCAAATTATATATGACAAATCATAGAATGGTTTTGGTTGGAAGGGACCCCAAGGATCATCAAGTTCTGAACCCCCTGCCACAGGCAGGGCCACTGACCTGCAGATGTGGTGCTAGACCCGATTGCCCAGGACCCCATCCAACCTCGTCTTGAGTACCTCCAGGGATGGAGCATACACAACCTCTCTGGACAGCCTGTGCCAGCACCTCTGTGAAGAACTTCCCTCTGACATCTAAAATCCCTCTCCGATTTAGGTTTTTTTTCTTTTTTTTTTTCTTTACTTTTTTTGAAAAGCTGTACCAAATGCATGCATTAGTAATTCTGATTCCTATTACTATCTTGTGGAGTTCATAAGAGTAAAATGTATGTAAAAGTGGAACCTACATATTGGCACTTTAAATTTCAGTCTGCTCCACTGATAGCATTGAGAGTTAAAATCTCTTTCATGCCTGTTTTTTAAAAAAATATAAATAGGACTTTTTTTCAACAGTAGGAAGTGGTTGAGTATCCATCAGAAAGCAGCTGTAACAATTAACTCCACCTGCACCTGTCCTGGCTTTAAGATCTTTGAGTTCACTAGGATGATCAGGTTGCGTATGTAATGTATTTTCACTTTAAATAATACAAGAACGTCTTCAGTTTTGATTATCCAAAAAAGCAATAAAGAAATGTTTAAAAATGATGCCTGTATTCAGCATTGGAACTTGTCATGGACCAAAAAACAACACCAATAAGGGGAAAAAAATAGGAGAGTGAAATATATAGAATGAAAGGATAGCTAATGCTCTTTTTATGATGGCTTCTACAGACGTGCAGTGTTTTCTTTTCTGAAAAAAAGATTTCTGTTTGATTTCTGCATGGCTGCTTGTCCAGTGTTCTGCAGCTCAGAATGAAGCATAGCAGACATCAGTAATCATCACTGTATAGTATATTTAAATTATAACCAGAACTGTGATATGAATGGAAGCTAGGATTTAGCCTTAGCAAATAGTTTGTCCCCCCATTGAAGGGGGAGGGAAAAAAAAAAAGGTGATGAAACAAAGTAATATTTATTCTTTGGTTGCAAAAAGAAGGCTGTTTGTGCCAAACAAAATGAGTACTTGAACAAGATATAGTCAGACTCTAATGCATATGAATTGCCTTGTACGTATTGCTTGATGGCATACCCGTGCATGATGTTGTTAGTGTCACTCTAGGCATGTTATGGATTTACTGTATTACATACAATGCAATTATTGATTTACATAAGTATTGCTATTTTTCCCCAAATGTAACAGATTTTAGCTTGAAAGGACTATAAACTGAGAGACTTGCTATAGTTTAAAATTGGCAGCTGGTCGGGAGATGAATGCCAGGCAAAGTGAGTGTACAGGAGGTTCCTGCTGTTTCCTCAGGGAAGCATCCCTGGGTGAGACATCTGCTGTTCAAACTTCACCACACATTTTATCAGGTGGCACTGTCAATACCTAATCCAAATTTCTTCTGTTCTAAAATGTTCTAGTGGAATTAAAATATTAAGTTGCGAATTTCCATTAAAATTGTCTGAACTATACAATTTCCCCCAGAATGCTTCATTAAAGAATGTATCTTTTTACTGGTATTGTTGTATTAAACAGTAACTTACTTTTCCATGCATATTCATAATTTTGTTGTACATATGATAAAATCCATTCATTCACATTCTATTCAAAGCACTTAAGCAGCACTCATTACATCAGGCTCTGAACTCTTGGTTTACTTATCTGCCTAACGGTTCTTTTAGGTAAAGTACAATTGAAGCAAATTTAGTATGGGACTTAGCTAAAATTGTGTACATGTGTATAAACACTGAGACACACCTCCCCAGTGCCTGATGTTGAGACGTTTGCTTCCTACAGTACATTCCAGCCTTGTGAATGAGATTGCCTACAGCAGGCGTGGGAGGGAGTTAGGCATCCTTTTTGTCTTCCACAGGCAGTGGCTCTGGAATATTTTCCTGCATGACAATGCTTCTTCAGCAGAAGAGGTGAAGAATGTTCCCACCCAAAATAAGACCTTGCTAGGAGATAAAATAACTCTCCAGAGGTAGGAAATGAGGAGGAGCTGAACTCCCTTAGGAAGAGAAAGAAAATAGACCTGTTTCACATGTCCTAACAAGAGCCCTGGCCACTTGGCCATTTTATGTAGGAAGCATGTCCTCTCTTTGTGCTTTAAAGTAACAGCTGCATTTGGTGAGAATTATTCTTCTGTCTGCATACCAGATGCACACTCAGAATGAGATGGAGCCTTCCAGCTGTTTTAGGTGGATGACCCTCTAGTTTCTGTATTCCAGCCAGGCTTAAATACAAGCTTGGTGACAAGCTGCATAGTCCTATTAATTTGGAAACACCGTAAAATCACAGCTTCAGGCAACCAGAGAACCCCTAGTACTGCCAAGTAATATGCTGATGCGCTGCAGGCACCTTGAGGGTTAAGAAAGAGCTAAGCAGGAGTTTTCAGCAACACTGTTTTTGAATGAGATGCTTCTGTTATCTGTATGCAAACAGGGGGAGCAGAAGGCTAAGTGATGATATTGAGGGTGTCCGTGGCAATGAAGAACACTGAATCCAGAAGGCTTAGGTTCAACTACTGCACTATTTTATTTTAATTGCTTAACTATTAAAAATGTTTCTGTGGAACAAGCATAGTTGCTAGAAGCAGTTGGTGATACATTCTACTCATTTTGGTGTGTTTTAGAAACACCGTTAGCATAAATCTTCTAGTGTGATTTGCACTTCACTTAATTTTATAAATATATAGACAAGCCTCAGTCTGCACATCAGAACCAGGAATGTTTTTGTATCAAGAACCTCAAATGAGAAAATCTGTAAATGAGTTGGCTGTTTTCTCATCTGTTCTGTGCCCCTCTTGCTGCCCCTTCTGCTGTCTAGAGAGGAAACTGCTTTTTTTTTTTTTTTCTCTCCCAGGTTCTGTCTCACAACTGCTGCTGCTTGACTGATGAATGGAGGGACACGGTAGAAACAAACAGCCTTAAGTCTGTAAAAGTCAGTAAATAAGCATACTCCAAAACATTTGTGGGGGGAGGGGGAGGGGGAAGAAGGCAGCTGAAATCAGAAAGTGATTTTACTTTATAAAGAAAATCACATCTTGATCATATCAATTCCCTTTAGAAAGTCTTCCACTAGCTTTAGGTTTATTTTGGGCATAGCTCAACTCGTCATCCTTAAGTCTTTCCTTGGCTCTAGACGAGGCTCACTCCCCCATCTCTTATCATATGCTCAGTTTGTTCAATGTAAGCCCTTCTCAGTGTGCTTTCTGTTCTTATTTTTGAGGGTTTTTCCATGTCTCTTTCCAATTTCTAGAGTCAAGTCAGCCAACCTTTTTCAAGCCTTTTCTTAGTGCGTGTCTCACTACAAAATAGGAAGATATACCAGTAAGGCAAAAGCCAACATTTTCATCTATTGTTTATGAGAGTTGCTTCAGTGGTTTAATGGAATAGCTGAGAATCTGATCCCTTCACTTAAAGCAAAAAGAAAAGGCATTTTTCTTTCTATCCTCCCATAGTGTTCCCTGTTTTTTTTTTTCCTTTTTTTTTTTTTTTTTTTTTGTGCAAGTATTGAAGATGGTAGTTGTACTGCTTTCCTTGTTGTGTGCATAGATCAAAACACAAATCCAGCAGCAAGTAATAGATAAACTGCACTTAAGGCTTGCTTCCTGGGTGTTCTTTTCACAGTGAACTGTTTATAAAGTATATAAAAGGCCTGGTGAAAACTTAAATTAATTTTAACTGTAGATTTTATGTTATGAGTTTGATAGAACTAGAATGGAATGATATTAGCTAACTTAGCAAAAGTCCCCTTCTCTGCTGGGCACTACTAAGTATATCCTATTTTGCCTTACAGATTCTGCTTACTGTCTCTGGTACTTCCTTGAGTTGAAGTTACCTTTACAGCACTTCTTTTCTACCCATTTTCATACAACCTGACTGATGTCATATGTTTAAGAGGAAGTGATTGAAGAGACAGGATTCTCAATTTTTTTTTTTTATTTTTTTTTAGCAAACTGGAAACTTAAAAGCACTGATGGTGTGTAAGACATGTGGACTCTGAAAAAGCTGTTCAGTGTGTTTATAATGGCAGGAAAATACTAACTAAGATATGAAGGAAACAGTATTTTGTATGGAATGCACTCTATGCAGCTACCTCTAAGCACCTCAAATTCTGAACTTTTATGTCAGGGGAGGCCACTGCAGGTCACTTTTAATCAATTTTATATTACTTACAATATTGAAATAAGGAACGAGCCTCACATATATACAAATCAAAATGAAATAGGAATCAAACTCATACCAGCCTGACAATGAATGTAAAATCAGGAGGAAAATGTTTACTAGCCTTTTTGCAAGTAGATTTTTTTTTTCCCCTATTTTTGATGGATAACTAGTGCAGAGAGGGTAAAATTACTGCTGGCTTTAAGCTCATATCAGAGCCACCTCTTTAGTGTAGATCAGTCTGCCCAAATTATTGACAGTAAGGTAAGGGATAATCTTCTTTTCTTCAAATTATTAATATTTAGATGACGACTAGAATATCTCCTTCAATAACACAGCGCTTCATGAAATATTCAAATCCTATTCAAAATTGTACTGCTTGTTATAGTCAAATAAAATAATTTTAATGATGATAATGTCACTTTTCTAGCTTAAACATTAAACTCCTCAACCAATAAAACACCCATACGATCTTTTTAAGAGTAAGATTACTTAACCTAAGGCTTTTTAGGTGTTTGCAACTCCATTCTTTTAGCACTGTTCTCAAATAGATTGTGGTTTTTATCAAACACACACCCACTCTCACCATCTGCTGGAAATTTATAAAAAGTATAAGAATGTTAAGGTAGATTTCCTCCATTTATAAAACTGAGGAGACATTAAATCAAGAAAAAGGATAGCTTAAGACCGCTGTTTCAATTCTGAGAGTTTTTCTAAAATTCAGTAAGGTGTTGATAACCATCTAAATCTACAATTGCAACACTGACCCCAACCAAGAACAAGATGGAAAGGGTTAGTAAAAGATATGATGGACTTTCCAGCTGTGACTGCATTACTGAACAAAACTGCTGCTGTAAAACACATCAGCTCATTTTAAAAGAAGCAGTAGGTGCTATATACTAGAATGACAGAACAGTTAAGGTTAGAATAGACCTTTAGAAAATGTCTAGTACATCCTACTCTGCTCAGAGTACAGTCAGTTACAACAGTGTCCTCGGAGGCTTGGAAATTGAATTTTGAATGTCTTTAGGAATGGAGAATCCATGACCAGCATACCCAGGGCCTTTTCTGTAAAGCTGCTGTGTAGCCTCTTGTCCCCCAGCCTGTACCAGAGCATGCGATTGGTTACTCTTGCCCAGGTGCAGCGCTTTACATTTTTCACTGTTCTCCTGGATTTGTGCCATGGGCAAACGTGCTCAGGGATTGAGCACCTTCACCTCATCATCCAGGTCACTAAAGGAGATTTTAAGCAGTATTGGCCTCAACACTGAGCCCTGGGGTATGTTATTAGTGACTGTCCTCCAGCTGAACTTTATAACTCTGAATGGATCTCTCCAAGGCCAGCAATAAATCCAGCTTTCAGTCCACCTCAGTGAGTACTTTAACCAGTCAATGAAGATGTTGCAGCATTGAAAGCTGTGCTTAGAGATGAGATAAAAAATATCTACCGTTTATTCACTGAGCTAATCATCTTTCTTTACGTTAGGAGATTGGTGAAATATTAATTTCCCTTCATAAACCCATACTGATTACTTCCAATCATCTTTTTGGCCTTAATATGTTTGGCTACAGATTCCAGTGCTTTATTCCATCTTTTCCAGGGACTGAGTTGAGGTTGATCAACTTGTAGTTCTCCAGTTCCTTCTTAGCTTTCTTGAATTTAGAAGTTAAATTTGCTTTCTTCCCATCCTCAGGAACCTTTGCTGACTGCCATGAACCTCCCTTAGAATTCCTGAGTGCATCCCACCAAGACCCATTGGCTTATGTACATCCAGTTTTGAAGTGTTCCCTAACTTTGATCCTGCTGCCAGCAGTCATGAAGCTTCCATCACTGGTCTTTCTCTGTCTGCCCCTCTCCCAGTGCAAGTGAGGATTGAAGATTTACCTACAGGATCTCAGAGAAGATCTGGTCTTTTTCCTCTCCTCTGACACTGTATTCACATTCTGCCAACCTCCTCCAAAAACTCCTCTACTTTTCAGACTCACCACCAGCACTACTTCCAGCTGGTGAGGACACCCTCTCTCTTCCTCATCTTTTGCAAGAGATCCCAGGCATTTCCAGATGTGGAGACCTGCATCTGCTGAGCTGAAGCCTTGAATATGCTAGCATCCAGCAGGTACTGGGAGCCATGCCTTATAGTATAGAACCACTACATCAGAGTGTTTGAATAAAAGCTCAAGCATCCTTTTGTCAAGAATAGCTAACAACAGAGTTTTCTTGAAGTGACAGGACAGCAACCTGTTACTATCCTCGGCAGCAGAATGCACTGCTAGTTTCTTTAAAGGATTCACAGTAGTTCCTTAGTGATCCTTGAAGATGTTGTGAGAAGATTTACAAGATCTAAAAAAGTCTGGAAACTGTTGCACAAAGTGCTGTGTCTGTTAGTTGCCTCTGGTAGCTGAACTCAAGGTCATGGGATAGGCTCCTGGAATGCTGGGATAAGAATAGCATGGGGAAAACCCACTGACAGCTAGAGGAAAATCGGAATGGTGGAGAACAGGAATTCTCTGTTTTTAGAAGAACAGTGTCTGGGCTGATGACTAAAGGGAGGAGGGGTTGTGTTCGTTGCTTTCACTAGTTAGTGAAAGAGTAAATCATGGATCAGGAGATGAGATACTGGGAGCTAGCGAGCAGATACTGTAGAATGAAACTTTGATCTGGACAAGAGTTTCCTCTAGGTTTGAGAAGGTGAGACTTTTTTTTGGTAGCCTGCAAAGGAGGAGCAACAGATAGTGCCCCTGACCTTTCATAAAGGATGATAAACTGATCAGTAATTTAGAAGCTTGAGAACTGTACTTGCACTGTGTTTGCACAGCTAAATCAGAAGAGTTACTCAGTACTTCTGCAAGACTGTTCAGGTGCTGGAAAATCCACCGTTGATGAATTCTGAGCATCTTCATGTCTACATTTTGCATAGGTTAATCTAAGTCCATAAACTTCGCATTCACATACTAAAAATTGACCTGGTTTGTGCTCTCAAAATACCAGTGAACTGATCTTTGTACACTGCAGAGTTTATCAGTTCAGGATCTTAACCTTCAGGGACTCTTCTGTATCCTTAAAAGATAGCAGTTTTCCCTATTTCTTTTGAAACAGGGTGCTGAATATTTGCTTAATTTTTATTAAAAAATCCCTTGGATTTCTTGACATTTCTACCAGGTAATTTCTAACTTATTTCTGTCTCCTCATTCATTTCATTCATATAAACACGAACTTTCTACACATCCTGTTGTGCATCATGCATAGAACTTTAATTATCATATGAATACCTCAGTTTATGAATAGCATACATTATTTAACATCAAAATCATGCCCCACAGTTCTTCTGTGCATGCAACACAAAATGATATTGATTTTGAAGGTTTAAGTAAAAATTGAATATAGATACCATTTGTTTATTTTAAAATGTCTTTCCAATATGGAATAAGTTGTTCCAAATATTAATAATGAATATTTACCTAGAAAAAATTGCAACACAATAACTTTACTAATTAATATTGTCCTTCAGGCAACAATAGTAGTCCTTAACACAGTTTCAGAAAATGTCTGCTGTCTTCTGTAAGCATGCATGGAGCACAATTGTGCTGCCATTGGTCAAATAAGGTCTTTTTTTTGAGGCTTTGCAAAAAATACAGATTTTTTTTTTTTTTTTCCCCTCACCTGTGCAGCTGACTGATTTAAAGTATTTTATTTCTCCTTTCATACTTCTGGTGAAGACATAGAATGTTCCCTGTGATCCTCTACAGTACATTCTGCACTCTGTATGCCAGCCCTGTTGAAGAGAGTGAAAGTTACACATCTGTATCTTTAAAGACAATATAATCCCTCGGCACTGTGTTTTAAAATCAAGCAATAAACATTCATCCCAGTTGGAAGCAGAATGCATTTAAACTTGTTAAAAAGACTTTTACAGGAGCTGGCAGAATGAGTAGGTAGTATTTATTTTAATTATTTATTCTTTCATTCATTTCTGAAGTGCTAATCAACCCTTTCCCTCTTCAGCACCTCCCCCAAAAAAGGCCTGCTGAAAAACATAAATTGTTTAATACAAAACTAATATTGACAAAAGCGGATCAATATTTTTTTGCTGTTGTTGGGATTATATGAAGATAATTCTTTATTATCTTACATAATGCTGTGGCTGTTGCCAGCATTTAAAACTGCCACAGGTGAACCTGTAACTTCCTGATTTCAAAGGGCCTATGCAGAGGTTGCCTTTTTGTGTGGAAACACCTGGTCTAACAAGATCTGCAAGTGTAAATTCTGACAACTGTATGTGCAGGTGATAGTGTTCAAAACATATGTGTACAGCTGCTTTTGGGTACACAAAGGCTTTCCAGTCTCAAACCTTCAACACTTTATGCCTTTTAAGAAACAGTACATAAATCCCATGAAATTGAAGGCCAAAAAATCAGTCAGAATGGAAGGCTTAACTTGGGATACATTATGCAATGGGTATTTAGCATGCACAGACCTCTGCAGAGACAAGAGTTGCCTGCCCCTTGATTTGAAGAATTTTTGCTTGTTCCCAGTGTCTGAACGTGCTAAGCAAGAGATGGAGGTAGCATGCTCTTTCTTCTCTAGTATTACAAGAAAAAAATTATTTGAAAATGACTAGTTGTTACTTGCACATCCAAATAGAATATATGGCATCTCAGTATTGGGAAACTGATTTAGGGGTGAAATCCTAGCCCTGTTTTCTGAATTTGTATCAGCCTTTTAAAATATACTCTTGTAGTTTAATATCTTTTTGTTGTAGTTACCTTTTTCAGCATTCACCACCTTGTTCATGTTTTACACAATGTCAGATAGCAAGTGTCAAGAGAAATTTTAAATTATAGTTCATTTACTCTGGTTAAACATAAAGAAGCAAAAGCAATTACCAGAGCGAAATGATAGAATTAAAGATTCTTCTTGCAACCTAGTTAGGTATTTAGTGTTTGATGAGTATTGCAAAAGATAAATATATTTTTCAGAGAGTATTGTATCAATCTACAATCATGAATGAAGGCCACTGAACAAGATTTAGATATCAAATATATGGTCTGCAAACAATTATCAGTTGTGGAGCAGGAGGCTGAAGTTAAGAATATAATTTTTCTTTGTTCCTCAAAATACTTTTTTTTTTTTTTTTACTCTCATAAATAATGTCTAAAGAAATTTGGTATTTCTTACTGAAAATATACTTAAAGATTGTATTTTAAAGGCGGTTCTGCAGTTGTTCTATAGAAGATGTGCATATATATAATCTGACATAAGCAGAACAAATGCATTTTTACTGTGATAAATGTTACAATAAAATGTTAATTAATCTAGTTTAATTATAATCTTACTACATGCTAGAAGTTGAGATTTAGTGGATTGGTGATTCATTTTGACTGATCATAAAAAGTGAGCATAGGCTTATTGTTGTGGTGACTAGTCTAAACTGTATGCCATGTGCATCTGTAATTTAATCTGTGATTCATACTACGTGGCACATTACACATAACAAAATCTTTTTGATTGTTAAATATGGAGAACTTGAATTCATCTAAGTCTTATAAATATCACGTGCACTATAAGAATGAGTTATAGATTCAGTGCTGTCATTATTCTGACATATCTTTCTGTAGAAAATACTGTTACCAGTATTGAATTTAGGCTCATTCTAAGGTTACAACACAGCAATAGTTGTGCTGCCCTGGAAAAACGCATCAGAGAAGAGCAGATACTCATCATCAAAATACTGAGAATGGGATAGTAAAGGAGGAGAATTCTTTCCTTTTTTTTTTTTTACTGACATTGTTGCAGGCAGACTGGACTTAATGCCTTTTTCCTGCTTGTCTGGCTGCAACACAAAATCTGTGTGAACGTGAAGAGATTCAGAGGGCTTTGTTCTTACTGCTGCTCATGTGATGTAATCTGGCTAGTTCCAGATCTCTGGCCTAGGGAAGCATCTGGAGCCAGGGCTCCAGATACTCCTCATTCTACCCTTGTTGCTAGTGGAATATTTCATATTCAGCCTCTATAGTTTGGGGTCAGGAGGAGAATCTGATGCTTCTTTTGGTATTCTTCTGAAGCAGAAGACCTTGCCGGAGTTGACATGTTCTGACCCAAATTGAGAACAATTTTCATATGGAGATATCTGGTATGCACTTGCATTTTCTATTAGAAAAAGATCATTAAAGTTAGCATTCCCTTACAGAAATTAGAATAAACTCTCACAAGATGCAATAATAAATTAAAAGCAAGAATTATGCAGATAAGAGTGCGTTGGGTTGCTGGGTATATACGATGAGTTTGTAATACATTTCAGGAAGATAGTATGTGAATTATGTTATTTTTTTCTAGACAGGGAGTCAACATGCACCTACTTTTCAGTTTCAACCTATTTTAAGCATTACATTTTTTTTTTAATAGCATTTGAAAAAAAACACAAGTTTTTATTCCTTTTGTCATCTGTGTAGGTACTCAATTTTTTGCAGTGAGTTTTCTATTCAAGCATGCATGAGGTTACCTTTGCTCAATCACTGGTTCTGAATGACTGCCTTTTTGAAAAAGATAACAAAAAAAACCCTAACATACTGAAGGTTTCTTAATATTTTGAAAGATGTAATCAGAGGCCAATACAAGGAAAATGGATGATCATTTTGAAGAAGTGTGATTGTTATGTTCTTACATCTGTAATCAACTTACATTCTTTCAAGCTTTGAAACATATTTCAGTTTTTTATGTTGTAGTTTGTGTTAAATCTAATGCTTGGTGATGGTTGTTTTTTTTAATTGAAGACAGGAAAAATTATGACCAGCTACTTTGTACACATAGGATAGTAAAAGAAGGAATCTGATGATGAGAAGAAAACATGATGGAGCCAAAGAATTGTAAGTTCTGAGTTGCATTAAATATAAATTGCAGTGTTGTAAACATTGTATTAGTGATTAGAAAGTGCTTTCCAGCCACTGCCATCTGCCTGTTTTTTTTTTGTTGTTCATAAAGTTTAGTATTTTTCTGGGGTCTAGCCAGCCTGCTTGTGTTTAATAATCTGCCATCCTTTTATACTTTACTCAGCAATCATTCACATTCTGTTGCAATACCAGCAAAACTTTAAACAACTACTTCTCATGTTTAATTCATGCTGGAATTATGCTCAGATAGTGTTAGAATGCACCCATTCACTACAACCTTCTTAAAATAGCCTTTGGATATACAAACTTACAGATTCTTTGCTCATTTTCCCAGAAGGAAGCCTTCCACTGTACTGTATTTCCACTGTGCATAATGCAAATTAGGGGAAAAAGAAAGAGAGAGCAGGTTCCCATGTAGATGTTCTACACCTCTTTTTCATGGCCGTCAACATTAGTCTTTTATCTAGTGTACAGTGAAATGTACACTTAAGGGAAACAAACCTGTTAATTTTTTCATAAGAATTAATTTTTATTTACCATCTCTAGTCTTTATACAAACATAAATCTATTGATACAATCTATCAGGACTAGTGAAATCATGCGAAAACTACAGACCACTTTCTTTTGAACAGCATTTTGCCGTGTTTTTTCAGGTTAGCTAAAAAGCAGCTTTTTTTTCTTCCTTCTCCTGCAACTGAATTTGATCATGCACAACAGATTATCCTTGAAATCATGAAGATTTTTCCGAGATGCACTGATTTTTACTTTACTAATTTTCTTCAATGAAATAAAGGGGAGTTAAGTACCTTATTTTTATCTGTGAAGCAAGAAAATTCACAGATCTTAGTTCAGCTCATGTATTTGGATGGAAAAGTATTTCTAAAGGAGCAAGTGCAGTACTGTAGAATGTCTGGCATCAAGAACCTCTGATAGTAGATGGTAGTGAAAGTTCAGATCCATTTTGCACTGTCAGCTCTGTAACTCTGTGTTTGTATTTAATGGAATTTGGAAAGATGACTGTCTGTGCAATCACTTTGAATATTTCAGATATATCATGGAGGTGATTTGTATCCTTGTTACAAAATGCATATATGTATGTGTGAAAGACAAGTTCAACAGTCCATGAAATGATGCACAAATTTCAAGAATTTACATGCAGTTTGGGTCATATTTTCATCTCCACACACATGCAATTGTTAAAGCAATCTTTTCCCCGAAAGTAAAATAAACTTGCAAAATACATACATTGCCAATGAAGACAAAATCTTACAGAATTTTTTTTTTTTTTTGAGGTAAAATTGACAAAATTCTTGCAAAGTAACTTCTGTGACTTATCTTAACCATGTTTCAGTTTATTTCCTTGTTTTAGTTCTATAATGTTAGTGATATGGAGCTGTTGGAATATTAATTCCTTTTTTTTTTGTGTGGATTTTTTTAATTTTAATCAGTTCTGGAATATGTCTGTAAACTTCCCAAATTCATTTTATAAATTATTGAAAATATTTAAAATAAATATTGAAATCTAAACACTGAGTAGAGAATATCACTATATATGTACAGATAAAAATAGACAGAACTGAATGTCTTCTACTTTGACATAGGAACAGGATTTGTTACCTCCCAAAGAATTTGACATTTATGTTGGTTTAAAGTTTATTTAGATTCATTTACTATCTAGAAATAGTTGTTTGAAATTACACAATTTAAAATTGTTTAAAAATAAGAAGGTTGGAAAACAAGGAAAGAAAATATTTTGGAGGAAATAGCATAGCTTAGAGCATATGCCACTTTAATTGAAATCAGGGAAAATTTTCCTTGCTAGCAAATTCTTATGTAGCTTTCTATCTCAGGATTTTTGCACTTCTCCTGGAGTGTTTGGAAGCCTTCATCAATAAGAACAGAATTCTGAACTAAACTAAAATGTAGCCGGGACACATGATACTTTGAGTAAACTTTACAGTGAATAGATTTGTTTTAGAAAGAATTGCTATGTGAGATTAAGGCTTAGAAAAGGTACTGAATCAGCTACTAGGTAAAAGCATACTACAGTCTTCTGTCAAAAAAGAAAAGCTCATTACTGTTCCACCACCAGCAGCAGCAAGAATAAAAACACTACTATAGTGTAGTTTTACACAGTGTGTGTGTTAACAACCAACATTTCCTGGTTGTTAACTTTGATCTGGTGGATGTTCATGTCCTATGTCTTGCCTCTGGGTTTAGGACGCTGAAGCCATGTGCTGGATGTATAGAGATTATTAGAGGACCTTCCTTTTGCCTCTTTTTCAGCTTTTCTTCTTGCTCTTTTAAATTCCCCACAGTGTTTTCCTACTGCCTGGGAAACCTTATTTAGTATTTTCAGTGTCTTCAGTTGACTGTCAGAGTCTTCCTTATTAGTGCAAGTAAAGAAATGAAAATGGTGATTCCCCTTCCCCCCTCCCCCCCTTTACTACTTTAGATGTCTTCTCAACTGAAAGTGCAAGTCACTACACTTCTAGATCATTTAGAATCATTTGAATGGGAAGGGTCCTTTAAAGATCATCTAGTCAGACTTCGATGCAGTGAACAGGGACGTCTACGGTTAGATCAGGTTGCTCAGAGACCTGTCCAGCCTGATCTTGAACGTCTTCAGGGATGGGGCATCCATCACCTCCACTGGAACTTCTGTTCCAGTACCTCACCATTCTTATTGTAAAAAAAAAACTTTTTCATTATATCCAATCTAAATCTTTCCTCTTTTAGATACTGAAGGGCTACTCTCAGGTCTCCCTGAAGCCTTTTCTTCTCCAGGATGAACAGTCTCAACTCTCTCAGTCTGTCCTCATAGAGGAGTTATTTCATCCCTCAGATCATTTTTGTGGCTCTCCTCTGCATGCGCTCCAACAGATCCACATCTTTCCTGTACTGAGGACTCCTCATCTGAATGCAGTACTCCAGGAAGGGTCTCACCAGTACAGAGTAGAGGGGCAGGATTGCCTCTCTCAACCTGCTTGGAATTTCCTTTTCTGATTGATGTACCTGTAGAAGCTAGTTCACCTATACTGCCTGTTCAGTATGAATTCTTTATGAGAAGAATAAACTGGTGTTGCTTAGTTGAAGCTAGTACAATAAATTGAAGTCTAACAGGTGAACATCTGAGCTTCTGTGTATCTAATCAAAGAGGAAAAAAAAAAAAGAAAATTGAGAATTAATCAGTATAAACATACCTAACTGTCACTTGCATATAACACTGTGGCTCCAGCTTCTGCTTTTCTGTTAAGATGGCATACTTACCTGTGAGAAGTTGTCTTCAGGAATACAAAGAGTAGAGAGTTGTAAAGGGCTGCTATCTGGTTGCTTCTTTTATGAGCAGTTCTTGGGAGTCAGTTTCTTATCATCTCACTATTGATGCATCTCTTATAAAATTCTCTACAGACCTTCAATGCTAGGTAAAATGTATCAGATTTTTACTTCATGCAGTCCTTCTGTGGCATTTATTCTATACTTGTGTGAAAGTGCTCTCAGCATTGAGAGTGAACAGTGGAAAGCGTTAAAGATAACTGATTTGTATTTAAATAACTCTATAGATATATTAAACTGAATAAAATTTTTTGAATATTATGGACCAGTCATTTAGATTGTGTAAACTGTCTTCTGCTTCTCCCCATATGAGGATCCAACTCATTGAGTTCAGACTGGTTAATGCAGCAGTAGGGAAATGCAGACTTATATGTCAATTGAGAATAATTCAAGTGGGTAGATGATTCAGAAGGACAATGCAACAGCTCTGTATAGCTATTAGTAGGTCTCCTTCAGTTGATCATCTCTGAAAGAGTTAGAAACATGTCACTTCCATGTGAAGAGCTCTCAACTCTCAGCAGCCAAGAGCACTTCACATGAAATGTGAATGCAGGTTGAATGTTCATTCTTTCATTAAATCATTCTTTGCTATTATCAAACCGATGTATTGTTGTAGGGTTTCCTTTTACTTTCAGCTATTTCTAGGTTTCAATACAAGTGTGGTTTGCTGTTAATACTTGACTAATTATACTATTGTTGGTGTATTAGCTTAATCTAAGCCTGTCACCTTGGCTTTCTGTTGTCATGCATCCTGCTCATTCAACAGTCTTCAGGGATTGGGCCAAACAACAGATGTTGCGTCTATCACACTACTCCTTAAAAATATCTAGGGAACAAATTGCAACCTAATGAAAACTCAGCACTTGTTTATGATATTGAAAAGTATGTTGGGCATTAAGAATAAAAAAAATGACAAAAGTACAATATTTTTTGTTTCCTTGAGAGGTTGGAAGATGGCAAGCAGGTGCTTAACATCAAATAACGACAGATTTTTTCAGCTTGACCTTTAGATAGAGAAAATAAACATTTTGCTCAGTTCTTGTGAGTGCTGTGCTTTCTCAGACTGTAAAGCAGTGTAATTGAGCTGAAATGCAAATTACTTCATGTTTAAATACTTGATAGTGTGCTAAGTCCTGCCATTTTTCTCCAGGATGTATGTGACATCCTTGGTTTCTTGACAAAATCTCTGAATGTACTGCTCCCACAGATCTTTCCAATTACCATTCCTTGATTACTGAATTGAAATCCAGGACTTGTGAGGCTGAAGAGACTGATGAAACAGAGAATATTACTAATTCTCTGTTGAATACTGCTTGGTGTGTAGAGCTGTTTCCTCACAAAGGAATGTCTGGCAGTGCGGACAGAGGACTGATGTTAGGCAGGAGTAAGTTAGAGCAGTGAAGAAGGCAAAAACACATGATGAACTATAAGAAATGAGTGCATGAGATACCTTTCTCTCAGGCTAATCTGTTTGCTAGGGAAAGTAATCTTTTTATTATCTAGCATAGGAAACACAAGCAGTGCTTCTATTACAAAGTGAGAATGTGTGTGACGTTGTACCTTTCTTATCTGATTTAGGAATATTGTCTGAGCAAAATCTGTGTGGGACTTGCTGAGGTCCAGAAGCCAAGTCATAGCAGTTCAAGTAATCAAACAAATGTGGTATTCTTTATGAAAAGTTTGCTTAATATGGGTGCCTAGATTTCTGCTTAGCCTCTTTGAGAATAATAAAAGCATTTCAAAAAAATCTTTAGTAGTAATAACTGCACTTGAAATGTTTTTTAGGAGTAGTAGCACTGATTGTAATGTGTTAGCCTGAGACACAGCTGAAGCTCCTTCTATTTTACTTCTCTGGCAATTGCACCTCAATAAAAAGGTCTAATTCTGGCAGCTAAATGCACATGATGTTGTAATTTAGAGTAGCATGTGACACCATCCAGTAAACACTGGGCACAAATCTTTCTGCTGTGATCCTACTGTTGACATGCAAATACAGTAAGACATATGCTTTGTTTGATTTTTCTTTTAAATACAAATCAAACACTGTAAACCTTTTAAAAATGTATGCTTATGAAAGCAGAGAGTAATGAAATAGAATATGAGCATAGTTCTGGTAAATTGTGTAATATGCTGTAGTTTCAAGCTGCTCACACGTCACTTCACCATAACATTTGCAGTGTAATGAAACAGTCCACAAATGATTAATATTCTTAAGTGCTTTCCTTTTTCTCTTAAGTGCTTACAGGCAGGAAAAAAAAAAAAAAAAAAAAAGGATATATATTGCATTATCACTATTTCTGTATAGTTAGTGTCACAGTGTCTATTGATTTTTACCTTCTGTTACAAATGCACTTAAGGAGTTTTTACCTGTATATGATAAACAAATTGGGGTACACATCAGAGTTAGAACTGTATTTGGCATAAATAGTGGTAGTGTCATTGACTTCATTTAAGTTATGCTTATATGCATAGGCTGAGTATGTGACTTGTCTTCCCAGTGAACTGAGAATATCCAGCACAAGTAATTTGTTACCTTCCCATCATTTAGTTGTCTCTGGGGATTCTACTTCTGCTCTACTCCCATGGCTTTCACTTGCATTTCTAAAGATTAAAAATACTTTCTCTGAAAAGAAAATGTAGCAGATCTTGAATATGGGAACTCATTATCTTTTAGAAACATCTGCAACTTAATTTTAGTATTCTACCTTTATATTTATGTAACAAAGGGTTATGGTTATATGAAATTGTTTCAGTCTAGAAATGTGGTATATCTTTGACAGCAACTCTTCACGTGGTCTGAACTATGGGAAGAAAGATGAGCACTGTGTTTTCAGCAGTGCTAATATACAGACATTAAATACTAGCATGGTAAACAAAAGAGTTCTGCTAAAACCATGGTTTGTATAATCATTGTAGATGAGCTCCAATAAGACTCATGTCACAGTCTCTTCTGCAAAAGTATTTGTATTGTGGAGAGTATCACAGGAGCTTGAAGGGTGGCCAGAAGATTAGCAAAGTTGATTTTCAGTTCAAGAAACAAAAAGAAAGTTTCTAATTCTTATGATTGCTGCAAGGAGCTTGAAGCTAACCTGAAATATTTTCAAAGATAGAAATTCTGAAATCGAAACCTGTACTTTTGGGGAGAAGGAGCAGGAGGGTGAAGGGGGAAAAAAAAGAAAAAAAAAAAAAAGAAAAGAAAAACTCAAGATGATTAAGCCAAATCTTAGCAGGGCTGAAGCATCTTCCTTATGCTGCTTTTTCTGCATTTGTTCTCACCATAGATTCAAGAAGAACTGGAAAAAGAATCAGGAGAATTCTGGCAGTGAAAATATAGCAAAGAAGCAAGCCAGTCTTGGCAGATGTCAGTTAGCAGTAAGAATGTCAAATTCTTGTTGGTGCCCTCTCATTAGGTAATGGTGCCTGTTCCAAGTGAAGAGACTGAAAAAAAGTTTTGCTACTATTACTGTGGAAAGGAAGAGGAAACTTTGTGCTACTATTCATACACATACTTTTTCTAAGCTTGATTTCGTTTGATTAAAGGTCCTCACTGTGAAAGCATAAAATACATTGAAGAGCATTAGTAAATAAAGCTATGTTTTAAAGATTTTTTTTTTTTTTAATATATGTATGTATTAGCGTAGGTGGTGGTTTCATGACAATAATTGCTGTTAAATTTTAGAGAAGGAATGGAAAATCCTCCAATTTACATGATAGTATAAAGCATAGATGTTGAGAACAATAGGACAGAAAAGGTAGCATAGGAAAAGTTGGAATTCGAATTTGCAAAGCAGCTTGTGAAGTAGTAGCTATCTCAGGATGAACTGTGAAGGGGGCCCAATAGAAGCAATACTGAGTGGAAGTTTCTCTGTTAGAAAGTACTAATTGGTCAAATGTCTGCCATGGAACCTAGACCCAGCCTCAGCAATGTACACAGTTATTTGCAGATTAACTTGGAAGGAAAAATGGGAAGACCCTTCATTTAATATAGCATGAGCAACCTTGCATGACGTTACTTCAGTGTAAGTGAAAGTTGAAAGCACTCTTGTTTGCCAAAAGTTTAAAATTGTTGATATATGTCCCAGTATTGTTTTTACAAATTGGTCTAAGCGACACAAACATTGTAAGATAAATATTTTAAAAATATAGCAAAATTATTACTACTCCACTGTACTAACGAAGAGAAGCACAGAAGTTACAAGGTAACTTTATCACAAACTATATGTAACAATGCACTGTTAGACTCCGCATTTGTAATCATTAATGGAAATAACAACATCTGTTTTCTTTGGTGAAACTGTGTTAAGCCTTGGAATTGACAGAGAATGAAAATATAGCAGTGAGTGCAATATTGTCTTAAGATTAAGTGCAACCTGATCTTTCATGCACAAATACATAATTTTGTTGATATTGTGCCCAACAATGTTTTATCAAAAAGGAGAAGAGATCTAAAATCAGCTTGGCAATGGGATGCAGTTCTGTTGGCACTAGTCCTTTTCTTATTTTGGAGCTTTCAAAGATGCATCTAACAAAGATACTTTGAGAATACATGCTATTAGCCAAGAGCTCAAACCATAAAAATGTTGTATACGCTTAATATATTAGTGATTAAAAATAAATTTATATAAAATGGGGACTAACTGGCACCACATCATAATTCACATTTTAAAACATCCCATAACACTGATGAGATTTTACACGATGAGCAAAGGACAGAAAAACACACATATAAACATCAGCTAAAGTATGTACTGACACACAGTCTGACTATACATTTGCAAGGATAATTCACAGAGTGAAGTTTGCATCTGTAGAGAAGCTGTAAGATATGTTACATTTAATTACTTTCCCTGTGGTTTTAAATTGAGTAGAGATTTTAATAAGTTGGATTAAAAACTGTAGCTAATACATTGTGTTTGCAAAAAGAGTCTTTTTGCTTGAATCAACCCTGTAGCATTTAGCTTGTGAAACTTGCTTCCTCTAAAAACTGTGTAAAGGTTTGACTACATAAAGGCTTTTTCTAAAGCACATGGAAATAAATCAAAATATAATTGGTTTTAGTGATCTTTGAATCTAGGCTTAATCAAGAATGGCTACTACTCAGAAACAGCATAATAATAGTCTAATAATGTCTAAAAGAAAGTATCATGCAGGTTTAGAAGTATGCAATTTTTATGATTTTTTCCTCTTCTGTAGACCTTGGTATTAGTCAGTGTTGGATCAATGTTGAGGGCCAATGAAGTTTTGAAAAGCCAAACGCTTAGCTTTTTATGGTAATCGATCAATAGTTTGGCATTTTTGTTGGTATGCAAAGAACGAGATGGTGTAAATAAAGAAGTTAACCGTTAAATCATCTATTATATGATTGAGAAGAAGCGTTATGCATGTGGTGTTCAAACTGTATGAGAGGCAAAATCCTTTCTTATTTATGTTTTATAGAAAGAATATTGAGATTTTCTTTAGGAGCGACACTGGAGTTGTAGTGGAAATGCTGTTTTGCCTCAAACCAGTGATTGAGCACCTGGTGGGAAGGCAGGCCCAACCCAGGGGAGCTCAGGTGCATGCAGTGCACATGAGTGATGACCAGAAGGGCTGCAGTCAGGATCCACCCCTTCCCAGACCTCATTTAAGAGCTGGTAGTGGAGGAGGGGGTGTCTCTCTGGAGATCCCTGGATACTTGATATCTTCCAAAGGTAGGCAAATTCTTTCTTTTATTTCTGTGGCTGCTGTGTTTGAACATATCCTCACTTGCTGTGGCCTGGGATTGTGCTTCTATGCTGTCACAGCATGTGCTGTGAATACGCTTGCTAGTAATTTTGATAGTTGAGTATCTGATCTATGTAGGTGACCATTGCTGAGGAACATGTAATATCCTTTGCACAAATTTTCTAATTGTAACATGAGTGTGCTCACATTTTCTCTTCAGTAAGATTTTTACCATTTTATCCCTTTACTCCTAAGAGGGCAAGTGTATTCTTTTACAATTAATTACTAAAATATTTCAAATATTTAGTAACTTGGAGTTTTCAAATGGAGGTTTTTAAGCTATAAAAAGCATCTATAAACAATACAACAATATCTTTGAGTCTTTCTTGACCTAATTTGTATATCTATATTTTAATACCTGTTAACTGATATTCCTTGCAAATTTGAATTTTTTTTGCCTTTTTTTTTTTTAATTAATTGAATGCTACTCTTCAGTGAAAGCTGTACAAATGCAAGCGTTGTGGTTTTTATTCTATAAAAAGCAATTTTTTTTTTTTTTTTTTTTTCCTGAATGTCCTTATCAATTCACAGAAGACTTAGTTGATTTTGGGAAGCAGATGCTGAGTCTTGGGAACAGATTTTTTTTTTTTCCTAACATTAACATCTGGAAGCATAGCTGTCTCCACTAGTGGTGAGACTAGTGGCTGTGCAAAAGCCTTCAGGGCTAATATCCTGAATCAGCCTGCTCAGGGAATTGCTAGAAATCTTTCTCAAGAATATTTCTCTGAGCTACTGCTGACGTCAAGGAATCTTTCAAGCCTCCAACCTCCATTAAATGTGATGATTTAAAAAAAAAAAAATAAAAAAGACAATTTGTTTTTTCAGTAAGATATTCCCAGAGAGCAAAATACTATTTTCTCTGGTTTATTTAAAGATCTTCCATAAATAAAGTGGATGATTGGATTGATTCTGAGCACCATTTACCATCTCATTCCTATTAATTTCTATATTTCTTAAAGTTGTGATAACAAGTTGCATTTCTGTTGAAAGCAATGAAGCAGAGATCGCTATTATAAAGATATATTTATAAATTATATTAAAAAGTAATTCTTAAAAGAGCTGTTCATAAATACTATTAAAAATCTTTGCATTCATAATCTTTGGCATATGAGTTCTTACGTTGGAAGGGACCTTTAAGATCATCTAGACAGGGACACCTCTCTCTAGATCAGGTTGCTTAAAGCCACCATCCAACCTGGCCTTGAATGCCTCCAGGATGGGGACATCCACCTCTCTGGCCAACCTGCTCAAGCATCTCACCACTCCCAAAATAAATAATTTCTTCCTAATATCTAGTCTCAATTTACCCTCTTACAGTTCAAAGCCATTTCCCCTTGTTTTGTCATTACATGCCATTATAATGAGGCCCTCTCCAGCTTTCTTGTAAATGCTAGAAGTTTACTAGGTATCAGTGATCCAGACAATGGGTATCTTTCCAATTTTGCAAAAGTGACAGCTGGAGCTGCACCAGCTACATTAGTAAAATGACTGCTCCAATGTGGGAAAGATAGGGGATGTTTGGGTATAGGATTGTGTACTTTGTGCATTTGCAGTGACCATACTCTAACCCTGAGGGAATTCTACTGTTTCACGTAAACTAGAGTGCTCAAATATCTTACACTTATAAGTTATAGGGAGTATATTACCCATATCTGATTTGTTCATATATTTACTGACAGATGTGCATGTGTTGATTTTTAACCTTTCAAGGGAATTATAGTGCATTAATTCTTGTAGATGAAAATGGCAGAGGCAATGTGTACTCCAGATAAATGATGTGCTAAATCTAAACTATATCTTTTTCGTAGCTGTGTTTTTACTCTTTTTGCATTTGTATTTTAAAAGTATAGTCATATCATTCACATCTGAGTTCTATCCTCACTTCTGTCTGCTGATTTCATTTTTTTCACCACAGAAGATCACAAAGGTTGGGTTGAGCACATTCCTAATACAGTGACACCACCTTCGCAGTGTGGAAGTTGGGATGAATTTAAACTGTTCTACAGAAATAAACAAATCTTCCTTAACTCTGATTTCTATTTAGATTTTACACTTTGATATATCAAGTCAGTACTTAGAAAGGAGGTTAATAACAAGGTTCTGAAGTTTCAGTGTCTGAGCAAGCTGCTTTTGTAATCTTCTCACTGTCATATTGCTGTTCTAATTATCTTTTTTATAATTATGGTATGTTTTCTCTATGAGAATAAACAGCCAGGATTACAAATATAAAACAATGGCAACTTTTTCCTAAACTACTTCTGCATACAAAGTACTTGAGATATTCAATATACAGGAGGTCATTGAGCAGTAGTATCTTGCAGAATTCCTATATTGCAACCAGTAATACCTGAAGGAATACTACTTAAAGAAATTGACTTCAAATCAAGATAGCTATGGTCATGATGAAGACCTTCATTTTATTAATAAACAAAAGACGGCAGATCACCCATACAACTTTTATGTGCTTTGCTGAATGTCTAAATCTTTTCCATCAGGAAAGCCTTATAAGCATCAATTTTTTTTTTTTTACACAGCCAATTTTTTCCTTGCATAAAGTACTGCAAAATTGTTCTGTAAGCTCAGATAGCTGAAAACTTCCTGAGCAAAACAATTGATTTCAGATGCAAAAATAATTTTTTTTTTTTCATTTGAAAAATAAAGCAAACGCACGGTTGTAGTGAAGCAGAAATATAAATGTCTATGGAAGGGTAAACTGTGAAGTGGAAATCATCTTTAAGTTGCTATTTGGAGCAAATGTATCATCTTCCCAGGTTTCTGTAGGACTCCACAATGTTAACATTGTTTTGAATAACTGTTGCTTAATGGATAAAAATTGCTAACCTTACTATGAGGTTGCAGTTAATACAGTTGTTAATTATAAGGGTTTTTTTTTTTACATCATTTTCGCTTTACACTGGTAACATCCTCTAGAAAGTTACTTGAATGAACACTTTTATATTATTATTCTTGATGTGTGTCCTTTAAAGGTATGGTTTGCATTTGGAAACAGGGACTCTATGTGGCATTTGACCTTAGTGGTCTAACTGTGCTTTTCCTATTTCTAATTTGTTTGCATTCACAGTATTAATTATTATGAGACGTAAAAGGGCATGCAACATTTGTCTTCCATGAGACAACCAACGTTAAAATTGCCAAAGCCACAGTAATGACTGTGGAGCACATTGCTAGAACAATTTTGTGTTATATTTGAGGAAGAAACAACATGAACTAAGCATTTGAACTGCCGGCAGATCTGTTTACTGCATACTTACACTAGCATATTACATATATATTTTCAAACATATTTCTTTCTGCATTGTTGTAAATCTCTTCAAATATATATAAATTCACATACATAAATGAGTTTTATATGATCTGCGATTTGTAACATGCTAGCCACACTCTCACTAAAAATTCAAGTAAACAAGATGTTTAAAACTACAGCTCAATTAAAAGGTATTTATGAACTTCTATTTTTCTAGGTATTTCTTTGAAAATTTGGACTCTTTGCAAATATATCTCCTGACTGCGGGGAAAATTCAATGAAAGTGATAAAGTTTAAACAGTATTAAATAGCATTTAGTAGTACATCTTTCTGTAAAGACTGATATAAAATGAGAGCTATATTAAAACAGAATACTTTATGTGAAAAGAGCTTTTTTGCTTAAATCTGTATGAATCTACTAATAGCATCTCAATAAGTGCTGATATTCATTCCAGAAGTGACTGCTAGAAGGCTTATGGAAAATCTATGGTAAACAGGATGTCAGAAAGAGTCTCTGTTCCTACATAAAATTTCAAAGAACAGTCTTCACAAAAGCTATAAAGAACTTATGGCTTTCAGAAGTGTTGATATGTATTCTATAGAATTCTATCTTATCATTGGGATAAAATATTCTTCAGTTTAATGTTCCCTGTTTTTAAAAAGAAACTGGAGAGTTCTTCTTTTTCTGTTTTCCTTTCTGACTTTGCAGCCTACATTTGTTATCTGTGAAAATTATGTTTTTGAATTAAATAAAGGGAAATAATAATAGAAGTATAAAAAAAAAGTGAGAAGTATTTGTAAAAAAAAAAAAAGCAAAACAAAACAAACAACAACAAAAACCAAACACCAACCACAAAACAGTAAAACAGATCTGAGTTAAATGCTTAAAGATTCCCAAATCAGGTATTTTATATAGTAGGCACCTCATTTAAAATATATGAGGAAGCTTAACACCATTTCAATTTGCTCAGTGTTACTTGATATTAGGAAGGACAGAAAGAGCTCATAAAGTATTTCCATTTCCATTAATAAGCTTTCCTTCCTGTATCCTTCACCTTTCTGTTATCCTTCACCAGAACACCCAATTCATATTAGAAAAAAATAAGCTAACAGAAATCAAAAGATATACAACACAGATGCTACTCCAGCCATCAGAATCAGGTCAGTTTTTAACTTCATTAAATTGCTGTCATATGGTGTCTGCTGACATGCATCAGACTTTGGAGAGTCTTACTCATCAGGTATTCTCTAAGATTGTTAACAAGACCAGCAACTCTCATCAGGGGTCCCCAAAAAGCAGCTAATTAGGGGACAAAGGTTGCTCAGATTGTGACAATTACACCTGTAGGTCCCTGTAGAAACACCAAAATCGTGAACAAATGTATGTTTGGTTGCTTAGTGCAAGAAATAAAGAAATAGTCCATTAAAAAAAATGAGAGGCAGAAACTGTCAACCATTTGAAAAGCTTTACGAAAATGATCATCCAATTAGTGGCTATGATCAAATCAGGCATGAACTCTCTCTGGATGGCTCCATAATTTTCCTTCTTGCATGGTGTAATTTCATATAGCTCAAATGAACTCGTGAGAGGTAATTCAGTTCCAAACAGTTTTCTCATCACTGCTAATTATACTAATACATTGAAATGCCTCCTACAAAATGCATGAGCCCTTTAAGCCACCTCATTAATGTGATATAATTTTTGCCAGAATATATATCAAACCTATTATCACCACAGGTTTTCTTTAACATTTTTTTCAAAATGTCTGTCAAAAAGCTGGAAAAGTAGATTTCTTTCGTCTACTCTCAACATAATTAACTGTTTCTTTGAACCATGGTTGTCTATTGTAATATTTTCTTTAAAGTGTACTGGCAAAATGCAATATGATAGGGATATTCCTCATACCTACATGTTCTTTTTCCTTGAGTATTTGCTTCTTTAAACTCTTTTTCAGTTGTAGCTGATTCTTTAAATGGCAAATGATGCATGCAATAACGTGCAAAAATGAGTTATACAAACTGAAAGCAGGGGTGTAAAAGGAAGCATCATCTGAGGCTAAAATAAAGACAGATTTTATGGTATTTATGTCAGTTAATTTAACTGCTGGTAGGGGCTTTTGTTGAAACATGAGTTAGTTCCAGTGTTTAACCTTGCAGCATTAATTTATGCTTTATGGCATGAGTACTTCATCACTCCCTCCTTGGGAAGACAGTTATCTCATTAGCCAGAATTTAATGAAATGCAAGGATACACTTCTTAATTTCAAAGATTACTATAACACAAATCAGGTGTAAATCTTGGACTGACTGTCCCTTCCCTTTTTTCATTTGAAAAAATAGATTCAGTTTGTAATCATATAACAGAAATTCTTCTGGTGGGATAAATTACACTATTGCTATTCTAAAGGCATTTCTCATCTGTGAAAGGTAGTTTAACTTTGCATTCAGTAGTATTAGTGGCATTTAAGGTCTGTACAAAGCTAAAGGTTTATAACCCATTGTAGCTGCTACGAACAATTAAAAATGCATGATGTTGGTTTCACACCCTTGGGGAAGGGTATCTTGCACAAGAAGTATGGGGTGAAACCTGGATTCATTTTCACAGAACTGTATCTAGATCTGTAGGAATTTGAGCATGCATATTATCTATTGTATAAGGCTAAAATAAATGACTAGAATAAGGTAAGTTTTTACACTGGCGCCAACCACCATATCCAGAATCCTGATAAACACACAACATTGTACTACTACTGTCTTATGGTCTCAGTTATTTGAAAGACAGGGTGCTTAGATATGGCTCAACAATGTTTTTCATATCCTTTTCTTTTGTTATTTAACTGTTGTCATAAATTAAGTCAGTTTCTTACTGAAATCTCCATCCTGCAGTTCTCTGCATGGGAGTGTACTTCACCAAACAATAGCAGAAACTAGTGAATTCATTATGCAAAATGTTTTTTTTTTTAAGTGAAAAATGCAGGTGCTATGTTTCTGTTCATAATAGCAATTCTTTGTTTCAGTCTCAAGGCAGGCAAATTTACTAAAGGTTTCTGGTCTTATTAAGTTACAGCATTACATGTATTAACATTATATATTTACTTAATGTATGCAACAGTATGAAGACAAACACATTTTCCCTAATGTTAACAAATAGTACTAGCACTGCTTTGCAGTTATAGTTGGCTGTAAATAATGTCCCACGTTTTAGGCTGAATTCTGTCTATGACCACCTGATGGCATTACATAGAATGTGAGCAAGGAAATGTAAAAATAAAATGCAGAGTAAGTCTTACATACTTGTAACAGGCTAAGGCTCCTGATTACAAATATTGATGGAAGGAAGGAACATTCTTGTGCATGGTGTAACTCTGAGCACAAAGGATACATAAATTAATAACAATTTTATAGCAGGTTTTTTTGTTTTGTTACTTCTTTATCATTAATATTTTCTACTATAAATTAAATCTGTAGCAGCCTAAAATGGAATTATTTTTTCAGCGGTTCAGGGTAAGCCTGTCTGCTTCCAGACTAGAGTGTGGCCTTTGGTTTCTGTAACCGTAATTCCTCTAGCTGCTTTCCAGAAGCAACCAAAAGTTTGGTGTGACCAAGTCACTCTGTCATTAGATGGGCTTTGGAACTGGCCAGTGCAGACAGTATAGCTGTGAACTTCAAGAAGTGCCACTAAAAGCATAAAGCCAGGCAAGTCAAATAGAGTAAGTATTTACACTGCCTCATAGCATGTGGATCTACATACTTGTCCATGAGACTTTGGTATGGAAATCCTTGCTGTTGCTCTGTCTCTGTAGAGCAATATGTATGAAATAAGCTGCCTCATGTTGATTCAAGACAGTTAAGGAGAACATGCATACAGAATCTAGGATTTCCCATACATTTTAAATGCCTTCAGAATCTTGTCAGAATAAATCATTGCATTTTCCTTCGCTGGATCTAGTCCTGTCAGGGTGAAGCCTATGTATTGTGGCAGGGACTGTCATGTCATTTATTATGTTTGTTTAGCGCACTGGAGTAGAACCTGACTCTGCCAGTTAGGTGCCACTACATTAAATTGTAATAATAATAAGGCACTGTGGAGAGGGGAAGATACTGAACAAGAATGCTGAAGTGTATCTGTATTCATCACTGCAAAGTCCAATAGAGTTATAAAGAAGACAGAACCTCAGTTGTCAAGGTTTTACCCTCTACAATAAACTGCATTTCTACACTCCTACCATAAAAAATAAACATGACTGCTGAACCAATCCTCCGAAGTTCGTATCTGTTTCAAAGCAGTTTGGCTTTTTCATTCTAGATGCAAAAACTATTTCAAACATTATTCTTTTATACTGTATTTAATATATTGCTTGACTATGCATATATTATTTGGTGCCAAAGAATGAATTGATCCCCGAAGAATTTTAGTTTTTTAAGAATACTCTTTTCCTATACTCATTTTTCTCTCAGACAGAAACTGAGAGAATGAGCTGCAGGGAGAAGTGCTTTTAAGAAATCTCAGGAAAACAGTCTACAGGAAAATTTGCCATCCTATTGAGAAAGGGAGGGGTTGTATGGCTGTCTGGAGAGACCTTGACAGGTTGGAGAGATGATCTGACAGAAACCTCATACAGGACAACAAAACAGGAATGGCAAGATCTTCCACTTGGGGAGGAATAATGCCACAAACAAATGTAACCAGCTTAAAAGCATCTTGTAGGAAAGAACGTGGGAGTCCTGGAGCACACTAAGTTGAACTCAGCTAGCACTGTGCCTTTACAGCAAGGAAGGCCAACAGCATTCTAGTCTGCATTAGGAGGAATATTGGTCGAAGGCTGAGAGATGTTATCCTTCCCTTCTTAACCTTGGTGAGGTCTCACCTGAAGTGCTGTGTCCAGTTCTGGGCTCCCCTGTGTAGGAGGAACATGTAGTAGGGAGTTCAGTGAGAGGTCACAGAGATGATGATGGGTCTAAAGCATAAAGCACCTCTCCCATGGAGAAAGCCTGGGGGAATTGAGTCTGGTGCAGGCCAGAAAAGAGAAGCATTAGGGGGATCTTATCATAATCTGTAAATGCCTAAAGGAAGGGTGCAAAGAAGGTAGATGTAGGCTCTTTGGTGCCCCGGAGCAGGACATGAGGGTACTAAGCACAAACTGGAATACAGGGCATTCTGCCTGAACATTAGGAAACAGTTCTTTACTGTGCATATGATGGAGCACAGACAGGGGTTGCGTTGAGAGGCTGTGGCATTTCTTCCCTTGGAGATCTTCAAAAGCCATCTGGGTGGCTTTGCTTGAGCATTGTGATGAGGAAAGGGACCTGGGGTTGTTGGTTGATGCTTGGCTGAACGTGAGCCAACAGTGTGGCCAAGAGCATCCTGGCCTGCATTAGAAATAGTGTGCCCAGCAAGAGCAGAGAGGTGATCATTCCCCTCTACTCAGCACTGGTGAGGTCGCTCCTCGAGTATTGTGCTCAGTTTTGGGCCCCTCGATACGGGAAAGACATTGAGGCCCTGGAGCGTGTCCAGGGAAGGGCAACGAAACTGCTGAGGGGTCTGGAGCATGAGTCTTATGAGGAGCGGCTGAAGGAGCTGGGATTGTTTAGTCTGGAGAAGAGGAGGCTCAGGGGAGACCTCATTGCACTCTACTGCCTGGAGGGAGGTTGTGGTGAAGAGGGGTTTGGCCTCTTCTCCCAGGCAATGAACAGGACCCGGGGAAATGGCTGCAAGTTGTATCAGAGGAAGTTTAGGCTAGACATGATGAAAAAATTGGTCAGTGGTCAGGCACTGGAATAGTCTGCCCAGGGAGGTGGTGGAGTCGCTATCCCTGGCAGTGTTCAAGAGGTGTCTGGATGAGGACCTGTGAGATCTGGTTTAGTGCTTGTGGTAGCAGTGGTAATATGAAAATGGTTGGACTAGGTGATCATAGGTCATTTCCAACCTTGTGATTCTATGATTCTATGGCTTCCAGAGGTCCCTTCCCTAATTGACTGGGAAAGATATGGTTGAGTGTACCTTAAATGTCTTCAACTATTTCGGAAATCTATAAAATCAAATACCAGGAGGTGCAGCGTGTCTTCTGATGCTGATTTGATTGTAAATTTTGAAAAATGTTTGCCTAGGACAAAGGTTGGAAATAATAAAAGAGCAGTGGTTATGTCAGCTCTGTGACTTTCAGAAGAGTATGAGTAAATTAGTTGGACTTGGAACTGAGTACTAGCGTTTGTTATACCTGCTGATATATAGACACGATTATTCTGTAAAGGGTGATTTTACTTTTTCCCTCTAAAATAGATTAAAAAGTAGAAATGCTTTAAATTAGTTCATTCAGTAGAGTGTATGTTAAACAAAGCCGAACTTAGTGATCAAGAATTTTTTAATTGAAATATTAAAAAAAAAAAGTAAATTTTTATATCCCCTCTCTCAGTTCTCTTTGTTAATGGATATGTAAGCTTCCAGGCTAGCAGGAACTGTGTTTTCCTCCAGAATTATTGTCAGTCCTGGAGAAGATTTAATTCATTTGTCTTGTTTACCCAAAAGACTGCTAATAGCTTGGAAAGAGGAATTTTTATCCATGATTTCTCTCCAATTTAGTTTACTAGTTAGCCTTTCCAGCTACTTCTTCTCACATATCACGTTGCAACATGTACAGCATCCCTTCTGGTGGCTTATGTCTATGAGGCTCAATTGCTCTTGGTTTCAGAAAATGCTTATTTTTCTTTTAAGTCCAAACATATATGCAAAGGTGGATAAAGGCCCAGATCTCAGTTTCTAAAGGAATAATGTAAAGGATAAGAAAGTGTTTTATTCACTGTACTTAGAGTTTGAATGAAACTTGTTACTCCTTGAAATCTTAAACTTATGCAAATAAATATTACCTTAAATTCTATGAATCTGCGTTAGGTTTAATGGATACAATGAGAGGCTCAGAAATCAAGGGGACTGGGCTCTATTCCAGTCTCTGTTAGTTAGGGTTCATCCACCTGATCAAATTCCCTTTACTTTTGAGAACACTTAGCCTTTGGCAAATCCAAAGTGAAGTGCATTAGCATAACCTTCTTTCATTAAAGTTTAACCTGATGTGTTTTACCTCATGTTTGACACAAACAAAGAGTGAATAAATAGTCACCAGAGCTTAGCTGATGCATAGTAGTAACTCATTAACTTGGGCTCAGAGGCATATCTGTTACTGTAGATATTGACTTAAGTCACGCTTAAGTTTCAGCTGGTTTAACCGAGTGAATGGTTTTGGAAAATTTAAGACATCATTTCTGAAGTCATTCTGGAAAAAAAAGGGAAATATAGATCTTAAGAAATTCAGGCAAGGCAGAATGTCATCCTAAATGTTTGCATATTGCTGAAGAATATATATATATATATATATATTTAATAGCAGTAAGATATAAATAACATTATTAATCTCATTTACATAGTGAAAAACAATCAAGATTGCCTTTTTTTCCCAAATCCTTTTAAATATTTCAAATGATTTGTATGGACAGTCTGGAATTTAAGTTTTTAATGTTGTTTTCACCAAAAATGCATAAGCTAGAAGATTATTTTAAAAAATGAGTTACATTCTCATACATTAATCTGGGATTGAGGGATTTTCAGAAGAATGCAATTTTTTTCTAAGAACAAGTAACATTTCCTGTATAATACTGTGAGATTCCCAGAGGTATGCGTATATACAAAGCCACTGAATTTTTCACTGAAGTCAATGACTGAATTTCTTTCATAGATTTTGACATATGGAGTGTACTAAATCTTGTATAGATGAAATAACCAAGCTAGGGAAAATTCTTTGGAAATACGATTTTAATAACCACAAAGCAAATGTTTCTCTTATCTCTTCATCCTTTATAATGGTGATGTGAAAGGTTGAATCTTGTGCCACTTGATGATGCAAGCTGCATTGCATTGATGGAACAAACTTAAAAATTACTTTTCTGTACCCATGTATTCCATTTAAAGGAATAAAGCACAGGTACATGCAGAAAAGTTCTGACAGCATACAGTGATAGCGTTTCTGTAATCCAGTCCAATTTCTTATTCAAAGATGGAGTAATATGAACTAGTTCATTTTAGCACTGCAGATGATCATCTGTAACATCACAATGAAATTAAAATAGAATCAATATGGACAAGAATAACAACAACAAAAAAAATCATGACTTCTTCCAATCTTGTGGTGATGAACAAGGTAAGGAAAGTGGCAGTTAGAAACTGTGCATCTATGTACCCAAACAGTTTTTCAGATTTGCCTCTCCTATGTCTGAATAGTTTTGTTATTTTAACCTTCCTAGTCAAATAATCAGGCTGTTTGCATTTCTACAGTTTCCAATTATGCTTATTTTTATTCTACTATCGTATTTTCTAAAGCCTCGCTTTTGCTTGTGTTAGGGACTACAAATACAAGTTAAAAAAAAAAAAATTACGTACTCAACAACATGACTAAAACTCACAGATAGATCGTGTGATTAAAAAAAAAAAGTCCTATCAGTCCTTTCTGTTCGTATGTAGGCATCGGGCTTCATTTATTTGGGTGTGCTAAAGAGAAGTGTCTGCTGACCATTAGAACTATCCATAAATATATATATTTTTTAAGGCCAGACAGTAATGCTCAGTCTTGTAGAAATTAGTTTTCAGATTTCAATTGTGGCACTAATGAAAGAAAGCTGCAAGAAAAAACAGACCATATTCAGGAACTCGATTCAGAACATTAACACCTTAATTTACATAAAATTAGTTACATACTGCTGCAGTAATTTAATTTATTTGACCAGGACTTTGCAACTGTAAAAAAAAAAAAAAAAAGGCAAATCTGGAGTTTAGCATTTTTGCTTCAATTGGCTGATTTTGTGGAAATAGGAAATCAGAATTAATTACAAGACATAAAAAAAACTGTGTTGCCAAATTTGGAAGGATTAGATTTGGAAATAAAAGTCTGCATTAAACAATGGAAATTAAGAAAAATCCACAAACATGGGACTCGAAAAAGTTTGTTTTTCTCATGTGTATTGAATAGGCAAAATAAAAATCTGACAAATAAGGAAATCAAATAACTTTGGAAGAAAATAGAGCAGATACGAAGTTACAGAGCAGACTTCTTTGTCTCATGTTCTATTTCTCGATATGCAGAACTTATCTATTATCTTTCATCAGTAAAAAATAAAATTTGCCTTTTTTATCTCTTGAAAACTTGCATTTAATTCAGTTACCCACTGGGATTAAATTGGGCTGTATTATGTGCTGTTGAAACAGTGAAAACAGTGAATTCATTTAGAGCAGTAAAATGATGACTTGTTAGTTCTATATCAGAAAGTAGAGAAGATACGTTGAAATTATGCAGGAAGATACTAGATGCAAAAGGTTATGGTTTGGTCATGCTACAGTTTCATTAACTTCTCCGCATTATCCATCAAGAATTTCTACAGTGTAATTTACAGTCTGAAACTTTCTGGCCTTATAAAGTGCAATGGCAGTTATCCATGTATAAATGACCTGTAGCTTCTTTCTCAGACTTATCAAGTTCCTGAAATGATCGTCATATTAGACAAAATTTCTCTTTTGGACAATGTAAAATTCTTTTGCCTGAATAATTAAGATATCAAGACTGGTGGTTCACATATGAAATTATTGATCATTCTTGTTTCTTTTGTTTAATTAAACTTCCTACAAAAGCCTAAAAAAGGGAGTTCCTGCCATTTTTTTAATGTACCATTCTCATACCTTCAGAGTACAGGTAAGCATTCTTATCCAACCTGAAATGGTTAGGGGCAACTGCCAGTGTATGAAAATGGTCCACTAGCCATGTGCAGCCCCAGGCCACGTTCTCCTTTGCTCTTTGTATTTGTGAAGATTAGTTTGCAGTAAGAGTTTAGGCTTAGAGGACTAAAGCTTATATACTTTTTCCTGAAGAGAATAAAATCTAATTTTATTCCTGCTAACTTATTCTGAGGTGATGTATTCCTATTTCTGCAAATTGTTAAAGAAAACAACCAAACTGCTAATAAAGAAACAACCATTTTCTAAAAATATCTTCCTCTTCTGAGGGGGAAAGAGTTTTGTACAATTGAATTGTACAAAATCGGCGTATCGATACAGTTACATCTGCATTAGAACTTTAACTGACAACGAAAGAAGCATAAGACAAAAATCCGATACTCAAAGCCAGTGTAATTGCACCGGTGCAGCTTACAGGTAAAGAATTGGCTCTCATGAAATGAAATACTTGAATTTAACCTGACATAGGGTAACATACACTTGTATGTAACAAATATCAAATCAATGACTGAGCTACTTACATATACCCAAAGGCATAAGTTCAAGAAATGTGAAGGCATACACAGGAAGGAATACCTCTTTGTGACCTAGGTCACACATATAGCATATTAACTAAATTGTTTTATAGCAACAACACAAACTTTCATTAAACTTGATCAGCAAAAATAAGGAAACATAAATTGCGGTATTGTATCGCAATATTTTCTGAATTCTGTACTTTAAAAGTGCCGTCATAGTGAATCTTTTATGAGTTTATTCATCCTCAGACAGAGTCTTTATTCTACCCATATACTCCTTGTAATTGAGCAAGACTTGGCATTTCAGAGCTGCACCATCAAAAGTTATGGTAGTGCTGAGCACAGGAAAGTTTAAGTATGTTGATGGATGAATTGTTATTCAAATAGTTTTTAGGTAATAGTAATTACATTATAAGTAAGAGGCCATGTAACAATATTAACCTCTAATGATTTTACCTTCTCGCATAAGTTGTGGCTCTCCCATGGACTTTATATGTGCAAAGTATGACATATGGGAAGCTTAGATTGACAACATGCAAACTACTATGCATTAAGACCTTTTGGTGGTGTCCTTAAAACACACTGAACATGATTGAACCTGCATGGTGTTCTGAATGAAATAAGCTACCTCACAGAGTGCCATGCTTACTGTGTACACGTGGGAACACATGGAATTACTGCAGAGTAAATGATGTTTGATGAAGTATTTTCCTTTTTTTTTTTCCACAAAAAGTACTGAAGGAGTGCCCAGAATGTAAATTTGGTGCAATGCATCTATTTAATATGTCAAATACATTTAAAAAAAAAAAAAAAGCCATTTGGTATTATGAAAATAGGTTTTATGAGAATAATATTCTTATGTTTGTAACTTGAATTTTTCTTAGTATGAAGTATCTTCCAATGTACATATGATCGTATAGATCCTATCTTCATTAATTTGTGCTCACATCATTAGATATTATGACAATAGACATTCCTGAAAATCAGATTCACTTTTAGATAGAAGAGCTTCTGTGAAGTCCAGTCTTGAAGTCAGATATTGTCCAGTGTTGTGTAAGATGTTAAAAGGCTCTGTACCTGTCTCAGAAATGAGGCTGGTTTGCAGCAGATTGGGTAGTAGTGGTTGCAGGGTAATACCCATAGAAGAAAAGTACTGATGTATATCACTGTTCTTGCTGTACAAGAGTCAGTTGTCTTGGCTGGATTCACACGAAGGCACACATTTTCTCAGAACGAGGTTAAAAATAGCGCATCCCTTTGAAGTTGGGAAGTATAATGTGATCTCTGTTTAATAGCAATATTAAATAGTGATGAATCTCTTCCTCACTGGAAAGTACATATCATTAGTTCAATTTATTGAAAATCTGAAAAAAAAAATCTATTAGCAAAGTTCTTAAGCCCTAGTGTAAGTATCTTCTCTATTTCTAACTCTGAAACCACCTTAATAAGACTTGCCAATGTATTCAGATATTTTAAACAAGATCTGTTATAAAATCAGGAAAGTAACAGTTTGAATACTCTATAACAGTGAATATTTGAAAGTATAAAGTGTGCTAATTTACAACAAGGACCTGGATGAATGTTGTGAGAAGTAGCTTTTCAGTGTGATGAGAAAATCATGTATTTTTGGTTTTGATTAAATACTTTGATTAGGCTTTTTAATTAATAGATGTGTAGGAATAACATATGCTCTGAATGGAATTATACAGGAGTATGTGAAAGTCCTCTTCGAAGAATATGAGATAAAAGAGTACACTTGATTAAAAACAATAAATGTCCATTTTGCCATAAGAAGAAAGTATATAATAGAAATTTGAGTGGATAAAAATCGTAATTTAAATTATTTTTTTTTCCACCATGCTAGATTAAAACTCATTTCATAAAACGGCAGAGACTCTCAGAAAATATCTGGTAAAAGAATAGATCTGTGAAACTAGTATTGTATAATTTTTGTGCAACAAGGACATCCATTTAATAGGTTTCCACACCTGCTTTGATCACATTTGGAATTATTCTGCTTTTTGTTACATTTTCTCACTTATTTTTTAAACTTTTTTATGCTTTCTTTGAAATATATGATTCTTTTAATGTATGGATAATTTATTCAGCTCCTAAATTTAAATGCCTGGTGGGCGTAATTTTCCTATTTTAGTTTACTTCTATAGCTGCCTTCACTTTGTCTGGAATATATTATTCATTGTCTCCAAATTATAACAGGACTGACGTGTTAGAGTATAACTTAAATTCATTTTGGTATTTTAACTATTTGCATAACAATCCAGAGGACAAGAAAACTGCCATGGTAATCTCCTTGTCTTTGTCCGAGAATCCTAGCGTCATTAACTGTGTTTGCAAGGAAGTGCTGAATATTTTGATATTATATGAAGAGTATGAATATGAAGATGTTTGTGCCAGGATAGTGACTATAATGACTTCTTTTGGTAAATTGAAAATGTTCTACAGATCATATGGTATTAAGTCTGTAGGAAGATGCAAATCTACAGGGGTCCTTAGGTAGGTAAAACTCTTCATTGATTTCACTGAAGAGTCTTGCCAGAGTCAAAACTGATGGATTTTCTTTTTTAATATTAAATCCAATTTTAAAGCTGGTCTTAAAGTGGCTCATCGTAAAAACGAATTTTCTTCATTTAAAAGGTGAAATTCAGACAGTTGCACTAGGCCATCTACAAGGTTCTCACACAGCACAACATGTAATGGAATAGTGAGGAGGTCAGTAGAATCATGGTTGATGGAGACAAAATCAAAACAGCTCTGCTCATACTGTGCTGTTTCTCATAGAGTGGATTGGTGAAGAACAGCTCAGCAGAGCTTTGTTTCCCAGCATAGTTCTTGATCTGAGAAGTGTAACAGGACTTCAACTCCTTCAAGTGATCACCCCAAAGAGCCAAAAATGTTTGTTCTTAAAAAAACCAGACATCAAATAACAAAAAGTGAATACTAAATTTTAGTTGAAAACAAACCAGAAAAAAAAATAAGTCACAACAAACTTTAAGAAAATACAGGTGACAGAACCTGTAAAGAAATCTTCCCCAACTCACATTGGCATGGATCAGATTGTATTTTCTTTTGTCTGACTCCTAGACCAGCAGTTTTCTTCTGCCTCCATTAATCTTCTTGTTTCCATGAATGCTCTTTGAAGGCGAAAGGCCATGGAGCCAGAGGACCTTTTTGTCTTGATGGCCCTTAAAGATGTGGAGCTGGAACAAAGAGCAGCCCCGCCATGGACTGTGACTTCATCCTTGGGGTAGAGCCGAGGCTGACAATGAGGCCCTTCAACAGATTCTGGTGCAGTGAGGGCATAAACAAGGTCCAGGGGCTAACAGTGCCCTTGTCATGGGACCAGAAGAAGAGAGAGGTCAGAGATGAGGCTACAGGGCAGTTTCAAGGAGTCCATCCAGGTGACAAAGATGGGGCTTTGCTTTGGCAGGGACTGATGGCCCTGAGCTGAGCTGAAATGGAGTCCCAGACTGTGGGCAGGATGAGGAGAGCCCCAAGGATGTGTACAGGAACAATCGGAGCTGGGAATGCCTTCAGGGCTGTGGCATTTGGCAGTTTCCAGCATGAACAGTCTTTGTTTTGCTCTCTTGGGACTCTTTTTAAAAGGAATGTAACAAAGAAACAAAGATGGTACTTGTGAGAGAAAAGGGGAGAAGTCTTATTAGTACCTCCCAGAATTGAGGAAATTGCAAAACTCCAGATAATAAGATATATAATTATTTATACTGTAAAATATGCTCACTGTCTATACTATGAAGATGTTTTAGCTGTATCAAGTCACACAGCTTATGCAACAGTTCAGGAGAGACTTGAACAAGGAATAGTGGTGGAGATGTGTTCAGAAGTCTTGCATTCAGTTTACCATTTAGGAGGATACCATTGTCGTTAGTCCTAGAGGCAAGGCGACATAACATTCTGTAACCTCTGCTGAGACAGAACCATTGTTCAGAAAGAAAAATGAGATTTATAAGCCAGTGGGAGGGAGTAACTTCTGCAGAAACATTCACAAGAAGACCTGCAGCAGGATCAACTTAGAGATTTTTCGTTATAAGGAGGACTGTATAAGTTATCCTTAGTGGGGATGCCTTCGTAGATCTGAAGTGTCTTTGGCACTGTAAGGAACTGAAGCTGGAGTCACTCAAGTCCTAAACCAGATCTTTAAATGCAGACAATTTTTAATGTTTCGCCTTAAGGAATGTCAAATGTTGAAAAATACAGTTCTATACAATGGAAAGAAAACCAAATTACTTTTCTAACAACTAAATAATGGTGTTATAGTGAATTCATAAAATAGGAAAAAAAATCTTTTGAGACATGACATACCATAGTGGAGTCATTGCATGTGACTATTTTTCCTACACACCAAAGTAATCAAAATGACAGTAATCATTACAGGAGTAATAGTTATTATAAGATAATGTTAAAATGAGCAATAGGATGAGACGTGGCTCTGTTCATAGGAATTTTGCAGATTCAGACTCAGTCTTCCATGCTATTTTTTTGTGAAATGTTAAGCAGTCAAATCTTAATATGCTTATAGAGGAGACAACTAAAAATGGGGAGCTATGATTCATGCCTGCAGACCTTTCAGCTGAAATTGCATCTCTGCTGGTGCTGGCCAGCGAAAGTAACAGTACTTTAGATTGTCGGCAGAGGAAGCAGCTGTATTCCTCTGCTTCTGCTCCTGAACTGTGTGTGTCTTAAGATAATCCTCATGTTAAAAAAATAATAATAATACAGAGGCTGTTCAAATGTTTAGTGGATATTGTTGTCTTTAATTAGCCTTCTGCAAGGAACAAAATGCTACCTCCATCTTCCAGTCCTGATGGTCCCTTTCTGTATATCTCCAGCCTACGTAGATGTTACATTCTGTCAGTAATACAGTGTATGTATATATGTATATATACACACTATATATGTAGTAATGTTTATAAAGCTTTGGTGTATATTTTAGATTATTTTCACATTTTTAAGATGTCAGTTAGATATATCTTAGTTGCAAAATGTTAGGTATGTTCCTGCAAGACCACTGACATAGAACTGTCAATTAATTATCTCATTATACTTTATATGCTTTGTACGAAGTCATAAAACCAAATGACATGTGATAGCTAGTGTCTGAAATTTGGGGTTTTTTTATTCTTGAACTGTAAATCATATATGCGTATGGAGTTTGAAAGTTAGAACTGAAGTCTCGGATTCAACAAGACAAATAGAAAAACTTCCAAGAGGCTAATTTATTTCTGAACATTTCATGCTTTAAAGTCAGTTTTGTGATTTGAAAGACTTGACACATTTAATATATTGTTCTAAAGTTATAATGTTTACATTGCTGCAGGAACAAAAATTGAGATGAAGGGAATTTTGAGTAATCATTTAAGACAGCTCCCAGACCCAAGGCGTGACCAACTACGCCTACGCTGTGCAGGAAGAAGTCTAACCAAATTCAGCATAGTAACACTACGGTGTTTAATAGTGCTTTGTCTTCTGTGACTTAACAAATCAGCTTCTCCTTTAGGAGTGTTTTAACTCAGTACTGCCAGGGAACATGGTGTTAGGGCTGTTGTGAACGTGTTCCAGAAACAAATGAACCAAGTTATGAGTTTTCTGGTGTTAGCGGGTTCTTGAACAAGTGGTACTAAGCTTATGGATGGCAACAGATCAAGCAGCAATGTTGGAATAGAGTTAGCTTGGAGGGGATGATGCTGAAGTCCTGCTGTAGATGAACAGTCCTTGAGAAATACTTGATTCGGGTGCCCATAGATCATACATAGTGATGAATGTGGAGGGACTTCTGTCTGATTCCCTTCACAAGATGCTAAAACAGCACTGCATTGCAATCTGTTGAAGAAGCTAAGAGATACAGCAGCAGTTTCCTTTCAAACAACAAATGCCTCTCTGAACCTTTGTCACTCTCTTGCAAGAAGGACATGAGTTCTTATATGGTAATGGAACTTGCTAACCCTAACTTCTCTCCATTTTACAAGGAAGAGCATGCCTGCAGATACAGGCTTGACATTACATTAAGAGGAGAATCAGGAAGTGGTATTAGCCCTTAATATTTTCCTGCAGATGTGGTATGCCTTCAGCCTGCTCCTTCATCTAGCTAAGCAACGTAACATGCAGATTTTGTCTGATCTGAAATTAGATGCATTCTTTCCATGGTCTAAGAAAAATGGTTTGAGAGCTTTTGAGAAAGTGAAGAGTTTGGGTGGTGAGTGCTTAAAAAACCCTGCCATTTCAGTGGGTTTGCATATTTAAATGATCAAGTGTTTTTTTTTTTTTTCCAAAACTTAAATGTAAAACTGATGTAGATACCCTACGTCAATTGTTTTAATCAGAAGGAATAGTCTACATACAGAGACTGAAGCATGTGAAGATTAAAGTGTATATTTGAGTCTCAAGTTTTTTGGGGAGTGGGAACCATACCCTCAAAATTACAGGAAGGCTGACATGTGGTTTAGTAGTTGCACTGAGAATTGGGTTCACTTTATTCTTCTGCGTGACATTATGGAAATAGCTTGTTCTTTCTGTGTCTTAGTTTTCATCATTAAAAAGTAAATAATAATATTCTTTTGTCTTGTCTGTATTCTAAGCCCTTTGAATTGGTGGTGAGCTGTTTTTAGAAATGTAGGATAAAAAACACCAAAAGGCACATTATCTGTTTGACTTTCTTGGCAGTTCAGTAAGGCAAAAGATGATGAAACACTAAAACCAATCTTTTAAGGTTGTTACAAAGGAAAAAAAGTAGGAAAGTAAAGGAAAAAAAGTAGGAAAGTACTAAATAGAAAACAAATGGTACAGCAAGGCTTCTTCTTGCGTGTTTTACCGTTTTAAAGCAAAAATACACAAAATAGTAATAATATTTGGTAAATAGCAATCAAAAAAATTACAAAGAAGCAAAGCACAAACTTCAAAGAAACTGAGGAACTGATGATTTGCAGGGTCGTCTATTTGTCTGACTCTAAGATGATAAATGTTAACTGTGCAATTTCAAGTTACCTAAGAGGAGATGATTACCAGGAGCACAGTAGGACATTTAAATTGTGCTCACTAATTATATTTTATTACAAATTATTTGCCATGTACACTAATCAGGTTGGCTGAATGCACAAGTGTGCTGTGTAGTAGTATAAATATTTAGTAATCTATAACTGTATTCGAAGTGACACTAGACTTGTTGATTGTTTTGCAGTGAACGTGTCCCCTGCTATATAGTAGATATCAGTAACTGCAGCTGTAGTAAGTCAAGCTGTTGCAGCAGTCATATGTTGATCTGATCTATAGAGGCAGTGAGTCCAAGTTCTGTTGATTATTTGTCTTATTTAGTGGTAAGTTAAGCAGTGCGAAAAACTGGGCAAATGCTCTTTTGGGTTATTATGTTGTTGTGCATCATCTACAATATATTGATATATTTTGAGCTTGTATACGTGTCTTGTTAAATTTATTTGGTTTTAACAAATCATCTTTGAAAACTTGTACACTATATTACAACGTCTTCTTAAATCTAACATATTTATCACAAAGTATTTTATTTATCGAATTTTATTTGCCATCAAGAGAGACAGACATGAATATAATGTTTAAAAAGATGTCTATTGATGTGAGAAAAATGCAAGCCGTGTGGTAGGAGCTCCGTGAGTGGGAGAAATGTAAATGTTCTCTGCATTTTATCTCACATGACAGAATGCATTATGGTCAAAATAGTGTCTTAGAGACACAGGTTTCTAACATCTGCATAATACACACTTTTATGTAAGCTCTCTTTTTTTTTCTTTTTTTCTTTTTTCTTTCCTGCATGCAATTGTTTAGGTAAATACCCTACAGTCTCATTTATAAGACCCTCGTTTATGCCATCACCTTGCATGGGTTCTGTACCTTGGATACATATAACCTAATTATAATTACCATGACAATATATATAACACCTTTTTGAAACCCTCCTCATGTGATATACGGGTGTGCTATGTACTGATGTCAGAAAGAAGCTATTTTCATCAGACAATTAGTTGTCTTTGACACAGGCCTGCATTTCCCACCAATTAGTACAAACGGCAGGGTGCATTTCCAGAATTTAGCAGAGCTAGCAGCTCATGCTATTATATGGAATTTAGGGTATTTAAATAAGTTACATGTTCTGTTTTTTGTTAATTTGCTAAAATAACAAATAGTTTTAATTTTAATTTTAGTTTTACCTGATAAGTGCTATTAGCAGCCATTGAACAAGAGATCCAGCTTACAATATCCTCCATAGTAGTTAGCCATTAGCCAAGGACATGTGATGCTAACAATTAAAATAGAAAATTTTGTAAAACAGCCTCCTAATCACACATGCAAATACAAAACTTGCATGTTGGTCACATTTTAATAGACTTCCATATATTATGAGTAGCTATAAAGAAGTTGGCTCAGGTGTCCTCCTCTGCTGCACCATGAAATCATCTTAGAAATGTCTTCCAATGTTGTGGAGTCTAGTTTCATAGCCTGCAATATGAGTCAGAATAATTTAATGCTGCTGTGGTCAATTTTACCACAGTGTCCAGCAGTGCTGAAGGGCTAGTGCCTGATCAAAAGCCATCAAAACTCAGCAGAGACTCCTGCTTGTGAAAATGGGCTTTCAATAAGTCTGTGGAGGGGGGTGGGGGTGGGGGTGGGGAAAGAGGGGAGACAGCATAAGAATATCCTGCAGACTTCTTCCCAAGGGTACTGTGGTCCCCATTAAGGAAGGTTGTTAGTAGCTCAAATTGACATGTTTAATTGTAAACTGAATGGACTGAATAACAACTGAGTAGTTGCACGTGGTCATCACTTTGATGGATCAAACCAACCACACTCGTCAATACTACAGACACGTTCAGTTAGCATAGTTTACTGCCCTTGCCTTGCTTCTGTCTACCCCAAACATGTTTTGTTGCAGCACTGATTTTAATTTGCCTTAATTTTCTGTTATTTTGTTGCATACACCTTCTTGGAAGGCTTCAGTTTGTTACCTTGGCTTCACTTTCAGTCACCATCTTTTTTCCCCTCAATTTCTCTAAATGCCACCGTGGTCATTAAAGACAGCCTAGCCATACAAGAGAGTTGCTAGCTGCTTGGAAATCTTGGTGCCCAGGGGGATGAAGCTGAACTCAGGAAATTCAGGCAGTTTTCTTTGGAGCTCCATGGGATCACTGCTATTCTGTATTTTCCGTATGACTGAGGAATGGAAGGTATGGATGCGCTCCAGGAAAACTTTCTCAACTGAGACCGTAACATAATAGCACTGGACTGTAGTTCTCCCCCATCATTCAGCTGTTCAAGGGAGACGGAATTTCTGGTAGCTCAACAGTGGCAGAGCTTTTTTTCTGTTCAATTGGACCCCTTAACAAGTGTGGTCTCACTGATACATGGGAGACCTGAGCTTATAATATCTAATAGTAGTAATGAGGGTTACATACTTAATTCCTCATACAGCAATGGGAGAATAGGACCCTTTTAATTTTAGAAATCTTTCCTACAAGTATCTCCCTTGTGCCTAGTATGAGTGTATAAATGGCCATTTTATTGTATTAAATATGTATCACATCCATCATTTTAAATACTGTGCTGTGATGAAGGCTTCTCAGTCCCAGGATCAGTTCTGAAAATATTTAAATTTGGTAGGCTAAATATGCTCAGCTGAATAAGCCTAAGGGTCCCATTCACACAAATGTTATTTACCGCATATGCTTGTTTTTTTTTTTTTTTAGTTAAATTGCACTGAAAAAGTTGGTAGAATATTGTTTGAGCATAAATTACTACATTTTAATATTCATCAATCCAACTTCCTGCTCCACTTCAGTGGATATTTTTCCATTGTTTGCGTCCGGCTGATTTTCTATGCAAGCCTGGAAAAGATAGGAGGAAAAAAAAGCAGTCTGAGACAATTCATAGCTGATAACTCAGAGGTTAAAAAAATAAGTAAAATCATTTTCTGGATAAAACAGTGTGATAATGATTTAAATCAACTCTTTAGTATACTAATCAGATTTATGCCTTAGCATTCATTTGTTTTTCTTCAGAGTAAAGGTCTCACTTTGAAAGCCTTCATTCATTAAACTTGCTATTTAATTGTTTAAAAAGGGACCCCAGCAACTCAAAAATAAGCAAAATAATACCAGAGAACAGAGTGCTAAGGGGAATCAGTACACAATAACTGCACAATGTACTGAACTGAACGTGAAACCTTTCAAGTGTTTTCCTTGCAATTTACTTAACTGAAAATGAAAGTATTATGTGGCACACTAGTTCTAATGGATAAAGTTGAACAAGAAACATCAAGAGGTTACTTGTGGATCTATTAACCACCATTTAAACAGTGTCTTATATACTAGATCATTTGTTTTTACTCAGTACCTATGGTTATAATTTAGAATTTTTTTTCCCTGAATGTTCTAAGCAGATGATTTTTAGCAAGTTTTTTTTGGGGGGGATCAAATGAGAATATTGAATTTATTTAATGAATTTGTATATAGACTTTTTTTGGAAGGTTTTCTGTTAAATGTGATTATTTTGTGTACATTTCACTTCAGAGTTTTGCAATCATATTTCAGCATTAAAGAAAATGTCGACTCTGTTTAGACATACCAACCACAGG